>OU612046.1:36239091-37439091 GCA_914767935.1 Coremacera marginata | reverse complement strand
AAGAACCGTCAAGGAAACGTTGGAGGCGCTGAATTGGGATGTGCTACCCCACCCGCCTTATAGCCCAGACATAGCCCCTTCCGACTACCACCTATTCAGATCGATGACGCATGGCTTGGCTGAGCAGCGCTTCACTTCTTACGAGGATACCAAAAAATGGGTCGATTCGTGGATTGCCTCAAAAGAAGAGTCGTTCTTCCGGCGCGGAATCCATATCCTGCCAGAAAGATGGGAAAATGTTGTAGCTAACGATGGACAATACTTTGAATAATATACATTGTACCGTTGTTTCTAAATAAATGCTCAAAAACCGAAAAAAAACCTTTAAAATTAATTCCAACCCCCAATAAAATGCAGAGGCTAACTTATGTGTTTTCATAATGAAACCACAAAAAAAAAAAAAAATTCGTTAACGAAGAAAAGTTTATTTTTTATTGAAGAAATGTATTCTGGTCACATTTCACTGGTTCAAAATTGTTCTAGTGATTTTTAATTGTTAATTGTACCTACCGCCGTTAAATTTTGAGTATCTTTAACCCATTTCTGGCCAAGACAAAAAAATTTTTTTTCCCGTTGAAACCCTTAGGCTAGATTGTAGGTTCCCAAAAATGGGTCTAAAATGGTTAAAAAATTTGTTCGCGTTTCCGTTAACCTGGGGCAGATTAATACAAATTAAATGAAAAATCAACATTTTCGTCAAGTTATACGTTTATTTAAAAAAAAAAGCATAACAAATTTGTTCGTATGTTATGCCAAGCTCTAAAACATTAATAATGTAGAGGCACATTGCACTTTTTCAACGAAAAACTATGATTGAAAAATCAGGTTAAGCGCCACCGGTGCATTTTCGCACCCAACGAAAGGTAATGCATATATATAACAATTGCATTTCCTTACCGTTATAAAGTATATCATTTATTATATTTTGATTTATTTTCATCACACTAAGGTAATTGTAAAACCTTTTTTCCTCCCTTAAGTATTTATTTTGATTTTTTAAAAGTAGGTCAAAAATTTAATATTTTTATCTGGTAGAGAGGAGAGAGTATTGCAGGAGGACTGCTAAATTTGAACTCGCAATACGAAAGCTAAAATATCAAAAATTGTTTTTATGCATTAACATCAAATAAAGGGTGGGTTTTAGTTATTTGCAAATGTTTCAACTACTTGGTATCACCATAGGCATTGAGTTTTCCAAAGGAAATGATACAAATCGTTTGAAATGCGCCAGAGTGAAGGCATATGAAGCTTCAAAAGAAGCCCGAATTGCTAAACGATTGCAAAAAACTATAAGAAACAGCACAACACAAGATAACGAAGGCATACCGTACGAAGCAGGCATGGCAGATTAAAGGTAACCTTTTTTTTCATTGTTCACAAACTTTGAACGCGTTTATCTCGAAACCATGTTTTTCGTATTGGTTGCGGCACTAGCGGGTTCATTTTTTGACGAAATTTTTTTTTTTTTTGTATTTTTTTAAGCTTGATTCGCTATCGTATGACACGAGTTTTTTTTTTTAAAAAAACACACTTTCAAATTTGGAACATCACCAAAAATTGAAAAAAAATTAAAAAAAAAGCTCGTGTCATACGATAATCAATTGTGTTAAGATTTAAAAAGTCATTTTTTTTCCAGATCGGACAATTTTTGCAACTCCCAGCGCTGCACCCACGAAGCCCCGTTTTTTCTCTGCCGCCAGTTTGGAGCTCTATAAAACCATGTTGGAGTGAAAAATATATTTTTTTGAATTTTTTTTTGTAATTTGTTCAAATCTCTACAATAATAAAAAAATTTTAAAAAAATGTTTGTTTTTGACTGAGTTATGAAGTTTTAAAAAAAGTCTGTTTTCTTTGCCGCGAATGTCGTGTACCTCCTTAAAAAAAACATTGATAAGAAAAAACCTTTTTAAAAAAAATCAAACCAAATATTAAAATCTCAAAGCATTTCGCGATGTGAGAACTAAAGGGTTCTATGAGGGTTCATCATGCTTTATGCTTTATTAAAATTATCCAGCAAGAGCCATTGCAATACAGTGTGCCAAAATGAACATTTGAGATAAGTGTTAGGTATAATTTTTCATTAAACTTAAAAAAAAACTAGTAAGGAATGGAGCTTCGGCAGGGTACCGAAGCTAAAATACCCCCCGCGGCCGTACTGAGGTATATCCGAAGTCTTTAGACGTCTATAAAATTATTATGTATAACCTGCAGAAATATTTTTGTCATATGCTTAATTTAATTTTACCCTTAGCTGCCACATAGAGTAATTTGTAAACAAAGTAAAATGCCACACCCACTTTTCTAGTATAAAGACTCCATATTTTACCGAATAATATATGTGTGGGTTGGATAAACGACGTGGGCGGAACTTGGGTCCATGCAGACATGATGTCATTCAGTTATATATATTTAAGAACATTTTTTAATTTTAATGACGTCACTTTGTATTAAAGGAAGGCGTGGTTTTCATCCGATTTTGCCAGAAATCAAAGAGTGGCTTATGTTAAATATCAAAGTTTGCATGCAAGATTTCAAGACATTTCTGTAATTTTTGCAGATTTTTAAGCGATTTAACGTTTTCAATAAAGCCAATTTGTATGAGTGGTAGGCGTGGTTTTCATCCGACTTGGCCAAATATCATAGTGGTAGTCTATATTATATATAAAAGCCTATGTGCAAAATTCCAAGACATTTCTGCAATTTGAGAAAATTTTTAAGGGATTTTACGGTTAATATAAAGATACTTTGTATGAGAGGTAGGCGTGGTTTTTATCCGATTTTTCCAAATTTCATTGTCAGGAAGACCAAAGCTTATATGCAAACTTTCAAGGCATACCATTATTGTTTGTGGATTTTGAAGAGATGTCCCTTGAGAAAATAAAGTCCCTTTGTATGGGAGGTAGGCGTGGTTTTCATCCGATGTTTCATTGCTATGATTTATACTGAAGATCAAACTTTACATGCGAAATTTCAAGGTATTTCAATAATTTCTGTGTATTTTGAAGGGATTTTACTGTTAAAATAAAGTCACTTTGTATGGGAGTTAGGCGTGGTTTTCGTCTGATTTTTCTAAATTTCGTAGTGAGGATTTATATTGAATATCAAAGCATGAATGTCAAATTTCAAGGCATATCATTAATGTTTGTAGATTTAAGGGATTTTACGGTTAAAATAAAGCCACTTTGTATGGGAGGTAGGAGTGGTTTTCATCCGATTTGGCTCATTCTCGAACTTGATCTTCCTTTTTTAAAAAGAAGCTTATAGTTTGAATATCATTGTGATAGCTTTAAAATTACGGCTGTAATCGTGTCGACAGACGGACACACGGAAATCGACTCAGCAGGTAATGCTGATCAAAAATATATATACTTTTCTATACCTACCACGCCTCCTTATTAGTGTTACAAACGTAATGACAAAGTTAATATACCCCTTACGCAGTACTCGTTGGGGTATAAAAATTCTTATCTTATTTTCCGGCTAAATAATAATAGTCAAATAAATTCCACCCATAATTGGCTCAAAAATTAGGTTACATTTTGTAACGTGCGTTTCAAATTTTTGGGTTACCCTGATGACGCCCAGAGCATTTTTAAGAATTTAAAAGGGTGTATAACGATTAGCAGGTATACTGAATGTTACTTTTGAAAAGTTTTATTGAAATCGGTGATCAGGATTACGAGAAATTTTTACCTTTTTTTTCGTCACATACGTTTCATCAATGAAAGGTTTTTTTTTGGTTTTCAGAGTACTTTTTTGATGTAGAGCTTTAATTTTCTTAAAATGACTGCATTTAGTTTTTCGTTAGCCAAAGCTTCTTCCCATAATTTTTTTTTTAAACTTAAATCAGATTATCATATATAAATGCTTTTAAAAATTTATATTGCTCACTAGATTCATTGCATAACATTGACTTTGAGTTGGAAAAAGAAGTATTTTTATGGAGCATTTAGCTAGAACAATTTGACTATCAAAATTTTACCGTTACTTTTAATTTATTTTTGAGCACACATTGGTAGCGATTTTTCTGGAATGTGCCATTTACTTTGCATCATATTTAAGAACTTAACTTTTTCAAATATTTGATTAAACCTTTGCTGAAAACTATTTCATTTATGTTTTTATCATTTTTATTAAAAAAATCCCATATTAATTACGTTTTCATTAAGTTACAAACATATTTTCGCAGATATAGATGCAGTCTTTTCAACAGAACTTTGTCAAATGATTCACAAATGAGTTTTAATTTGATCACACTTCGTGAAGGCCCTAGAATTACGGGAATTACGGATAAATACGGTTTAGCAATCAAAAACAAAGCAAAAAAAAAAAACGCTGATCGAGCTTAGAGTACATAAATTACAAATTAGATAAATCTTAAAGTCTGATAAACACTGGATTTTCCGTTTCAAAAGCTACATTGGTATTCTTCTATTATTTCTTTAGTAATTGCTTTTATCCTGTCAGGTTTTATATTGGATAGTATTTATATGATATATTAAGAAGCGTTTTTCCTTTGTAGTTGGTACAGAGCATCTTATCGCCCTATTTGTGTATGGGACAGATGAGTCTTAGACCCCATACACTCGGCAAGCTCTCAACTTTCCATATTTAACACATTATATTGCTGTTTTTATTTTAAGGTTTCGCCATCAGTCTTAACAATTCGTTCCATTTTTCATTTTCTTTATTGCAGTTTCGATTTCATCAGGTATTGGAGCTTCTGTTAAAAGTTCTACTGTTATGAGATATTTTTCCGATTCACTCTCTTCTTGCTCATTATCGGGTGTATTTAACAATTCTTCAAAGTGTTGTGCCCATCTTTTGAGTACTCATTCTTCTTCTGAAATCAGTAATCCGTTTTATCGTTACATTCGTTTTCTTGGTTGGTATTCGATAGTTTCTCTTTTGATTCTTCTTTACCACTACTTTACTATACAATGGTCAAGGACATGTGATGAGATTCAAAGCAACGTAGCACGTTTTATGTCTACTGCAGGTACCTTTGCTCAATGTCAAACATGCTCATTTTACCTGAGAAATTTTTATAAATCTTTCAAACATGTTGTTAAAAATGTACTCATTAATTAGCCTATCTTTTTGCCAAAACCACCATAATTGCAGTTAGGAACATTATGCAAATTTTGCGATTGCATAATAACAACAAATAGCAACAACAATAACAGCAACAGCAAGCAACAAACAAGAACAAGTGAAACAATACAACTGACAAACAGCGTTGATATTATTTTACGTGTGTTTGTGTGGGCGAGTTGCAAACAAACGCGATTTGCGCGTAGCAAACAAACATAGCAACAAACATGGACGATCAGCCGCTGCTGCTAATGTCTTTGCAATGATGCAATCGCAAAATCGTTAGTCCAAACTTTAGGACTGATAGAAAAGGTAACAAACGCCCCAATTGAGTGGCGTGGCCGCAGCGCACAGTGCTTCGTCTAGAAGACAAGAAGCTGTACAAAATTATTGTACAAGATTTTTGTATTTATTAAGCTATAAAAAGTAGAAAAAACATGTGGGAGATCGGCAATCATTTTCAAAGAGCTGGAGTTAAGGCTTAAAGAAGATTTTATTTAAACGGAGTTAGAACAAAGCTTATAGCTTAGTTATTTCAGAAATAATTACATAAGTGGAATAAAAAAAAAAAAATCTAAATACTTTCTAAATTGGTTTTCAGGAGTGAAATTAGGTAGTTTTAAAAATATCAAAAATATACTATTTTTTTTTAAAAATTTCAACGGTCGTCTTGCTTCAAACAGACAAATTATGCATAAATAGGCTGTTCCGAAAGTCCACATAGTTTTTTGATGATTTAAAGATGAGTTTTATAAATTTCAATTTTGTTAAATGATCACAAAAATTATTTTACAAAAAACTGTAGTCCTAAGACCCCTCATAAAGTTGTAATTTTTATAATAACTTTAGTGTTTTCTAATTTCGCTAGTTCGCTAGCCTGTCCCTGTTCATACACGTGCAATCAAAGAAAAAAACCTTGACAGAAACTTTCATACAAATTACAAAAGCACAGGTGCCATTATTCGAAAACAGCATCTACATTCTGCGAAGTGTTAATAGAACAATTTTTGATGCTAAAAAAAGTGGATGAAATTTTTTTTTAATGGGAGAAAAAAAAAAAAACCGAAGTGCCAAATAATTTTAGAGAATTGGTTATTAAATTGCATAAAAATAGCAAATCATTACGAGAAAAAGGGTGAATTACTGATCGTAGCCACGCTATAAGACAGTATATAATTAGGACATATAAAACCCTAGGAAATGTGAAACGTAGACATAACATTTTTAATGAGGAAAGCACGAAAAGATTCAAAAATATGCGTGCCAAAACTGATCGATATGTTAGAAAAACACTACGTATCATAGTGACTGCACAAACAGTTCGAAAATCGCTGCGCCGACAGGACTTTTAAGGTCCGTGCATAAATGCGATCAACCGGAAAAAGCTAGTTAAATGTACAAAAAAGTTCCCGAGCAAGGACTTCCGCCTCTTTAGAGGCAAGTTATATTTTCTGATGAATGGAAATTCAATATCAAATTTTTGGATGGACCACTTGAAATATGGGCGAGAGAAAAACAAACGTGATATTATAAAGATATTCGTATTCACTTTAGCCCTTTTTCTCCTTAAAATAAAACTTATATAAAAACTTATATTATATTTTTTTTTTGTATCCTCTGCCAGAATCTGTTGTCAGAACCTTGTTATTTCGGAAAAGGTTTAATTTTGTGGTAAAGTGTAATATATTGTGAATCTAATATTAACATTGAGTTTGCAGTATTGCAATATTTGCAATCACTTTAAAAATATCGAATTAATGAAGCCCTCCTGAATTGCCATTTTATGGGAGGTATCTAAGGTTTCATTGGGCCAGCCAGTTCTGTTTTGTGGCCAAAAGTTAATATATCTGCTTAACATAATGATAGAAGAATGCAATTTTGTAGATGGAGTATGTATATGATAAACCTTCTAGAGTGCGAAAATGGGTGCAATTGATCAATAACCACGCCAACCTATATTTTTTTCGTATTGAAGTTATATCAAAATAACTCACTCTAGAATCTGTAATATATGTGTAATATACGTGTGGATTAACAAAAATTATTTTGCCACGCCCACCTCCCATACTTTTTACACGAATTTGCATAGCACTAAGAAGGAATCGTTGAAATCGGCTATAAAAGATCACAAACGAAAAAATTTGTAAATCCGCCCACAACCACGCCTTCCTCCCATATAAAACAAAAATTGAAAACGCTTTAATTTTTTTTCTTATTAAAGTTATATTAAAATAACTCACTCAAAATATGAAATTCGTGTGTGGATTAATAAAAATTGCCACGCCCACCTCCCATACTTTTGATACGAAATTTGTATAGCATTAAGAAGAAGTCCAATGAAATTATACCAATGAAATTTGGTATATAAATTGAAATCGGCTATATAAGGTGACTGACGAAAATATTTGCAAGTTCGCCTTCAACCACGCCTATATCCCATATAACGCAAAAATTTAAAACACTATTCTTTGGAAAGTATTGTATTTATATGGATAAAAATATTCCTGACAATAGCCTACAAAATCCAGTGTAGTTTCCAGGGTCTACAAAGAGGAGGTGACATGATTTAAAAACCCCATTTCTTAATTTTTTTTTTTTTTTTATTTAGTTGAATTTACAAGTACCTCAACAAGAATTTCCGCCTTAGAGGCAAGCTATATTTTATGATGAATGGAAATTCAATATCAAATTTTTGGATGGAGCAGTTAAAATATGATGAGAGAAAAACAAATGTGTATATTTTAAAGATCATCGGGTCGACTTTAGTCCTTCTGCCCCCTAAAAGAAAACTTAGTCGAAAGTTTTCAAATTATGGAAGTTATCTAAGGTTTTACTTAAATGCGGAAAGCTAAACGAAAAATTTACTAATTATTATGAAGTGATAATTTTCTAGCTGATTGCGCAGCACTTAAGAAAATGCGATGTCACCGAAGAATACTATGCAGACGGGATATTATATTATACCCCACTAGTATAAAAGCCCGCTCTAAGACGGGTTGGAAGCATTAACGCTAAACAGTAATTATTTTTTGCCACTAGTGCTGGTACTTTTACAACTGTTTTGAAAAATGTTCAGCCTGAAAGCATGTACACACATAAAAGGCAAGCATGTCACTGATAATTATCAAACAAAATTTTCTGTGCATACTTTCAGGCTGATCGCAAAAAATAATTACAGTTTGAGAGATATTGGGCGTAGAGCAATGTGCTTGGCTTTTATATACATATAAGGATTACTCGCCTTTATCACAATATACTAGCCTATTCTATTTTTATTGATTTACATATATGTTATGAATTTTAACTTTTTTCGTTTGTTCACTATATGTAATTCTGTTTTGCTTTATTTTTACAAAATATAAAACATTTTTATGAGATTTCTTGTGTAATAATATTTGTGGGATAAGCCTTAGAGTTTTGATGAAGTGTTTTGCTACAGAAGAAAATAGCTTTCGGCAATAATTGACTAAATATATAAATTTTTATAGAAACTAGAAAGATATAAATAAAACAATGAGCGGCACCCTTACTTTTCTCTTAGAAATCCACAAATTATACCAATTTCAAGCCCCTCCTTATACCGAGAAAAAAGCTAATGTTAAAATAACAAAAAAACTAGTATAAATTATAAGCTGGCTTTGGCAGTTTTCAGCCTCCCAAGTTTTTCATTAAAACGCCTAAGTTTTGCATGGTCATTCAATAAGTCCGTAGGATAAGTAAGAAAAAAACAAAATTTTTAAAAAATTCGATTATTTTATTCAAAATAGTTGCCTTCGAGAGCTATACAACACGTATAGCGATTTGCCAACTTTTCGATGCCACTTTTATAGTACGATTTCTCTTTCTCTTCACAATAGGCCGCAGTCTCAGCGATTACTTCATCATTGGATTTGAATTTCTTACCAGCATCTCAAGAGAATTGAGATCTGAAAACAGGAAAAAGTCGCTGGGGGCTAAATCTGGAAAATACCGTGGGATGGTAAGCAATTCGAAGCCCAATTCATCCAATTTTGCCATCATTTTCATCGATTTGTGACACGGTTCATTGTCTTAGTTAAACAACACTTTTCTTTTGCAAATGTGGCCGTTTCTTGGTGATTTTAGCCTTCAATCGATCCAAAAGTGCACAGTAATAGTCGCAGTTGATGGTAGTTCCTTTTTGAAGATAGTCGATGAATATTATTCCTTTCGCATCCCAAAATACAGACGCCATCACCTTACAAGCAGACTGTTGGGTCATTGCTCGCTTTGGATTCGGTTCGTCGACTGCTGTCCACTCAGCTGACTGCCTTTTGGATTCTGGTGTGTAATAGTGAAGCCATGTTTCATCTATTGTCACATATCGACGATATACTTCGATTTAATTGCGGTTTAACAGCGCCAAACACTCCTCTGAAGCATCAATTCGTTGTTGTTTTTGGTCTACTGTGAGCTCACGAGGCACCCACTTTGCACAGAGCTTTCGCATACCAAAATGTTCGTTTAAAATGGTAAAAACACTACCATCTGATATCTTTACAAAGGTGCTCGTGCACCTTCAATTTTCGATCGTTCATAACCAATTTGTGGATTTTTTTGATGTTTTGTAGATTAACAAATTTCTCTGATTTGGGCGTTCACTGCGCTCTGCATCATTTGTGCTGGTACGACCACGTTTAAATTCAGCAATCCACTTTTCTGCCATTTGTCTCACTGGAGCAGAGTTCGGATAATGTTTATCAAGCCATTTGGTTTCCACTGTATTTTTTTCATCAAAAAGCAATGCTGTATCAATACTTGAAATTCACTTTTTCCATTTTTTTTTGTTTTAATAACAATAGTTGCACACAAAATGCTATAACTCATGAATCAAATAAAAACTATATGGAAAAAATCTAGCAACGCCATCTATGTGTCATTCTATGGACTTTTTGAACGTACCGTTACTTGATAATTTATGCATTATTTTTAAAAAAAAGTTTCAACAGTTATAACTTTTTTCCGAGTTTTGGTTTATTTTTTTTTTTTTTTTCAGAAAATAGCTTAAAACTATGCTTAAGCTAACCACTTTTTTTTTTAAATTTTTTATTTTTGGATTTTTGGGGATTTTTTCGGTAAAATACTCAAATTCCAGGTTATTAGACGGGGTTAGTCAACATAGTGTACAATTTTTTTTACAACGTTTTTAAGCTTTTTATGTAGAACAAAAAAATATGCTCCCTTTTTGTCTTGTATAATTATTCATACAGTAATCTCATATCATAAATCATGAAGAATCTATGTATTATAACGCAAATGGCATCGATGATAAATTATTTCCATACCATTTTGAATAAGTGTCGTACTTTTGATGGCTTACCTACAATATTAGATGAATCAAATATATTTTTATTGGCATGGTATCGAAGTATGTGCTTATAAAACAATAAATTGCTTGGATTTATAAGCATAAGTTTATAATCTCTATACAATTCTCTTTACCCAAGTCTAGTTTAACTATTGACTTTTTTCTCCGTGTAAATAAGGAGAAGGACTGAGTGGTCAACAAACTATTTTTATTCTGCTGGACAATTTTAAATAACATTAAAATATTTTCATTAATCTATTTTGAAATTTTTATAAATATCAATATTCCATTTTATGTTAATCAGCTAGATTGTTCTAGGCGAAACACTGTACGGCGTGGCAGAAAATGCAAATTGTAAATTAAGCTAATACAGAATAAGGAGGAAAAAACACCACTTTTATTGTCTTGTATTTTCGATTTTTGTGCAATTTCCTAACTAATTAAGTAAAGGCAGCAAAGGAAACGACGCGGTACAAGAACGGGGCTATCCTTTGAACTCTAGCCACCTGAATGCAACACCCAACAATGGGTGCGACATTAAGTGACGCACATGATGGCAAAAAGCATGACTGTTGGATGGGGTGGACATGAGCTGCAGGCGCTGTTTAAGGTAGTTTTTAACGACTTTTTGTTGTACGTTATCTACTAGTTCGTTTGGAAAAACTTTGGTAAATTAATGGTACCAAAAAGTGTTGTTGTGCTGTTGCAACACGATCGATGGCTGATAGGGGCGTCACAGTAATGCACAAAATCGCACAATTGGCGAGGTCGTCGTGTTGGCTTGAAACGGAAGTGTACTCCATCTTGTGTAATATGTTGGATTAGGCAGGGGAGGGGGGGAGAGGGGGAGGGGAATGTCTTTCCAAACGAACACCAGCGTTGTTGTTTTGTTGGCTGTTGTCCTTGATGTAGTTTGATAGAACGAACTTAAGGCCAACGACTAGTAGTGCATTTCAAGGAGCTGCTTGCAACGCATTTGGCGCCATTTTTCACTCCTACCTGTTCTTTTTTTTTATGCCTGAGCGCATATCAAAAGTGGATCTCATACGGAAGTTGGCCATGTTTTAGACACATTTGTATCGCGCATTTCCTGTAAAGAAATTGGTGTTTTTTGTTGTCGTTGTTGTTGTAGCTGTAACAAATAATTACGATGCAACTTGTTAACAAGGAATTGTTTAGAGCTTATTTTTTTTAGTTTTTTTATTTCGTTGTAGTTATTAAGCAGCTTGTAATTGTTGCCTAAGGATATAACTTGTTTCTGATGTTGGTTTGCATATTCGTTTTGCATAATAAATCAACAAAAATGCAAATAAGTCACATAAACGCCAATTTTAAACATCTTTAAAGACCTTATTTGAACAATTTTTTTAACAAAAAATGCATAATGAAGTGTTAAAATATACCGTTCTCTAATACATATAAAAACATCCAACAATATTAAATGTAATTAGAAAGAATAAACAACGATTTATTATACTTTGAATAAAGTGGAATGTTGGTTATTAGCTGTGTTAGCAATAAGATTTTCTTGCTTTTGTAATCTGCAAAATAAATTGCATTTATTTACATTTACCTAAATTTACAATTTTATATGTTATGTTACGAATTTTATAAATCACTTCAATTCCGAATTTCTAAGTAATCACTCCGGTCTTCAAAAGCATTTCTTTGCGCCACACAAGAAACTTTATCTTATAAATCTATATCTATACTATTGTATAAAATTGAAGTGCAAATTTTTATTTCCGTCTAAACTCCAAAAGTACTGGGTCGATTTTCATGAAATAAGTTTTAAAATGTTTTATTTGTGCTACAGCACAGCATAGGGGTATGTCTATTTCGAAATTTTAATAATAAGTATGTTTAATTAATGTGTTAAATTTTTTAAGAAATCATCCCCGTTGCCACGAATTGCTTGATCGTTTTCTTTTCACGTGTTTGTGTTGCGAGAATTTCAAAAAACTTCATGGCGTTCTTTTCTCTTCTCTTTTTCTGCTTAGCTAGCACAGCGCAACATAAAAAACAGAAGAGCCACGCACAAGGCGAAAAGAGCGATACATATAAATGCTGTGCTGACCTGTACTGTGGCTTGCTAGCAATAATATAATTTTCTTTAGATGTTTGTTCTTGTACAGAGTATCCTAAAAGTCATTCACTATCTTATTTCTTTTGCTTATAACTCTGGACTAATCAGTTTTTCTGCATTTTTTTTATTTTCAAATATTTGAAGATAGACTCAAAAATTTTAAAATGAATAATTTTACTTTACGTCTGTAACACTCCCAAGCGGTACTAACTAAGCATAATGAAATTGAAGATGTTGCTTTAAAACTGTTAATACCAGACCAAGCTCATTTTGAGCTGAATGGAACATTAACAGTACGTTCAAAAAGTCCATAGGTTGACACATAGATGGCGTTACTAGATTTTTTCCATATGATTTTTATTTAGTACCAACCTTCAAACGATACGTTTACAAATTTGACAACAACTTGCAATTGATTCGTGGTTATAGCATTTTGTGTGCAACTATTGTTATTGTTATTTGTTATTAAAATGGAAAAAAGTGAATTTCAAGTTTTGATAAAGCATTGCTTTTTGATGCGGAAACCAAACAATGGCTTGATAAACATTATTTGCTCTCTGCTCCATCGGGTCAAATGGTAGAAAAGTGGATTGCTGAATTTAAACGTGGTCGTACCAGCACAAATGCTGCAGAGCGCAGTGGACGCCCAAATCAGACTGTTATTCCACAAAACATCAAAAAAATCCACAGATTGGTTATGAACGATCGCAAATTGAAGGTGCACGAGCTAGCTGACATTGTAAAGATATCAGATGGTAGTGTTTTTACCATTTCACACGAACATTTGGGTATGCGAAAGCTCTGTGCAAAGTGGGTGCCGCGTGAGCTCATAGTCGACCAAAAACAAAAACGAATTGCTGCTTCAGAGGAGTGTTTGGCGCTGTTAAACCGCAATAAAATCGAATTCTATCGTCTATATGTGACAATGGATGAAACATGGCTTCACTATTACACACCAGAATCCAAAAGACAGTCAGCTGCAGTCAGGACAGCAGTAGACGAACCTAATCCAAAGCGAGCAAAGACCCAACAGTCTGCTTGTAAGATGATGGCGTCTGTATTTTGGGATGCGAAAGGAATAATATTCATCGACTATCTCCAAACCACCATCAACAGCGACTATTACTGTGAACTTTTGGATCGATTAAAGGCTGAAATCGCCAAGAAACGGCCACATTTGCAAAAGAAAAAAATGTTATTTCACCAAGACAATGCACCGTGTCACAAATCGATGAAAACGATAGCAAAATTGAATGAATTGGGATTCGAATTGCTTACCCACTCACCGTATTCTCCAGATTTAGCCCCCAGTGACTTTTTGCTGTTTTCAGATCTCAAGAGAATGCTTGCTTTAACGAGAAAGAGAAATCGTACTATAAAAGTGGTATTGAAAAGTTGGAAAATCGCTATAGTCGTATCGCTCTCGAAGGCAACTTTGTTGAATAATATAATTGAGTTTTATCAAAATTTTGTTTTTTTCTTCTACGTATACATACTATTGTATAAAATTAAGTCATATTTTTGAGAAACATGTTCTACTGAATTTAACCCAGTTATCTCAAATTTTTACTGTGTTTCTTGCGGATAAAAAAATGACGTAATCTTTGCGAGAATCTCCCCTTTTCCACACGTGATAGTGATAGTCCTTAAAATAAAAGAAACTAGCAGACAGTTCTTTTTTTCTTGTGGAATGCAATAAATTCAAAGCAAGGTATAAAAGCTCTCTTGGACTTATGATAATGCTAAAGAAAAATCTTTAAAATAAAGTAAAACTTAACTTTTGGAATTTTATTTCAACTTTATTTAGTTTATTGAAATTAATATGTTTTTTATTCACTACTTATGTTAAACATCGTTTTTTGACTATTTTAATTTAATTGAAAACTTATTCGAAACAATGAAATTATTACTGAGGTATACGTCCATGCAATAGATACTCCTGATGCATTTGTAGCAGCTGCTGATGTTGCTGTTGAATTTGATGATAGTCAAGTTGCTGTTGTTGAAGCTGCTGCTGCTGCTGTTGCTGCTGCTGTTGGTGGTGGTGGTGGTGTTGCTGCTGCTGTTTTTGGTGTTGTTGCATTTGATGTTGACTTAACTGCTGTTGTTGAAAGTGCTGTTGTTGCTGATGATAGAGGCTCCATGCAGCCTGTTGTTCCCGTTGACTATGCTGAACCATGCGTATCTCATCTGGGGTTGGAAAATATACCGCATTTGGTGTGTAGTAGCGCGCATAAACTGTGCCATGATGTTGATATGGGTGCCCATAACCAGCTCCATAGAGCATATTATTTTTCGAACGTGTTGGTGCTCCAGATAAAGTGTTGCTGCGGCGTAAACGTCCGGTAGTTTCTCCAATTGTCACATCTTCGGCCGAGTGATCGAGAACCCAATAGGAACCACGTCCTGGATCATCCAAGCCACGTGGCACACGCACAAAGTGCGAGCTCAAGCTAAGATTGTGACGTATAGAATTCTGCCAGGCGCTTCTGTTGTTGCGGTAGAAGGGAAAATTATTTTCAATCCAGTCACAAATGCCGCTGAGCGTTAAACGTTTTTCAGGGCTGCTGCGTATGGCCATCACAATTAGGGCGCTGTATGTGTACGTTGGTTTGGCATCGCACATACCATTGCTGCTATTTGGCGACGATGGTGTTGATGATGTAGGCGATGAAGAATCATCCGATGTTAGTCCTTCTGATGAGAGAGTGGGGCTTGCCGATGTCGACATGTCATCATCTCTGAGACAGATATCGGTATCCGATAGTATTGCTTTGATCGAGAAGTTAGTTTTTAGTGCTAGTGCTGGCATTTTGTTGTAATATTTAGGATATTTTTGTTTTTTTTTTAATAATTCTTGAGTCACTCGATAGTGCTCCTAAGGATAGCTGAACTCTTACTGATGTCAATTTGTCCTGCCAACTGGCCTTATATTGCAAACTGCTTGTCTAAGAGTGTGAAGATTTGTTATTTTGCAAAACTGAAACATGTTAATTTAAATCCGTTTATTGATCCTGGCTTAGAAAACATTTTCAGAATTAGAACACTTCTTAATCCAGTTTGCGCTATCGTTATCGATGCAGTATAAGCAAAATCTTGGTTCCACCAACAGCTACCTAAAATTTCCTCGCTAATCCCCCTCAATGAAAAATGCGTTCATTCACTAATCCGGGTATTAGTTAATCCCGGTAAAACACACATGTTAATTGCATTATGCTGACGTAGTTGTTTTTCGTCCTTTGTTGCGCTTTGATGAACCTGTTTTCATATACTTGTTTTAAAGAAATTTTTCACCTGATCGAATCAAACCTAAGAATGTTATTTCTTTTTCCGTCGAGCCCATAAAATTTTTGACAGTTTTTTGTAAATATTCTACAAATAAGTTGTCTCATAGAAGGCTTTGGTGCATAAGTAAACCACTTTACACTTTACATCAAAGATGCTGTAACCAACCTTCATTTCTGTATTTCTGTTGCTTCAAAAAAGTATCATAAAAGTGAAAACAACGCAAAAATATTTGTTTCTAATAAAAATGGACAAGGAAAGTACATATATAAAATTTCATAATTAACCGAAAATGAGTTTTTTGAATACAGATCCACATGATATGAAAATATATTTTTAGTAATAACTTTTGATTGGAAAGAAATATTGGGTTTTTTTTTTTAAATAAATTATTTTTTAAGCAAGACTATTTAAAAAAAACTATAAAAGGAACAGTTTTTAAAAAAATTAAATTCATCAATAAAATCAAAGGAAATGCTAATTAATTTTTGTATAAAACTGAAACAATTTTTGCTAATAAATATTATGCCACGTAAAAGAGAATTTAAAATGCAATTATTGATTTGAATTTCTTAAACAACAAAAACAACTTTCATGTAACTTTTTGAGAAACATTAATTATTTTGAATTATTTTTGAAAAAAAGATTAGAAATATAAATGCACAGAAAATGGTATTCTTGTAATAGTTTTTATAAAGTAATTTTATTGAACCTTTTGGCAAATAAGAGTTGAGTGAAATATATTTAAGACCAGCGGAGATACTTGCATCAAAAGTCATATCTTTAAATTTCGGATGATTTTTTCTCATTCTTCGGGCAAACAAGTAAGAAGCACAAAGTTTGCATGAAAGCACTGTAAAATACCAACATTTCGGATCAAATATCTACACATATGGAAAGTTCGAGAAAAAACAAAATTTTTGATACCCATAATGTTGTCGTTATCTATAACAAAATATTTTATATATAAGAAAATAAGTGCATTTTCTAATAAAGAAAATTTTAATATAAACAAGTTAAAGTTTAAAAAAAAAAAAAACAAAAAAAGGTAACTTTTCAAATTAGCTGAAATTAAACATATGTGAAAATGAAACAATTTCGAATACGGGCTCTTCATGTTATCGACTAAATACTGTTAAAAATTTCCACAACAAAATAACAATAAAACTTCTTTCTAAAAATTAGATGTCATCATGTGCGCCTTTTCAATACCTTTCGTTTGGTACCAAATATGTATATGTTTCTATGGAAAATAGTTAAATTATGGTGAAAAAACGAAATTTTAGCTAAATTTAAAACGCCATTTTGAAACCCTAAACTATTGATTGAGCACGTATAATACGTCAGTCAACCTTAGATTTTTGTCCTCTATCACATATGCGAAAATCATTAAAATCGGCGAGTGACACCTGGGACCTTTCCTTGTTAGTGTTGCCTAGGCGTATCACTTAAAAGGCAGCCTATGTAACACTACTGATAAAGGAAAATGATTTTAAATCGACAAAAGCTTTTTTTTAAGGAAAATATTTATTTCCTAATTTTTAAAAAAAAACATTCCTTATAGTTGAACCTTAGTATATATTAATCTATTACTACGGAACTCATTACAAAATTTAAAAAATAATTTTATTTTTGCCAATTTTTTAAAATCTGACCCATTGTGCAATTGCAGCTCATTCAGGGTAGACGAATTTTCAAAAAATTTTCATCAAAGCTTTAAATAAAGTTTTAAAGTGCTTGCCTGCAAAATTTGCAAAGAGCTTGTATATTAAATTCATTACCGTTTCTCCTCATATATTTTTGATGAAAAAAAATAAAAAAAATTAAAAAAAAATATCTCATTACACGTGCCCACAAAACATTTACAATTGAAATCTGACAACATGCGCATATTTCAAAGATGCCGCACAACAGAGTCAATTCAGGTCAACCTCTTTATTTTAGCCCATTTGTCAAAATAAATTCAATGTTTTTTGCTTTATGACTCCTTTTGTGTATTTGTTATCTACTCACCAGAAACAGTTCAAAGGCCAATTTGGCGCGTTTTTAATTTATTTTTTGTGATTCCTAATGTTTTGACCTTTGTTGTGATTGCGAACATAAACATTTTAGTCAATCAATCGTTGTTCATCAATGATTCTTCAGTCCAAAAATCGAGTCTTTGAGCCTTCAAACCCAAGTATGAACAATCGTTTTGGTGGAGTTGGTAAAAATTGCATAATAACAATAATAGTAACATCACAACGCTGTGTTAAAATAGCGCAGGTGTGGCAACTCCGAATAACATTATCATTATATTATTTTTGACTAACTCTGACTCTGTCTGTCTGTCCCTGCTGACTGCTTGTTTATATCTATTAAGCGATTTGATCTTCAGCGACGGCGGTTTAATATAAGTAGTAAATTTGCAGCAATATAGTTTTTAATTCTTAGCAATTTTTATACAACCAAAATTATCATTTTGATTTTTTAATAAAAAAAAAGAAAGAAAAAAAAACAAATAATTTACCACAAGGCGAGAGGGCGTTACCACATCGAACCTTTTGTTTTTATTTTTATATAAATTGCTTCGATTTTATTGTATAAAATCTTTGGTCCATTTTATAGATTTGTATTCGATTTCATACTAATTGTCTTTAAGTGCCAGCGGCATTGAGCTGATGTGGATTCACTCATAAATCTGCTTGCAATATGATTTTAATCTGAGTTATAGAGACAATGTGATGATTCTTATATATTTTATACAATAAAATAAATATTTTACTGTAATCTTACTTAAATTGTTTCATGTTTTACCTTTATTTTAATATACAGGGTGTCACGCAATTGAGTGCAACTATTTACGGAGCTGAAAGGTTATGTCGAGCTGAGCAAAAAATCGTATGAGAGTGTTGGTCAATTTTCACATTCTTAGGAGCTACAGGGTTAATTAATATTTCACGACTTTAATTTACGTTAGTGTCTATAGCAGAAAAACTAACTTACATAAAACTTATTTTGATAGCTCAACTTATTTTGATAGTTGGAAAGGCGATAAAATCACCTTTCCAACGGTATATCAACAAACCCTACCAACTTAACCGTTACCAAATTTCAACTTTGAGTGCAAGTTTCTCAGAATTTTGCGTAAAAATTAAATTTTTTTTTGTAATGAATTTTGTAATTTATTCAATTTTCTTTTTAATGGCACCAAAAACAAAAACAAAAACATATCTCAAAAAATAAAAAAATTTGGTTGTAGCATAAAAGTTATACTTATTAGAAAATAATGATAAATAATGACATTACAATTAGTTATGCAGTAGATAATATCATTGTTTTCTAATTAGTATAATTTTTTTAGTACAGCCAACTTTTATATTTTTTAAGATTTAAGTTATGTGTTTATATAACTCCAATAATTTTTGAATTATTAAAGGTTTTATTTTATCGAGCTCAAGGTCAATGTTGCTTTCCGCAGAAAACAACTGAAGGAAAAACAACTAACAACAACAATATCCTTACCATATATAGAGTTTCGTTGGCCGCTACACCAACTCATCAGTAGCCTTTTTTCGTGATTCTTGCTGTGATCCACTAAGCTCTTAATTTTCTGCTTGTTTCATGAATGCAATTAGTAAATTACCCTGAATTGCATGTACGACAATACAAATAATATGAAAGCAGCTTAAAGTTCTTCTAATTTGTGAAGCATACTTTCAGGGAAATTAAGTTCTTTTATTCGAAGATAGATCAAAGCTTTCTAACTACTCAAAGATTTTGTTGTGCTAGTTGTTGTTGCTCTTCTATTTTTTAAGATATGTTTATGTTTTTGGTGTCATTGAAAAGAAAATTGAATAAATTACAAAATTGATCCAAAAAAAAAATTTCATTTATTACGCGAAATTCTGAGAAATTTGCACTAAAAGTTGAAATATGGTTGTTTCAACCGATTGATTTCATCTTCACACGATCATAGTTCAGTAACGGTTAAGTTGGTGGGGTTTGTTGATATACTGTTGGAAAGGTGATGGATGGCATTGCTTTTAGTTTTTCTGCTGGAAACAATAACGTGAATCAAAGTCATGAAATATTAATTAACCTTGTAGATCCTAAGAATGTGAAAATATACCCCCCCCCTCCCCCTCCCATACGATTTTTTGCTCAGCTCGACATAACCTTTCAGTTTCTTAAAGAGTTGCACTCAATTGCGGGACACCCTGTATATATAATATTGTGTGAGTACTCTATAACGGTTTAAAAGATCTTTTCCTTGAAGGTGGTCCATTGGTTCATAAGTTCAATGAATTTAATTAATTTTTTAATATCATCTGTGTATAAATGTAATCTTTTTTAACGTTTTCCTGGCTTACAAGCTTAAAAAAATTTTCCGCCAGCTCGATACTGAATTTAGGCCCGTGGTTCCTTGGGCAAAGTTCCTTAGAATTTACCATAGAATCTGGTTTTGTATACTCTATGTCAATTTTTTTTTTCTTCTGAGCAAATTGACCCAGCCTAATGCCTAGCCTTGTTAACCTGAAAAATAACTAAGAGTTTGGTACCAAGGATCATAATTCAAAGTTACTACAAATTTTCTTGTGAAATTTGTATTAGAATGCATTAAATCAATGCTAAAGAGAAAAATCTTTAAAAAGAAATCCTTAGCCTTGTTAACCTGAAAAAAATTTAGAGTTTGATACCAAGGATTTAATTTAAAATTATGTTTTTTGAAAAATTGGTATTAAAATGCGTTTAATCAATGCTCAAAAAAAATATTCACATATATGAACCTCCATAAAGTGAAATCTTTTTTAACTTTGATTCAAAGCTTAAGGTGTTACACCTATTCACTTAATTTTAACTTGGTTCGAAATGGGATGACAGATAAGTGGAAAAGAAAAGTAAAACAAAGTAAAACATGCATAGTATGCTCTTAGAATGGCAAAAAAAAAAAAATTGAAAAATATTTTAATTTGAGCTTGCGACTAGTATTATGTTTTTCTTTAAAAATTAGGTTTCATAAAAGGGACTTTTCAAGTAGATAAAGGCCGTATGATACTTGGGGGTCACATTTTTTTCTTAAGCCCCATTTTCTATTTGAAGGAAATTTAAGGAAATTTAAGGAAGGCTAGTAGTTTTCGAGATACAGCATTTTTATTGATTTGTGGGGGGTAAAATGGGGTGTGGCAAAGTTTTTTTCATAATATTGCATTGCCACCGGGCTTACATATGTATGCTAAATTTCAGCATAATCGGAGACCCACAAGCTGCTGAAAACTTGTTTGCAAGATTTTGCGGACATACATACGGAACGAAGCAAGTTAAATAAAAGCTTATAAAAAAAAAAAATATTGAATTTCAAAAATATGGTATAACTTTTTTAGGGTTTTGGTTTTTTTATTATCATTTTTCTTGAAGCTGCCGCCTCTTGTTCTTTGATTTGCTTGACTGAAATCGGCAACAACACAAATTTGTCTCTTATCAACACCGTTTTTTTCTTAGACATTAATAACTTCTCGTCTTTTCTTGCTGCTTGACGTCTATTATAACAAGAACATTAAAATAAATTGGGAAAATATCAAATACAAAAATTTTACCGCATGCCGTTGAGATTCGAACCCACAACCAACCGATTCCACTGTGTATGAAGTCACTACACTACTCATTGAGCCAAGCTCCTTCGTTACGCGGAGTGATTTATTCAATATAAATGACAACTGAAGATATGGTGCAGCATACACAATAATCTATTAAAAGATATTTGTTGTATGGCTATCAACAGAATACTGCGTCATTCTGCATCTGTTAATACAGCATATGTGAACATGCAGTTATGTCAGCAAGTAGTAGCAGGGGTGCTTGGATCAGTGAGTAAAGCAATGGACTGTCACCAAAAGCTCCAGATTCGATTCCACACGGCGGGCAAGGAAATGTTTTTTTCTCTTCTTTTTGTTGATGAAATGTATAACTCTTACTGGTGTGTATATTAACGTGTGTTTTTTAATTAACTTTATGTTAATTTTGAATTTAAAAGTGATTTTATTACAAAAAAAGCCATTAAATTATCAAATCAGCTGCGTTTTTTTTTTACAGAAAATAGCTCAAAACTATGCCTAAGCCATCCATGCTAGTTGTTTTGTATTTTTGGATTTTGGGCTTGGGAAATCAAATATTTTTTTTTTTAGCAAGGTCTCGAGGTATGTGCTTGCAAAGCAATGTATTAAACAATAAATTGCTTAGGTGAATAAGCATAAGCTTATAATTCCCCTACAATTCTCTTTACCCAAGCCGACTTAGGTGATTTACCTATTGCTTTTTTTCTCGGTGTACTGAGGCCGCCGTTCTCCCTTCCGTTAAAGTAAAATTGTGGAACAATTTTCTTGCGAGCGTGTTTCCCGGCAGTTTCAATCTGTGTAAATTCAAATCTTTACCGACTCTACTTTATCTTTCTACCCTCCAACTAACCATCACGCATCTTCCGAATCAACACAATGCTTTCGCATTTATAGGGGGCATCCCCTGAGTGTTGGTTAAATCTAAAAAAAAAAACAATAATAATATAAATTTATATTATTATTAGGATTCTTCAACAAAAATTTATTAGAAATTTCATTAAATTGTTTGAACATTTTAATACGATTATATATATATAAATGAAAATAATTTGTTAGTGAAGGAAACACAATGGAAGTTCCACCATAATGTATTCAAAGATAATGAATTTATAAAAAGTTGGGATCGCAACTATATCATTTTTATCTGATAATACTTATAGACACATTTTATAAGTTCCAACATAATGTTGAGTAAAATGGGCATCAGGGGCACTGTTACAATGTATACGTATTAGAATTGATTTGTTACAGATGAAATATCCGGTGATTTTTTTTAACACGGTTATAATTCATATTTAGCTAAGTACTTCTATAATCAACATATGACGAACCTTTTTAGATCGAGTTTTCTTCGTCGGTGACCAGTGTTCCAACATAAAAACTAATTTCACTGCGTTTAAAGTTGTCCAATTTTTGTCTTCTTAGTTTATGTGATTTATTTAACAATGCATTTTTAGTCTATAATTACTGACACACTTAATCTATGGTTTTTGTGATTCAATTCTTAAATACAAAAAAAATATTTACTTCTGCGTCTGATGCCCTGTGTGAGCGTTGATTCATAGTAGTTTCTGGGCTACCCGTCTTACATAGTAAGTTAAATGGTGAGTAGACACTTCAACAAACATTTTAAGTCCCAACACAACATTGTTACTCAAAATCTGAATTAGGCATAGGGAGTAAAACCCGTATAAATACATATATATTCTATATTAAAATTTTTACAGGATTTTCGTAGTCAATCCGGCGTCCTTTATTTTACGCTTATCTTAACCAGAACCTTGTTTTTCTAGAATTAAAATTCAAGAAATTTATACGGAATAGTTTCTTTATTTTGAGCTAAGTACGAGTATATACAATCAACTACCATATTCCTCTACCGTTCATTAGTTCATTAGGATCAAGTTTTTTTAAGATTTTTTAAAAAATATTTTAAAAGCAATGAATGAATGCGTGTAGATTTTTTTCAATTCAATAATCATAGTTTTATTGTATTCACTGTTCGTTAAAGTTATTAATATCATATATATATATATATATATTTTTATTTTCTAATCATATATATTTCATACAGCATTTTATGTTTCACTTACAATAATTAAATTATTATTTTGAATATAGAATATTTAACTAGTATTGGTTTAAATTTAAGTTTCGAAGTGATATCGTTTCATTCATTAGTCAATTAAGCTACACTAAAATACTTTATCTCTTTAAAATAGAATACATTAAATAAAAGCTCGTTTGTATTTTTTTTTTATTTTTTTTCTTTTTTTTTTTGTTAAAACATTTAAAATACGAGTAAAATTACAAAAATGAGGTCAAGTTTGTGAAATCAGGAGGATATGCTTAAAAAGTATTATAGTATCGTTGTATTTAGTTGAAAATTTAAAATATTACACATTTATTACAAATACAATTGCAAATTTCTAAAGTATCAATATTATTATAATAATAATTATTATTATTATTGTATGTTTTATAAATATTATGCTAATTTAAGTTTACATTTTTAGAGAACTACTTGAAATTGAAGCGAGAAAAACAAAAAAACATGGAAGTATTTTACAAATTTTTAATAGTTACTTTCAGAGAAAGAAAGAAAAAAAAAATTGTTTGTAAGCTCTACTGCTTGATTTCAGAGAGCGGAGAAATGTGATTTTAAATCTATTACAATCTTATCGTACATTTTTAATACGGTTTGCATAACTGAGGTGAACTTAGTAAATAATTATAATGAGCAAATTTGTTGAGTCATTACATATATCGAGATATATTTTTATATATATATATTGCACCATCCGCTTGTTGCCTTTGCCACCACTAACCGCCAACTATCGTCAAAAATTTCTCACCACATCACATTCACTACACACCATTGCTTCACTGTCTGAAGGACATCATTTCAGCGAAATTCGGTGGATACGGTCATGATATACGATCGGGCGTATGTCGCTGATGTTGATTTGTCAGATTCGTTGGGAACTGGTGTAGATTTGAGGACTGTTCTAGCATTTTGGGACTCGCTCTATGTAAATCCTGTTCAGGCGAAGTGTGCCTAGAGTAGATCGGTGAAGGCTTAGTTGTGTTGCCTGGCCCATTGGTAGTTCCAGTTGGCGATTTCGCCGAAGACGGTGGTGTTATAGAATGCGGCGAATGCGAATCTGATGATGGACGACGACAAAATGGATTAAGGCCATTAAAAGGTGCACCCAGAAGATGTGATCCCAGTGGAGGAAAACCGGACAGGCCTGACAAACCATGAAAGAGCAACGGATTAGCGGTGTGATTGAGCAGCAAGCGTGGATCACTCATAAAAACGGCGGCTTCAGGAAAACCTGGTGGTGCAGAGGGTCCTCCGGGAAAGTGTTGCTTCAGAACCTCGAAGTTAAGCGGTGGTAAAGCGTGCGTGCCGGCATAAAGTCGTGCTAGAAATTCCGCTTGTATAGAATTGGGAAGATTCGCATTGGTACCGGTGGCTGGATTGTTGTAGCTATTCTTGCTGTTATTATGCTGTTCGGGCAGATGATCTAGATGGTGATTATCGCTGGTGGAAAGCAGTTTGCGATGTAGATTCAAGTTGGAGCTATGACGATCGCGACTACGTTTCGAGGGAAAGGCTGCATTGCAGCCATCAATATTGCATTTGTGATGCAGTTTGAGGTGCACGTTCTGGTAGTGTGTCTGGAGATGAAAATGATTTTGGAAGACTTCACCGCAGGCGGTACATTTGAGTGGGTTGTCTTTGTCAATTGGTACTTCGGCCTCTTCCACGAGATATTCACTGCCGTTAAGCTCATCACTGTTGCTGGCTAGGACAGGGTTTTCCGCTACATGCAGTTTGGCGGTGAGGTTTTCGGGCACGTTGTTGTTATTGGCGCGTATTGCGTCATCGGGAGATATGTTTACTTTGGGGTCACCCTCTAAAATTTCCTTTTTGATGCGTAGATAACGCCCTTCGTCCTCTGAATCGGGCTGCTCATTGAAAGTACCTGTCGGACTAGGTGGGTGCTCATCGATGGGTTCCAGTTTAATTGGTGGCAAAGTTGGAATTGTCGTGGTTTCACTTACAGAGGGCTCTAAATATAATGAGCGTTGTGCTTCACTATCCTTTGGGGAAGAGCTCATTGATCTAGGGCGCCTATGCGTTGCTGAAAGATCCAGTGAGTATTCTTGAGCGTGACGATTTGCCTTATGAGTTTCTACTTTCTCAAACTCTGCACCACTTGGCTCTGTTTTCAGCGTGTCACCAGACTGTGACTCCTTTTTAAGTGTTGCCTCCGTCGTTAAGCTTGCTGTAGAGGGCGTTAGCGGAGGTGAGGGTAGCACTTTAGTCGTTTCACTACTATTTGGGCTATTCGAACTTAAGACTGGACTCTCTGACTTGCGTGGACGCTTACTTAGATCTAGCGAAAGTGCTCCGTTCTCCGAATCGACTAATTTCGCATCTGGCGTCTCAAGCTTAACAGATGACTTCACGGATAGATCCGCTGCCACCTCAAAATCTAATGAGTTATCACAGGAGTTTTCCACTGACTGTACGGTGCAACGCACAGGATTTTGCGACTTTCTTTTGCGTTTGCTTGAAGTAGAACTGGACGCATGCGCAGCTCCCATGCTGCTACCAACACTTCCATGCGGCACATTCGTGCCATCAAAGTCTTCTCGCATGCTCAGCGAGTCTGTTACACTCAGTGAGTCATCGTTGCTCTCGTTACTTTGGTTTTCTACATCATCAGTGCAGTTCTTAGCATCCACACTAAGTTCTTTGGTCTGACGTTCATCATCTTTGTCGCGACTGTTGTCGCCTAGCGAGGTTTCATAACCGCCACCATCGGTATTGTAGTCTTCGGAATTCGTTCGGTCTAACATACTATCACCTTCCTCGCCCACCACGACAATGCCTTCTTCGCCATCGTCATCATCGTCGTCGTCATCATCATCATCATCATCGTCAGCAATTTGTATGCCGCCATCCATTATGCTGCCGTCATCATCATCGTCAATCTGACCTTCAACGCCGCCATGCATGTGCCGATGATGCCGTTCGTCGTAGCGACCCAACATTGCGCCATCCATGTAAGAGCGATGCAAGAAATCTTGTCCATGCTTCAGATCCATGTTTGGCATAGCATGATGACGCATATCAGGTGGTGGCGTAAGTAGTGGGAAGCTGCCAAATGGATTTAGCCCGGCCATTAAGCCGTTTGGTGGCTGCAGCAGCAAAGGATGCGGCTGAGCGCTTCTGCCATCATGTGGCGAGATCTTGCGACGCAGATGGGGCGAATGTAGCTTTGGATTTGGATTAGCACTGTGCCGATTACGTGAGCGACGTGAGCTGAACATCATACTGCAGCCATCCACAGTACATTTATGCATCTCTCTCAAATGTACCGCTGAAAAGTGGATTTTTAGCGCTCCTTTATCGCAAAAGGTCTTCAGGCAGACATTGCATTGCACTCGTTTCTTACCCGTAACCGGGTTGATAAACTGTGTGCCTAAGTTGGCGGGCAGTGAGCCCCACTGACGCTTACCGGGCGAATGAGTTGATTTGCGACCGGGACGTACGCCACTCGAAGCAGTCAGTCGCGAAAGCCGTTGTGATTGGGGTGACGTTTGTGGTTCATGGGTGTGCGTTGTCCGCTGACCATGATGCTGACTGGAGGATTCGTGCTGATGATGATGATGTTGACTTTGGTATGAGTTCGAATTGGCAGAATTTGCCGACGAAGTTGAAGAAGCTGAGGAAGACTGTTGCTGCTGTTGGTGACCTGGTGAGCGGCCCGCTGCCGAAGAACTATCGCGTAGATGACTCAAATTCAAGGCATCTGCACGATGACCTCCACTTTTCGTGGACTTTTCGAGATCAGGAGACTTCGAGCGTTGTTGTTGTTGTTGTTGCTTATTGAGTGCTAGATTTGGATTCATTGCAGGAAAATGTGTTGCGAGCAGACTGTGAGGAACAGGATTGCCAGAAGCAGCTGCTGCTGCGGCAATTGCAGCGACTTGATTGCTGGTTAAGCCAGGTGGCAAAGTGGGCTGACCACCACCCGCTGAAGCTGTAACGGCAGGACCATGAGGTGGCGGTGGAGGTGGCGGCAAATGAAAGGGTAACGGATGCCCGCTCATTGCCATAGCGCTGAAGAATTGATTGCTTTGAGCGGCAGCAGCTGCTGCAGCAGCAACGGCAGCATTTTTCTCCGACGGTGTCGTAGCCTCGTTCATGCGTCGACGTGCTTGAGCCAGAACAGCAGCTTGTTGAGCGGCATGCTGCTGCAGATGTTGATGATGCGCCAGCTCATTCGGACTGATACGTGCCGGCATTGGCGGAAAGGCGCCCAAAGTGGCGGAGCTTATTTTGCGAAAGTCGAAAGGTTGCATATTCTGCAGATGATTAAGTGGATTGTGAGCAGCGGCGTTGACCGAAGTTGGAGAGTGTTGTTGCACATTGCTGGAAGCACTTGAAGTTGGCGGTAGCGGCTGTTGATTGTTGTTGGTGGGTGGTGGCGGAGGCGGCAGACCGCAAGCTGGAGAAGCAGGATTGCGAAAATAGTTACCCAGATGATTAGGCGGTGGCAGACCACCACCAGCCGCAGCCGCTGCGGACAGTTTCTGATGCAGCTGAGATTGAAACTGCATCTGGACATGAGCCAAGGAGTTCAGATGCATATTCATGGGATGAGCAGCAGCACGTGGTGGCGAAGGACGACGACTGGGTGACATAACCATTTGGGAGCAGTGCGATTTTTGTGTGGAAGCCTCGTATTCCGCACGCCTTGCGGCCGATAACTGGCGTTCGTAGTTGTAGGCAAACACCGCCTGGGCTTGGGCGTGGGAGTGAGCTTTCTTAAGGTATTGCAATTCGATGTCCTCGAGTGGATGGTGATGGTGTGATGAGAGAAGAGGTGGTGGTGGTGGCGGCGGATGTTGCGGTGGATGTCGCTGCTGGTATCCGTTGTTAGATTTTTCCTGATTAATATTCATTAAGCTGCTGGGGTCGAGGAATTCTTTGCTGGTGCGAATTGTAGACTAGAAGATTTCGTTGCGGTTGAGGCTGAGGCTGCGTGTGTTTTATATTATAACACTTTTTGATTTGCAGCATCTCTGGGGGCGCATACAAACGACTGGCCATTTATGGTGGGAAATCTCAAGATAATCTGAAAAGATATAAAGAAGAAATTGATGATTAGACAATTAAATTATTGGTGAAGGCAAGGTTAAAGATATATTTATATCTAAATATATTTTCTTATCGCTATAACTAAATTCTAACTTTACAAGCTTTTCTGGGCGAGCTTACTTAATTCTTTAATTTTACTACTTTACAAGTTACACGGAACTCCGACAGAAGTTTTTGAAGTCAAAGAGAGCCAAACTTTAGATTCGCGATATCATCACGCTGTAAGCGTGACAGCTATTATTGTTGAACATCATTCCATTTTATGGATTACCAAGCATTGACCAAGCCGAAGACCGAAGCGATTACCGAACCGATTACCAGGCCGATTACCAGGCCGATTACCAGGCCGATTACCGAAGCAATTACCCACAGATTACCGAACTAATCACCAAATACCGAGGCGATAACTAGACTTTTACCGAACCAATTACCGATTACCGAAGCGATGACCAACCGATTACCGAACCAATTACCGAAGCGATTACCAACCGATTATCGAATCTTTTACCGATTACCGAAACGATTACCAACCGATTATCAACCCGTTACCGATTACTGAAGCGATTACCAACCGATTACCAATTACCGAAGCGATTACCAAATGATTACCAAACGATTACCAAACCAATTACCAATAACCGGAGCGATTACCAGCCCATTACCGATTACCTAAGCGGTTTTCAATTACCGATTACCAATTACCGAAGCTATTACCAACCAATTACCGATTAACGAAGCGATTACCAACCGTTTACCGAACCAATTACCGATTACCAAAGCGATTGCCAACCGATTACCAAACTAATTACCGATAACCGGAGCGATTACCAACCCATTACCGATTACCTAAGCGGTTTCCAAGCTATTACCAATTACCGAAACAATTACCAACCAATTACCGATTACCGAAGCGATTACCGAAGCGATTACCAACTGATTACCAAACCAATTATCGATTACCGAAGCGATTATCAACCGATTACCCAACCACTAACTGCTAAATGAAGTGATTGCCAACCGATTACCGAACCAATTGTCGATTACAGAAGCGATATCCAACCGATTACTGAACCAATTACCGAAGCGATTACCAACCGATTACCGAAGCGATAACCAACCGATTACAAAAGCGATTACCAACCGATTACTGAAGTGATTATTAACCGATTTCCAAGCCCAATTACTGATCACCCAACCAAAGTAACTATGCTACAAAAATATTACAAATAAAAATTGAAAAATAAGCAGATTATATATTCAGTGTATGCATTCAGACATAAAATGCGGCCGATTTGCCGACTCTAGCTACTACGAAAATTCATAACAGCTATGTTATTAAATTGCTTTAAGTTTTCATTTCGGTAGGCAGTCTCCAAATTGCCTTCTTTTTTTATCTAGAATAAAGATTAGACTAATTAGCAAAAGGCATCAAAAGCCTAGTCTGGGAACGCTTTTAAAATTGCACTTTACAAATCTGATAAATAAATCAAAAATGATTACTCAGAAAGTGCCGAACACTTGCTTTTAGTATCGAACGGTTGTATAAATAACTCTTGTTCCATGGATACGCAACAATCAGCTTCGATCTTGTCACAACACTTAACCTTGCTCAATATCTATGTTAATGTCGACTTAATAAAACTCACAATAATCATTGTTAATTCAAGTGCTCCATCGATTCTTGGAAAACACCTCAAGTAGGGACCTCCCATAGAGCTTAACCGTCTCAGTCTGCCATTACTAGCAACAGTTGAAGCGAAGTACACATAACTCAAGTATAACAATAATGATGTGACAATTTTTGAATAGGATCCCGCATAAGGGGACACACACGTTAAAGTCATCATAGTCATCAGAAACGTCAACAACCCTAGAGCGGCTCATGACCACTTCACGAAAAAAAAAAAAACAAGAAAACCTGTGCTCGTGCTCATAAGACTTGGGCAAAACAATAAAAAAAAAAATTAAAAAGATAACGCTCAGTAGGAGTTCTGCTACGACGATTTATGAAGTGTTAGTTTGTCGCTCGCTCATAGTTCGCTCGCTTCTTTTAGATGTACAACAACGTCGTCTAACCATCAGAATCACCAGACCAACCAAGCAGCCAATACCAAGTGGCATTCGTTCCTATGCTGAAATATTTATTTATAGTATGTTTGTGGCTTGCAAGAGCAACGATGAGACTTTGTCGTGTCGGCGGTCTATCTTAACACGTTTGCTCTCAAGGGCTGTTCACTGTAACAATGACCCTAAACTGTCAAATTATTTGTGGACAAATAAGATAGTGAAGTATTTGCACAAACATATAGAAATATTTTAAAACAACAGGCCTGTTTAAGGACCTTCGCGGAATTTTCAGCTCTTTGTGAATTGAAGTTTATAGTATTTTTGCAGTCTTCACGTGGAATTTAAGACATGTTGTTAAATATTGATGAATTAAAAATATTTTCGAGTGGCCATTGAGTCTAATCCTCTCACTGGTAGAAATTAAAATAAAAAACTTAAAAACTTATTTGTGGTAGAAGAAAAAAAAAAAAATTAGAGGAAACGATAAAAAAACTAATTTGGAGAATTTGACGGCATGTTTTTTGTTATATATTTTTTAAATTGTTCAAGTTTTGGACAAATGCATTTTTAACCTTTTTTGTTATATTTTCCCGTTAATATCTCGTGAATAGTTCAAAAAATATTTCATAAAAACTTTATCAAAATCTGCTGAATTGCACGAAGTATCTTGACAACAGACAAGAATATGTTATTTGAAGAAAATCGCTTTTAAAATGTCATTGTACGTAAATCCTTATATATATTAATCAGGGTCGGTCTCCATACAAGATAAAAAAGTGTTCGATAAACGCAGTTCTAAAATATTTTATGGGACATTCTAGTACCCTACATGAAGCGATTTCGCGATATGTCAATCCTTAGGCTCCATGGATTTGTTTGAGAAAAAATTTCCCAGTTGGCCAAAAAACCATTTTTTATATAATTATTTTTAAAAAATCGGAAACAGATTTCCCAAAGTTTTATAGTTCCCGAAGTTTTAGAAAATGATTGATATTTGAATAAGAGTTTTTGGGAAATCTGCTCTATGACGCGAGTTCTGAATTTTCTTGGATAAATCTTTCCGATTCGAAATCCGATTTCGTTGCGAAATCGTAACGAAAATCGTATGAAGAAGTTGACACGACTTTGTAACGCAATATCGTAACGATTTCGTAACGAGTATTAACGAAAAGGTTACGATAAAGTTACGATTTCGTTCACACAGTAGCATTTTAATATCGTACAAACAGCCGCATAACGAAATTTGATATAAATTCGTATAAAAAGTGAAACTGTTCCGATATTTGCGTAACGAAATTGTAACGATTTCTTTAAGACAGCTCGAAATAGTTACGAATTAGTCGGAATTTCGACATAGTCGTCAACTATTGTTTGCTGGGTAGATATTGCATAAAAAATGTCAAGCTAATTTTCTTCAATTTACTAAATTATATTCCTTCTAGTTATAATTTCATATATATATTTTATTGGATATCAGAAACTTTTTGAGCATTGGAACCGATTTTTTAATATGCAAACTCCTTGGAGATGAGTTCCAATATAATGATTATGACTCTTATAAGCAAAGTTTATCTTTCACTTGGCCATAAAAATTGTTCAATAATTAAGTGAAGTTTTCAAGAAAACTAACATCATTATCACAGTTTATCTAAAAAAAAAATCACATTTTGAATTTAAAGCCTCATTTGTGTTAGTTCGTTATACTTTCTGGACCCTAAGGGGGAGGGGGGTTTGAATACCTAAAATCCCCTCCTTGTCTACGGGCCTGGTCTCTAAATTGACTTTATTACTTCATCCTCTGCGACTTTTTTATAATAAAAGTTTTGGTTGTGCTTATATACAAGTCGATGATTAAAAGTGAGGTCGGAAGAGTCAACAAGTTTATTCGATTGAAGGAAGAATTCATTTAATTCATTATAACCCAAGTTATATTCAGAAGCTCTCTTCTTAAAACCGATTGTGTTTAAATTTTTCCATAAAATTTTTCCTGGCAGATCTATTTTGGGTGACTTAAAATACAAGTTACAACGTTTCTAGACATCCGATATATTCCCATTTGTGAATTGTAGGATTACATTTCCACTGGCTATAGTTTCTACTTCAAATTTTAATAGCTTTTCCAACTTCACGTGTAAACCATGGCTTTTTAGAATTCTTGAGAATTATTTTTTTCAAAGGAATACATTTATCGTACAAATAACGTTCAAGGGCATTAAGCAGTTCAAGTTTTTTAGTGATGTTATTTTATGCAGTATCTAGTTTTAAAATCACAATAAGGCAAGTGTGAATCGGATAGTATTTTTGTAAAATCAATGTTATATGAAGCAAAAACATATCATGATCTGAAATTCCTGCTATATAATGATCTGAAAGTTTTTCGAAATGTGGGGCAAATGTTTTATCTGAAATACAAAACAAATCCAGAAGGTACTCAACTTGGTCTTCATCATCATATCTTTAGAAATCTCGAAGATACCAAGATACTCAACTTGGTCTTCTTTGATTCTTTGATTTAAGTAGTTTCAAAAATAAATCGCAATTCCTCCAAATAATGAAATTTGTAAGTGCATCATTATCAGTAACTGGCTTAAACCAGAATTCAGTGACAGTAAATTTGCTATGAATAGAAGGAAGAATGGGCGTCCACAGAGAGGAGCAGGGTGGGTCAGTAGCCCCCTATAGCTCAGCCAAAAAAATTTATATTAGTATATTTTATATGTTACATAATCATAAAAATTTTTTAGAATTTGAAATGAAATCAGTTAAAAAAATATAAAATTATTTTCTTTTACATTTTGATTTATTAATTTTTTAAAAAAGGAAAAATTTTTAAAAAATAAATAAATTTAACAAATTTGAATTTTAATTTTAAAATTTGCCGACGTTTCGCAGATTGTTTGTCTTCTTCATCAGGGCGTCTTTTATTAACTGGTTTTAAAACCATTATAATAACATAATACAAACATAATATAAACAATAACATAACATCGAACTTACAGGTTTCCATACTTTACAACAACAACAATCATAAAACTTTGAAATTCTTATTGTTAGAATACATATATATATAAACATTTAACATAATTTATATTAACATTTAACATAATTTTAGCTTAGTGCGCTTTGATAGACTACGCTTAGGTTGTCTGCGATTAAATTAAATTTAATAAATTTGTTAAATTTATTTATTTTTTAAAAATTTTTCCTTTTTAAAAAAACAATAATTATCGGTTACTAAAAACGCCTTAATAAATCAAAATATGCAAATTAAAACGTAACCATAAAATAAGAAACTGAAATTATTTTCTTTTATTTTACATACAATCGTAACATAATTGAAGACATGAATGAATGAAGTTGATATGCCGCATTTTCGTTTGTTTTGTGTTCTATGCATGGATGAAGGCCTTATGTGCATAAAAACTATTTTAAAACTTACAACAACCATGTTTGTGGCTATTTTAGAAATGAATTACTTGACAAAGTTTGATTAAATATAGATTTCTGTACACATGTGAAACTTTGAACTCGATTTCTCGAAACTAAATAATTGCGACATATCACCTTCATTCATTAATGTCTTTAATTATAAAAAGGTATGAAGTCACGGACTTGTACTTTATTGGGATATAATAATGCATATAGCTAAACTTATAAGCTAGATTTTAAAATGGAAGTATGAGCAAAAGTAAACTTAATTCTCTGCGAAAATCATTAATATTATTTTGTTAGTTTAAATATAATAATATTGCAACCAAATAACAGATTTAACTTTAAGGGACATTCATAGGAAAACTACCCTATAGATTTAAAACTGTGCTTAAAGATTATAAAAAAGAATAATCTGAATAAAATCGTTTGCTTAGTTGAAAAATTTTTATAAGTTGAATAAAGCTTAGCACATACATTTTTGTAGTATGTATCTTTAACTTTATTTTTCTTTAAATTTTATTTGTAGGGGTTTTAAGATAACGGCACTTTTGTACTTCTCGAGAGATGATTTTCTTAAAATTTATTTACAGCTGTAACTGCTCATTCAATAGAAATAAATAGTATATAGATAAAAAGGCAATTAAATTCCTTTCCATTGATATACTGATCGTATCGATCGGATAAAAAATGTTCAAGTGATAGCTCGTCAAAGTTAAAATTTCTTGCAATTTTCATGTTTTTTTTTTAAAATTCTATTTTTAAGTAACTTGTTTTCTTAGAAAAAATTAAAATCAGGAACATTTTATATTTTTGAAGTAAAGCGTATTTAATTACAAACATTTTAAGACTAATTTGGCCAAAACTGGATGAAAAATCAATTTTTTTAAAAATAATTTTGTAGAAAAAGTTTAATTTCAATTTCAGTGCTTGCACTATACGAGTATTCTATGAACATATATATATTTATTAACACTAAATCAAAAAAATTATAAATAAAAGCTTGTCTATTTGTACTTTGACTTTTTTTTTCGACAAACCTTCGCGTATTAGGAACATCGCTTTCAGAGCCCAATTTTTCGGGAAAGAAATCCATATGATTTAATAAAAAATGCATTTTTACAGTCATATTCGAACTTCAAATTTCAAAAGAATGTAATTGAATATGTGTTCAGTTAACTGATATAAACGTATTTTTCTTAAATGCTTTCCAATTTTATTGTATTTTTCTAGCAAATTTGGGAATGAGTGGATCATTTTTGATGTTGAACTCTCCGAGCGTGAGTTCGTTTCGTTCAGGCCAAATACTTTGGGTATAGTGGTTTCTGCGATCACGGCTGTCCCATAAGCAGAGAAAGCAAGGAAAATTTGTGTTGCCGCCTTGTTATCCTGATAATATTGCTACCATCTTCAAATCGGAGCAAATACAAATCTCGGCACAAATCGTTGAGTTCAGCCTGTGTCAAAAAATGGATTTTTTTATTTGATCCTATTTCTGATCCAGTATATTCATCTTCTAGATTTCTTTCCATATCTATCTTTCGTTTTCCTGAAGGACCCCCTGTAATCAATTGTGGTTTGGCAAACGATGCTGAATGTGGCACTGGTGCTGTAACCGACTGAACAATTGCATACACAGGCTCTAATCTTCCACAAGGTTTTTCTGTTAAACAGAAGTAACAATCTGTAGTATGATTGCTCGGCTCTCTCCACAGCATTGGTTTTCCGAAAGTGAAGAAACTTTCTTACCGCAAGCAATTTTGTTTAGTATTGTTCGGCAACTGTTACATGCACTGTTTGGAGTCCAAGGTTTTTCTAGATGTAAAGGAAAATATTCAAAGTATTTCTGATATGCTTCTGATAATTTTCCGAAGCTCATTTTTCTCATTAAATGATGAGAGGCTTTTTTAACCAGACTTCCACAAACGTAGCAAAAATTATCGAGATTAATGAGACACATTTTTATTTCAGGACTTAAACACAAAGCTAACAAAATAACTGAATCGTAAGCGTTGACAAGAAAACCAAATATTTTTACTGTACTATCTTGATATATAAAAATCACGTGTCACGATGTTCCGGTATAAAAATGTTTAAAGATTTCAATTGGAAGAAACTTTGGAGCAAGATATATTAATGAGGTAGTGTCAACAGCTGTGTCGTCTTTTTCTTCCTCACTGCGGTTTTTAATGTCAAATGAGTCGCGTAGTTTTTGTTTGTTTGGTTCGTCATTTCAAATTCTGATTGGAATTTTAAATTAAACTTTTAAAAAATAAAAATGTGTGCGAAATTTCAAGCCTATAAATAAATATTGTGGAATTCTAAGAGATTTTACCGTTTTGATAAAGTCACTTTGTATGGGAAATAGGCGTGTTTTTCATCAAATTTGGCTCATTTACGAACTTGACCTTCATTTTGGAGATAAAATCTTAAATATCGAATTTCGTTTAGAAAGCTTTAAAATTGCGGTTGGAATCGTGAACACAGACGGACAGACAGACATGGCTAATCGACTCGGGTGTTGATTCTGATCAAGAATATATATACTTTTCTATACCTACCACGCCTCCTTATGGGCGTTACAAACGGAGCGACAAAATGAATATACCCCGTTTACGTTTTTTTAACGTAGGGGTATAAATATAGTGCAAGCACTGAATTTGAAATTAAACTTTTTCTACAAAATTATTTTTAAAAAATTGATTTTTCATCCGGTTTTGGCCAAATTAGTCTTAAAATGTTTGTAATTAAATACACTTTACTTCAAATATATAAAATATTCCTGATTTTGACTTTTTCTAAAATAACAAGTTACTTAATAATAGAATTTAAAAAAAAAAACATGAAAATTGCAAGAAATTTTAACTTTGACGAGCTATCACATTTTTATCCGATTGATACGGCCAGTATATCAATGAAAAGGCAATTTAATTGCCTTTTAAGCTATATACTATTTATTTCTATCGGCTAAGAAATATCAGCTGTAAATAAATTTGAATGAAATCATCTCTCAAGAAGTACAAAAGTACCGTTATCTTAAAAACCCTACAAATGAAAAAAAATTTTTTATGATTTTTGTATTCTGGAGATCCAAACGAACTCGCCCATACATGTGGCGTTCTTGGTATTTCCCAGCTGTAAAGCAGTGTAATATAATATCCTAATTTTAAAATTTGCATCACCGAGCAACTGCCTATACTCAACGTATTGAGAATTTAAAATCATTTATATCATTTAAATCATACAAGACTAATCCCACTTAGGTGTGATATAATTTATTTAAATATTGAACCTGTGCATTTTAAATTTTTTGTGTCAGGTCGGAAAAATTTTGAAATTACATTTTAATTTTACACTTTCTTAAGCATTTGATTAAATCAAGAAAATATTTTCACACAATAATTTATTAGTTTAAAAATAAAATTGATGCTTAAATACAGTTTATTTAAAAAAATTTAATTAAATATCATTGGTTTACTTAAGACCAACAAGTGATTAAGTTCTCTTAAACATAAACATTTACATAAAACTCATCAATTCCATTTCAGGAATTGTAATTGGTAATTGAACATCTTTATTCCTCAGGAATGGAATTGGAAAAAATTCGTCACTTCCATTCCAGGAATTGTAATTGGTAATTGAACATCTCAATTCCTAAGGAATGGAATTGGGAAAAAGGCGTCAATTCCATTCCAGGATTGTAATTGGAAATTAAACATCCCAATGCCTCAGGAATGGAATTGGAAAAAAGTTGTCAATTCCATTCCAGGAATTGTAATTGGTAATTGAACATCTGAATTCCTCAGGAATGGAATTGGAAAAAAGTCGTCAATTCCACTCCAGGAATTGTAATTGGTAATTGAACATTTCAATTCCTCAGGAATGGAATTGGAAAAAAAGTCGTCAATCCCATTCCAGGAATTGTAATTGGTAAGTAAACATCTCAATTCCTCAGGAATAGAATTGGGAAAAAATCGTCAATTCCATTACGAAATTGTAATTGGTAATTGAATTTTTCAATTCCACTGGAATGGAATTGGAAAAAATGGTTAATTCCATTACGGAATTGTAATTGGTAATTGAACATCTCAATTCCTCAGGAATTGAAATTTTCAATTCCATTATAGGAATTGTAATTGAGGTTACTGCAATCAAAATACAATTGTAATTAAGATTACTGTAATGCGATTACAATTGTAATTGAGATTACTGTAATGCGATTACAATTGTAATTGAGATTACTGTAATCCAATTACATTTACAGTAACCATCAATTACAATTCCTGTAATGTAATTGGAAATTTCAATTCCTGAGCAATTGAGATGTTCAATTACCAATTACAATTCCTGGAATGGAATTGACGACTTTTTCAATTCACACAGACAAAAATGTTTTATTGTTAACATTCTAAATATTTTTTTTTCTGTAACAAGTCCACCAAAATATCATCCAATACCGCAAAAAAATCAATTCGCAATATAAGCCACCTAACTGCCTTAATGATATTTAGTTTTTTTAAGTAATTTTTTATTGTATTATTGGCTAACTTTGCTGGCTTTTGCAATACATATGTTGCCTGAATGACATTTTGTCATCTAGACAGACATACATACATAACGTGTATAAACGTCCACTTATGCACATTCAAGCACAATGCGACGAGTAATAAGACTAACATGGCCAACAACAGATGGCGTGGTAATAAGCGCTTAAGTTGGCCATACTGATGGAAAGAAACAACAACAAGACAATTTTTTATAATGCTGCAACAATTGCTGCCGTGAGTGTCATTCAGTTGTTGTTGCTATTGTAGTGAATCATACAAATATCGCAGCTTTGAAAATTGCAAATAAATAATTATAAACAAGAGTTGCCAGCAAGAAAGAAATATATGGCATTTATATGCTTTAGCCTTAGGAAGTGCAGTAGAGGAGACAGCAATGCCAACAATAATGACAACAATAAAAACTATGCATTTAACAACTGCAGCAATAATAAAAATCTTGCAATTAAATATTGTGTTTGTGTCCCCAACACAACACGTTCCTAAACGGAACTCAACTCGTCTATAATTTCACGCAAGTCCATGTTAGTCCATAATTAAAAAAATTTCAAATCAATTTGTTTCCAATAAAAATCTTAAAATTTTTATAACGATTAAAGAGTTGAATTTTAGTGCTTTTACTCGTATATTTGTATTTTTTACATTGTAAATAAAAAACCACTCAAAGTGGAATAAACTTAGTTGAATGCATTTGTATGGACTTGGCAGAGGACTTAAGTCGCCATACTGTTTGGTACGATTTATGTGTGAATGTCTGTCGGTATGAATGTCGCTGTGCTTGACAGTCTCAAAAGCAATATTTAAAAAGCCGCTTTTTATTTGACACAAAAGCCATGTCAACTCTTTGAAACGTCAAATCAAAATGTCGCAACGATGTAGCAGCGTCATGACAGTCTTAAGATTTTATAAATATGTATTTTTAATCGCTTTAAAGCGGTCTCTGCTATTGATATGAGTGCTCGAGTGTGAGTGTAGCTGTATGAATATTGTCAATATTTATGAGAAACAAACCCTGTACGTTTGACCGCAATGCATCACGCTTTAAATCTTGACTGACAATTAAATTGTGTTTGTCTCAATTTATGGCTTGTCAAAGTGTCAAAATGACACTTTTTATAGCGTATAACATATGTTTATAGTCGGCCTGAGCTTAATCGATCGCTTGACCGATCGCCTTTTGCAAATTCTTAGTTGGCATATTAAGACGTTGCTATATTTTGTTGTTATTGTGAGTAGTGACATTTGTGTCAAAAGCGAGTCTTTATGGATGGGATTATAAAAGATATGTGAATAGTTTTTCTATTGAATGCATAAACTTAAACTTTCATTTATGTGGAATTATTTTAAACAGCCGGCTAATCTTTAAAGCTGAAATACTGGCAATTTTTTGAGTTAAGCGCAGGATTACATTTAAAGTTAGGGTATACATCTAAGAAGTCATTCAGTACGTTTGACTGATGGTTTCCAGAAGATTGGATCTGAAACTGGTTAAAAATAGTTCACAGATAAATTTATTTAAGATTAAAGAAACGCATTTCTATCAGATGTACAGACAAAAATGAAAACAGTTGCAGATAATCCAGATGTGTCTGACCCATAGTTGCTGGGGCCTTTTGAGCGGCGTCGTTACCGTAGTGGTTGGCCCTTTTTGCATCAGTCCAATTCTAAGAGCCATCTGTACCATAACAACTGTCCTCTTGGCCCACCTCTGATCGTTGTAGTATACAAATGAATTTAGAGATTTCATTTTCCTGCTGGAATTAAACGTTCATAAATTGATTAGACCTGGCAATGCTATTGTCATTTCTGCACAGTATCGTTTGCCATTTTATTTAACAACGCTTGCAATATGGAGCAAAATTTGTTATGAAAATCGCGGTTCAGTTCCGAAAGGTTACCGTGAGCGAAGTCCATCCTACGCTCTACATAATCGTCCATCATGTATACTTTAAATCAGATATGCTCACCTAGTAGCTCATCTTGCTCGCGTTACCCGCCATACAAATTTTTTTTTCTATCATGAGCTTTGTCTTTGCGCTTATGAGAAAGCAAAACCACGTTTAAAAAACAACACAATCTAAAAAAAATGCAAATAACAGCACCACAAGCCGCTGTTGGCGATCATTTGATTTTGAACGCGTACACAACAACAACAACAAATGCATGCAAATTATCCGTTGCGTGTGTGTTAACGCACATATGATTTGTTTTTGTTTTTTTATTTTTTCTTTTTTTTTCATTACCAAAAGTTACGAGCGCAATATCTTATGTATGATTTTGTCTTTTTTAAAAATCATTTGCTCTTTTGTAAAATTTCGTGAGCTCCACTGCTTTAAATCATAATACTCATCTGCAAAGACATTTTACAGAACGCAGCGAAGAAACAATGCTGCTGTAATGCTTTAGTGCGTACCATTGAGAAGGACTCAAATTTGTCAATTCGCCATTGCGCGCAGCAATTAGAGCTGTGTGCATTCATTTAATGGTAGATTACAACCTTATAAGATCCAGCTGGTACAAGAATTGAAGCCGAATGACCATTGTACATTCGGTCAATAAGCTGAAAATCAACTGAAAGTCATCTTACTGTCTTATCGACTTATTCTGTTCAGCCCTGAGGCCCATTTTTGGCTCAATAGGAATCTTAAAAAAAGCAAAATTGACTCATTTGGAATGAAGAAAATCCAAGAGTGATTCTCGAAACACCATGACATCTAAAAAAAATCACTGCTTGGTGCGCTTTATGGGCCGATGGAATCATTGGTCCTTACTTCTTTAAAAGTGAGGCATTCCCGACAACGGCGACCGCTATATAGCCCTGATTTAAGATTATTTCGTGCCTAAATTGAATGGAATGTTTATTGAAGGCATGCAGCGCGTCAAACAATGGACTGACAGAAACATTTACCGAACGCGGCATTTCTAAATAGACATACCAATTGTCTACCAAGATCATGAAATTTAACGTCTTTGGATTATTTTCTCTGAAATTACGTGGCCAGTTTATGTGAAAACATCAGTTTTCGATGATTTGGAAGACGCTTTTGTGCGAACCATTGTCGAAATACCATTGCTTGAAAAATTGGTCGAAAATTAGACTTCCAGAATCGGTAACATCTGAGCCAGCCACGAAATCAAATTTAAACAATAATGAAATAAAATTATTTATCTGATTAAAAGATTTTTTAGTAAAAAATTAAATAATTTCTGTATTTTTTTTAATTCAAATTTCAACACCCCTAAAAAAACCGCTTTAAAATGCTGTGGTGAGATAATCCTTATTAATCAAAACAGCATTTAAAGTTTTTAAAGACAAATATTACAGTGCAGGAAGTCGGATTATAAGTACCGCACTAATGGAGTGATTAAGCGGCCTCCTACAGTACAAAAACAATATACTTAAATCAAGGAAAAATTGAACTAAAGTCACCATATTTTGATTTTAGTGTATTAGTATATTACCCGTGTATCGTGATTTTAGTATATTATTTGTTTAGTGTAGTAGCCGTCATCCAATGACCTGAATGTTACAACAATAAAATTTAACTACTGTAGCTGATAACGCCACAAGTTAAATCACATTTCCCGTAAAACCGAATCATAAGCATAAGAATCATAAGAGAAAAAACTGGAACAATATCGATCAAACTGGTTACCAGAGGAAATAATCAACACCCTTAAAAATACACGAAACCAAAAATCTTTAAAATAGGCTGTCAAATGTAATCCGAATATAATGAGTCCATACTGAAACATATACAGAAACTGATACTAATAATAATTATAATATGAAGGCTCATACTAATACTAATACTAATACTAATACTAATACTAATACTAATACTAATACTAATACTAATACTAATACTAATACTAATACTAATACTAATACTAATACTAATACTAATACTAATACTAATACTAATACTAATACTAATACTAATACTAATACTAATACTAATACTAATACTAATACTAATACTAATACTAATACTAATACTAATACTAATACTAATACTAATACTAATACTAATACTAATACTAATACTAATACTAATACTAATACTAATACTAATACTAATACTAATACTAATACTAATACTAATACTAATACTAATACTAATACTAATACTAATACTAATACTAATACTAATACTAATACTAATACTAATACTAATACTAATACTAATACTAATACTAATACTAATACTAATACTAATACTAATACTAATACTAATACTAATACTAATACTAATACTAATACTAATACTAATACTAATACTAATACTAATACTAATACTAATACTAATACTAATACTAATACTAATACTAATACTAATACTAATACTAATACTAATACTAATACTAATACTAATACTAATACTAATACTAATACTAATACCAATACTAATACTAATACTAATACTAATACTAATACTAATACTAATACTAATACTAATACTAATACTAATACTAATACTAATACTAATACTAATACTAATACTAATACTAATACTAATACTAATACTAATACTTATACTAATACTAATACTAATACTAATACTAATACTAATACTAATACTAATACTAATGCTAATACTAATACTAATACTAATACTAATACTAATACTAATACTAATACTAATACTAATACTAATACTAATACTAATACTAATACTAATACTAATACTAATACTAATACTAATACTAATACTAATACTAATACTAATACTAATACTAATACTTATACTAATACTAATACTAATACTAATACTAATACTAATACTAATACTAATACTAATGCTAATACTAATACTAATACTAATACTAATACTAATACTAATACTAATACTAATACTAATACTAATACTAATACTAATACTAATACTAATACTAATACTAATACTAATACTAATACTAATACTAATACTAATACTAATACTAATACTAATACCAATACTAATACTAATACTAATACTAATACTAATACTAATACTAATACTAATACTAATACTAATACTAATACTAATACTAATACTAATACTAATACTAATACTAATACTAATACTAATACTAATACTAATACTTATACTAATACTAATACTAATACTAATACTAATACTAATACTAATACTAATACTAATACTAATACTTATACTAATACTAATACTAATACTAATACTAATACTAATACTAATACTAATACTAATGCTAATACTAATACTAATACTAATACTAATACTAATACTAATACTAATACTAATACTAATACTAATACTAATACTAATACTAATACTAATACTAATACTAATACTAATACTAATATTATTATTATTATTATTATTGTTATTATTGTTAACGTTCACACAAATTAATGTAACTCTGTTTTATATGTATACATAATACTTAATTACAAATTAATGGTATTATAAATTAAAGTAAAAAAGTAAATTACCCAATGCAGAAGCTGATAATACAAATACTAATACTAATACTGATAATACTGATACTACTGACAGGGATACTGGTGCTGATACTGATACTGAAAGTGATACCAGTGACGGATCAACAAACTGCCCCAGAGAGGGGGGCTAAGTTGGAAGAATGAAATTCATAAATTTTTTTGGTTACGGATATAAGTAGGTATATATTGCGTGAAGACAACTCATTTCTATGAAAATTATTTTATCTATCGAGTTCAAATCTACGTTATTTGATAAAAAAAATATTTTTTTAAAAAAAAATGTAGAAAAAAGAAGTTATTACCAATAATAAGATAAAGGAAGATGTTCAGCATAGTATTTTTGTAAAATTAAAATATGATTGTCATAAATCAACGAAATTTTTTTTGTTTTGCATTTAATATTTAACTTGAGCAACACAACAACGCATTGCAAAATTTGTATGCAATTCTAAATGCAATTAAAAATTTTTAGAGAAATGCACCGTTTTCTTTTTTAATTACAATCATTTAATGTCGCCAAGAGGCCGAGTCTTTTTGAAAGTATTTTTGTAGGATGCCATTATATATTTCTACTCCACCTAATTGTTTTTTTTTATTTAAAAATTTTACAATTTTATTGCATATTTCTTATTCAACTATTATCATTAATTTTGACGAGTATTTTGAGGAAGTTTTCAAAATATTTAGATATTTACTTAAAAAAGTTAGACATTTTTTTAGAACAAAAAAAATGTTTATTCACAAAAGAAACTACATCACATATTTACTTATGCATAATATTAATTTTTCAGTAATCAGTAATTTTTAATCTTTAAAAATAAAAAAAGAATTAGAATTCCGAGGCAAAAAAGGCAGAAATTTGGTTTAATAATTTTTAGCAGTTAAGCTGCATTTAAGATTTGAAATCAATCAAATGAATATTGTTTGAGTTAAGCCGATTTGGAAAAGGTGTTTTTTTTTTTTTTTTTTTTTTAACTGCCTCGTGGTCCCATTTTGTTAAATTTATGATATTGAAAATTAAATGTTTGTATATATTAGCATGAGGTATATTTTTGTTACTTGAATAAATACTTTTACAAAAAAAAAAAAAAAAACAAAAAAAATACATAACGCCTAAAAGATATTGAGGATTCGGTACCGTAAGATATTAATAACATAAATGTTATTTATTAATTATATAACTTATAAAAGTTAGAAGTCTCTACATGGAAAGCAACATTCCATTAACTTACATTCTTAGCTTACAAAAAAAAAACACACAGGTGCGTCGTTGGACACACGAGAGAAGCAAGGCTTTTTCTCAGTTTCATAAATTTGATAACTTTTAAGTTCATAAAATTTAAAATAACATAAAGTAAATTAAATTATACATTAAAGAACACACACGAAACAAAATTTAACAAACATTTTGTATACCTTGCCGATGTCATGCATGCGTTAGTTAATACCATATTAATTAATATCATCTATTTTTGTGACTCTTCAAAAACGCACTTGTCAACGCACTTGTAGGCATTGGTCATTTTTCTTTGTACATACGCATTCAGAACGCAAGCACACCGATGGTGGTGGTATCTTGTGGCAAGTAGAAGCAAATTTTTGTTAGTTGTTGTAGTATAGCAAATACACAGTCCTCTATCTATTGATAGATTGTGACGATTAACTGCAGCATAGCTTCTGTTATACTTAACATTAAATTAGCAAGTCTTTCTCACAAAGCTTTGTTGCCTGGTGGATAGTGTATACAACTCTTAATCAGTGGGTAGGGTTCAATCCCCAGCGGAGGGTCAAAAATTTTTTTAATATTTAATATTAAAGTATTTAATTTTCTTGCCGAAATAAGCGCAAGCAACAAGGTAACCAAATTTCGGCGTAAAAAGCTTCGCTTCAAAATGTCTCGAATTTATTCTGGTTTAACTTTGATTACTTAATGATCACGTTATAGGTAAAGTTTTTTCAATACCAAAACTCTTCTTCTAACAGTTGCTGAACTCACTGGAATAGCTACTTTGATTTTTAAAAGTATCAATAAGTTGTAATGATTTTTATCTGAAATGAGCATATTCATTGAAGAGTTATTTCAAAATCATGTTTTTTAATTAAAAAACTGTTATTTTATTACTCTATTACTTAATGAGTTATAACGATTTTAATATTGCTATATTGATATAAGGATTAAGCCATAATTTAAGACTTGAATATATTAAATAAAAAACAATGTGCTTTTTCCATCAAAATATGGAGAGCACATCTATGAATGAAGTGTTTTTATTATACGGTTTTTTGAAACAATGCATTATCGTTATTCTAACAATGTAACATAACTTATAACAACAGTTTTGCTATATAAAAAGAGGCAATCAGTCAAAATTAAATCAAATATCAAAATAAGCAATCAAAATAAAATATCTAAGAAATATTCAGCAATATCACAATTTTGAGTTCAATATTTTCGCCCGAATAACTTGTTACGAAAACGACAAGAGCAAATTGTGTTTTTTTTGGCAAGTTTTTGTAAAAAATTATTGCATTTATAGAAAATTTGTTTCTAAACTTTTTATTGCAAGCAAACTTTGTGCGTCTGGCGGGCGCGTCAGCCCCCATAGACCGCCCCTGTATCTGCGCCTAAATGATATTGATACTGTTCTGATAATTTTTTAAAAATTTTGCATTTATATCTGTAGCTCTGGCTGAATATAACACATTTCAATGAGCTACAATCAATAAATCATGACTTAAGAATATTCTTTACTTTTTATGAATGAACGCTAAACTTATTATCGATAGATTAAAATTTAAGATCATAACTCATGCGAACGTGGAAAAAAAGAGTTTCTACCATTTCCATTCTCTAAAAAACTACTCCAAGAGCGACAAAATCTAAAATACAGCTTGTCGTTAAAGCAAAACTAAAACGGAAATAAATTATTAAATTTTGTAGATTGATTTACAGCTTACGCAGTTTTGCTGGAGGCCAATAATCTATCCCATCCAAGCAGTGACGATGAGTTCGAAGCAATTTTCTCAAAAAAAACATAAAAATTTGAGTAAGCTGAACGCAAATCAACTCAATCGATCACAAAAACTATTACCGAATACGACATAGAAAAAGTCAAACGCTAACCACAGCACACAATCACACAATGCCAGACACTTCTCTAGACCAAATCAACTAGAACTAAAGCCGGGGACACTTGGCTCTAATCTCGCTTTAAGACAAGCGAAATCTTTGCTTTTGAGTTTCAACTCTGGGAAATTCTACAAAAGTCATTTAAATTATCGCCTAAAGCGTAACTAATTAAAATCGTTGGCCTATAAATTGAAACACGTTGGCTTAGATTTTGTGTGCTCCGCTCAAGCAACATTTAATCAAAACGCCAGATTAAAAGCGCCCAGCATGGATGAATTGTCAGTCAGCAGCAGTAGCAGCTTCTCGGAAGCCTAACATTTTCATCTCAAGCGGCGGCATGTAAATGATAAGCTTCCAAGCTACCGAAATCTGATCACAACAAATTGGTCAAATTCTCAGTCACTCGATTTCGATTAATTGCTTATTTTGTAGCTTGTCTTTGATCTGTCTTTAATGCCTCTCTTAATATTTTGTTGTATGGCAGTGAAATGCATTTCCAGAATATCCAACCAGATCGAACCAATTTTGGGGAGGGCAAACGTAGAATTAATGACCACTTTAATGAAGCAGCAGCACCACGCGTGTGATTAACATGAGAAATCATTAAAAATAACTTTGTATATTCAAAAGACATCGGGATAGAGAGATGTGATACCTGACAAGGTATTAAGAGAACATTAAAAGCAAGACAACAATAAAAACTATGTTATTAAAAAAAAAAAAAAAAATGAATACAGAGCTGGTATTCATGCCGCGTTGACACTTTTGGGCACGTTGAATAAATTGTTACCCGTTGGTTAAAATCAACATAATCTCATAATTTCATGACTAATGCGGTTAATAAACTGACCACCAGCAGACAATATAGCCGCCCGATTGTTTGCTGTTACAAATTAAATTTTTATTAATTTTATGTACACATTTGTGTGTTCGAAGTAGTTCCCAAGCCATAAAGTCACAGTTTGTGTCACTTTGTAAGAGCGTTACCGAAAATTTTTAGTATTAATAAATTCTTGGAACGCGTTTTCGGTGTGTTTTAATATTTCGATTAAATTGTATGTGGTTTGTGGTAAAAAATGTGCTAAAACTGTGTAGAAAGACGCAATATGTGTCATATTGTAAGGAAGGCTTTTGTAGTATTAAATTTTGTAGTATTTAACGAAAACCTGATAGCATCTTCGTTTCTCGGTTTTTTCCTAACAACAGGACTTTTTTAAAAAAGTAATTGTTGAAAAATTCTTAAGGATTGCTTCGGTTAATACAAAGATAAAATTACGTCCTGTTTTGAACACATCTACTTACTCTGCTTACTCTAAAATGTCCTCAATAATTACATTAATTAAAAAATTGTTCAAATCTCACCTAACACAGAAAGTTTTTTCAAATGAATTAATTTTTCTGTTCGGACACTACCTATCTGTAGATAATGGCAAGCCTCAGAGAGTAAAAACTGCAATGAAAAGCTTCTTGAGAACATAACCCATTCGGAGTCGGCAGAAAGCTTGTAGGCTCAGTTCTTGATCATTTGTGTTCAAACATTTGACAACACGCACTACACTATTCATCACAAAAGCTCCGTCAAAGTCCTTTCATGGGCTAAAATAGCCATTTCGTTTTTTTTTCTTTAAGCGTGCAAAACATTTTAAGCAAATATAAAATTTTGGTCCACTAAAAAAAACTTTCTCACCGAGATGTTAGCCTTAACCTAAGGTGGGTGGAAAAAATTCAAAAAAAAAACCTTTGATTTCTGAAAAACTAGACAGCTTTGTATGGACTTCACAAAGAAGTACAGAATATGGATGGGTACTTTTGGAGAAGAGAAGAATCTAAATTAAATATTTTCTGTCGGGCAAAAATTTGACGAAAGCCCGGAATAGAAATTCAAACCAAGAACTTATTATCAAGCGTTAAGCATGGTGCGGATATTGTGTTGGTTTGGAGAGCAATTGGATTAGCTGGTATGGGACATTAAGCCTTAAGAAATATTTTACCTAATTTTGTCGAAATTTTAGGAGATTTTTAAGTTAAGATTGTGAAAAAACGGTTGTAGATAGTTGAGTAGATATTTTTTTGCTGTCTTACATAAAACACACGTGCGTAAATGAAAAAAAGAAAAGTAAAAAAAAGTAAAAAAAAACAAATAAATAAATGGTGTGCAGGATATTTTGAGTTTGGCTTATTTGAAAAAAAAAAATTTGATAAGAGCTTCAAAAAAATTAATTAGAAACAAAATGGTGGTTATACCAAGTTAAAATTTAAAAAGGAGGCCTAAAATTAAAGGCCAAAAGTAGCTGTAAACATTTTTTGAGGACCTTAAAATAAAAACTCGAAGTCAACTCCTCAAAAATATGTTTTTTAATTATTTAGCAATTTTAAAGTAAGTCAGCAAAATAGTTATTGCGCAATCTTGTACACGGATTGAAAAAAACTCTTTCGACAAAAACCCGTTTAAAGTTTTAAAAGAAGTTTTTCGGTACTTTTAATGATTAAATTAATCTTCATTTTCTTTTTTCGTTAAGAGAAACTCGTAACAAAAAAAATCTAAGCCATAAACATAAAAATCGGTCAAGTATTTTTGCAGAAATGTTATGTAGAAGACTAAGAACGTGGCTTAAAAACCCCAACGAAAATGAAAAATAATTTTTTTTTTCTAGCTTACCAGTCGTATGCGATCCCGGGTGCATACTAGGGATGCCGATCCCGAGATCCCTATGCTTAGAAGTTCCGAAAGGCCCGGGATTTTGCCAAGAATATCCCGGATTTTGGGATTAAAAAATTAAATAAACTTATGAAAAGAGGTCAAAATTAATTTACAAAAATAAATTAAATAAAACCTTTTCTTATATTTCGCTAAAATTAGTAAGAAAATAAATTATATGTGAAAAAACTCATGGTGTGGAAATAGGTCCTGAATACTAGAGGCCAATTTACACATGTCAAAAGTTCTTGTATTAGAAAAATCTTTTGTAGGATAGCACCTGGTTACTAACGGAGAAATTACGCAGGTCACTAAAAACACGAACTTTTCTTTTACATTCTTTTAATATTAGCGGAATTCACGATCTTGTTGCAAAATTATGAAATCTGTATATTTTGTAAGTGTAGTGCAAATATATTCACTAAAATCTTGCAATTGCACTGATGCAAAACAATTTGCACTAAGTTCTGAACTACTCTATTGATCTATCGTCTATGCCTAAGATATAAAACAAAAACAACTATTTGTGTTCCTTACTTTTTCTTTATTTAAATATTTTTGTGCCTGATGTAAGTACACAAATAAATAATAAATTAAAAAAATGTTAAAAAAGTTATTTCTGCTTTGCACATCAGAAGAATTTACAAACTTTTCAAGCCCTAAAAACCACACCAATGTCGCCATATTAAATCTACAACTTTAAATTTTGAATTTAGACTTCAAATTTGGAATGAACGACCTTCAAAACTCTCATATATCGATTTTAAGTTAAAAAACATGTATTTTATTGTTCTGGTCAAAAAATTGATCAGTGGAACAATATGGGATTGTAGCATTCTGGGCTGGCCTGGTGAATTAATTTTGAACTCTCATTTATTTTTTAATTTAACTGGTATCAAAGTTAAAACACCAGAAACATAAACTATTTTGTTTACCAGCACCTGTTCCTAATTTCACTAATTTATGCTAAAAGAATCTTCTTTTGTAAAATCCCGATCTTTTCCCGGGATCCCGTGATTGCACAAATCCAATCCCGAAATCACGTGATCGCCGAAGTGGTCAAAAATTGATATCAGTTCAGCTTTCTGCTTGCTCATAATGCTTGCTCATAATCTGCTTGCACCTGACTTTTTTCTTTTTGCTGGTCCGATTTTCTTATTTTTTCTATATACCAATTTTCATGTAGATCGGATAAACGGCTTAGGAGTTTTTCGAAGTTTTTTAAAATATTTGTACTACAGCGCCCTCTGGTGCTCAAGATAGTACAAAAAGGATAAGACCAAAACACTTACCGTATCAGAAAACCCTTATATACCAATTTTGATGCAAATCAGATAAGCGGCTAAGGAGTTTTTGTAGGTTTTTCAAAATATTTGTACTACAGTGCCGTCTGGTGTTTAGGATAGAACAGAGTAGATAAGTCATAAAAACTCACCGTATCTAAATACCTCTACATACAAATGTTCATGCAAATCTGATGAACGGTTTCGGAGATAAGCTAAAAAAAAAGAATGACTGGAACCCGATCCCAACGCCCCCTACCGGGTCCAACCTTTTTTACTGGATAAAAAGTAGCCTATATGATGACTAGGTATATAAGGAACCTAGATGTCAAGTTTAATTTAAATCCATCCCGTGGTTTTCGCGTGATGCTTTAACGGACACACAGACAGACATACAGACAGACATACAGACAGAAAAAAAATTTTAAAATGCAATTTTTGAACTCAGCGTCATTCAAAACGTCCATCGCAAAAAAAATATTTCAAAAAAAATATTTCATGTACGAATTTTTTTTTTACAATGAAGCAGTTACGATTCTTGGTTTATATAGTGAAACCATTATATAAATATGTAGTAGCGCTGTTTTTTTTTTAATACCAATTATAAACTAATATAATAACCTATGCATCGCTTCTTTATATTGCAATGTCTTATTTTCTTCGGCATTAGGCGGACAAAGCGACACCACCCTGACTGATTGGAGTCTGCCAGCAGACTGAAAGCTTCTTATATACGGCGCAAGCACTTATATACGTTTGCATTGCTTGTAATGCTCTGAGAAATTTATAAAACGATTCCCTTCAAGAAACAACACGATCACTGTTGCCAACTTGGTGCTTTTTCTTGGTGTATTTTTTGGTGCTTTTTTTTTCATTTCGGTGGCACCAAATATGCCTTATGCTTGGTTTTCACTATCTCATTTTCTATAGTCAATTGTTGTCAATCAAATGAAAAATGAGAGCACGTTAGTAAAAATATAATGATAAAATGATAAAAATTAAAAACATCTGAATTATCGAATTGTGCTGTACAGAAAATATAGAATTATTTTATTTAGATGGTATTTTAATTGATTAACTTATATGTCGTCATAAAACTGGCATAGTGAAAATCAGGCTTGAGGCTGCGAACATGGTGAACGCTGGCTTAGACTGGCAGACAGATCAGATCAGAAAACACATTAGAGTTAAAGAGATGTTTGACGAGATATGAAGAGATATATGGTTTCTTTGTTGCTCCAATAAGAAATCTGCCTGCCTTTCTCAACCCTTCACTATGTTCGCAACCTTATGCTTGGTTTTCACTATGTCATTTTCTGTGGTCAGTTGTTGCCAATATAATTAAAAATGAAAGCACATTGACATTTTTCTACCCCTGATGTTGAAAAATTAAAACCACACTGAATAATCGAATTGTGCTATACAGAAAGTGTAGAATAGTTTTATTTGAATGATATTTCAGGTGATTAAGTTTTATATCGTAATAAAAATGACGTAGTGAAAACCAAGCATTAGCTTAAAAACATACACTTATGTACTAATTTTTGTTTTTTTAAAAAAGCATAAATTTTTCGGCCTTAATCGACATTAGTATTTTGATCGTTTATTTAAATATTTTCGGCCGCTATGATTGCATCATATTTAGAAAAGGTAAAATAATTCATTTTACAAATGAAAACTTATAAAAATTTTGTTTTTTTTAAGGTTTAAAGTTTGCATAAACCTGTGAAAGAACAATTTTTTCAAAAATTTAAACAATAACCAATTCAGTATCTGATTTAATTTCCAAATATACGAAAGCATAAGTCATTTTAGACTTAAGGTTCGTTTAATAAGTTTCATTTGAGTATTTTAAGTGAATCCTGTGAAATGAATAATATCTAAAAAATAATTTGCGACCATAATAAAATGAATTTTTTTATACAATTTGGTACATATTTGTAACTTTCCACAAATGTATGCAATATTTTGCAATTTATTGCTTGGTGTGTAATTGGTGTTGTAACATTTTTAAGGCGGTCTTCTCATTCAAAACCCGTTTTTTGGACCATTTTTAAAAAAATTCTTATTTGAAAACGCAAAGAATAATTGAAAACTTTTTTTATTTATTGTATTACAAAAGGTTCAAAGTAAATAAAACATTTTTTTTGCCTCGATACGTGGGCTGTTCAAAAAGTAATGAGACTTCAAAGTTGGTGGTGAAAAAAAAAGGTGTCGTCACGGCGGGCACGATTCCGGGTCTCCGGAGCGTCTGAAACGAAAAAAAAACGGGGTTATAATCAGTATAGATGTAATTCTCGGGTGAACCTCAAGCTTAATTTTGTGATTTTTTTTGACAAAATGGCGGCCATTCAAAAAAAAATTTCAATTTCGGGTTTTTTTTTTGTAGCTTAGTGTAAAAAAAAAATAGTAAAAAATTTTTTAAAATTATGGTCGAGGTTCACCCGAGAATGGTGACAATTCTGCGTCGATTCCACTTTGTTTCATGAAAATCGGTTCAGTTGAACTGGAGATATCATGGCCGCCAGTTCGAAAAACGTGGGATAAACGCGTTTAAAGTTTGAAGAAATTTTTTTGGGAAAAAAAAAAAAATCAAAAATGTTTAAATGCAGTTTTAAAGAGCTGACAATTTTTACTTACAAATATTAGTCGGCGATGCCAGCTCCATACAGGCCACCTTCCTCTTTTTCGTAGAAACTGCTTTCTGCTGCCCTCTCTGCTCTGCGAGCCGTTCCAGCTTTTGATGATGCCGCAGCTCGAGTCTCTGATCGGTTCAATCTGTCTTCATTGCGAGATAGTGCGTATTCGTATGCGTTTTTGCCAATCGCAATACCCATCAAACCCATAATTTTAAGTATGGGTATATAAAACCGTCGTTGAAGAGGCACGTTGCAATGAAATTGGCCACTTCGATGGTGCGTGCGCCTGAGTTGATGTGTTTGGGCGAAAGTGACCAAAGAACAGAATTGTAGGACTCATTGGAATTCTGAGTTTCAGATCCAAGGCATCTTTCAAGCAAATTATCTGCCGACAGCGCTTCGTAAGCTGGTTTTATTACCTCCATCACCTTCTTGTCCATCAGACCTTGCTTCACAAAAAAGGCTGTATCTTCTAAAGTATTTCGAATTTCTAAAAATCCTTTTAGAGGCATATTCACAACTACCCAAGCTATAAATAAATGCAAAAAAAAAAGTTGAAAAAAAAGTTGCTCAATGAGAAGACCCCCTTAAAAGTCTTAAAATCTCGTGCATTTTTGAGGAAAAATCCCATTTTTTCAGCTATTTGGTGGATTTTAGAATTCAAAAGTTGGCAACACTGAACGAACTAAAGCAACAAGCATAGGAACGTCAGCAGCAACTGAATCATCAAGGCTTTTTTTCTCATACAAAAATGTGAATTTTTCTTCTTTTCTTTTGCTATCTTTCGTGGCTTTATTAAAAAAGTGACAAAATTCAAAGTTAGTTACAAAATAAGTGATATTTTGGCATAAATTTTATCTTTGCACGATGAATATTAAGGCTGTATAAGACCATAAAGTGTCCTCAAAAAAACGTTGCATGGCCTTGAAAAAATTTGTAAAATACCCCCATACAAACCGCGCTGTAAGACGTAATTCTACGTCAAAAAATTCGATTCTCAAAAAAAAAAAAAAAATTAAATAAAATGTTCCTTAATTGATGGTATAATAAACGGACACGTGTATAAGAGTATATTGGAATAAAATTTTGAGTCAAAATTCTCTATTATTTATAAGTTTCTAAAAATGTTTTTTTGAGAAATGAATGCCTAGTTAAAATTATAACTTAAATACTGATAAGACTATGTGAAAAATAATTTTTTAAAATAATAATTGTACATGAAAAATAAAAAGTATTGCGTCAGATACATTACAATAAGGTTTCGTGTTAGTTTCGAAAGCAATTTTTTTCACTACTTTAACTGTATCGTCATTTTCTAAGAAAAAAAATAAAGACAATTCAACAACGATATGAATGACAGTAGAGCTTTGAAAAGTTTCATTGACTTTGAAAGTTAAATTTGTCATTCTTTCCTTGCTATGAAAATTGCCTTTCAAAATTCTAAAATGAAGACTAAGCAGTCTTATTTCTTTCTAGATTTATTGCTAAAAGATTTTAAGAAGGAGAAAACATAAAACAAACAAACACAATATGAACTCGTTTCTCACTTCTTATCAAGTCTGTTATACTTAACAACAAATCGCTTCTAAATAATTTTCTATAACACGAAATTATTTTTTGTATACTACCATATAATCTATAACGTCTATAAATGTTTTCTGAAAGCTAAAAAATATCACACCTCAGTTTAAGATTAAGCTTTAAAGATAAATAGAAACCGACTGTTAATGCTTGTCTTTAATAAATGTCCGAACAGCTCTAAGTATTAACAACTCAATAAATGCATAAATCAGAAAAGATCAGATGGTTTTTCCATACAAACCAATAACTTTCGTTTATTTGATTAACCGCCAGCTTGAATGTTATAATATCCATCTATCGATTTCATAGCAATAGATAAAGGTATTTTTTTCTCACTCACAAAGTGTCAACTTCAAAAATCTTTAGCTTGATTTTTTAATTTTGGCTATGCGTGATACGCCTTCGTTGTACAATAGGCTAAAAAAAAAAAGGTTTGAAATGGCTATAAAAGTAACCAACCAAGCCTGTAAAAACCATTAAATTATTGTAATAAAAATACAAACTAGATACTACAATAAAAAATTTACCAATTTTAAGAAGAAATGCTCCCGGCCATTAAAATATTTTTAATGAATCTATTAATGTGGCCAACAAACTTTGATGTTCGCCGGCCTTATGTTTGATGTCACAAAGTCATTGAAATTGTGACAAGCTATTAAAATTTTTAAACATTTTTTGTTATAAAAACAAAATTTTATTAAAAAAAAGAGACTATAATGGCTGGAAAAATGTTATTGAAAGTGAACTGAAAATAATTTTTTTTTTTATTTTTTATTTTACACTAAAAGCACACAAAATCAAAAATATCGATGAAGTTGAATCTCAAGGTTATCAAATGGCTTTTCGAAAATTAAGTTACTTTGCAAAAATAATATTTTTTGCCTCAGACGCTATGTGTTTTCTATCGTACAAATTGTTTTCATTGTTTCGATTTTGATTTTGATGCTATTATTTGGGCATTTTTTCATGTTATATAGAAAAAACATTAAACCAATTTATTTTTGATGTTTGTGGTTGTTTTTTTTTTTGCGTATCTTTGTTATGGTCTTAATGGCACTTCCATTTAATAATATTTGAAACAGCTGAGCAGTGAATAGACATTTTTATTTTTCATCTTATCTCATCTTAATGCTAAGTCGACTGGCTGCATGCTAGTAGATGCGAATAAATTTGCATTGGAACGTTCACATCATCATCGAAAGTTTTTAAATAAGATACGTTCATGTTCATGTTAATCGATATTAACAATATTTATAATGTTATCTTAGTTAAATCGCTTATTTATGACTTGTTTGATATTGTTCTAAATTTATAATTTTAATAAAATTAAGCAGCATTAGTTCAATATCCGCATATCTGTGGTTTTTATGCTTGTACGAGTATCTAAGAGTGTTTTGTGGGCTTCACTCAGTATAATTACAGTTATAAAAGTTTTAAAATACAGCACTATGCAAAATTATCACACTCATTAAACATTTAAGGAAATACTTGAGGTTATTGGTTCTCTTTGAAATGTTGTTAGTGTCGTTAATTGAAGTTTCAAGTTCATGGCGAAGATCAAACAAATTCAAGGTTAGATTTATTATTTGCTGATGGTCCCACGTTAATTCAATTAGTGAATGCTTTGAGGCTTATTAGTGTTTTTAAATAGAATTTATTTACTTTGATCGCTGATTAATGTACATGCAAAACAATTAAACGTAGAAAATACTATTTAAACTTCACACAGTTATAAGAAATTCAAGTAAAAATTATTGTTTCCTACAATAATTTAATAATTTTACTGAAATCTCAGGAAAAAGTAATGGGACCATATACGTACAAATTCAACAATTTTTATAATTATAAAACAGTTCAAATGAAATTGACAATAAAGAACAAAACAACTTCAAATCAAGGCTATTTGCAACATATAAAAGAAATGCATACATACAACAACAGTTGGAATGGTTTATTAGCAGATATCTTTAAAATGAGGCACCATCCAAATAGATTTCTCAAAATCTAATTAAAAATAACGTTTAAAAAAACCAGATGCAAAACTTGCTCTAAGCCAGATGTTTTATTGTATTCTTTATAATTGGAATAATAATGGCAATAATATAAGCTTTTCTAAACATGTTTTGAAGTTGATAAAAAAATTGCTTTAATAAACTGTTTTTAAACTTGATTTTATTTGATTGTGTTCCAATTCCAATTTCGGTATTAAACAAATTATTAACGCTATTAACTAAAATCTCAAAATACAAAATGTTACTTTATTTGTCATGTTTTGACAACAGTAATAAAACATTTAAATTAGCGTCATCAAAAAAAAAAAAAAAAAAACACAACTTCTGCAGCATTCAACACGCTGTTTGCCGCTGATCGGGGTGTTAATTAAAGTCAAATGACAGTTTTTAAGATATCGGCAGCGCTGTGAGATCGAAAGTCAATAGCATTAAATCACAAAAGACTTTATCTATATCAAAGTATAATAAAAAAGGTAACATAGAAAACTATTAGAGTCAGCATGCTAAATGTTTCAACTGTATCTATCTATCCATTTATCTACCACTAAACTGTCAAAGTGTTGCGGTTATGCGGGATCGACTACTTTAAATGTTCGTGCTAATCATATCGCAGCAATCAACACGCTATAATAAACAGAATATAATAATGCAAATACAAGTTCAAAACGAACATTGGTGGTGACGATGATGTTGATGATTACGATGATGATGATGATGATGATCAGCATCAGTTCACAAAATGTTGGTTTCAACAAAGTTTGCATTAAACATGGTAATAAAATAAAATATTAGTTAGCACATTAAAGCCTTGTTAGCACAAGTTCATCGCATTGATAATTTAAATTTATAAAAAAATTCCAAATACTAAAAGAAAAAAAGTTTATGTCGTTTGTTGTGTCTCCTTATCTCTGTTTGTTCAAGCAATTATATTTCATTAAATTTGTAAATTTTTTTTTACTTCATAGCATTAAAATATATTGACAATATTTAATGATTTGATTAGCACTACGTGTGATTAAATTCAGTGCCAATGAAGGCACATGTCAACGGAATTTTATGAAGTTTTTTATTTTTTTAGGCTTTTAATTTGATTACAAATTGATTTTTTTTTTGTAAGATTTGCAAAACTGAAAATATTCCAAAATGAAACTTGCTAAGTGGTGTAGTTATTATTAATAATTAAAAGCAGATAATAAGAATTAGGATCACATGAAATTGACAATGAGTGACAGCTACAGAAATAACAATAATATACATTCTAAAGAAAAATATTTTGAGGCTTTGAAAGAATAAAGCTGTTTTGGTATTTTATTATAAAAACACTATCAGAAATGATCGTGAAAAAATTTCAATAAGCTGCTTTTAAACTAAGATTTTGATCTTCAAAAATACGCAGTTTGTATGTAAATTTAAAATAATGAAACTTAAAAAAAAATAATGTTAAAACAATGCCTTAAAAATTGCTATTTATTAAATTTTAGTGCAGAAAAATTCACATAACACTTAACAGCTAAAATAATAAAACTTGTCCATGCGTGGTCGGTCTTACGGTGTTTTATAATTTTTCAGCTATACCTCCGACAGCTTTTCATTTATAAAGGAATAAACAAAAAAAAAAAAAAAAAATTAAACTCCAGCTCCAGCTATATTCAACAATTCTAATAATTATAAAACAGTTCAAATGAAATATACAATAAAGAACAAAACTACTTCAAATCAAGGGTGTGAAGTATTAAAGTTAATTCATTCCAATAATGCAAGAAAATCAATCAAAAATGATACTAGATCCTTTTGTTAATGGAGAATTTGCTAAAGTTTACGAAATAGGAAATGGGTACCTTGATTTAGTAAAAAGGTCAAAAAACACTTCTCAATATCGAGATAAATTCGATTTTTTGCACACTAGTCAAAAACTGCGTCAATATCAGACTGCAGTAAATAGGAATTCGTGAAATTGTAAAATTGTAAATTGTTAGATCATCAGCAAATAGTAAGTATTTTGAATGCTTAGCAACAGTACTTCAGATATTGCTATGAATGATCAAGAACTATAGTTTTCAATATATACACAACTCTTCCTGTAATTTAGATACACCGAGAAAAAAGCTTATGTTAAATTAAAAAAAAAACCTAGTATAATTTATAAGATAGCTTTGGCAGTTTTCAGCCACCCAAGTACTTAATCAAACGCCTTTAGTCAACAAGTTTTACATGTAGACTTGCCAATTTTTATTGAGTGATAAATTAACCAGTATTTATTCACTACTTTAAAAAAAAATTGAATTTCAAATACATAACTATTTTTCGGGTTTTGGTTTTTTTATTTTCCTTTGATCAGTTCTTAATTTATCCATCTCTCGTGCGTCTAATGACGCAGCTGTGTTTTTTTTTTTTTGGAGAAAATTGCTCAAAACTATGCTTAAGCCATCCTTGCTAGTTGTTTTTTAATTTCGTAATTTTGGATTTTTGGCTTAGGTGAATCAAATATTTTTTTTTGGCAAGGTATCGAAGTATGTGCTTTCAAAGCAATGTATTAAACAATAAATTGCTTAGGTGAATAAACATAAGTTTATAATTTCCTTACAGTTCTCTTCACCCAAGCCGACTTAGGTAATTTACCTATAGCTTTTTTTCTCGGTGAACGACGAAATCAAATTTAGCCTATTTATTGATTAAAAACGAATGCGGAACTTTGACAAATGCTTTGGAAAATCCAGGTAAGCTGCATCAACTTGACACTCAGGGTGAATAGTGGAGATGTTATATTCACATAGGGGAGAGGTTTGCAGGTTGCCGCCCCATAGATTTTTTGATTATAACACATCTTAAAATGAAGGTATTGAAGGAAGTAAGAAACCACAATCCTAAGCTAGAAATCATTTAAATTCTCAAAAAATGAAAATGGTACAGCAAATTTTCGAAAGTATCTTAAATCGACCCTTTCAAATTTTGGCTTGCAGGTTGCCACCCCTTGAAAAAAGGCTAATAATGAAGAAAAACTCAAGTGAAAGCATCTGATATCGAAATTTTATAAAAATTTATTGTGCTCTTCCTCGATTTATGATTGCTTTAATTGCGTTTAAATGCAACGAAAATATAAAAGAAATATCACCGAAAATATCACTAAAATGAAATAAAACTTTACTTCTGATTCAATGATTGATTCAATGATAAACACACTATATACGAAACTAAAATGAAAAGGAGAGGTAGCAACCTACAAGCCAATATAGGTGCCAACCTGTATTTTGACTTACAATTAAAGATCCCCAGGTGTCTCTCTTTAATTTTAAACTTTTTAGGATATTTAATAGAGGACAAAAATCTCAGGGTGGCGTATTTTTGTTTAGGAGTTGAATCGGAAATTTTGTTTTTTTTTTTTTTATAACTCCACTCCTTTCCATAGAAATATACACATATTTGGTATCAAACGAAAGGTATTTAAAAGACACATCACCAAATTTTGGGGCTTATTTTATTTTCCATTTGCTTGTTATTTCATTGCATTTGGGTATTATTTCATTTCAGTAGCTTTGGATTTATTTTATTTTCGTTGGGATTCACGGCCGTAGCTAGGGGAACAATAGGGGGAGCTGTGCATCCCAAACATTTTCCCCTAACAGCTCCCCTAAAAATTATACGACATTTAAAAAGTTCAACAGAAAACTTTTTAAATTTTTTAAATTTATGAGAAGATTAAAGAAAAGTATTACTCAAAAAAAGGATTGAAGTTTGAAGCTCAAACATAAGGATAACGCCACAAATGAGTGATAAACAAGTCAAAGTAAATGTTACAACAACATTAACATCATTGTCGATGTTCATGTCAACGACAGCAACATTAAACATACCAAAATCATTGAGCCGTAAGTTTATGATTTAGTCTAGATATCATTCAGGAAATACTAAAGTCTTTTATAGAAAAAGAAAGTGACAATGATGACTGGATTTAGTCTTGTGAACTAAAAGGGGCAACAAAAATCGTTCAACGATTTGATGGTTATACATTTCCAAAACGATAGAAAGATGCCGATTGCAGATCGTTCCAACCTTGTTGGCAACAAACATTTGACTGGCTCGAATATTCCAAAGTGAAAGATGTTGTGTATTATTTTTTCCATGCCACCAATTTGCGAAAACTAATGCACTATGGGTACAATAAATGCTCTATTGCTGTTCCTACAGGAAAAGGTTATGAAGAAACATGACGCAAGCAGTACACATCTTACTGCCATGGTTGCGTGGAAGGAAAATTCTTTGAGGATTGCAAATAGTCAACAAATTTTGAGCCTCTTAATAACACTGCCCTGGAGAAGGGACAAAACTAGATCAAAGAGATTGTTTCTACAATTTTGTTTCTGGCTAAGAACAAGCTGCCTTTTTGAGGAAATTAAAATGACGGAGAAAATGAAAAGTTGGGACTATTTTATAATCTCTTTAAACACAGGCCGGAATAGGACGAAAATTTGAAGAAATGTCACGATGCTATGCCTAAAAATGCTAAATATATATATATCGCCGTCAAGGTTGCTAGTCAAAATTCGGAACAAATCCCACGGAAATTACCTTTTTCCCAAAGTACCATTAATTAAATACCACCAAAATTACCGCGGACAAAATAAACAAAAAATTCCCACCGTAATTACAAAATACCACAAAAAATCCCACGATCATTAAAAATTACCATAAAAATACAGCGCTTTTAAAAAATATCACCAAAAATCCCTTATGCATTTAAAAATCCCAAAAAAATCCCATACGCATTAAAAAATACCACAATAAATCAAAATTTTCGGAAAATTTGGAGATGTTCAGAGAGCATTTTGTAATAAGAAATAGAAAACATACGCACAAGGTCATAACTCTTCGTTTACTCTAATCCTTTACAACTAAAAAACCAAAGATATAATAGTGGTATTCAATGAACTCCGTAATTATGATGTTCATAGCATAAGAGCTATACATTTACAGAAGTGTATTTTGCAACAACAAAAATTTAAGGAATTTTACAAAGGTAACTTACGACATAAGATCGTGGTTTAAACAGATCGTTTAATGTGTATAATGGCAATGATTGCATATGAAGTTTTGCTTAATAAATGTGAAAAAATCATTTGAAAAAAAAAAGTTCCTAAATTCCCACGGCAATTAAAAAAAACCACACTGAATTCCCACGCTTATTAAAAAATAACACGCTGAATTAAAAAATTCAAAGGGAATTCGCAAAATAAAATTCCCAATGACAATTAAAAATTACCGCGAATGGGACTTTTCCCACATAACTGGCAATCTTGATCGCCGCAAACACAAAATGAAATCATCAATTTTATGTATTGCATATTGTCTCCATGAAATAATTGTAAAAGAACTAAATTAATTTTCATATTTAACATTGATGGCAGTTGGTGCGATAGATAGGATTGGAAACGAGATATTTTCAATTGTATTTCGGCACATTGTTGATGCAAAACCGGTCGAACCGTTACTTTGCTTCGAAAAAGCTGATGAAATCACAGCTAAGAAATTCATTCAACTCATTATCGATCGACTGACTGAACTTGGAATTGAGTGCGAAAAGATTTTGAGCTAGTGTCATCATGGTGCTGCTGTAATGAGTGTTTGATTGGGTGGATTGCAGGTTATGATACAGGAATTTAGTAATTAACGAAAAACGCAAACCTGAATCGCATGATAAAAGTTTACATCAATTATTGTTTTGCGTTAAAAGCGCATTTCCTACACTTTATCGGCTCTTTGAGGCGTTCGAAACATTCATTAGTAGCACATCTATTGAATGAGTCTGCGCTTTCGAGAATAGATTCGATACGCCAATGCTCAATGAACAATCAACGATTGCGTAATCTTTCGTTCCTTGGTTTTGAAAAGCAAATATGGAATTCATTGAAAATAGATTGCGATAATATTTTGTGAAAATTTTCTGAGAAAAACCGAAAGATTAAACTCTTCCATTTCAAGTATATACTCAAAGTACATACAGACATCAGAAAAATCTATATATTTTTGCAATAATATTTTCTCACATGTAATTTGAATAATTTTTTTTTAAAGTCAACTCCCCCAAAAACTTGCTCAGCTCCCCCAAGTAATCGGTCCTGGCTACGGCCGTGTTGGGATTATTGGTTATTTCATTTTTTTATTTCATAAGTAAACATTTTAAACGCTCTTTCACATGGCGTTTAGTAAAAATTGTTTCAGCTGTATACAAAAATTAACTTATTGTTTCTGTCATAAGAAAACAAGGGTACTCCCTTTGACTTTCTTGATAAAGTTTATTTTTTATAAATGTTCATTTTATATTGGAAATATTTTTGTCACCTATATGCCTCCAATTATTGATAAATTAAATCTTTATGTAATTATTCAATATTGTGGCTCAAAGTGATATAATTTTAATTAATATTTTAATCTAATAAGTCTCTAGTTAATTTAGCTTAAATAATCCCCACTAATTCAACCTATTAAAATTAGTTTTTTATTCAACGACATAAGATTAGTTTTTTTTTCCAGATATAATGTTAAGATTGAAATATTTATAATAATTCAAATGAAAAGCCACACAAACTTCACACAAAAGTAACTAATGCAGGTTACAAAGAAAAAAAAGGCAAAGAGAAGAAAAAAAAAATAAAAATATAAGAAACGTGCGAAACTTGTTGATGACGCGCACAAAATGTAAACAACTATAACAATTCAAATCAGCAAAGCGGCAAATTAAAAAATACAAAAAAAAAAATAATAACAAAAATATTAAAGAAAAAACGAAAAAAAAGCAAAGATTAAAAACTAGTTAAAAGGGGGTGTCCTTCTCCTCCTTCGGGCAACATCAGCAGCATGATTATCATAACAACCAACAACAATAACAAAAACAGCAAAGTCAACATTGTAGCCTTTCTCCACGTCTGCCAACACTATACTATATAACTAGCTGACTGAATGACTGACTTTCAGTTTTAAACGCTTCTTGTGGAAAACCGCGCAATTTTTTTTTTGTTGTTTCCACGTTGTAATTGATTAATAATCAATGGTTTGATTTGATTTGCTTTGATTAATTAATTAAACAGTAAATAGCGGCGCATTTTAGAAAATGAAAGGAGAGGCGAGTGAAGTAGGCGAACTCGTCGCAGGCGTGTGAAAAACCAGTCAAGAACTAGTGTTTAGCCAAGTGCGAAATTATGTTGAAAAAAAAGTAGTCTGAAATGAATACAAATTTAATTTAAGAAGCATGCAGTATAAAACAATAGCAAACATATCAAGTGGTGAGCGATCATATTTATTAATCATCAGTTATGGTGTTCTTTGCGTTTTTGTTTATAACCTACCCCAATGGCCACAGAATTTCTTCATTAAGGGGGCAGTAGCTTTCAGAATTAAGAACTTTTTGAAAAAAATCTATTATACTTAGTGAAAAACTTTATTTTTAACATTATTAGACATTAAATGAAGAAAAAAAAAACTTATATTTACTACTGTATTTGCAACTTTTTAGACCAGATTTAGACCAGAAAAATTATAGGAATTTAATAATTTTTTTTTTCATTTTTATTTAGAATTTTTCAAACTTTCTGTTTTTATTTTTTTCGAAAGTTGTTACTTTTTCAACATTTTCTTACGACTATGTTTTCCAATTTAGTGACATACTTATTCCCATTTATATTTGCCTATAATTAGAGTTGAGATTATTTAATACTAGCTTAAACCCGCCGCTTCGCCGGGTTTTCAAAAAGTTTTCATTCAAAAATTGATAGTGGGTAGGCTTGATTTTTCGCTACCAAAACGATTTTTTATTGTTTAAGTAATACTACAAATTATTAACCTTAAGATTGTTATATCATCTGATAGGAAATCGAAAACCTAAATTTTTGATTTAATTTTTTTAACAACAAAAACAACTTTTATCCAATTTTTTGGCTTAAACTAAAAATTTTTGAACATTTTTTAAAAAAATTTTTAAAAATATTAATACTTTGGTTTAGTAAAAATTTCAACTTATGTTTGAAGGATATTTTAACAAACAACATTTTTCAAAAAAATTTATTGAAATCCATTGCAAACTGACTGAAATATTTGCCTTCAAAGCTAAAAGTGTGAATTTCAAGTCGTTTTTCTCTCATTCTCAGCTTATAATTAATACTAAAAAGATCTGGTACTAAAATTTTTCACAGTTTTCAAACTACATACATGATTTTGGTATCAAATTGAAGGAAATTTAAAAGCGTTTATTGATTTTGTTCTCGTTTAACCGAAGTGCAATTTAATCCATTAGGACCGAAAGAAAACCATAAAAAACAGACATTTTTAGACTTGAAGCAACATTTTGGTGAACACTATGTATGCCATTGAGCAGAAATAAGTTATTATTGCATGCTAATTTTACTTTTTTTAAAAAACTGACACTAAAACTTTTGAAATATTATGCAGTATTTAATGAAAATTCGAGACGCATATGTTTCCATATAGTAACATTGGTTGTTAATGGGTTAAAATAAAGTATCCTATTGCACTCTCTGCTGACCTATAAATATGTGTACAAAATTTTATAAAAATCTGAGTTGTCGTTTAAACGTGATGAGTGAACATAAAAAGTGGCTACATATTTATTAATAGTATAGAAGATAGATTACACACTTTATTTTACGTTTAACATTAATTTACTGTGTTGGCTAGTGACAAAAACAAGGAACACGATATCAGGCTATATTTTAAATGACAACCTGTCAAAAAGCGTAAATATTTTCAGGATAGGTTGTTTTTAGCACAATCATATTTTTTTTTTTTTTTTAACCAAAAGATGAAACTCTTTTAGGTTTTACTTTACGAAAAAGTATCTTCAAAAATGTATGTATATATGCATGTTTCTTCAACACGACACCAACTAAAATTATTGACTTGAATACAAAATGTTGAACGACGTTGACGACAACAACGACAAACAACACGACATCATTTTGTACGTCAATCAAAAACGTTGCCAGCAACTTTGTCAGACAAATGGACGGACAAAAAGGTAGTGAATAAAATGGTAACAAAAGAGCAAAGACTGTCGCCTGCTTGCCTGCCTGCCTGCCTGCCTTCTAGCTGCTTGTTGTTCCCAACATGCAGTTAAGCAGTCAGGCATACATTGTGTGACACGAGGACGTTTATATGAATGGAGGCAGCTCAAGATTGATTTTTCTTTCTTTGGTAACTGTCATGTGCCAAACCCAAGTTCTCAGCCCTTCTCCAGCTGCTGCCGCCCACCAAACCAATTGGAAATTACTTTGAAGTGCCAATCGATGAGGTTGCAACAGCTCAACGAGTTACAGCAATTTGCAGCATATTGATAGGAACCGCCATTTTTTATTGATTTGCCGTGACGTTGTTTGTGGGTGCTGGAGGCACTATAACGTTTATAAAAACATTACTATTAGTGATGTTTGGGCAAAAAGTGGAAACTTTATTTTAAACAGCGTTCTATGGTATAGCAGTTCTTCGAAGTTATTTCTTTTTTTTTTACGTAATTAATCAGGGTTAAGAAAACTTATTTTTGAGGAATGGATAATGTTCTATTTATAAGGTGAGTATATTAAAGATTTTTAGTTAATAAACGAATGAAAACGAAAATTACCATTTCAGGCCTTGCAAGGACTTTGGCGTTATGAAGCGTTTGAACACAAATGATCGAGAACTGGACCTACTACGCTTTATACCGAATCCGAGCGACTCATATTCTCAAGAAGCTTTACATGGCAGCTTTACTCTTTGAGGTTTGCCATTGTCTACAGAGAGGTGACGTTTGAACAGAAATTAATTAAATTGAAAAAACTTTCTGTGCCAGATGGGACTCGAACCAGAGTTCTATCGCATACCAGCCACGCACCTTAGGTTGCGAACATGGTGAACGCCGGTTCAGACAGGCAGGCAGATTTCACATTGGAGCAATACAGAAACCAAGCCATGCATCTCTTTTGCTCTAATGTGTTTTCTGATATGATATGCCTGTCTATCTGAACCAGCGTTCACTATGTACTCAACCTAAACCAGTATGACACGGCCGCCATTTAACATTTTTTTTTAGCTGGATAAAATTCAAATATCTAGCTAAATCTCCTTTTTTTATGAACTTGAAATGCATAATGACCATTGACGATATATTTTATTAATGAAAATCATCTGAAGAAAACGTAAAAAATCTTTGGTTAGATGAAGGTTAGATTTTTGATAAAATTACCTTAAACACGAACTTGTTACTGGATTCAAAATACTGCCATGAGCGAGGTTATATTAAAAATAAGAAGATTGAAAAAGCTATTAAAGCTTTTGAAAGCTCCGATCAAAATCACCCTAAAGTTTTAGAATCATTGGATTATCGTTTGGAAAGCTTTTTGGAATAACAGAAGTGCAAATTGAAATTTTCTTTTGAGAAGCATTTGCCAAATACATTAATCTGATACTTGAGTCATTCTTAATGTGACCAATTGCCTTTTGCCATATTTCGGATGTAGTCCGAAATCTCTCGATTGAAATTTCGGAATAATATACAAGTATTTTTATTCGTCAATTTGACAACTTTTGTGATTTTAATATAGTTTAAAGCAGGCCCGTGTGCAGGGGCCCTCCCATTGAGGGTTTTTGCTCAGAAATCTTTACTGAAAATTTTGAATTGAGGACTTTTGCATAAAAAAGTTAACTATAAATTGTACATTGAAAACCATAAGGTATTGAAAAAGCACTAAAACAATATAAAAATTTTCCAAAATGTTGCAGAGCTGTTAGTATTTGCTGCATTCTTTCGGACATACCAACTTGTTCAAGAAGATAGGTTCATTTATTGAAAAAAATTAACGTACATTTGCCACAGTATTTGCCACAACTGCGGTATTTTTTTGGCGAATCGCTTCACGTAAACGTCTCATAACGCCCAAATAATACTGTTTATCGACCGTGTGACCATCTGTCAAAAATCCATGGTGAACTACACTATGTAGTCCATGAAAACAGTGAGCATCGCCTTCTTTTTTGACTGAAAACGACGTGGTTTCTTCGGTATTGCTTCGTCTAGCGACCGCCATTCACTCGCCTGATGCCTGGTTTGCGTGTCATACTCATATACCCATGTCTCATCACCAGTAATGATGGATTCGATGAATGATTCGTCGTTTTCAACCATTTCCAGCACGTCTTTCGCGATAGCTACTCGGTCTCTTTTTTGCATGAAATTGGGTTCTTTCGGTACCAATTTCGCAGCTACACGTCTCAAGCCCAATTCATTCTTCACCGTAACATTTCACCAATATTTTACGTGTATCGGCGCAGTTGAAACCATTTTTCACACAAAATTTGATACAAACTCGTTGCTCAATTTTTTCCTCCATCGTAAAAATCGAAGACACAAAAAAAGTTGTTGTAAACAAAACACTGTCACTTTACCAAATGTCAACGAGAGACGCTGATATTTGGCAGCCTTGTCATAGACACATGTGGCAACCTAATAAAAAAAAATTTTCAAATCGGACAGTTAAGTCCGGTTCACAGTGTGAATGAACCTTTCTTTTTGGACAATGTGGTATGTGTGCTTCTTCACCTAATGGCCTGGTGAAATAAAAGTAAAATGCGTTTAGGTCCAATTATTGAAACAATTCAAACAGTGGCCGGCAAGGTCTTGCTCTCCGATGTTCCAAGGATACGGTAAAAATTTCTGAAAATGAAACGTTGATAAATGATGCAAATTTCTGAGGTCTCTTGAGATTTCGAGCAAAAATTGATGAGCAGTTGAAAAAGCAATTAAGTGATTCACCAAAGAATGCTATGTATTGTATACATATAAGCAACCGAATCCAGAACGAACTGATCACCATTTGCCATAATTTTATCCACAGTCACAATATTGAACCAGCAAGGAAATTGATGGACTTTTCTTTTCTTGGTGATGACTCTCCAGACATTGTAGGAATAGAACAAGGTACAATTTGTTCTCGATACTTGGATAAATGCGATGGCAAGTATTTTTGTGCTTACTCCCTATTACAGATTTTTCTGCCAAAGAAATTGGAGCATCTTATAGCGATTTCCTGAAATCTTCTAAAATCAACTGAACGTATCTTTTCGGACAAGGATATGATGGCGTAAGAATAATTAGTGGAGAATTCCATGGATCCCAAGCTGTTATCAGAAAAATGTACCCACTCGCACTCTACTCGCATTGCGCTGCTCACAGCTTAAATTGGGGGGGTGGCTCTTCATCCAATATATCGGAGATCAGAAATTGTTTGGGAACTCTTGAAAACATTCATACATTTTTCATTTATCCGAAACGCATTTTGGCGTCTTCAAGACTCTATCGAGGAAATGATAAGCTGAAACGTGATAGGTCAAGGAAATTGAAAAAACTTTGTAAAATCAGATCTTAGATGCATTTAAAACCAGAAGTAATTCGCTCCCTGGAAATCATTTTTTACCACATACACTTTAAATTATTTGTTGAAATTTCCTATCAAAATAACTGTAATTTTTTGTTGAATTTTCTATTGTTGCCTAAAATTATGATCTTTTGGTCTAATTTTATGAAAAGAAACCCTAATTGTTTATTTTTAAGCAAAAAGGTATGCAATGTTCAAATAAACACCAAAAAATGTTTGAATTACTACACAAAAATGTGTAATGCTGAGCTTAAAATGTGTAAAAATTTTAAGTATGACAAAGATGTTTATTTTTAAAAAAGATGTGCACACAAAAATGTGTAATGGCAAATGCTTTTGAAATTTGAAATCCTTATAATGATTTAATTACTAAAAAATAGACAAGATGAGTATTATTTTGCGATGTGTACCATTTTGATCCAAGTAAAAAAGGTTTTGAGCTTACCTTAGCTACAGTTGATCTAGTGATGTTGTGAATTTTAATTTAATCAAAATACTTTTCGATTTTCAGCCTGCTTCAAATATAATGTTTTGCATGGAAACTTTAAACTCGTTCTTAACAACAGAAACAGAATTTTCTTGAAGATTTGTGTAAAAAAGAAGGAATTTGAAAAAATAATAAAAAGACTAACAAATTTTTTTGAACTAAATTTTTGTTTAAATTATGTTTGCGATCATTCAATAAAAATTATGTCTATTAAACTCATTGTCAAATAAAAAAATTTTTTTTTGACGTTCGGGAAAGCATATTTATCAATAATTTGTCTATTTGAAGCAAAATGTATCGTCGAAATTATTTAAAAAAAATTTTTTTTTTCGATATTTTTAAAACTACCCAAAGTCACCTCTTAAAATAATTTTAGAAAAAAATTTAAAACGAAAACTCCCCAAAAAGTTTTTATTTTTATTATGATTATACCGTTTTCTAATTTTTAAAAAAATTTCTTAGTTCTAGAAGCAAAATTTCTCTAGCTACGGCCCTGATATGAATTCTTCTTAACTACCAATCGTCGGCAACGTTTTTCCAAATGAGGCAATCTAAATTTACACATGCATATAAACACATTTTTTGTTGAAAAATAAACATAAGTGAGTTTCAATTTTTACATATCAGTACTTAAATCGTTAAACATTTTTTGTGTATTATTCAACAAAAAATGTTTAAGAATGTGCATGTGTAACTTTAGACACTTTCAGTCGTAAAAGCTTTGCCGACGATTATCGTCGTAAAATTCAACAGAAATCATTTAGAGTGTATAAGGTGATTCAGCTACAAGTATATTGCCCCAAATTGCCTGGTAAAATTTAAGACGTACACTCTAAAAAATAAATACAAATTTACTATAACTATAATAGTAATTTTTTTTTGTATAGGATTCAACTCGAGTGTAATTTAACTACAAGTTTCATTGTAAATTTTTAACTTTTAAAATTATATACAAGCTTTAGAAAAATTAAACAACATATGCTGAATTTTGCTGCAATTAAACTTTTTTTTCATCATATATTTCAATAACAATAGCCTTAATTCGTATATTTGCACCATATTCTCATTCAACTCTTGTTATTCAGTTCTTCAGGATTCACTTCTCTTACAAAAATTGTGTTAAATACGTGTTTTAATTTTAAGCTAATATTGTAAATATTTCTTGTCTTGTAAAATACTCAGTATTTATATTGGAATGAGAGTGCAAGAAGTGTTTAATAAATCTTTGAAATTGATTTTAAAAATGCTCTGTTTTATTTCTATAACACTAACGACAAATTGTTATATTTTCTTGCAGCAATTGACTTGAAAGTTTTTCTTTTTTTTTGTAGCTTTTGTTTTGAAGCAAATTGCAAAACACATGTTAAATATTGCTATTTAATCAGTAGCAGTTTTTATATTACTTCATGATTGTAGTAAAACTAGGCAAACGTTGTTGAATATTATTCATATAAAGGTTGTAATTTTGCAATAGTAATACAAAAATGATAGCATCATTAAACAACTAATGTTTAAGTTTACTACAATACCTATATTAAAGCTTATTTATTACCATATATTTTAGCAAAATTAAGCACCAGTTGTTGAACTTTACTACATACCAATAGTAAACAACAGATGTTGAATATTACAAAGGTATGTAAATTTACTACAATTATAGTAGCTAAGCTGTTGCCTACAACTATTGTAGTAAATTTCAACAAAAACTTTTTAGAGTGTATCTACTCTCATGTCGCACGGTAATTTCTTTTTCAAATGTTTGTATATTATATTTTCGACATTTCATTTGCAGATATGCATGCATATTCTGAGCCCAGTACATTACATGACTTTGTCTCTGAGTCGAGCACTTCAAGCAGAAAAACCGGACCTTGGCGTAGTTATCGAACTAGCAGATGCTGCGACACAGATTTTAATGGAAAAACGAGAAAAAGCAGAGGAGAACTTCAGAAAAATTTTCAAATCAATGAGCTGCATTGACGAAGAATACGTCAATGAATTGCGAAAGCCAAGGCTCGCTTCGAGACAAACTCAACGTTGTAACGTGCAAAATTATTCAGTTCAAGATTATTTTCGTATAACAATCTACATCCCATACAATGATACTGTTCTGACACATTTACAAAATAGATTTTTGAATCATCACAAACAAAATGAAAACTTTCGAGAAAGGGTCCAGCGCTCAATTATTTGGGCCATACTCGTCGTACTATTAAATTTTAACCGATAATCCCTGAGACATCTGGATAGATGAAGTTCAACATTGGCGTCAACGCATTGAAGGTCGTCAAAAATTCACTAGAAGTGAACCATAAAGATGAGTTTTCAAATTTCAACCAAATGCTCCCTCAACACCTATCTAAGATCGACAATGTCTGAGGATCGCCTAATCGGCATATCCTCGCTCAATATACATCACAATGTCGAGATTGCGAAGTGTGACATAGGGGTGGGGGCAGGGTGTCTAAAATTTGCCAAAAACATGTGACATAATTTATGAACAGCCTCTTATAATCTTCATTTAAATTTAATTAAATTTATTTTTCTAGTTATATTAATTGTAGTCAGTAAAGAAACTATTCTATTGATGAAATACAAACAATTAAACAGATCATATGATATCACACCTCTAGACCTCTTCTTTTCGGGCTCAGTAAAATTGGAAATCTTCGTGGATGAGCCGCTATGATTGCGGGATTGAAAGCTTATAATATTCGCGTCATTCGCCCAATACTACTCGAAATGCGAGAACGCGTCATCAAAAATTTAACGTCAGAATGGATGAAATTAGCCGCAGTGTAAATGTCAGAAAGAAAGAAATATGATGGTTCCTTTGGACGATAATAAAGATCAGCTGATAATATTGAATTTATTTATATTTTTGATATTTTTTTTTTTTTGCTTAGAGGTAATATAAAATAATAGATATTTAACAGAAAAATCTTCAGCAAGTGTGTTTTTAAAAATCTGAAAGTAAAACTTGTTGAAAGCTGATATAATTTTTTTCTAATTTCAATTATTGATTTTTGACCAATAGGGAGAGCTTTAAAATGGGGAAAGGTTTTATAATGCCCGTTTGATCAAATATTATTGCGTTTAATATTTTTAGTAAGAATATTTCCTGAACTTTATAATTTTCTTATACGTTTATATAGCTCTGGGCATATATAGCTTCCAATAAACACATCTGCATCAATTGAAATATAAGTGAACATTGACAGATTTAATGCTTCCATCAAATGCTGCCCGTATTTCAATGCAAGCCCGCAATATTGCCAGACCCACAACACTTCTAACTCAAAAGAATCATTTTCATTTGTTACCAACATGCGGCTCGTACCTAGCGTAACTTCAAAAGAACAACAACTTCAACGACAACCAACAAATATTTCTATAACCTGAACATACATTAATTGGTTAAGCATTCGAGGCTGCCACATATAGTCAGTCATCAAACCAGTTGTGGAGTCTATGCTATGCTATGCCATGCCATACCTTACCATGGGAACAACACGATTGGTTGTCATTTTGTCAACAAATTGTAAAAAGTACCTCAACCAAGCATGGGAACGGGAAAGACTGAACATGGCCAAAATGTGGACGGACAGTTGAACAGAGCGACGCAAAATCAAGTTCGCAATGTACACGAGTAGCAAATGAAATACGCTGAATAGACGGACGGATGAGTGGACGGACGGAATTCAATAGAATGAGCGAGAAATGAAAAACGCCTCGAGTGTTTGTAATCGACTGATTGCCAGGTACGCACCAACGCCACCGACAACGACACCGTCACCGCCACCGCCATAACCAACAAAGTACCCCACCGCATTGTAAGTTGTTGCTTACTTTTGCTTTTTACCAGCTCTTGGTTGTTGGTATTGTTTGGAGCTGTTGTGAGTCAAAATCTGGCCGGGTGTGTGTGGTTAAGGTACCGAATGAACAAACGTACAACGCAAGTGTTGAAGTGCGCAAATTTGGATATGCGAGTAAATGTCACTTAAGCGGGGTTTATTTTCATGGTTGTTGTTGTTGTTGTTTTATATACCTTGCAGCACTTTTCAAGAGGATCCGCTGGTTGAAGCTTTAGTTGAAGCCATTGAAGGCGTTGATTTTGAAGGTGATGTTGATGGCGTTGATCGACAGCCTCGATTGGCGCGCCTTCAAGACTACAACCAGTCTGGAAGCATAGCAGCATGCATACTCTCATGCATGTATCTCAACTAACACAAACGAAGAAGAAGATGATGATGCTTCTTCGTTGGAGTGTTTAGAGTATGTAGCCTGCAGCCAAGTCGTGCCGATGTCTAACATCAAGAGCTCAAAATGTTTCGGTTTCCATTTCAATTGCAGTCAAAAGAAATCTTGAGGAAACTTCAAACAAGTTTGGCCAAAAAGTTATTTAGCATTGGCAACATAGCAACAACAATAACAACAACAACACCAAAAGCATACCAGCTCATCATCATAATCAGCAACACGTTGCAGCTAGTTTTCAGGTGCAATAGAAAAACCAGGAACTGGCAATAGTCAGAGTCAGCAATTATTGCCTTGTGACTTATGAGCCATGCTTGCTGCCTGGGTTGCCTGATCGGTCTGCCTGCTTGCCTGCCTGTCCAGCTTCTTTAACGCTGCTCGTTTTAGAGTGATTACTACAGCCGCATCTTGACCTTGCAATGCTATAAAATAAAGCAAAGTCATTCGGCGGCAGTGGCGGCTTGTTGTAGCAGCAGTAAGTAACCGGCTAGCAAAAACTTTTGCAACAATCTTCCGGCTGCCATTGCAACAACTTGGTGCAAGTGTGCATCTTACTATTATTTGGCTCTCACTCTCGCTACATCTCATTCGCCGTTTCACTGCCTCTAAGTTAATCTCTGGGGGCCAATATTAAATCATGCTCGGTTTCAAAGCCTCATCAGCATCACTCAGTCTCGAGACTTGAGCTGGTTGCACGGCTGATCTGAATTGTATGTATTGCCAACATTTAGTTGCCAATTGAGTAGATTTTGTTTCACGCAGCATTTATTGTGTGCTCTGCGCATATGTGTGCATGTGTCAGCGGTTCCCAAATTAAAGCTATAAATGCAAAAGTACGTGCGAAATTCTTCGTCCCTTAATTACTTTTAGAGAAACCAAAATGTTAGAAACCATTAGAAACCAAATATTTTTGATGAATGATGTGATAAAGATACTTAAAGGATTTATGGAATTTACGGATTTTTGCCTTGAGCTGAAGTTACCGATCGTTTGATACGATTACACAATACAACATATAATTAAATTACAGATTTCTAACAATGGATTCCAGTAGGTAAGAACACAAAATTTACCTTTGTAACGGCGTTTTGAAAGTTAACGTTTGTGATGTGTTTAAAATGGGTTTTAAAGTCTCATTCAATTTACTAACATAAATAGTGAGAGAACTTTTAAATATATCTATGCTCTAGACCTAGTAGTTATTTTCACACAGACCTGTAGTAAACTTTTGTGATTTTATTTATATAATAGAAATATTATATTATATACTAGAATATTTAAAATATATAATATAATAGTCTTTTTAATCTTTCCAAAAAAATTATAAAAGTAGGGTGGGGTATTGTGTGCCATGGAGTGATGTGTAACACGGCGATTTTTCGAATGTGTCGAATATGTCAACATATGAGTGAACGAACAACTGCGATATGTTTTTTTTGACAGCATCTAGTTTTTCATAAGTGTTGGAAGTAGGCAGACACATTTCATTAGATTTCTTAAAAAGTATGAACAATTTTTGTGAATTTTTTTTTTAATTTATAAAAAGTAGCGATTCGGATAAAATTTTCTTCGAGTTTTAAAAGTGTGTAGATGTAAAATGTGGTATTGTTTAATATCTTTAAATATAACAAAAGATTTTACATATTTTACGTTGTGGTAAAATTCCATCAATGAGAAAAACTTACTAACATTAGGTGGGGTTATGTGTAACACTCACGGTGGTGGTGATGTGTAACATACCTTATACATTAAAAAAAAAACAAAGGGCCCATTTCAGCCCTTGAAAGGACTTTGACCGAGCTTCTTATGATCAATTGTGTTGTTTGTGTTGTGAAATGTTTGAATGATCGATAACTGGACCTACATGTTTTGTGCGGCCGACTCCAAACAGCTTATATTCCAAAGAAGCTTTTCATGGCAGTTTTTACTCTCTGAGGCTTGCCATTGTCTGCAGAGAGGTGACGGCGGAACAGAAAAATTAATTCAATTGAAAAAACTTTCTGTGTCAGGTAGGAATCGAACCAGGGTTCTCCGGCGTGTGAGCCACACACTCTACCCACTGCGCCACGGCCGCCACATAGTCTTACACATTATAATTGCCATTAAAGAGGCAACAACGTCAAACTCTAAAATGCAATCACATCAACTGTATTAAACGAGATCGGCTCAGTTCATACTATTCAGCCCAGACCAAAATCCAATCGTGGTAGGAAGTCAATGAAAAGCTGTTTTCTAATAACAGCGCAGAAACGTTTACAGTTGCAGGTGCAGGAAATTTCATTAAGTTCTTATCATAATATTTTTACTAAACATAAAATGTCATAATAAACCCAAAAAATTATAGCTCCTGGTCTTTAAACCAACATTTTTTGGTGTTACACAACGCCCCACCGATTTAAAAAAGACAAAAAAACATATTTGTAATTTTTTTCCTATTTTATCCATTTTCAAAATATTAAACAGCCATGAAAACACTCACTTTGAATTGGTTCTTCTGCAAGGGACAGACCTTACAACCAATAAAAAATTCAATTTCTTAACACTTTTATTGGAGCATTTAAAACGTGTTGCACATCACCCCATTTCAGTCTATCATTAAAAGAATTCGTAGAGAATTCAAATATTTTATGAAAATCTGTTTTGCAAGATAGCACTGTAGGTTTCTTTGAATAAGATTCTGAAGATCTTTGCAGAAAAATCTTATTCAAAATTGAAGATCTTTGCAGATGTTGAATTGAAATCTCCTAGTTGAATTTTTCATATTTATGATCACCTAATCTGACGGGTAGATTGACTTTACATTTAGGAATATCTTTCATTGGGTTCTACAGATAAGAAAAAGTTTTAGACAGAATGAGTTTTTAAAAAGATATCTTGTCACTTTTGAAAACTTAACCTTCAACTTCGGTTAAGACTTCGTCTACCTGGAATCATTATCCGATCCAGAGCTACGGGTAGGGGTTTCGGGGTTCGAACTTTCCAGAGAGCACAGAAAGTATAAAAAAAATAATACAATGAGACTTTTTGAATCAGTACTTAGTATTTTCTTTTTCAAGTTCAGATAATTATGTAAATTTCTATAGATTAAAATAAAAACTGAAACTTAAACTGAATTTTCTTGAAAAAGGAAAAGTTATAATTTTGAATATAAATTTGAAAAAATTCGCTTTCCATAGGAAAGCCTAACTTTGCTTTAAGTTCACAATCATTGTGTTTGTATTTTCTAAGTATAAGAAGTTTGTATATTATAGTGCTACTTTCGTCTTTGGCTTTCAATTCTCAATAAGATTATAAAATTTAAAAAAGTTAATAATAATTCAATTATAATTTTACAAATTGTTCAATATTATGTTGAAATTTTTAAGGCAATTTGCAAGCTTATAGAAGCCTAATACTTTAAAAAAATATCCGTTTGAATTGATTTTTTTAAAAGTTTTAAAACATTGGGTAATTCAAAAAAAAAAATGTATATTCCACGAAATTGAAAAACTATGATGTATTTAACGTTTCAACGTATTTCAATTAAAAATTGTATACATTCGAACATACTTTTTGATATTCTGAGCAAAATGTGCACAAAAAATTGGTCTAGTGGGAAGTCTAGTTTCCAAATTACGGACTTCGTAAAATCACCTAAAATCTAAATATGGCTTTTTCGAAAATGATCACTAAATCACTAAAATCTAAATATGACTTTTTCGAAAATGATTTCTAAGTAAAAAAAAATATTCTTACAAAACACTTAATAAGTCAACATTCTTACAAGCATTTAGACGTCTGTACTATTGAATTTCACTCCTATATATTCCTAAAGAATCCGGATTTCTTGCTTTTCTAAAAAAACGAAGATTTTTTATTTGTGACAATTACTACTGAAGTCCATTTTTTGTTAGATTTTTTGTCAGAATTAGATTTATTAATTAATTTATAAGTTTGTTGCTATCCAACAAACCTTGAGGCTTGAGAGTGGTTTGAGAATGATTTCATATCAAATGTATTTCTAAAATGTCAAACGTTTGATGTCGATTTGAGATTGATTTGAGAATGATAGCATTCTCAACAAAAAGGGAATTATTCTCAAATTAAGAAATAGGTTTATTCTCTAGATTTGAAAATGATTTGAGAATCACATTTGAAATCAAATTTGAGAACAAAAAATGCTTAAACTTTTGACTTGAGTTTGCTGGGTACCCCAATTTTGCCAACTTCTCAATAACTTCGAAGTCCGGGTATCCAACAAAGACTAAAGTTATAAGAATTGCATACACTCGTACCATCTTACAAGCTTATTTACAGTTTTGTTACTCTATACGGATTGATTTTTTGATGTTGCTATATAGACTTTATAGACTAAACTTTCGTAGACTTTCGACTAGAAAGGGCCGACATTTTGTTAATGGTCTATGTAGCTATTTTAGTCACATATATATGTATGTATAAGACAACATTGAAACTACTACAATTATATGCAAGTGTATGGGATTTATTATTAGTAGTGCTTCAAACTTAATGCCAGCTTTTGTGCCAGCCCCATGTTGGAACTATCAGCATAAAATTTAAGATCTCCCTAAGATTCTAGGGTAGTTTTTTCTTGTTCTTGTTTAAGTATCCTATTCTTGTCTAAGAAGCGTATTTTATAGTATATTTATCCATTGTAATGATATAGTCAGTTTTCCTTTTTAGTACTTCGATTGCAAAGAAATACCAAATAGATGAATGCCCTAACTATTTTTTTATCAGGCTTATGTATCGCTCAGTAGAACTGTCGCTTCAGGTACTCTATTTATGATTATTTTTAGACATGCTCAAAAAAAAGTAAAAAGCAGAACCCATACTTTAAATGTATGAGTATACTAAACTTACGCTATTAAGCAAATTTATGACGCTCATCATGTTCGTTCTATTGCATATACATATGCATTAAAAACTTCTGAACAAAAACTGTAGACGTCTTTGGGAGGAAGATTTTTATGTAAAGATCTATTCTTCAATCTGTATCAATGTTATAGACGCTGAAATTACGAGATGTATGAGCTGTATGCCGACTTCAACAAGTATTCGAGTTAAAATCGAGATGTTATTGATTGTAGTCAATACACATTAAATAGCTAGAAGCCCGGAATGACACTTAACCGCCACCAGCCAGTTTAATACTTTGCTCACCATAAAGACGCTCAATAGTTCACTGCAATGAGATTAAATAATGTGCCACTTAATTTAAATTATTATACCCCTTACTTCCAGTTTAAATAGTTTGTGAATCCCCTACGATGTGACAGGTTTCTACGTTGAGTTGATTGCAAATAACTAGCAAACATATTATAACTTGGTGACCACGCTGACCTCAAAATTTTCAGTTCTTGATTAAGCCCGACCATTTTTTAAAGTTAGACCTCGGACACCGCTCTGCCTCATATTTAGGATGAATGAGTGACTGACTGATGGTGTGATGGTATCGAGTCAAGATGCTCGAAAAAATTTTTTTTATTTGCGACCAACTCAAGCTTAAGGGGCAATCTACTTAAAAAAAGTAATGGCTTTTAATTAATTTTTTCTGTGAGACAATAAATCACAACAAGTTTGTTAATTGCATGATATGCTATTATAAATTTTAAGAATAAAAAAAAAATAACAAATATGTTTTTATTTTTGCCCTTATTAGGCGCCGATATTTTATTTCTTTAAGAACATGTTTTTACAGCTGTATACAATACCAAGTCGTTAGGGCCTTTCAGAGCCCAGGAGGGGCCCGGAAAACAAACTATTTGGAGGCCTGGGTACCTTAAAAGAAATGATTAAATATGCATATAATTATAATATTATTTATAAATAAAAATAGTTTAATGATAGATAAAACTTAAAAATTTTATTGAAGTACAGTCTTTGTAGATTTTTGTTGTAAAAACTTATCTACTTTAACTGAAAAATTTGATTTTCTTGCTATATCCGAATTTATATTCACCATTGAAAGGCAGATTAAACGGTTTTCTCCCATGATCGACAGAGATAATTTTTAACCCTTTTAAGGACACTAAAAGATCGTTCAGTTGAGGTGGTTGATACTAGCCATCAATTCTGATACTCGCTTTCAATGGTTTGAAACACATTTGCAAACACCCTAGAAAATTTAAAAATGTAATGGCTTAGGTATATCTTAGGTATAATGGCTTAGATATATCTTAAATTAGATTCTTTGGCTTATGATCTATCTTAAAGTTGATTGAATATACTCTTTTTAGAAATAACATTTCCTCACACAGAGCACACCATATTTCCTTTGAGAACTCGATTGAATTTCAATTTCCCCGTTGCTTTGTAGTTTTCCTACTACTGATTAGGTTGTCACCAAATGCATGCTAATTGGTAGAATTTTTAAATATATTACACCAGTAGAAAATTTTTCACCTTAACATTTATTTTTGTTAAATTTTTTTCTTACATGATATTCTTAATTTGCGGGCCCCTTCAGTTGCGGGGCCTAAGCCTTGAGCCCCTCTGAACCCCACTCCCCTCTGATAGGACCAACAAGTCGTTATTTTAAACTGAAACAAGTTTTTTTTTTAAATTTATTTTAACCGTGAAATTAAAATTTTATTATCCTAGACCGGAAAATAATAGTTAATAAAATTGTTGTGCTTTTAAACCACTGGGTACACATTTAAGATAATTTAAGTAGCTCCAAAATGAGATATCGATCATAAAAATAGGTTTATTCTTTTTCTCCCAACCTTGTATATAAAAACCGTTATATGAGAAAACCGTAATTTAAGATTCAGAATAAGCAATTCACGGCAGGTTCATAATAAGTGACAGCCGTGGCATATTGGTTGAGGTGCGTGACTTGTATGCGATAGAACACAGGTTCAAATTCTATCTGACAAAGAAAGTTTTTCAATTGAAGTAATTTTTCTGTTCGGCCGTCGCCTCTCTGCAGACAACGGTAAGCCTCAAAGAGTAAAAACTGCCGTGAAAAGCTTCTTGAGAACATAAGCTGTTCGGAGTCGGCATAAAGCTTTCTAGGTACAGTTCTTGATCATTTAAATTCAAACATTTCACAAAACATACAACACAATTCATCATAAGAAGCTCGGTCGAAGTCCTTTCAATTGCTGAAATGGCCATTTAGTTTTTTTTTTTTAACAAGCAATTCACATTCCTTGTGTTCGCTTACAAAAGTAGCTAAAATCTTCAAAATAGTGTTAATTTTAAAATATTCATTGGTTACAATATTTTTTATAGGAATATCTATAGAGAAGAAAGAATTTAGGGTCAGATCAGAATTATGATTAACCCAAAAGTAGCTATAACTCCAAAAGTAGCTTAAATTTGGAAAGCTTATCTGGTGACAATATTTCCAATCTCTATAAAAAATAGAGCAAAAAGTTTAAGATTAACTTACAGTAGATTGCCCCCTTAAGCTCTGTTGGTCAAGATTGTCGCAAGTGTTAATTTTGTGCGCAATGTGCGCGAATGATTGCTATGTCTCGTAACTTTGACGTCGTGGTGCATTTGGGCATTATGAAACTTGTTTCTCCAGTGCATACAAAAACGTATGTTTGTCTTGCATACGTTTATCCTTTTTGCCAGCTGGGTTCCCAGCAGTTAAGCTGAAAATGTGTTCCGCAATTATTTGAGAGACGTTGATCGTTCTTGGTTGGTTGGCTTGGTGACGTTCATCATGGTGCTGGCTTTTATAATTTCTTTGACGCAGTCGGTACGGTGTTGTATGTAGTCGTCCTCTGTCTTGGCGGTCAGATGTATAGTTTGAGCATTCGTTTATTTCTTGGCAGGAAATTTCATGCAATTACAATTTGTTCGCGTGAATGAATGTAATTGTGCGACAAGAACATGTCTCTGCATCTATGACGATAACATGTTCGATTGGTTGTGTGATTGTCTGCTGCAGTGATTTGTCGGTAATGATGTCATTTTACATGCAATTTGTGGAGAAAATTGTCGCATTGATTGTATGCTAGTGTCGCATAGTCGCAAATTACAAATCAAGAAAAATTGTCCTTGATTTTAATTGAGTAGATTAACCGAAGATTTTTATAGGCACATTTAAATTAACGGATCAAATTAGAGATTGCTGGGGACAACACTTTCTGTGTGTTATTTCAAAGCACACATTTAGATATATTTGAGTTTTGTAGTAAGTTACTCCTTGTTATGTGGGACTGAATATTTTTTTCAATGCTGCAAATGTAACTATTGTTGACTTAATTTCAAAGGCAAAATTTGTATAGTTCATACATTTCTGTTTTCATTGTAAACTATGATGCTATGCAGTGCAATCAGGTTTTTTTTTTAGCTTTGAGTCAAGGAATATAGGAATAAGTTGATATTTCTAAGCCAGCTAATAAAACTTGTTAAAAAAGTTGCAAGTTCTACGGAATTTTTCTTTCAGGACTTGGCTCATCAAACACAGGTAAAACAGGAAGGAAGTTTTTTGAAAATTTAAATATTTCTTCAGAAATAACTGGTATTGATGATAATATTATGCATCGCTTTTGCAAAATTATTGATACTCAAATACGGAAGGAAGTACGTGTTTTCAAAAGTCTACTAAGTTTTAATTCATGGTGTAGACATGATTTGATATGTAATTTCGTCCTTAGGTGTGTGTAAGCCAACAAACAATGCGCTCTGCCAACGACTTTGTCAAAACTTTCTTCATTCTAGTGATTTATATCAATTCCTTGCTGAGTATAGTTTTTAGAAATCTAGACTCAACAGCAATAAATTTGCATAAACCAAAACACAATGTTGGTAGTCAAAATATATCTGTGGCACCTGTGCATAGTGGGCTAAGTCGAATTTTGTGAATTTTGAGCTATCTGCATCATTAGAACCGTAATTTTTTTATCTTTCCTTGTGTCTAACGGGATAAGTGTTCATTGTCCATTGCAATGAAGGATATCTTTTATGAATCGTGGGCTGATACTCCAATCTTGAATTTTTACTTGTGAAAAGAGAGTTTTAACACACTTTTCCTAAAACCGAAATTTTCGCAATTAGCCCACTATGCACAGGTGCCACAGATATTAAAAATCAATTGTATTTTATAGTAATTTTTTTGGCATTCGGCTCATGCTCGAAGCATGCTGGGAAAATATCGTAGAAGTCACTTCGCAATCGATCTAGTTAAACTTATTTTCAACACTTAAATATAGCAAAATTTTCAAATCTATTAATGCGAAATGGGGGGACTGATACCCTTTATGCTCCCATACCTACGGCACTGGCCCGCGTAGTTTGGGTCTTTATTTCGTAAAAAGTTCTGGCCACTTAGCACCATTTTTTTTACGATTGATTTCGACTCCAACCTCAACCATAGGTAGCTCCCAGGAGCGCACAGTGTAACGAGTGCGGCCAAATATAGCTTACGAAAAAAAGTCATACATTTGTAATTATAAATATGCGGAATCATAGTTTGGAGTATTAATATTCTGAATGCAAAAGTTTTTTGCGATATTTTTTCTGTTACGGACATGTCACTTGCAAATTGAAAGTTGACTTGAAAATATGATAACATTTTTTTACACTTTGACATTGCATATTTTTATGTGCTAATTGGTATAAATTTTAGTATAAATGATGTGCAAAAAATTAACTAGTGTATACACTCAGTTCTGTTTTTACACGACTTTTTTTACACGAATTTGATTTAACACGAATTAAAAATTAATCTTTATATTGTTTTTACACGCTTTATTTTGACTTTTGAAAATAACAATTTTAGTACTAACAGTTTTCACCGCTATAAAATTTTTAATTTTTATTATACTACCGTGTTGCCGCGTGTAAACATGCATGTCAACAGTCGTCCCTATTATATTGTATGTGTACTATATTGTTTTTTTTGCACTCTTTTCTAAGTTTCTGAAATTGTTTTTTTTTTTGCATTGTTTTATAAGTTTATGAAATTGTTTTTTTTTTGCATTCTTTTATAAGTTTATGAAATAAAAATATACGCAAATATTTGCTATAACGCTCCAATATGAGTTTAAAAATGGTTTATTGTATTATTTCTACAGATTTGTTAAATTTGGAACCAATCTTCTACTTTTCCATAAGTGCAATGCATTTTTTTAGACGATTTTTTTTTGCACGAAATCTTTGGGAACGTATCTACCGTGTAAAAACAGAACTGAGTGTACTATTTAATATGTTTTAGTAAAAAATATTTAATAAAAATCAAACACAAAAAAAAATTGTGTGCAACTAACGACAAGCCATAGAAATCTGAAAAAACGAAAAGATAGTTGAGATAGAATTAAAAAAAAGTAGTTTTTTTTTTTCTTAAATTTTAATATGTTCAATACCAACATCTTCTCAGCACATTTTTTAAAATTTTGTTTAGCCGAAACTCAATAATAACGACCTTACACCCACTTTTCTGGAGCATGTTTTGGCGAAAATGAGCAATTTTATATGGAAAAATAACAAATTTTGCACAAAGTTCAAAGCGAATATACAAAAAAAAAGGTTTTTTTTTTTAATTTTAATATATGTAATATCAACATTTCCTTAAAACATTCCCAAAATTTGGTTTGCCGAAACTCAATAATAACGACTTTACGTCCACTTCGTATGAAAAAATAATATAAAATTTTACGCTTAAGCTTTAAAACAAAAAAAATTTTTTTTTAATAATACTTTTATATATAGATAGTTATGAATGAAAACGTAATGACATCTATTTTTTACTCATTATTCCCTCCTACCACAGTAAGGAGTCGGATTTGCGACTACCCCCACCCATACAAGTTTTTTCTCTTCTCACGACGATATATCATCACCCGCTTTATTATCCTCTAAGTGTTAAAAAGTGTAAAAAATAGACAACAAAAATCAATTAAAACGTGGCATGGCAGTGAAATAGAAAAATATATATTGCCAAAAGAGAGAGAAATAGAGGAGGCCAATAGTATAATTCTCCCACATATAGAATTTTCTAGAGATGAACGCTCATTCAGTGATTAGTTTTTATTATGCATGATCTCTAATAATATGTTAGCAATATTAAAATTTAATTTTAATATGATTTTGTGATTAAATTGTAGTTAGTAGATATGCGTTTAAAAAAATATTATAAAATTAATTTGTTAAAACAGCCTTAGACCTAAATTGGTCTAAATTTTAAATACTAAAACTATATATTAATACGCAAACAATACTATACTATATATGCCGATAATATTCTTGTTACTGAGTTCAAGCCAAAAAATAAGTCTAAAAGGGTGACTCAAGCCGCCCGCCAGACTTAAAAAAACTAAATAGGCTGCCCCTTTACTATCAAAATGTAAGGGGACTACGTTCTAAAACGCAGAGCTTATTTCTATCAACTCAAAATTGCTCTGAGGATATTATCGCGTTAACAGAAACGTGGCTGAGCGGAAGCCTTACTGATTTGGAATTGTTTGACAATAGTTTTCAAGTTTTTAGAAAAGACAGATACATTGACAATATTTCTTTTGTCGGTGGTGGTGTCCTTTTGGCTGTGAGGAACTGCTTTGTCAGTTTTATTGTTGACATTCCCTGCTCTTCTAATATTGAACTAATTTGCGTTAAAGTTATACTTTGTAACTCTAATGTATATGTTATTAATGCGTATGTTCCTCCTAATAGTAGTGTAGAGGTCTATGCAAGCCTTGCCGAGTGCATAGATTACATAATTGATTTACTTGACGTTAATGACGACATTTTATTATTGGGCGATTTTAATCTACCTGATTTAAAATGGCATTCTTCTGACGATGATACGTACTATTGTGCATCTAATTCGAAGACCCGCCAAGAACATATATTTGTTGACAATATATGTTCAGACTTACAACAAGTGAGTTTTTATAATAGTCTTGAAAGACTTCTTGACCTGGTCTTAACTACAGACAGTAACAATGTTGTTGTTAAGAGGGCCTTTCATGCTCTAACTACTGTTGATGAATATCATCCACCATTGAGTATTTGGTACAAATCCGACAGAGCAAATATAGTAAATTCTAATTAAGCAGATAAGCTTTATGAATTCAATTTTAAAAAAGCTGACTTTTTGAAGTTGAATCAGTTGCTTCATGGTAAACTTAATGCAATTTTAGAATATATAAAAGGAAATTGCCTTGATGACTCCATACATTTTTTTATATGGAACTCTTTGCTGTGTTTTCTCAATCCGTACCTTATAGTCTCAAATTTGCGAGGAATTCTACGTACCCTTGGTACACAAAGGATTTAAAGACTCTTCGCAACAACAGGAATAGGGCATGGAAGAAATACATCTGTAGCTTAGGCTCAAACGACCTAGAAACTTACAAACGTTTGTTTCTGGAATTTGAAAATCGCTCAGCTACACTAAATCACGAATATTTAGATAATGTTAAGCTGAGAATATTGACAGATCCAAAGAAATTTTGGGGATTCGTAAACACAAAGAAGAAATCTGATGGATTTCCTTCTTCATTTAACACAATTTCTGTGTTCACACAATGCGGTTCCGTTTTAAGTCAACCACTTTCTTTATTATTCAATAAATCTATTAACAAAAGTTATTTCCACTTTTTTGGAAAAAATCATTTATAAGTCCTATTTTTAAAAAGGGTTGCAGGAACGATGTCAGTAACTTATAGGCCTATCGCTAAGCTCTCATCGATTCCAAAACTTTTTGAGCGGATGGTGTATGATCGGGTGAAAGTTCACTGTGGGGAAGTCATAACAACTCGTCAGCATGGTTTTGTGAATGGCAGATCCACTGTGTCTAATCTTCTCGATTTTACAACATTCTGCTTAAATTCTATTGATTCTGGTAACCAGGTCGATTGTGTTTACACTGACTTTAGTAAGGCATTTGATAAGCTACCACACAATCTAATCTTATTTAAACTTGAGTTAATGGGATTTCCACAATATTTTGTGAACTGGATTAAATCGTATTTGGTGGAGCGATCTTATCAAATACGTTTCCGAGGCGCATTGTCTTCTGAATTTATTGCTGGATCAGGTGTTCCTCAGGGTAGTCACCTTGGTCCTCTTCTGTTTATTTTAGCTATCAATGATGTAACTCACGTCATTGAACACTCTCATCTGCTTATTTATGCCGATGATATGAAAATATACAGAACTATTAATACTAGAGATATTTCAGATCTACTCCAGTCTGATCTAAAATCCTTTGAAGTTTGGTGTTCTAAAAATAATATGTTTTTAAATCCAGATAAATGCCAAAATATGACCTTTTCGCGAAAAAGGAATAATTTTATTTTTGATTATAAGATTAAAGATACTGCCTTGAGTCGTGTAGACACCGTCAAAGACCTAGGTATATGCATGGATTCTAAGCTGTCGTTTAACATTCATATTGATAATATTTGTAAAAAAGCATCTTCAATGCTTGGTTTTATAAGACGCTGGGCCAAAGAATTTAATAGCATGATTACAACTACAACGTTGTATTATGCAATCGTGCGTCCTCATTTAGAGTATGCAAGTCAAGTTTGGTCCCCAAATTACAATGTGAATGTTGATCGAATAGAAAGAATCCAAAAACGTTTTGTTCAGTTTGCTCTAAGGGGCTTAAGTGGAACTGACATATTAGACCTTCCTCCTTATGAGGATCGTTTAAAACTATTAAAAATGCAGTCTTTAGGTGATCCAAGGAAATCGGCAGATATCGTTTATTTACACCAGCTCATTACAGGTGTATTAGATTCTCCAGAACTTCTTTCTCACATAAATTTTGACACTAACCGTAGAAGCAGTAGAAACGCTAACAACTTAATTTATTTGCCATTTAGTAGAACAAATTATATGGCTACTGCTCCTTTAAGTCGCATGAGTTCCTTTGTTAACAATTGTAGCGTTTTTGATGTTAATTTGTCAAAATGTCAACTCAAAAGTAGATTAAAATTAGTTGTGTAGTTAGATCTATGTATGCGCATGGTTAGTTGTTACGTCTTGTGTTGTCCCTGAGCCCAACCCATTTATTGGTGGGTACATTTTTCCCACATTAACTTGTTTGTGGTCACGGGTATCCATAACATTGATATTTTTTTTTCAATGATTGCGGGGTAGTGGCTTTAGATGGGTTAATGCTGAGGAAGTGCGATAAAGCTGTAGTAGCTGAACTCTATTGTTATTGCATGTTTCAAAACAAAAAGTTTGTGATCCCTTTTTACACGTGTTAACTTCAACATATTCACATAAAACTTATATCGATGAAAAGGTATTTTCGAGTAGATGTGCACAATATAATTTTTATTCAAATATATTGCCATTATGATAGGTAAAACTAAGCAAATGTAAAACCCTTTTTTCCCAATGGGACAATGAGAAACCAACAACAAAATACATAGCGGCACACCTTTATTAAACATCATTGCTGTAGCATACGCATACGAGAGAGTCGCAGACACTTCAAAAGAGCTATGCATCAATATTGTTGATGGTGCTTACTCTAAATTTCTCTCTCTCTATGGGCTGGTGCGTTCAGCAAAAAATCAAAAGGAAACCTGATTTTGATTTGGCTTAATTTCGGCCACAGGCGATACTAGTACAAATTGTTATGCTAATCAGATGAGCGGCTTAGGAGGTTTTAGCGTATCTCAACACAGTTCAACACAGCGTCATCTGGAGAGCGTCGTCTCGAGATAGAGCGAAATATGTAGCTCTTTAACCCCCCATTACTAACGCAGGGTGGATTATACCCATAAGTTTTATAACATAGAAAAAAAATTAATTTACGTATTTTTGATTTATTTTTATTAAAATTATTTATTAATTAAATTAAACGAATTTTATGTTTAATAGAAAAAATTAATACATGAATTTAATAATATCAGAACCGTTTACTGTTTTAATATTCTCTCTTACAGATTCTTGAATTAAAATTTATGGGTGGATTACAGGTTGGTAATGAAGTTACTCCTAGTAATGGAGCGTTAATATTTACCGTTATAGTTAACTACAATATACAAAACTTTATGCAAATAAACCAGATATTGGCCAAAATATCACGTTTGAGGTATTTGGTTTGCATCGGAGGTGCCACGCCCGATTATCTAATACTACCTTTCATTATTTTTAAGCCATCTCGTACAGGAAACATATTTTCAGCAAAAAATTTGAGCTCGATCGACTCAGTCGTTTTCTAGTATGAAGAAAGACTTCAACATCATTCAAAAAAGGAACTATATGTTCACCAAATTTTACTGATCTAGAATAATTTTTTGGGTAAATATAAAAGAAAGCCGATTTCGGTTGTATAGAAGGTGGGCGTGCTAGTCGGCCGATTTTGTAAATTTTTACATAAACTATTTATAGCTACAAAAGAGCTGTGTGTAGTAAATTTTAATGCTCTGGGATACATTTTTGGGTAAATATATCATATTAACAATTTCAGTTATATGGGAGGTGGGCGCGTTAGTCGGCCGATTTGGTTAATTTTTAAGTTGGCTTTATATAGTTATCAAAGAACTATGCGAACCAAATTTGGTTAGTCTAGGATAATTTTTAGGGGAACTATTCCAGATTACCGATTTCGGTTATAGCGGAGGTGGGCGTGTTAGTGGGCCGATTTGGTTTATTTTTGCACTACCTATTTATAGCTATAAAAGAACAATGTGTATCAAATTTTATTGATCTAGGATAATTTTTTGGGGAACTATTCCAGATTGTCGATTTCGGTTATATGGGAGGTGGGCGTGCCATTAATTAAATTTGAACGAAATTTTGTGATAATAATTAATTTAGCGTAAGACTCATTCTTACACAATTTCATGATTCTAGGACAACTCCTTCTATTTTTGGCCGCTCGCTATATGGGTTCGTTACACAGTGGGGCGTGGCCAGGATGTCGAAAAACTTAAATTTTAAAAAGTTTGCAGTTTGATTTGTGAAAAGTTTTTTTAAATGGAAAAAGTTGAATTTGAAGTGGAAAAATTAGAATGTTTCCGCTACCACCCTTGATACGCAACTATTACAAAAACAAAAACAAAAAAAACGATATGGCCATCTCAGCCCTTGAAAGGACTTTGACCGAGCTTCTTATGATCAATTGTGTTGTGTGTAATGTGAAATGTTTGCACACAAATGATCGAGAACTGGACCTACATGTTTTACGCCGACTCCGAACGGCTTATGTTCTCAAGAAGCTTTTCATGGCAGTTTTTACTCTCTGAGGTTTGCCAGTGCCTGCAGAGAGGTGACAGCCGAACAGAAAAATTAATTCAATTGAAAAATTTTTCTGTTTCAGGAGGATTCGAACCTAGTTTCTCTGGCGTAAGAGTCACACACTCTACCCACTACGTCACGTCCGCCACAACTATTAACTGTTAGCAACTATTAGCGTCTTTTATAAGCAACTATTAGCGTCCGGCGGTTAACGGTGATGAAAAATTATTGTGTGTCTTTTTTTATTCCAAATGAGGGTTTTTGAGGGTAAAGCACGTGCTTATATTGGGTTTTTTTCATAACTCCTCAAAAACTACACTTTTCTACTAAGAACTACCTTTTACTAATTGTTTCCATTTCAGTAGCCCTGTGGCTGATTGGTTCACCATTATGCCAAGCCAAATTTGTTTTTTTTTTATAATATTTTGAACAATTTTTCTTATTTTTTAATATTTTTTTAGAGCGTCTTATATAAGATTTCCCGGCGTTCTAAAGGTTAAACACATTTTCTTAAACTTTGGGCACATTTGTATCTTATATAATTTCCCGTTGTTGTTTTAACAACTGTATAACAGTTTATCCTAATAAGAACATAATGGCTAAACTTCAGATATTTATCTCCATAAATTTTTTTTTTTTGTTTTTGTGAATATTCTAGTTGCTTTCTCACAGAATGAAAAATTAATGAAATACTTCCAGTAAAACATGAATTCCTTCTCTTCAACGCCTACTTGTCATAAACATTCATATACAATACAAAACATATTTTTTTTTTTTTTCATATACATGTTTAGCTCTAAGATATGCTCACGTTGTGACGCAGGTTAAAGGCTTCATTGAAAACACTTAAAAAACGGCTTCCTAACCATGGCAGTCATGTGACGATTTTTATGACATTTCTTATAGCTGTGCTTGTTGTTGGCTGACCGACTGTGTTCTGTCGTTGAACCTTTGATATATTGCGAACTTTTGTAGCTAGTTGGAGGTTGTCTAAAGCTCCTTCACTATAAGTTTGTTTGTGTCATAGTTTTATGATCATTTTTAGTACTACTTTCCTAGTCGCAATCAATACAAATGAAATAGTGACTAGTTGTGTGTGTGTGTGTGTGTGTGTGTGTGCTTGGCGGCTTTATTCTGACCACGAATATCTATCTATCTTTTGACCAGCGCCAGCGTAATCAAGAGGAAAATATGGCCCGCAGTGTCAAGAACGTCAAAAACATCAAAAGTGGTCATAAACTCAATATTAATGACAACAGCAATGCAACAACTATGGCGTCTTGTAAGTGTGCCTGTGTATGTGTTTGGTTTTTCTAAGTAGCATCAAGTTTAAATGCGGCTTTGAAAGCTGATCATTGAAGAACGTCTTATATGAGAGCGGAAGCTATTTTGCTTAGAAAAGCGGTATTTTAACGCGTCTATTAATCAGCAGGAGTCAAATTCTTACGAACTGATTGAAGATTTTGTTGTTTTTGTTTTTTTTTTTTACTTTTGTTTTGTGTATTTGGAAAGTTCTTATTTTTTTAATGTTAAAAATTAGCAGGCAGTTAGCTTAGATGCAATAAATTTAAAATTTTTTTTGTGTTTAGGTTCATGTATGTGCTATGAAATACCAGTTTCGCAAACCTTTGTTTTCTAGTTTGGAATAGATACGAATTTGAGCTATCATCTCATGGTCATTTACACTCCTGCTTACATTCATGCTTATGAATTTTGTTTTCCTTGCAAACGGATTCCTGAAAATGTTGACTTAGGATCCGAAAAAAAAATTCGGAAGTTCTATAAATGGGACCTTCTATATAGGGGAAATTATTTGAGCTTAGCTTATTTTATGCCTATACTATAGCAAAAGATGACGAAAACATTTAAAGTGTTTGGAATAATATTCCCATCAATCTATCATTAGAGTTTATGACAAGCAGTAAAAATATTCTATGTTGCTTACTTAAACTGAAATCATTTCATGTAAGCACTTAGTTGTCGATCAAAAATTGCTTGGGTAGCCTGGCATTCTAAACAAGCGGATTATCCGTCAAGAGTTCCGTGGTTCGACTCCGGACAGTAGACAAGCTTTTTGTTCACAAAGACATTGATATCATTAAAAAATTAGGAACCAAAATGTCTTTGTGAATTGCGCATGGTTTTGTTGTTGTTTCAAACCGTTGATGAATTTGCGAGACGCCATGACTTCTTTTGGTAATTAATACAATTATTAATCATAATGCATTGAAGTGTTCAAGAGCGGTACATTGCATTAACTTTCTTGAAGTGTTTTATTAATTAATGCCCGTATTCATAAACGTTGACTAATAGTTGACTAAATTGTTTTAATACATTTGCCCATATAAAAAATATAGGCAACTGTAAGTTAACGTTTATGAATACGGGCATAAGATTTTCGGGCATAATTGGTTTCTTTTCTGACTACAAAAACTTGCTTTGCGAAACAAATTACATAGGCGTTCCAACGATTTTGGATGGCCGGTTTAATTCAAAAAAAGCTTTAATTTTTGAAGGTTTTGGTTCATTGTATAAAGGTATAAAATTACCTAGAGGCATAGCTGTCAAACCAATTGTCAAAGTTTACACATGTGTTTGACATTTATGTGCAGTATATTTTGTCCATTTACCGTGCAAAGATTCACCGAAACAACATTTGCAAATCGTGGAAATTTATTGGAAATTTTACGACCTTTGCCCGTAAACTATGTGTTAGATTTCGAGGAAAGACTCTGGACTTCACCCGTATATAACTCAACTGGTGTAGGGATTAAAACCATCAGGCCATCGTTTTCGTCGTACGTTCGGTGAATGGGCTTAAAATCAATTGAAAGTTGAACCGCATTTCTGACTTATGGGTACATAAATAAACACAATTGCCATATTGAAGTGAGAACAACTCTGAAGAGACTTTCCAAGCTACCATACATTCAGAAAGAGGTACTGTCTGGTGTGGTTTTCATGCCGAAGGCATCATTGGTCCATACTTTTTCAAAGTTGAAGATGGAGCCAACGTTACCCTCAATAGTGAGAGCTACAGGCAAATAATACAAGCAACGTCAATATAAATTTTCTACAACCCACTTTATTGAGACAAAACAATTGGTGACCGAATTGTATAATGAAATGGGCCTGTCAATTGCCCACCTAGATCATGTGATTTGACTCCGTTAGACTACTTTTGTGGGGGTACGTCTAGTCACTGGTCTATGCTGATAAGCCCACTGCGGTTGACCAGTTGGAAACCTATATTCGGCACCTTATTGGCGTGAAAAGGTCGGCTATGCTGGAAGAAGTGGTGTAAAATTGGGCCGATACACAGTATATCGTGTACTGAACAAAAATCAAAAAGGTTTTTGTTTCAAATAAAGTAGATCTAAAGTAGCAGACCAATACAATAATATTTGTGTATTATATAACCCTTTAATTTACTACTTTTGTACAGTTTTATTGTTGTAAATTTTTTGTTACTAAGAGACTAGGATAAATTATTTTTGTGCACACATTTTTTAAAAATATTAAAACAGATTTTTTTCGGTTTTTATAAAAATTATCAAAAAGAAAATTATTGTCATTATTTGAAAAAAAAAATTAATTTGGATTTTTCGCAAAATTTCGGAAATGGTCAAAAATATAGGAAATTTAAAAAATTATCCAATTGAAGCAGTCAAACGAAAAATTCCCAACGAGTTCCGCATCCATATTAACAAATATCGTAAGAAAGATTACAATATCTGTTAAAAAATTCACCGAATTTTAGCGATTCTTTGCGAAAACTCATTTCGAATGGTCCAAAATTGCTATTTCGCAGAAATGTGTGCCAGTAAATTGCAATACCTAAATTAGTATAGCTTAGTTTTAGTTGCATGTTAACCGTGAAAAAAGTATCTACCTTGGTCTGTCCCTTTCATATCTCGCAAAGAAGTTAGTGTAATTTAATACATATCTAATTGATTAGGCATTTAAGCATTATTTATTTCATAAAGAAGCATTAGTAATAAGAGTAAGTATTGAAAAAAATAAAATTACTTTTATTTTCTATTAAAAAAAAATCCGCAATTGCTGTTCCTCATATTTTAGGTACCCTACTCCGAACGCTTTACGTCCGTTAAAAAATGTCGATAAAGTATTTGTCGTTACAATTTTAAATGTCAGAGCAATGATTTTGATGTGGAGTTAACATCAAACGAAGTGCAAGCTACTCGCGTGCACTCATTGTCGGACAGTGCGATCACGCCACTCGGCATGTGCGGATGTGCCGGTGAATGCAGAATCTCCCCTGGTAAGTTTTATTCCTTTGCTATTCAAAGTATAACTTTGTTTTAAATGTGTATTAACTTTAATTTCTGCGTAGTTTATCGTGCCCCTTCGTTTTTTCTAAACAATACATACTCTTCATATTGTGTTTAGGTTTGGTAAAAATATCTCTCCCCTGCCTATTAAAATGCCAGGGTAGAGACCATAAGTCCACTTCAAGTGAGACGAAATGAAATATACTGCTCATCTACATCCCGTGTGCTTGTCAACCTATGTTTTTGTTTTGGCGCAACTCATTTTTTTGTTTGTATTCTCTTTGAGTCCAGGGATGATATTGGCTTAGTTATAAATGGGCCAAAATTTATACAAAAATAGGGCATTTTTGACAAGAATGGGGCCCTTGACCTAAGCAGGGAAGTTTAATTATGTGTCACAAAAATAGCATATTTTAGTTTAAACGATCAGCTTTCAGAATCAGAAATTGTGGGTCAGAGTAATATTACTTAATTTTTTCTTTTAAATAGATTTGATTTCATATATAGAGCTCCCATTGCGTTTAAAAAAAGGCTTGTGCATTGATTGCAAAGGTCAAAAATATATCAAAAAATAATCTACATATATAGTTAATTTCTCATTGGAAAAGTCAAACATATGTCACATATGTTGTGTTGTGTGTGATGTGAAATTATTGCACACAAATGATCGAGAACTTGACCTACAACGTTTTACGCCGACTCCGAACGGCTTATGTTCTCAGGAAGCTTTTCATGGCAGCTTTTACTCTCTGAGGTTTGCCATTGTTTGCAGAGAGGTGACGGCCGAACAGAAAAATTAATTCAATTCAAAAACTTCCTGTGTCGGATGGAGGATTCGAACCTGGGTTCTCTGGCGTAAGAGGCACACACTCTACCCACTACGCCACGGCCGCCACATAAGTTAATAATACAAATAAAAATAACAAAGCATTTCCAAATGTAACAAGCATACCAAAATAACAAAGTTATAAAAATAACAGAAAACCGTAAATTGGATCGATATATTCTTCGATAAAGAGTCTTAGGAGTATTCTTTCGAGTCATTGGTCATATAAATAAGAATGTCTGAAAGATATGATGATAAATTTAACAAAGAGTCTGCGTTAAGACTTATAAGAGGACGAATCAAATATGCGGGACGAAATGGGCATGATACTAAAATAAAATCAGTTCTACAAAGAAAACATATTAAGTAATGCCGGAAATTTATAAAGAATAATTTTATGAATGTTATACAATTTTGGAATATAGAGCCTTGGGCAACAAAATTAGTTAAATCAAAACTAATTAAAGGTTTGTTTATTATTATTTTATTATTGTTTATTACTCTGACGCCATAATATGAATGAGCGTGAAGCTTTATATAGGCATTTCCATAATGTCAAACGTGTCCGTCGCACACATTCAAAGTGAAAAAAAGGCAAAGTAAACCATATTTGCATTTTCTTTTTAGTTTACATTGAAGCTCTTAGGTAGCACTTTAATTAGTGCCAAAGTTTATAGTAGGCATAGTCCTGGTTCAAAAAATAAACAAAAATGGCTGTAGTTTTCGTGTCTATATATAGAAAATCAGAATTCAGCGAAATCTGTCAAAGTTTTTTGGTGCAACTAGTTTAGTTTTATTTTGTTTGATTCAAATATCTTCAGTACTTTTTTATTTTTTAATCATAATCGGAGTCGATACGTGATATTTTGAACGTGATATTTTTTCCATTAGGATTCAATTGAAAAATTAGATAATTGTAATTTAGTAATTAAAAAACAAATTAAATATATTTTACGCTCTTTACCTCAACCAGTTGTTACTATATTTAGCCAATATCTTCCATTTTTACTAAAACAAAAACTTTTCAAAACATTTATTATAAATAAAAACTACATTTGTGAAACAGACGATTTGATCATCATGGTAAATGAACTTATGTATAAATCGCCTCAATGAATAAAATTGAAAGGTTTCTCTAAGACAATATCATAAAATAATGAGTTTTTAAAAACTTTTCATTTTTGTCCATATAGGATATCATAAAATGCCCATATAGGATATCATACGTCGGAAATTATTTTTGGTGCAGATAAAAGAAAAAAAATGGAAGAAAGTTCATTGAAAATTGACATTAAATACTTAATCGGTTAAGGCTACTTAAGACTACGAAGGCGCCTTTTTTACGGGTTCGCCTTTTCATCTATATGCATGATAACATGCTGTAAGGAATGTATCGTGCTTAAAGCTGTTCACCTCAAAATTCCATTCTTAAACCTATAGAATTACTTTGGGATACTATTATAAGTAAAATCGATTCGAAAATTTAGACATTCTTTAGGAGGGTGTGCAGAAAACTTCATACTTCGTCTATTATAGTAGATACCAAATGTTTGTTAGGAATTTTCCTGTAGATGTCAATCAATACTACAAAATAGTGGTTCTTCTGCATAATACTAACATGGTGGCTTTATATAAAATATGAGCACATCAGTTTTTCAAACATTTTCTTCAATTTTAATAGATTTTTACAAGTCTACTATTTCTGTAGTCTATCAAAAACTTACCTGCGTAGGCTTATAAAGCTTAAATAGAGCTTAAATATAGCTTAAAAAAAAACAAAATTGAGGAGAATTGTTTATTTTTTTTTTTGTTTTTCTATAGCTATAATTTCCAAAAATTTAACAGAACTTATTTTATTGAGATCGATTTAAAATCATTTTATTAAAAACTTAAATTTTGTACATCGATGTGACATACTACTTTGATAATATTTTTCAGAAGAATTTTTCAAAAGGGCCTAAAATGAATTTAAAGGGCTTAGGGGCTTATGAAATGAAAAAGGGCTCAAAAAAGCCCTGAAAGCCACTAAATATCATCCCTGTTTGAGTCTCTAACGTAGAAACACCCACATAGAGAATTGCAGTTGGTGCTATGTACTCAGTTCTCAGCACAAAGCCTTAGTATGTACATGAATGCGAAGTAGTTTTGATTTACCAAAAGGTAAGTGGAATTTAACTTTTATGGATAAATAATAGTTGTTTTAGTTAAAACAAATATACTTGACATTAAATTCATTATTTATCCACAAATATATACGATGTTCTCGTATAAAACATACAAGGAAAATAACGAAGGAAAATACAGATTTGATAACACAATTTTTAATATCATCAGATCCTATCTTCGAGAAGAAAAATAAAAATATGTTAAATAATTATCACCCTTATATAAGAAAACTATATTAATAATGTAAATAATAAAGAACAGACACACAATGATGTACAATATTATCATTTAAAAAATTGAATATATCAAATATGTCTCAGTAAAAAATTGCAGAATGTATGAGAGTCTTTTCTTTTAATTTATGTGAAAAAATTCACCAAATTTTACCGATCGCTGAGCACACTTATAAATTTTGAAAATGCAAATCCATTACAATTTTAATTAATATAAGTCCAACTTTTAGTACACATTTATAAGTTTTGTTAATATCGGCTAGGGTTTTGTATGTGCCTCTCTTAAAAAATCAAGTAAAAAATTAAAATAGTTCCAAGGGAGGTACTCTTAGGTAATGACTGATTTCAACTATTTTAAGGACTCATCTATAAATAAATTTTTCTAAAATTTTTACCGAGCTCCATTAAGATCAGTTAACTTTTGTAGGCTTGTCCCATGCAAATCATGTAAAAATTAATATAGGTTCAAGGTAGGTACCCTTAGGATGTAACTGATTTCAATCATTTTAAGTACGCATCTATTTCTATATTTTTTTTTTTTTTTATTCTGACTGCATTTTGGTAAGATCGGCTTTTTTATGATATATACCTCCCATACAAAATCATGTAAAAAATAAATACAAGTCAAAGGTAGGCGCCCATAGTGACTGAGCGATTTCAAATATTATTTCTTAAGGGGAAAGTAAATGTTTCAGCATAAAAACCACTATGTTTTCGGATTTGTATTTTTTTTTAGAATATGGATAGAAAAAATTCATTGAACCCCTTTGTACATTATAAAGTAACAAAGTAAAGCAAAACATTTTGACGAACAACCTGATGACAAAGCTTTTCCAAGAACGTTTGTGTAAAAAGACGATTTACTGTGTTCACTGTATCTCAGCTGGAAATAATCTGAAATCAAAGAACATCAATATTTTATCAAAGTATTATCAAGCCCTAACGTTCTCTGGTTATTATTTCCTTCATTTTGAAATTTTTGCTCTTCATTTAAAGTGAAAATTGCTATTTTTCACGAAAAATTCGACATTTTTTGTAAGTGGAGAGCCCCCCTTAACTTGAACAAAATTCTTAAGCTTATTTGTTGGAAGAGGTATTTTATATGAAGAAAGTGTGTACCAAGTTCGAAATAAATATGTACGGTTGTTTTCAAATGACAGTGAACACGGACTTTTAAAAAGTAGTTTCGAGAAAAACGCGTTTAAAGTTTCTCTGTCGGAGCTACAGTTTTAGAGAAGAGGCGATTAATTAGTCAATAACTTCGATAGTTTTCTTCTGATTGACTTAAAATTTTTGGAGTGCATTCTTTAGATGTGTAACTATAGTGCAAACCTTTAAGGCAGAACCAAGTTGTACGTAAGCAAACAAAAGTATCAGAGAGAAGTTAACCAAAAGTATGATTAAGTTCGAACTAAAGCTCTGCAAAGAACCATCCAAGCATACTAGTTAGTGTTGTTAATTTTTCTTATATCAACATGTATCGATTTCACTCTCTAAGCATTGAGCATGCATGGAATAATTCTCTTTTACATAACGATAGATCATGTATAAGAGAGTGAAATTTTCAAGCACACAGATCTGGATATGTGACGCCAAAAGCATAAATAATAAAGAGCGAATTATTTCAATACAACAATAAAAGAAGCACTTTATATATAATAAATAATAAAAATATATTCAATAAAAATAAACATAATAAAGGTATTTTTGCCGACAACTTAATGAAATTAAAAATTAATTAATTAAAAATTTAAAAAATGTGGCACAAGTACCTTGTAGAAAGCTATCGATTAACAGAATCCATATCCATTACACCATTACTTTTTTTAGCAAAGAAAAAGTAAAAACTTGAGATTAACATAATCCATTTTGAATGGATATATCCATTTAAAAAAAAGTTAAATCAGTTACTCTGCTTAGTGGAGCCGATAAACAGAAAAAAAAGCTTACACTATAATGAGAGAGATACGCTCTCTGCTTGATCCAAAACATGTAAGCATAAGTTAAACTCTACTCGTTGTTGTATTTGTACCAATAATATCAAGTTTTTACTTGTTTTATCTGTTTGTACAAGTAGAATGGATGGTTAGCTGCAGACTTTTAGTTCGAACAAATCTCAAAAAAACACTGCCAAGCACTAGTAAAAATTTCAACATGAATCAATTCAAATAAATTGAGAAATTAAAATTATTTTATTATTAACGAAAAGGGTTGCCAACACTTTTTATAAAAATAATGTTGTGAGTGTATTATATACACTTTAAAAAGGCTGAACTCCACTCAAGCTTTAATAAGGCTGAATTCCACTGCGAAATTTACGCAATTTTGCTAATATTACCTAAGGTATAAATTTTTAGAAAATTCAAATGATATAAATTTAAAATTTGGTGTTGCAAATAGCCAATCAATATTTAAATTATTTATAATACAGCTTGCAACCCTATTCTGCTTACCAAACCACAGAGTCGAGCACTCCTTCTATTTTTGTCCAACTTTGGTATGGACTCAGTCTACTGTGCGGCAGTATAGTCTTCAAAATACAAAGTCGCGGTGGCTATATGCCCGAAATTGTCTTCAAACACTTAATACCATGCAATCTGCGAACTAATTATGCCAAACTATTGTCCATTTCATTAGTTTTTCTGTGTTTTATTAAAAAAAATGTCTATACGTCTACAAAATACACCTTTTATAGTTATGTATGTATACCAACCTATATAAAATATTTCCCCCCTGGCTGCTATCCTGGCTACGCCCATGCATGAGAGCATCCAGTTTTGTTTCTTGTATTATTATCACCTAAGAAAAGGTGCGCTAAAGTAAAAAAAGCCATTCCAAGTATGTTGTAGTTTAAGTTAATTCTCTAAGTTTTATTCTCATCCTTCAAAAAAGTTCATCTTCTATGCCTCTTAGAAGCCTCATTTCTGCTTAAATCTCAAGTCATATTTATTCGGAATAAGATTTACTATTTTCTATAATTAACTACATACATACATACGTACGTAAGATTGTCATAAACCGCTAGTTAGAATGACATTATTTGTATTTGGCACGGCAACCACACACAGTCAGTCATAAAAGTTACGGCACACTTAGACCAAACAATACACAACAATGAAGCTCATACCTGGAAATATCTTAAAAACTGCAAATTAAGGCAAGAAAAGTTGGTGGAATAAAAAACTAAAGCCTTAGACCGCCACGACACGCCTTTCAGCACCCGAAGCGTTAATGATCTCTAAATAAAGAAATTATAATAAAAAAATTCAGTTTTATTATAATTTCTCTCCTTCTAATTTTAACATTTTTTTTTATGCAATTGCGTGTTGCCAACTTTTTATGACGTTCGCATATACAAGTAGTATTTGGAAGAAAAAAAAAAAAAATAAAAAAAATAGTTATAAAAGCACACTTTAACTATACAAAGGTAGACAGTCATGTAGCGAAAAACTATGACAAACATTAAATCAAATTTAATTAAAAATTTATGCCAACTAAAATTATGTTTTAATTTAAGACAACAAAAACCATCAAAAAGAACAAAAGATTTTCTCGCCAGATAATGTTAACGAAAATATGTATTTTTTTTTCTTGTGCTTAGATTTTCACGTGGCAATCGTGCTAAACATTGATTTAAATGTTTAAGCTGGTGGAGAAAAATTTTAATTATTTATTATAATAAATGCAATTTTTTTTTTTGCACATTTTCTGGTGACCTTTTTTACAATGAAGTTAATGGGCGCAAACATGCCATGCAGCTGCTGTATAAAGAAAATTGTGTGGGTTGTAGCGTTAAAGTGTTAAAGTAAAGAGTTTATTTTATAGAGTTTTGTATTTATTTTCAATACTGTTTGAGTTTTAATAGTAAACTTTTGCTTTGTTTAAACAACTTCCCTGCAAAATTCTTCGAAATGCATCAGTAAAAAACACTTGTTTACACGTTGCATGTTGCAATTTTGTACTTTTTTTTTTAATGTTTATTCGTCAAGGTGCGAAAATTTTATCACTTTTTCACCTGCAATTAATTTTTTATAATATTTTTTTTTTAAAGTCAACATACCGGTGAGGAAAGGTATTTATCATGACATTGAGTTGGGTGTTGATTAGATTTTAAAATATTTCCCACACTTAGATTTTGCTTGATTTGTTTTTTTTTTTTTAGATAGAAGTGAGCGGTAGTCATTCAGAGAACGTCGATTCGAATACTATATTTACACCAAAGTTTAGAAAATATTCACTCACAGACCAATGTTTAGAGTAAATAAAGAGTTTGGTTTGGTTTGGACCATTTTGAAAAAAAATCTTTAAAACAATTTATTAAAACCAGTTATATAGACCAGATCATCTTTTGAGGAAAACATTAACTGAAAACATTCTTTCATGACCCTGTAAAAATTTGATCATAATTTTCAACTTACAGTTGGAAAAGTTCACACCAATGTCCTTGAAGTTTTTTAAACCAGTCAAAAATCATGAATAACCATTTCAATTTTGTCATTCATTCAAACATCAGCAAAACACAATATGACATTAAAACCACCAAAGCAACATCAACAAAAACAACAATATTACTACTACTATTGTTAACCTCAAACTGCCTCTGCGCATCAACCTTAAAAATCAGTCAAATGAATAAAAACTCATTTAGCAAGTTTTTTTTTTCTTGGCTCTTGTCTAGTTTTTACTTTGTTTTTATTTTTTCATCTGAGTTAATTAAATTTTCGGAAAACTGAACTTGACTTCCATTCTATGCCGCATGTTTGAGTTTGGGACGCAACAAATTATGCATAAATTAACAATTACAATGAGATATTATTTAAACAAAAAAAAAAAAATTTTTTTTTATTTCTCATTCTATAGACAATAAAAAGTCGTCTGTGCGCCATTTAAATGCGTCCATTTAATCTTGACTGTCAAAATAATTCTGACACAAATTTTGTTTGTAATATTTTTATTTTATTTATTATATTCACGACGAGTCAGTCGCCTTTGTTTTCCGCTAGTCTTGAACTGCTTTTTTCACACCGACATCAGATGGAAACGTTGAAACACGAAAATGTAAATTTTTCATATTTTTACGCCATTTTTGCTGTCATTTTGTTGCATATATAAACTGTCCACATGGCATGGTTTTATGGTATTTAAAAATATTATAAATTTTTTTTTGGTTGCCTTTGATTTTCATGACAATATGTTGTTGTTTGTCCTCAAATTTGTGAAAATTAAAAATTTCTATTATCTTTGCACTTTCTTTCGCTCTTGTTGACTTTCATTCAAATTTAATATTTTGTGTGAAATTCGCTGTTTTTGCTATAATTAGACAAATTTTTGTTTTGTTTAGTTTTTATATCATGTTTCTGTTGCTTTTTGTTTGTAACACTTTTGTTTAAATTAGTTTAATTAAATCGTTTTGTGCTATTTTGTTATAGTTTACGACATGTGTCTCCATCATAAAGCCAACGTTTCTCATCGTAAACATCTTAAGTTTCCTCCATTAAGTTTGCATGTTTGAGTGTCTAGGTTTTTATATTAATTTTTTTGTTTTATTGTCTTAAGTGTAGAAATTTTTAGAAGTTCACACTAGTTAGTTTATAAACTTAAGTTTATAATTTAATTTAATGCTAATGTTTAAGTTTTATATGTGTCTGAAACAGGCGCACGGTCAGGATTTTCCATGAGCAGTCGTGTTCATAAAAAATCTATAAGTGCCTGTAAAAAATTTGTTAGTTAATTTTACCAAGCATAATCATTTACTTTTAAAATGGTTATTGAATGTGTCTTTGCTTAATTAACCAAAAGAGAGAGATCACCTGAGTTTATAGAATTCTTTTAACGCATTAATTTTGAGAACTTAACCCTCAAATAAATATTGGGGTCTGGCCAGACTCTTTAGGTTTTATTTCAGTTTTTTGAATACTTCTACTTTTCGTATCGATTTCATATTTCACGAACTCAAACAGGAACATTTTCTAAATAAATTAATAAAAATATTTCTCAAAAGTGCAGGGTTAGCTCTGTTTTTAAAAAAATTAAAATTCTAGTCGTATTCGCAAACCTGGAGTCCAGCCAGACCCTATGCAATTTGTAGGAATATATTTTGAAATTCCCCTTTTTGTTTTTTGTTTCTTTGTTGTTTTATGCTACTTGGATTCTACAAGTATTGCCATATATGTGTTGCCATATATCGGAGAAGTGTTGCCAGATATCGATATTTGCCCAAAATTCTTCGAAATGTAACGATTTCATAAAAAATAAATTCGATCGAAATTCACATAAGTTTTTTCATATGAATGAATATGCGTGGCGGCCGTGGCGCAGTGTGTAGAGTGCATGGCCCACCCATACGCCAGACAATTTTTTCAATTGAATTAATTTTGCTCTTCGTCCGTCACCGCTCTGCAGACAATGGCAAACTTCAGATAGTAAAAACGACTTGTGTTGTAGTTATAATAAAAAAATTACCATTTGCATAAAATGTTCTTCATTCATTTATAAATGGAATCATATTTTTCTAAATAAGTGTAAGATACAACTGAAATTTTCTACGATGTTACTTTTCAGAATTTCACAAATCCGACGACAACTCGAGGAGCTAAGTGCAAAATTTACGATATCAATATTTTTCTCATGGCAACTCTGGTTTCATTGTAACTGTCGTTGTTACTGCAGCGGGGGTTTCCCTTTTTTTGTATTCATTTCTTTGCGTAATTTAATCGATTTGCTAGTGTTTTTGTAACTGACGTGGTTGTCGGTGCATTTTATAGTAGAGAAGTTCTTAAAGTGTTTTGATTTTTATAAAATATTATGCAAGATCCAGAAGCAGTAATTGACGAAGTGGATATAGTTTTTCAGACGTGTTCTAACGTTTTAACCCTTCATTTTATGAACAAATTGCCGCTGCATTATGTAAGGACCTGGAACGTGAGAGAGAAGCAGACGATGAAGCAGAGAACTTTGACGCTTCTACACTAGAAGATGGTGAAAATGAGGATTTGTATCATTTCCCTAGAACAGAAGACGCATCAGATGTTGAACGAGATGAGGACTACGAACAACAGGAAGTGTTTCAAAATGACGATGAAGATGAGAAAGAGCTGCTGCCAGAAGTCAGCTCGCAGTTTTTTTTTTTTTTTTGTGGAAAAGACGGCACACAATGGAGCACAGTGCCACCACAAATGTGAAGAATTAGAACCCATAATATTCAAAGCGTTTCAAAGGAGGCCCAATCCAGAATGATTCTGTTCCGATTGAAGTGTTTAAAAAATTTTTTACACCAAATATAGTTTTTATAATTTTATAAGAAACAAACCGTTAAGCTAAAACTGACTCAATTAACGAATGGAACGCAAATAATCTAAATAAAAAGCAGCAAACCTGGATAAAACTCACAAAGGTGGTGTTAAATGCTTTTATAGGAATACTGTTAGCAGCTGGTGTCAACCAAAGTAATATGCAGGATGCATCGGTCCTTTGGAAAACTGCAAGTCGTCCAATTTTTAGAGCTACAATGGCATATACGCGATTTTTGTCAATATTACGTTTTATACGTTTTGACAACAGCCGCACCCGTCTATTTCGAGCACAAACCGATAACACTGCTCCTATAAGTGATATTTGGAATATGCTTAACGAGAATTTAAAAAAAATTATCAGCCTCATAAAGATATCACAATAGATGAGCAACTGTTTCCATTTCGCGGCAGAACAAAATTTACGCAATATATTCTTTCATCGAAGCCCGCACGGTATGGAATCAAAGTTTGGTGGGCAAGCGATGGAAAAACGCACTATGCCTTGCGTGGAAATATATACACTGGTAAAAATACAAGTGGGTAGCGAGCTACAAGCCAAGGAGAGAATGAAATGATGCGTTTGGCTTCTAAATATGCAAACTCGGGTCGGACAATAGTTGCAGATAACTTTTTTTTTCATCATTGAAAGGATGCAAGCGATTAATGAATATAGGATTGGCATTTGTAGGAACATTGCGAAGTAATAAAAGATATATTCCACCTGAAATGAAAAAACATCCTTTTAGACCAGTTTTGGCTTCAGAGTTCGGATTTTATGAAAACAATATTGCTATTTGCTCTTATGTCCCCAAAAAAAATAAAGCTGTACTTCTTTTGTCAACTCTTTATTACGACAAAACTACTATAGGTGATTCAAAAAAACCTAAATCAATCATGTATTAGAACAAAGCTACAGATGGCGTTGACGCAATGGACCAAGTGTTAGGCCATTATAGTACAACACGTCGAACAATACGCTGGACCTTAGCTTTTTTTTATAATATGGTCCATGTCATGGCATAAGCAAGCTATATAATTTTCAAGGAAATAGACAACTTTAAGGGAACGAACGCTTGAAGAATATTTTTAACTGACCTATCGGAAGCTTTGGTTCGCTCACAAATAGAAATCCGCAGTAATGAGCCACATACTTTAAAACGATTTGCAAGCCGATTAGCTGTAGAAGCATTCCTTGTCAGACCAATTTCTGTAAGGTTTCAGATATGTATCTATTTTTGATATTAATGCATTTTTTTTTTGTTTTTTTCAGACAACAACAGACCAAATGTCTTCCAGTGAGCCCAGAGTTTTGGGAAAAAAAAAGTTATTGCCGGTTAAGCCATGTCAATGACAAAGCCTGGCGTAAAACTCGTTGCTACTGCGAAATATGTTTGGACCCTGTTTGCCAGCAGCATTCCAATTGCTCTTACAAATGTTTTAAATGTACTCGTATAAGCTAGTAAAAAAATTAAATCAATACTTGTTCATTAAAATTATTCATTACACTTCTATATGTATATATTTGTATGCCCCAGAAAATGTGAATTTTATATATTTTAATAAAACCATCAACAATATCCTGAAATTTGTCATTGAAACTCATATAAATATGTATGGGGTCTGGCTAGACCCCTGCATTGTTAATGTGACAATTAAAGTGGTCTACAGACGAGGGCTAAAATGCTCTAAATTTAGATTTGAATTGCCTTTTAAAAAGAAAATATAATTGTGAAAATTAAAACTTGCTGAAATTTGCTTCACAAAATTTCACTTATATAACAATTTTAGCTTAGAACGAAAATAAATAACGGTTTTAACCTGAAAAAAATATATAATAAATACTTTGGAATGGTTTCTTAGAGTTTATTAAAACAAAAATTAAAATGAACAATGAAAAAATTAAAATTGTTCGAATGAGTTCACCGGTTGAAGTTATTAATAAAGAATATTTATTTATAGGGTATTTCAGATGAAGAAGACAGCCAAAAAATTGTATCCTTTAGATTTTGTTTCTTTTTGATTATTTGACATGTAGATTGCTCCCTAGCTTGTATGCAAGACTATTGCATAAAATTTTAAAAATTCAAAATATAGTATTTGATGTAGAAGTAAAGGGTGGTTAAATTGTAAGGGCCGATGTTGAATGTGAACCACACCTAAACGTCAAGTTTTTTTCTGCATTTCATTTGACATTTCACAAATTCAAACTAACTCAATTTAAACCATGGAAAGATACACAATCGAGCAACGTTAAAGTTATTCAGGCTTATTATGAAAATGGGCGTTCAAATCAAAATGCATATCGTGCACTTCGTGATTTTTTCGGTCAATTTAATCGTCGAAATGTGCGTACAATCGAAAAAATCGTGCACAAATTTGAAAACCGTGTCTGCAAGAGATGTGAAAACACCAGTGCATGCTCGTACAGCTCGTACTGCAGAAAATATTGCTGCTGTTCGCGATAGTGTCGCTAAAGAGCCGTCCACCTCAACTCGTAGTCGTGCCCAACAATTGCACTCTCACGCTCGTCGTTGATGAACATTATGCATAAAGACTTGCAAATGGATGTGAACGATATGTGGTGTGAACAGGATGGTGCCACTTGCCACACAGCTAACGAAACAATGGCTCTTTTGCGCGACAAATTCAATGGCCGTGTTATCTCACGTGGTGGCGATGTCAATCACCACCGCCAAGATCATATGATTTGACACCGTTGGACTTCTTTGTTTGGGGTTATTTGAAAGAAAAGGTGTACGTTGATAAGCCAGCAACAATTCAAGAGCTAAAAGATGAGATATTTCGGCACATTAACGGCATAGAACCTCACTTATGCCTCAGCGTTATCGAAAATTTGGACCATCGGATGGAGGTGTGCCGCCGAGGTCGCGGCGGCCATTTGGCCGATATTTTGTTGCATACATTATTGAACTATACCAATATTATCATAATAAAAAGAAATGACAATAATTTCTTAAATAATATGTGTTTAATTCAAAATCAACATCGGCCCTTAAAATGTAGCCACCCTTTACATCTTACAGCGCGGTTTTTATGGGGGTTTTTCAAGCAAATGCAACGTTTTTGTTCACTTTTTGTGGTATACCATATATTATTTCCTTCATGCCAAAAACGCCGATGTGCATTTTTGTTTTTTTTTGGGAAATTAAGTTTAGAGATCCAAACGGCCTTCCAAAATCCGTCTTTTAAAAAAATGTATTTTCGGAAATGGATGGTGCCTTCACCTTAATAATGCACGGTTAAAATTTGGTTCTCGTTGCTCCACAAAAATATTTTAAAAAATTACTTTTTGTGCAACCCTTTAACGATTTCTTTGTTTTCACTTTAGAGTTTTTGGCATGTAGGGGACGATATGTAATACTTCTATATACTTCTATAAATTATATAATTAAAATTTTAAAATATCCTTTGGTTCAAATGTTTTTAAGACTTACAATAGATTGCCTCTTTAGAGGTCTAACATACGAACAAGGTAACAAAATTGAATGAAAAACATTTTTATTTGTCCGTTCAACGTGAAATACCTCATCATTTTTTTAATTTTGTTAAATGTTGATTTTCTGAATGAACACATCTTTTCAAAATTGTCAAAAAAAAAAACATTCAATCGAATTTTTTTCTTAAAGACTAATCCTGGAAATTTCATTAAAAAAGTTAACCTAATTTCTGCAATTTATAACATTATATTCGTTCGAGTTATAATTTCATATTTATAATTTCGGCTTTTAGAATCTTTTTGAGGTTTGAAAGCCAAGTTGATAAAACTACTTGAATATAAAAACTGCTTTTAGTTTATTCTAATACTAGCTTAAACCCGCCGCTTCGCCGGGTTTTCAAAAAGTTTTCATTCAAAAATTGATAGTGGGTAGGCTTGATTTTTCGCTACCAAAACGATTTTTTATTGTTTAAGTAATACTACAAATTATTACTACAAATTGTTATATCATCTGATAGGAAATCGAAAACCTAAGTTTTGGATTTAATTTTTTTTACAACAAAAACAACTTTTATCCAATTTTTTGGCTTAAACTAAAAATTTTTGAACATTTTTTAAAAAAATTTTTAAAAATATTAATACTTTGGTTTAGTAAAAATTTGAACTTATGTTTGAAGGATATTTTAACAAACAACATTTTTCAAAAAAAATTATTGAAATCCATTGCAAACTGACTGAAATATTTGCCTTCAAAGCTAAAAGTGTGAATTTCAAGTCGTTTTTCTCTCATTCTCAGCTTATAATTAATACTAAAAAGATCTGGTACTAAAATTTTTCATAGTTTTCAAACTACATACATGATTTTGGTATCAAATTGAAGGAAATTTAAAAGCGTTTATTGATTTTGCTCTCGTTTATCCGAAGTGCAATTTAATCCATTAGGGCCGAAAGAAAACCATAAAAAACAGACATTTTTAGACTTGAAGCAACATTTTGGTGAAAACTATATATGCCATTGAGCAGAAATAAGTTATTATTGCATGATAATTATAGAAGTCAAAATAGAAGTCAATAATTCATTCATTCAACAATAATTTTACTTTTTTTAAAAAACTGGCACTAAAACTTTTGAAATATTATGCAGTATTTAATGAAAATTCGAGACGCATATGTTTCCATATAGTAACATTGGTTGTTAATGGGTTAAAATAAAGTATCCTATTGCACTCTCTGCTGACCTATAAACATGTGTACAAAATTTTATAAAAATCTGAGTTGTCGTTTAAACGTGATGAGTGAACATAAAAAGTGGCTACAGATTTATTAATAGTATAGATAGATAATAATAGTGATCCTTCTTAGCAAACTAGAACTTTCTCTTGGACAAACAATTTTTTACTGCTTAAGCGATATTTTTAAAATTTGTGTTGAAATCATATTTTTTGCTTCTCCAAGTAAATGAATATTATTACATTTTTTTTTTTATTTTCATTTCATTTCATATTTACATAACATATTTTAATGTCAGATTTTCTAAATCACCATCCCACTGGGTTCGGGATTGGGTTAAAACTATTGAAGGCTGAACATATTTCAAATTTAAGCATTTCAATACCATAATGGTAAGTTATAAATCTCCTAGTTTTAGTAATACTTTGATTGTTGAACGTTGTTCTTTTTTTAGTTGCAACTGACAATTTTTTCTAATTTGACATTCATTTCATACTAATGTCTCAGCTCACCTCAAATTAATTAGCAGAATTTTGAAAAAACTTCTGCTTCGTAAATTCATTTATTCGTGTGCTTGTTTGTGTTTTTTTTTTTTCAGGTAAAACTGATTGATTTCACATAAACGAGCGAAGACAATAAAAGGTGATAAAATTTACAGCAGTAAAAATTATCAACAACAATGATAATATCAACTTTGCAAATATAATAACGAGGAATTGAAAAAGATAGTATGTTAGGTTTTATGCAATCGTTATTTATCTCAAGTCATTTTATATATATATATATATAATATTATAAATACAATTTTATTGAGTTGTTTATTAAAGGTGTCTCTACGCTTACCACGTTACTAAATACAAAAAACGTTACGATGACCCACGGCAATTGTTAAAAAAAAAAAACGATTAATAAAAAATAAAAATAAAAAAAAAACGAATTGGCTATTTCAGTCCTAAAAAAAGGATTTTCACAGAGCTTCTTATGATTGATTGTGTTGTGCGTGATATTAAATATTTGTACACAAATGATCGAGAACTGTCCCTACAAGTTTTATGACAACTGCTAATCTTCTCAAAAAGCTTTACATGATAATTTTTACTCTCTGAGTTTTGCCATTGCCATTGATCAGAAATATAATATTAATTGGAAAACATTCAGTTTCAAATAGGATTTGGATACGAATATACCGCAGTTCATTGATATTCCCATCAGTCTAAGCATTACGTCACGACAGCCACATGCAATTTAATAAAAAAATTAATATAAAAAATTATTACACCTTCATAAAAACAGATAATATCGTCAGAAAAAAATTCAAATTGTGATCTGTTACAGACATTCTGTGTATTCTGATTGTTAGGCTCCGAACAAACAATCACACGTTGTTAGTTTTTCGAGATAAAATCGGTTGCGTTTTTTAATTTCAAAACTCTATGCTCAATTTTTTTAATTTCAAAACTGTATGCACATATGTGAATATAATCAAAAAATATATGCATATATCTATGTCTATCTGTCTATATCTATACTATTATATAAAATTGAAGTGAAAATTTTTATTTCCAGGTAAACTCCAAAAGTACTGAGTCAATTTTTATGAAATAAGTTTTAAAATGTCATAATTGTGCTACAGCACAGCATAGGGGTATTTTTTTTTTTTAAATTTGATTAAGAAGTATGTTTAATTAAAGTGTTCAGTTTTATAAGAAATCATCCCACGAATTGCGTGATGGTTTTCTTTCACGTGTTTGTGTTGCGATTATTTCAATAAATTCCATCTTGTTTGCTACTCTTCGCTCTGTTTGTTCAGCTAGCACATCACAACATAAAAAACAGATGATCCTCGCGCAAGACGAACAGAGAGATACACATAAATGTAGTGCTGAGCTCAATGTTCATTAATATAGGTTAAGTCACTTGAGAGAAAAGCACTCTTTTTCTGCCTTTGCTCGAACTGTCAAAGTAGCTGTTAGCTTAAAATTGTACAGATTCAGGTTTTTTTCTTCTTGATTTCCTTTTATCCATTCTGACAGTTCGACCGAGCTTCTCTCAAGTGACTAAACCTGTATTAATAAACCTTGGCTGAGCTGTAAAACAAGGCAAAACAAAAGAAAATTTTTTTTTTTTATTTCGTTTGGCATGCATTGTCTTAAGAGCTGATGCACACGGTGATCGTTTGAACGGCGTTCAAAAGATTTTGTTGCTTTCAATAGAGACTGCCAAAAAATAGTGAGTGTGAGAGCGGACAAGCAAATTGTAGAGAGAAATTTGTTAATTTCTGAACGCAAGGCGATTGACTGAACACCGTAAGCGTGATTTTTTTATGAAGTTTTAGCGCTCTATCTCTCTCCACACTCATTCAAAGAGTAACAAAAACGTGTTAATGGTATTAATTGATAAAAAAAAAAACATTCGTGGCGATGCCGCGAACCACTGTGGCCTGCTAGTTATAAATATGTAATCACATGTAAATATATATAATATATATATATAATATATATAATTAAATGTGTAATATAATCAAATAAGGAATGGTAATCTCGCGTTCCCGGATTATTTGAACCCCCTAAAATTGTCAGATTAATAAAAAATATTTCTTTTAAAACATCTAAAATAGAAAGGTAGTAACAAAATAATCCCTATTATCATCCTTTTTAAAAGATCTGTTCCCGTACTCTAAAGTTTTACTCCAATTTACCAATTTTGCAGGTTTTAGACCGAAAAGCGTTCTCATTTTTAAAAACACAGTAAAAGCGGGTGCAATTAATAAAATTAAAAATATTCCCCTCCTGTCAAATGTTGTAAGTTTTAGTCCGAGAAATTTCTTTTGGATAAAATTGGTAAAAGTGACAAACTTTTTAAAATCAGCTGTTTACATGTTTTTAGAAATTGCAATATATCAAAAGTTTTTTGAAATAAATAAAAGCTATTGCAATGGTAATAAGAAACATGGTAGATTGTGTAAAAACTAAATATAAATGTTATTTTAAGAACTAATTTCAATATTATTAACATGTTAACGCTGGAGTGCGAACCAAACAAGCATGTTTGGTGCAAACAATTTGCTGAGCTTTTAGTATCATCAAGCGCTTCTGAAGTTGACGGATGAGCTTATGAAAAAAGTCCCTGGGGAACATTCAAAATTGAATATCTTATCTCCTTCTATTTTTCCAATTTTTATATTGATAATTAAATATAATGAAGTAACAAACGATTTTATTTAACAGCTTACACAATTTTAGTCCGAAAAGCGTACTTTTTGTGTTATTCTCTATTTTAGAGAAATTTTTTCGTTTTCTCACGCTTTTGACACTTATACCATTTTAAGTCCAAAATGTACGGGAACAAACCTAAAGAGTACAAATAGTATTTTTGTGTTGAACAGCAACACTAAGCAATAGTTTGATGCAACACTGCTCGACAAAAACAGCTGATTTATTTTTCTTTGCCAAAATGTCAACTGACGCTAGTTAGAGTTATTTATGATATGAGTTTATTGCACTAAAATTTTCTTATCGAACTATTTTATTGAAATAATATAGATTGATTTGTACCGCATCTAAAATAAATTTTTTGCTTTCCAAAATAATTGTATCTTTGCAGATGTAGAGTATTAAATATGACTCCTGTATATGTTGATGGGCACAAAATCGGCCTACAAAACTTTAAAAAATAAGTTAACTTAAATATAATTTTATTCCAAGCAATATGGTTTTGTTACAAATGAATTGCAGAATCCCAGCAGAAAACTCGCTCAGGCCTCTAATAGTCAGACAGGAATTCAGTATTGAATTTCTAAACAAAATCATGCCTCTATTATTCAGTCCCGATTTCAAGGCTGAAGTTAAAATATAGTTCATGCTTCCTTTTTACATACATGTACTCTAACCTGAAATTAACACTTAAATGCCTGGTTGTATCGCAAAGATCCAACCACTTCTACTACTTTTTCATTTCCATCATAATAAGCATCATTTCCATTTAATTTTTAATTTATTTTTTTGTACTTTTGTTAATTTTGTTGTACTTTTAGTTCGTTTGACAAGTGTTTTAGTCGATCACAAGATAATACCTCCAAAAAGCGAAACTATAGTAATATATGAATATTCGAGAAATTGTTTCTTTTTAGAATTTGAAGTTATCGCGATCGAAACATTTATTTATTTTTTCAAAAGGGTATTTAATAACTGACGTAAGTATTGAATTTATAAATTAAATAAACTTTCTGCAAGAAATTATCAAAAAAAAAAAAAAAACGTTTATAAGAATCAGGTAATTTGTATGTACAGGGAGTAAAATGAACGAAAACTTTCTGTGTCAGGTGGGATTCGAACGAGGGTTCTCTGGCGTATGGGCCACACACTCTACCCACTGCGCCATGGCCGCCACAAGTCGAACATGTACTAGCTGGAATACCCGGCGCTGCCCGGAGGGTGTGTAGCATCCTGGGTGTGTAAAATGTTTGGAACGTGATACAACCAAAATGTACAACGATCAATGGATCCAATCTCATCCATACATTTTCCTGTCAGTAATAAACTTTTAAATTTAAGGGCTTAAGTTTCAGTCTTTATAAAAAAGATTTTAATCATATTAATCTTATTTTCAAATAAACCTTTTTAGATATCAATTTCACTGGCCAAATTATCTGCAATCTGAATATTATTAGATTTACAAAGAATGTTTAAAGCAAAATCGAATTATGAACTTTAAATCAGATATAATTGGCGCACACGCCCACTTTTTCTATCCCTATGCCAAATATGAATACATACCATGATGCAGATATTTACGCCCTGCTCATTGTACCAAAGAATATATATACACAATTTGGTTGAAGCCGAAGAAACTGCACAAAAGGATTTAAAATATTACTTATTTTTTGTTTTAGTTGCCTTTTATCACGTTTTCAATTAGTACATTGATTGAAAAAACTTATCTTTTGATTAAACCCTACAAACATTTACAATCATAGAAGCGTCGCCAGCGAGTGTCGAAAATTCGCCAAACCATCGCCAGCGAGCTCGCATTTTCATCGCCAGCGAATCCTCCGTTGTGAGTAGTTGGTTCCTTGTAAGGGAGTCGCGAAAAAGATTCGCGAACGAATCGCATTGAGGGCTCGCTAGGGAATCTCTTAGAAGCGTTGCAGAAGAGTCTCGGGGGGGAACCTTTAGCGATTCGCGAAAAAGAGTCGCGAGCGAATCACATTGAAGGCTCACTAGGGAATCTTTTAGACGCGTCGCAGAAGAGTCTCTGGGGGGAGCCTTAAGCGAATTGCGTAAAAGAGTTGCGAACGAATCGTATTAAAGGCTCGCTTGGGAATCTCTAAGAAGCGTCGCAGAAGAGTCTTGGGGGGGCGGATGCCTTGAGCGATTCGTTAAATGACAACTTCGTCGACAAATTATTTCGGATGAATGGCTTAAAAATATTTCTGTCTATTCATTATTTTCAATCTGCACCAATTTTGAACTAAATTCTAAATTCTGCGAAGTGCTTACTTTGATGCAATTCAAAATTTTTGCATGATTCAAAAATATTCTTAGGATTTTTTCAATGCCAATTAAACAGTTTAAAGGAATTTGAAATTGTTATTGTCGTAATATGGAAAAATGTTAAATTCTGTGTTGCTTTGCATTCGCCTGAATGATCAAATAGCGATTCATCTTCCAACAAACATATAGGCGATTCGCGGAAGAGTCGTTAGAAGATCAAAGAGTCGTTAAAAGATCAAATAGCGCTTCATCTTCCAACAAACATAAAGGCGAATCGCGGAAAAGTCGTTTGAGATTACAAACAGCGATTCATCTTCCAACAAAAATATAGGCGAATCGGGGAACCGTCTTCAAAACCAACTTCTCTTCCAACGATCTTCCAAATGCTTATAGGGAAATTGATTTTTTTTTTTTTGGAAACCTGTGTATTTTTTTTCTTTGTTTGCCAGGTTTGTTCGTTCTTCCATTGTCAGCTCAGCACATTGAAATAAAGTTTAACATGTCCAAAAGACTCGGCCTCTCACAAAATCCTTACATCCTTACGCCTTAGGAGTATTCCACGTATTTTTGAAAATATTTGTACTACAGCGCCTACTGATGTTCAAGGTGACGTATAAGAAATAGCGCCATAATACTCGCCGTATCCTAAAACCACTATATACAAATGCTTATGCTAATCGGTAGAGCGCTTAAGGATGTTTAAGCGTATTTCAACACAGTTTGTATTACAGTGCCATCTGATGTTCCAGCTAGATCAAAATATATAGCTCTTTAACACTTTCCGCATCCTAAGACAACTATATACAAAATTTTATGCAAATTAGACAAATATCAGCTAAGATATCACGTTTGAGGTGATTGGTTTGTATGGGAGGTGCCACGCACCATTATCTAATACTACCTTTCATTACTCCTAAGCCTTCTGGTACACAAAATATATTTACTGCCAAAATTTGAGCTCAATCGGCTTAGTCGTTTTCGAGTTTTAATTCTGAGTTTTAAACTCAAATACTTTTTTCGACATAGAGTGTAATTGTTGCAACGCCTTTAGTAGGCGGTCTGAAGGGGCGCAGAAAATAAAATATATCTTTAAACCTGATCTGAGTTTTACCTCTCAGTTTCCCTCTCTGTTAAATTTCAAAGAAATCGGTGAATAACTTCCGGAGATGTGAAATTTTCCATTCAAAATACAAAATTTCCATATAAAAAAGTCTATTTTGGTTTTCGAGATTTTCAAAATTCTCCACCAAAATTTTTATTTTTTTTTTTAACCATCCCTGAATAGTTACCAACAAAATAAAAAAAAAATCCCAGCCAAATCAGTAGAGCCATTTTTCAGTTTTAGCGTGACTAACGCACAGCAATTGATTTTTATATACAAACTTTTTTATATACAAAACTTCGAATATATTTTTGATATTCCTTTATGGCTTAAAAAAATTTATTTGTGAATATTGCAATTTTTAGTTGGCTTACAATTTCGAATAAGACTTATAGCCTTATTCTGTTGATTGACAACTGTAAATTCATTGACAAGCTAGTCCTTTATATGCTATTTTTTGGTCCAAGGGGTTGAAAACATTCAAAATGTTTCGCTTATTTATTTGTTCTGAATATTTTTTTTTATGTTGCTAACAGTTGTGTAATGTTATGAGCTTTTGTTTATATTTAAGAATAAGACATTTTTACAGTTGTCAATAAATTTACAATTGCCAATCAACAGAATAGGCTATTAGTTTGTTTAAAGTGAATCTAAGTTTTATGAAAAAACTTGATTTATTTTTGTACAAAAAAGCTTTTGTTTAATTTTACAGGAATTTTGAATTGTAGGAAAATTGCAATCCAAATCTTCAAATTTAATTTTCAATCCAAAAAGAGTTGTATATAATAAAAATTTCAGGCTATACAAATTTAAAAATGTAATTTAAAAGCTTAAAATTTTTACTTTAAGTTATTTTTAACAGTATAAGTTTTATGATACAAATTATTATTAATTTTATACTTTTTCATATATTATAAATTCCATTTAAAGTATGTCATAAAATGTTTATAATTTAGAGTAAAGTGATAATTTAGAGTAGAGTGGTAATTTAAAGTAGAGGTAGGTTTTTATTGAAGAGTTCTTGCGACACTGTTTTTGCACTGATTTCGACAAATAGACATGCTTGGAAAGGTTATTTATGCTAACATACTGTATACGGTTAGATCATACCAATTTGTTAGCGTTTTCATTCGGTGGCAGAAAAGATGATACTTTAACGACAGCTAAAGTTGATGAGAAGTATCATACTAGGATGTTAAAAGAACCTCATCTTGTTATTTTGAGAGAACCCAATTCTGAACTGATTGGTTACGTAAGACTGGAACATGAAATCGCTGAATACAAAACAACCAAATTAAATGATTGTTTCAACGATAAAAATATATCACTGGATGCATTAATTGGAATATGCACTGACGGTGAGCCAACAAACACTGGCCCACACTGTGGAATTATACGACGATTCGAATTGCTGTTAAAGAGACCATTGCAACCATCGGCATTTGTTTGAAGCTTTGGATAAATCAACCAGCACTGGACCAAGATCGGCAACCGGAAAACTGAGCCGTCAAATCGAAACTTGTGAAACTCTTCCGGTAAGTTATTGCTATCACTCATTTATTATAATTGTCAACCATTTTTAATTATTTTATTATTATATATTTTCAGGTGGTGGACGGCTTCCAGAAAATTGAGTTGCAAAATATGCCCCGCTCCAGAAAAAAATTGAATTTTCCACCGATTCGAAGTACTTATACGACATGGCCCATGCAATTTCTAGCGGCGTGGTTTCGGTGGATCTGGCTAACATCAAACCAGGGAAAATTGTACATTCTCGGTGGCTCACCAAGGCCGCTAGATTATTACGATTATATGTGACAACGGAAAATCCAGATGCAAATTTAAGAATACAGGTTGAATTTTTAATTAAATGTTATGTGCCAATGTACTTCAATATCAAGTATTACAGCTCTGTCGTGTACGGCAGTGCATTATTTTTCAACTTCATTAGTTGGTCACGATTTCTAGAACCTCGTTTACGCAAAATTGTCAATCAAGTAATTACAGATAACTCATATTATGCGCATTCGGAAAATATCTTGTTATCAATGTTGTTTGATGATAGCAAAGAAAAGCGCGACTGTGCTATCAACATAATTCTACGCTATCGAACAGATGTTGACGATCCAACGCAACTTGGAGCTTATAAAAAACCAGATATAAAGTTTAATTGCACAAGTTACACGGAAATGATCAATATGAATGACATAAATAACGTATTTGAACCACCATTCACGTGAAGCATTCCGTACGATACATTGAAAGAATATTTAAATCAAGATGATCCACCGTTTAATGATCCAAAAATTGCATCACACATACAAGGAACGGAACGACATGTTCAATTGCTAGCTAGTGTTTCCAAACGGGTTATACCGGAAAATGTAGAGGCTGTTATGGCGACGACATTAGAGAGCCGTGCGAAATTGCCCAGACTTGAAAGTAAAAAAGACTTCAAACAATAATTTTTTTAGTTTCTTTTCTATAACTAACTTAAATTAATTTTTTCATTTACATATGTTCTGACTAAATAAATTTCAAAAGAGAAAAAATAGATATTATTATAAATAAATAATAAATATTATAAATTAATAAATGAAAATAAAGAAAAAACATAGCCATTACGCTGATTTTTTCATGTAAAGTGCCAACACTGGTGATTTTTTGAAATGTTTGTATGGGGAACCCCACAGGGGGGTACCAGGGGGTGTGCCACTGGCATGGGTGGGTCAAGCCTCCAAAGTTAGTGGGGGTCGGTCATACATTTCGACTCGATTGGAGCCCTCTAAATGGGTCAAAGTGGTATTTTTCAAAATTTTCCCCTACCCAAAAGTTCGACCCAAATTGGGGAACATCAGAATTCGTTTTAGAGGTATGGTTCCTTCGGCAAAGTTTCTTAATTTGATCCCTAGAATACGATTTTCACAGAGCATTGAGCGATTTTTAAATCGACCAGCCCTAATGTCCAGCCATATTAACTTTAGGTCTAGCATTTTGGAGACTACATTGATAAGGCGAAGGATCATGATATTCGGTTTTATTTGAAGAGTATTAATACTGCAGATGTTAAAAAAGATCTCTATTGACGCCCATGAGGTAAAAAAATGTTTAAGTAGAAAATAATGGCAAAAATTATGAAATGTTAAAAATATATGTTTGTTTCAGCGGCTACGTCTGGATTTGTACTTGCGACTGACTTCTTCGGTGTCCTCGCCGTCACCTTAAAATTCTTCCTCCGATTACATAATTACTACGCATAATTTTTAAAAATACAATTTTAAAAATCATTTCCGTGAGGGTTCAAAATAGTGATTTATGGTGTTGCTAGCACATATTTCATGCTTATGTTGGTTTTTTTTTTTTATAAGACCAAAAATGTCGAAGAACCAAAACAATATTCGTGTCCAGCTTCGAATTCTTCGTAAGAAAAAACGAATTCTTGTCAATTATTTGCTTTGATTTAATGCGCTGCACTGCAGAGAGCAAACAATGCCTTGTCTCAGAAAAACACGCGAAAAAATTAACGACACCGTACTAAACCAACAGATGCATGGCGACAGCCGAAATGACTGCCGTGAACGTTGTTCTCCACTATATATATATAATTCACGCAACACGAGTGGCCGATGTAATAACATGGCGACGCCAATGCCATCTACTGGTTGTGCCCCCATACCTGCCTATCATGACCCCACTCCACTCTATATAATTATTTTTTTAACCCATTTAGTGATACGTTCTGCCCAGAAGGACTGACTTTTTTTCTCCATGCTTAATGTACGTTTTAAATTTTTTTTAAAAAATAGTTTTTTTCTTGCATTATACAAATATATCTGATTAGAAAGCATTGTTTAAATGTCATTAAAAATTAAAAGCTTTTGAAGGTTAAAAGAATACATTTTTAATTCAATCGCTAGTGACGATTAATCACGACTGTGGAAGGAAACTGATTATTTTAATTTACTTGGTTGCTTCTTATCTTAGGTTCTGGAAAAGAAAATCTGGAATCTGGTTTTAAGTCAACATCATGATCTTCTTAGTGTTGGTAGAAGAGTAGAAGAAGATATAAAATACTTTTTTGCTTTATGCCTGAGTATTCATTTCACTTATTTGCTCTAGCTGTTAATTCAATGAAAGAATAACTATAATCAGCACCTTAGCAGGCAGAGCTGCCACCACATTAGATTGAATTCAGATACGCGTACCTCAGCTAAAACAAACATACTACATACACGCACACATTGGCATTAAACAGCCATCCATCGAATGTGGCAGCCGGTGTCTTCGTCATCGACGCCTCATCGCTTGATCGACAATTGTTTTTGCATTGATGCATGCAATGAGCGAAAAACATGTAGCTGTGGCAACAAAAAAAAAATAAAAGAAAAAAAAAATTAACGTTAGCAATTGAAATGAAATGAAAAAAAATAATGTAAGCTGAGTGTTGTAACGAAATCTTCTGCAATTTGGAAATATCAACATATTGAAAGAAACAAAAAAAAAAAAAAAAAAATAAAAAAAAAACAGAAATGCAGTTGAAAGAAAAAAAAAAAAAAACTTAAATACTGAAACAACAACAATTACAATAAGGCTGTACAACGTTCTAATTGTGCGCTCAACTATGAAATGCAATTAAATTGCTAAATTACAACAACACATACCACACAGTAGCAACAACAAAATGTTTGGCGCGCAAATATTTGCACACACACACACACACACACGACCACAAATAGAGCAGCATATAATTTTACATGCATCTATCAGATACTACTGCTGCTTACAGATACTTAACAACAATAGTACTAAACAAAAAATAATTCAAACTCTTAAAAACAACAACTATAAAACGCATTTTATGCATCCCAGCGTGCGTAACAGAATTTCACCGGCAGTACCGCAAACGCACCATAACACTTTTGCACCCCAACTTAATTATTGCGTGAATTCTTAGTAGTCAAGTTTTAATTTTCTTAGTATTCCTGAATTCTGCTCATCTCTTCCTGAATTCTAATTGATTTTTATGATTTTGTATCTGTTAATACGCTAGAGCTACTAATTGATCTCTTTATCTCTGAGATACATTAAAATTTAAACAAATCAAAATAATTCTTTATGGCACATAACTACCTACCCAACATTAATATAAGCTGCTTAAGCAGCTTCTTTAAGTGCAACAAAAAACTAGATTGAAATAAATGAATAATTTAAGAAATTTTAGTGTATCTGCTCTAAGCTATAATTATGTGTAGTAAAATAGCCAACTTTAGTTCTTTTTGCATAATTCATCTGAGCAAACAAGTAACAAGAAATCCTGCCATCATTGAATTTTATGAGTTCTATGGTAATGATTTAAAACTGGACAAAATCTCATTTTATTTTTTCGTTAGTTATATCAGTTGTTCTCGAACTACTTTTATAATAGAAATGATGCTTTGTAATTGATAAATAATAAAGTTCTTTACATATGTATGTTGTATTTCTCTTATATATACAGGGTGTCCCGCAATTGGGTGCAACTATGATATTTACGGAGCTGAAAGTTTATGTCGAGTTGAGCAAAAAATCGTATGAGGGAGGGGTCTATTTTCACATTCTTAGGAGCTACAGGGTTAATTAATATTTCACGACTTTGATTCACGTTATTGTTGCTAGCAGAAAAACTAACTTACATAAACATATTTTGATAGCTCATTATAAAGGCAATAAAATCACCTTTCCAACGGTATATCAACGATCGTGTGAAGAAGAAATCAATCGGTTGAAACTACCACATTCCAATTTTTAGTGCAAATTTCTCAGAATTTTGTTTAAGTAATGAAATTTCTTTTAGATCAATTCTGTAATTTATTCAATTTTCTTTTCAATGACACCAAAAACATAAACATATCTTAAAAAATAAAAAAGTCGGCTGTACTAAAAAAATTATACTTATTACAAAATAATGATAAATAATGACATTACAATTATTTATGCAGTAGATAATATCATGGTTTCTAATAAGTATAATGTTTTTAGTACAGCCAACTTTTTTATTTTTTAAGATATGTTTATGTTTTTGGTGTCGTTGAAAAGAAAATTGAATAAATTACCAGATTGATCTAAAAAAAATTTCATTTACTACGCGAAATTCTGAGAAATTTGCATTAAAAATTTAAATTTGGTAGTTTCAATCGATTGATTTCATCTTCACACGAGCACATCTCGCTAACGGTTAAGTTGGTGGGGTTTGTTGATATGCCGTTAAAAAGGTGATTTTATTGCCCTTATAATGTGCTATCAAAATAAATTTTATGTAAGTTTTTTTACGTAAACCAAAGCCGTAATTAATTAATCCTGTAGCGCCTAAGAATGTGAAAATATAACCTCCCCTCCCGTACGATTTTTTGCTCAGCTCGACATAACCTTTCTGCTCCGTAAATAGTTGCACTCAATTGCGGGACACCCTGTATAAATGTTACATGTATTATTAGTTCAGTGCACATTTAGAGCTAAACTTTTGTAAAAATTCTGCGTAGCTATTTCTAAATTTTCATGTATTGGAAAAATTAAATAAGTTTTTTGCATTTTTTTGTTTGTGTATTTCTTTATTTCTTTATTTCATCAAACAGAGGATAACTCTTATAGACTACTTATACTTATATACCTTTAAATATCACAATACTAAAATAATAGTAAATACAAAACTAATTATCCATTAATATAAATAAGGTACAAATTATAGCTATTATTATTAAAGAGATTGAAGAAGAGGTCAAGAATCACGTGCCATGATACTTAATAAAAGAAGATCTTTGAAAGTCTTTCTGGAAACATTATTAAAGAAATCCGAGACGGATAAAATCTCATTAGCTTCATGTATACAGCGTGCAATAGGCATATTTTGAGAGTAGTTTGATCTATGGAGGAGCTCACGGAAATGGAATTGGCTACGAAGAGATCGCGATGGAGTATAAAAATCCAGCATAGTAAGAAGTTCAGAGCATTGGATATGATGATGAATAAGGTCCCATATAAACATGATTGAAAGATCTTACGACGAATAGATAGGGAAGTAAGACTTACAAGCGCACAACGAGTAGCGTAATGAGGTACAGCAGGTAGAGTCCAATTTAGTTTATACCACATGTATCTAGTAAATTTACGTTGGATATATTCCAATCTATTTGAGTGTAATAGGTAAGACGGGTTCCAGATCACAGAGCAATATTCCAATTGCGGTCTAACTAAAGCGGAGTAAAGTGTTTTGAGAGTATATGGATCTGTGAAATCGGTCGAGTTTCGTTTTAGAAATCCTAACATTGAATTAGCTTTAGCAATTATTAGTTCGATGTGAAGTTTAAAATTGAGTTGGTGATCAAGAAGAACTCCCAAATCCTTTTTACTAGATACTCTTTCTAAACAAATTGAATTAATAAAATAGCTACAGAAGCTCGGTGATGAGATCCTAGAAAATGTGAGGCACTGGCATTTAGAAATATTCAAGGGAAGATCATTAAGAGAACACCAATTTGCAATTGAGTTGAGATCTAGTTGAAGAAGATTGAAATCATTTACATTCTCAATCGACCGAAATAATTTCAGGTCATCAGCAAAAAGGAGACACCTCGAATATTTAATGACCTGTGGAAGGTCATTAATAAAAAGAAGGAAAAGTAGAGGGCCAAGATGGCTGCCTTGAGGTACCCCTGATGTAACTGGAATGGGTAGGGAATGGCAATTATTGATTTTAACCTGTTGAAAGCGGTTAATGAGATAAGATCTAATCCAACCGCTAAGATAAGATCCAAGCAAGGAGATTAGAGTGAACGCCAAGTGCAGAAAGCTTGACGAGTAAAGTCTCATGGTTAACTTTATCAAACGCTTTCGCAAAGTCTGTAAAGATAACATCTGTTTGAAACCCCTTAGAGAAATTAGCAACAATATGAGAACAAAAAATGGATAAATTCGTTGCTGTTGATATACCTGATATAAATCCATGTTGATTAATTGAGATTACATTTTTTACAAGAAAAGATAATTTATCATAGACAATTTTTTCGAAGATTTTAGGAACGCATAAGATTTTGCTAATTGGCCTATAATTACAGACATTTTGATTCGGACCCGATTTATGGATCGGAACAATAAAGGAAACTTTCCATTCATCCAGGAAGATGCCAGTAGATAAGGATTTATTAAATATAATATTCAATGGACGGCAAATCGAAGTAGCACAATTTTTTAACAAACTTGTACAGATGCCATCCGGACCAACCATTGAAGATGGTTTAAGGTTCTGAAGAGCAACTTCAACATCTTGAGCTTCTAAAGAAAGATTACCTAAATTTATAAAATTACAAGCGTCTGAATTATAAGTATATGTAGATTGTCCTGTAGAGTATACAGATTTGAAGTAATTTGCAAAAAAGTTACATATGGTTCGCGCATCTTCAGAACAAGAGTCCAAATAAAACATAGAGTTAGGAATCCCACTTGATTTTCTTTTCATGTTTATATAGGACCAAAAGAATTTACTATTCACTTTAAGTTTATCCTCTATATATATAATATGAGATTTAAAAAGAAATTTGTTTAAGATATTAAACCCACGTTGACTGTCTAAATAAAGTGACTTAAGAAGCTGACTATCTCTTGCACATCTGAATCGTTTTTAAGCTTTATTCATTCTATTCTTTAGGTTACAAAGCCTTTTATTAAACCAGACGGGGTTATTAGAGATATGAGAGCGTTTTTTAGGAACAAAACTATTAACTAATTCATTTAGAACATCACAAAATAATGAATACATCTCCACCAATTCCATCTCTAGAAAAGCACTGACCCACGGATACGATTCAATACCAGCCTGAATACCACTGAAGTCTGCACGGCCATAGTCAAGTGAAAAAAGTTCAGATGAAGACATTTTTTGATAAACAAAAGCATAAAATTCAAGCATTATAGGCACGTGATGTTGTGAACTATTTACAATTTCAGTAAGAGGCGATTCAAGATTAACAATAAATTCTTTATCAATATAGATTAAGTCTAAGATACGATTAAGATCATTAAATTTATTATTTATCTGAACTAAATCATGTCGAGAAAAAAAATCAATTATTAGCGCATCCGTTTCAGATAGCACATTGAAAGGCATTAAATAAAATGCATCACACACTGACCTCCAATGAATATTACATAAATTAAAATCACCTGTTATAACAACATGTTCTGATTGTTTTAGATGTTCAAGAATAAATCGGACATTATCAATATGAATGGAGTATAAGTCAAGAGGACTCCTTGGCGGAATATAGCTTACCGAAACAAAAAGAACAAAGTCTTTATTAAACATTACTTTAATGATTAATTGATCAACATCAAAATAGCCGGTTATATTTGAATTCAAATGCGGTAACAAAATTTGTGAACATGCAAAAGAATTACGGATCGCAATTAGTACTCCACCACCACGAGACAGACCCGTGGTAATCTGGCACCTGTCCTTCCGAAAAATATTGTAAGCCGTACATTGAAATAGTTCAGAGTTTAAATGATTTTCAGTTAACCATGTTTCTGTAAACACTAAAATATCATATTGAAGAGATTGGGAAGCTAAAAACAAATCTTGCATTTTTGTTCGTAGCCCCCCTACATTTTGATAATATAATGAGTAAGATAAGTTATTAATTACACTAGATTTTACGATATTATTAACAATAGGATTTAAATCATTATTATTAGATATTAGTTTTTTGGAAGTAATCTACTAGTTTCCCTAAAAACATACTCGTGGACTACTATCCCATCAGGCCAGAATTCCTTAGATAGCAAAGTATTTAAGACTGAATCCGGAACAAAAATTTTAAACGATGCAATATCTCTTGGAGCATTAAATTTTAGCTTATGGCACCGTATTTCTGAGGTAAACTGAGGAAGTTTAGTAGAGATGTACGCTAAAATAGCATCCGCAGACGTAGTATCAGCTAGGCGAGACAGGAAAATTACCTTGCGTTCCGGTCTACGAACAACGACGAGGTCACAGTTAACAATGCTCGACCGAGCTTCATTTGAAGGCAAAGTGGGCGTAGTTCGAGCTACTGAAGGCATAGAATGTTGTGTCATACTCGAAGAGATAGAAGAGCACTCAGAAAGAGAACGGTGTACGGCAGCTGGCATTGACGATATCAGAGAAGTCGCCGTCGAAGAAGATGCTACAGATGATGCAGGCTCAGTGACTGTATGCTCAGTGACTGTAGATGTAGAGACTGGCAAGGAAGAAATCAGTGTATTGGGAATAATGTTTAGATACTCCATATAATTTTAGAGCAAAAAACTTATTTATTTGCACCAATAGCTTGGAAGTGTAGTTTATGCACCAAAAATTATTTATTTTACACATTTACATATATTAACTTATTTATACACTTACAGAAGTGTATTTTATACACCAACATGTATTGCATAGGTTCCCAATAAACACCAAAACGTAGTCGGACTCGTTTCAATTTCGAAACGAATATGAAACCTAGGCGCCATTGCGGAATCGAACAAATTCGAAACGAGTTCGAATTCAAATCAGCAAATTCAAAAAATTTTTCGGGTAGATTTTTTCATATGAAAAACTTAATAATATTCGTTAAATGACGTTTTAACTACAGAAAAATAAAAAATGCTTATCTAATAAAAATTTTTCATATTAAAAATTCGGCTTCGTTATGCATTCGAAAAAATTTCGAAAAAATGGAAGTTAGCGAATCCAAAAATGTTTGGGTATGTTTTTTTCAGAAATGCTTATCAAAGTTTTTTTTTTAAGTATTTTATATTAACTTGTTGTTGAAAATACATCATTTGAGTGAATTTTAATTTTTTTACTAATTTTATATGAAAAAAGACTTGTATTTTTTGAAAATATAATAAAATATGAAAAGAGACTTGTAAAGTTTTTATTAAGTTTTTATTTTGAAAAAATATTTGTTATTTTTCCTCTCTTTTATATTGTTTCATGTTTGTTTTTTATGTCAACAATATGCACTTATTATTTTCAAGATTTTCATATGGAAAAATCGACCTGAAAAATTTTCGGATTGTCTAATTTCCATTTTTGCGAATTGATTTCAAATTCGAAACCAATCCGCGTTGGCTATTCCGAGATCTTGTGCTGATTTCATTAATGTATAACGAAGCTGACTTTATAATGTGAAAAATTTTCTTTAAAAAAGTATTTGTTTAGTTCGCTGTTATATATGCGTCTTTTAAGTTAATACTTGTTTTTTAACCATATATATTAGGCTGGATCGATGTGTATGTACACTCTAAAAAGTTTTTGTTGAAATTTACTACAATAGTTGTAGGCAACAGTTTAGCTACTATAACTGTTGTAAATTTACACACCTTTATAAAGTTCAACATTTGTTGTTTACTATTGGTATGTAGTAAAATTCAACAGTTGGTGTTTAATTTTACTTAAAAAATATGGTAATATTTAAGCTTTAATATATGTATTGTAGAAAACTTAAAAATTATTTGTTAAATGTTGCTATCATTTTTGTATTACTATTGCAAAATTAAAACCTTTATATGAATAATATTCAACAACTTTTGTTTACTTTTTCTGCAATAATGTAGTAATATAAAAAATACTACTGCTATTTAGTAATATTTAACATGTGTTGGCAATTAAAACTGAAGTAAGCTTCAACTAATCTTATGATTGATTTAATTTTTATAAAACACACAAATCTGAATAAAAAAAAAGAAAAACTTTTAAGTCCGCTATATCAATTTGATCAATTTGTTAGAGGTATAGAAATAAAACAGAAATAAAACAAAGCATTTTTAAAATCAATTTTAAAAAATTTATTAAGCACTTCTCACACTCACATTCCTATATAAATATTGAGTACATTACAAAGCAAAAAATAGTTACAATTTTAGCTTAAAATTAAAACACGTTATTTAACACAATTTTGGTAATTAGAGAAGCGGATACCGGACTGAATAATAAGCTGCTTAATTGCGCATAACCAAACTTAAATGGAAATATGATGCAATTATACAATTGATGTTGAAAATTCAACACACATACATATGTCTATTGTCAATGAAATTTATGATGAAAAAAAAAGTTTAATATTAATATTGCAGCAAAATTTAACATATGTTGCTTAATTTTTATAAAGTTTGTATATAATTTTAAACATTAAAAATTTACAATGAAACTTGCAGTGAAATTACACTCCAGTTGAATTTTAAACAAAAAATTACTATTATAGTTATAGTAAATTTGTATTTATTTTTTTGAGTGTAGGTAAAACAATTAATGTGCCTGGGCGATTTTTGAATCGGGCACGAAAAGTTATTAAAAAAAAGTCAGGCCTTTACCCCATCACATGTTTAATTTTGTGAATTTTTTCTTTAGGACTTTTTTCAAAAAGTTTTTGAAAACAGAAAAATTAATTCAATTGATAAAACATTCTGTGTCAGATGGGATTGGATCCTGGCTTCTATCGCCATGCACCTCAACGAGTATGACACGGATCCACCATTCTATTATAAAAAAAAAAAAAAAAAAACGAAATGACAATTTCAGCCCTTGAAAGCACTTTAACCGAGCTTTTTAATGATCAATATGTTGTGCGTGTTTTTGAAATGTTTGAACACAAATGATCGAGAACTGTACCTTCAAGTTGTACGCCGACTCCGAACGGCTTATGTTCTCAAGAAGTTTTTCATGGCAGTTTTTACTCCCATTGGCTTGCCATTCTCTGCAGAGAGGTGATGGCCGAAGAGAAAAATTAGTTCAATTGAAAAAGCTTTCTTTGTCAGGTGGGATTTGAACCAGGGTTCTCTGGCGTATGGGCCACGCACTCTACCCACTGCGCCACGGCCGCCACATTCTAGTATTGACTTTGGTAAAATAAAAGAGTTGGGGGAATAACAGAATCTGTTATTTAATACTTAATAATACAGTGCCAGCTCGCTAATCCGAATTAATGATTGATTCGGATTAACAAAATATTCGAATTAGTGGATAGGCTGTTGTTATGTATAATGTTCCACTTAATATTATATTCGAAAATAAAACACGAACTATGATTTTAAAACAAATTTTATTTCAATCTGGAAAGAAAAATATATACGCCTTTAAAATAATAATGTAGTTTGTAATGTAGTTTTGTAGTTTTGTAAAAAAAAAAATAAATATCCGCTTTATGGAGCTGCAATCTATGTGGACTTTAGAGTATGCAACGCGTCATATATTAAATTTGGATTACTGTATAATTCGGATTACACACCGTTCGGACTAGCGAGCTGGCACTGTATCTATATTGATAGTTTTTATGTAGCTTATATTTTCAACCTTTGTAAAAAACAAAATTTTTATCAGCGGAATTTATTTTTCTATATACATATATAAAAATCAATTGCTGTGCGTTAGTCTTGCTAAAACTCAAAAGTGGCTCCACCGATTTGGTCGGGATTTTTTTTTTGTCGGTAATTGTTCAGGGATGGTGTAAAAAAAGAGAAAAATTTTAAAACTTTGGTGGAAAATATGGAAAATCTCGAAAACCAAAGTAGGCTTTTTTGTATGGAAATTTTGAATTTGAATGTTCTTCACCGATTTCTTTGAAATTCGCCATCTCTCTGTCAAACTATCACTCAGGTCAGGTTTAAAGATATATTTTATTTTCCCACGCCCATTCCGTCCTCCTACTAAGAGCCAGGGCCGTAGCTAGCGAAATATCGATCGTAAGACTTACAAATTTTTTTCAAAATTAGAAAACACTAAAATAATAATAAAAATGGAAGCTTTAAGGGGTGGGCTTTTGAACTAAATTTATTTTAAAAATTATTTTTGTGATCATTCAACATAAATGATGTTGATGTTGATTCAACATATTAAACTCATCGTAAAATCATAAAAAAAAATTTTGTCGACATTCGGGAAAGCATATTTATCAATAATGTGTCAATTTGAAGCAAAACGTATCGTCGAATTTAAAAAATTTTATTTGATATTTTTAAAATAATCCAAAATCATCCCTTAAAATAATTTTAGAAAAAAATTTAACTAAAACCCCCCCTAAAAGTTTTCATTTTTATTATTATTTTACCGTTTTCTAATTTTGAAAAAAATTTGTTAGTTCTAGAAACAAAATTTTTCTAGCTACGGCCCTGCTAAGAGCGTTGCAGCAGTTTCACTATATGCTGAAAAAAGTTTTTAAGCTTATAACTAGGCTGATTGAGCTCAAATTTTGCTAGCAAATATGCTTCGTTTACGAGATGGCGTACACTGAACCAAAAACGTACTTAATATATAAGAAAAAGTTCTTTGTTTCAATGAATTGGTCCCATGTACGAGTTCATTGCTTCAATGAATCTCTGTTCTTTAATTTTATGAATTTTTTCTTACAGCCAAAGAATCGATTTTATAAATCAAGGAAATAGTTCTTACTTTCAAAGAAAATATTCATTAAACTGTAAAAATCTTGAAATCATTGAACTTGTCCATTCATTTAAAGAATGCGTTAATTGCTAGTAAGAAAAAATTAATTAAATCAAAGAACTTTTTCTTTGAACCAATGAACAGAGATTCATTGAATCAAAGAATCATTCATTGGACCAATTTTTTGATTTTTTGGTTCTGTGTAGGAGTAATGAGGATAGGATAAGATAGGTGCTTAAAAGCTATATATTTTGCTCTATCTCGAACACTCGATGGCGCTGCAACACAAACTGTGTTGAATTACACCAAAAGCCTCCTAAGTCACTCATCCGATTAACATAAAAATTTATATATAGTGGTTTTAGGGCGCTATTTCCTGTACTTTACCTTGAACATCAGTGGGAGTTGTAGTACAAATATTTTCTAAATATGCAATAAACTCCTAAAGCGTAGGTATGTAAGGATTTTCGGGAAGGCCGAGTCGTTTGCACATGTTTAACTTTATCCAAGAGCACTCCAAAAGCACTCCAAGAGCAATCGAAGAACGGACAAACCTTGAAATAAAAAAAAAAACTGCATGAAGTGTCATTACAAAAAAAAAAAAAAATTCAGATTGCCGAAAAAATCAATTTTAGCAACAACCACTAATTGAAAACGCGATAAAAGGTATTCATATTTTCAATCCTTCTGCACCGTTTGTTCGACTTCAATCAAAATTTGTACATATATTCTTTGGTACAAAAATCTGTCCGTGGTCTTGAGTGAGAGAGATTAGGCAAGGGAACGAGTCCTTTTAATTTTAATACTTTATCTCAGTAAATATCTGCATAATGGTATTGATATTTGACATAGGGATAGGAAAATTGGGCTTGTGCCCAAATTATATCAGGTTTAAAGTTCATAATTCGACTATGCCTTAAACATCGTTTGTAAATCTAATAATATTCAAATTGCAGAAATTGATATCTTAGTGATAAAAAAGATATATTTGAAAATTTGATTAATATGATTAAAATCGTCTCTTTTATAAAGACTGCAGCTTTAGGCCTTAAATTAAAAATTTTATTAATAACAAGAAAATTTATGGTGAAGATTGGATCAATTGATCGTTATGCATGTTGGTTGTATTACGTTTCACACATTTTACACACCCTGAATGCTACACACCCCCCTTGCGGAGCCGGGTATTCCAGCTAGTCTAAAATAAAAACTTATTTAAAATATTATCTCTTTTCTGCATGAAATTTAAATAATTCCATTTTTGCATAAAATCTTCAGTGGGTTGTTTTAACACTTCAAGAATATAGAGCAGATATTGAAAATCTGAACAACTGGAAATAACTAATGAACGGATTTTAATTTGTGAAAATGAACGGATTAAATAACAATGTCGGAAAGTTGTTTTCATTCATTATCCATATCAAAGAGAAGTTTATTTATTTACAATAAAAGTACTTAAAACTAAAAAATTTGAAAAGCGAACATAGATATTTCTTACTAACACATAATAATCAAAATATTACCTATCATACGATTCCAATATATTCTTATTAGATATTTGTAATACATATACATATATATATTTATCTGTATTCTAGCGCGAGTCTAAATGAAAAACACTAACCTCAGTTTTGAATGAGTAAAAATCCTTTTCTGAAGTTGAGCACCAATACACGGCAGCCTTATGAAGCCTAAAGTTGTTTTAAATTTTGTTTGTTTTTCAATTCTCTTTTAAGTTTGTAAAAGCTTATCACTGTAGATTGAAATGCATAATTTTTACAAGAATCGAAAATTTTGCTGTTGCTCTGCTGGTATCAGTAAAACACACTTTATAAGCACAAATATTTAATTTTGTTTGATTTTCAACAGTTGGATTGGCCGTTAGTACGAGAAATTATTCTATTAATAGTTTTATTATATAACTGTAACTTTTCCACATATTTGTTTGAATTTTGCATTAATTTTCAGTTAAATTTCATACGTAGCGCAAAATAAACAAATTGACATGTTTTTTTGCTGCAAAATCTATTGTAGATACTTTTAAAACTTTCAGATACTTTTGTATCTTTTGCACATATTAACTTGATTTTTCATTATTTTTTTTTTTTGTTTGTTGAACCTAAAATTATAATAATATTTATGACATGAATTCATGGTTAAAAATAATTTAATTGTGGTTTTATATAGTTTAACGTGTGATTTTTTGTTTTCATAAAATTTGAAAATTTTTCGCGTTAATTTAAGTTGGTAGCTCGTTGTGTGTGTGTGTCCACTAGCGTCGCTCGAAAGCGAGTCGCCAATTTGCTGAAACTCACAACGCAAGCAACAACAAAAACAATGACAACAACAACCAAAAAGTCACAATTTGTGTTGTTGTTGTTGGTGGTTGTCGCCATCTCTCGAATGACTTCTGTGTGCGATACTAGAACGACTGCGACGGCGACGACGATTTCCACCTACTGTCGTACATACAATCGTTTCAGCAGCAGCAACAATAACAACAACACAACAACAACAACAAAATCTCTCGACCAATGACACTCGACGACAAATTCACAAATTCGAGAGCGAGAGCGAAAATACAAAAACAACAGCAGCACCACAGATACAAAAAAAAAAGGTCGCACAAAAAACTCAAGCTCTGGCAAAAAACCAAAAACAACAACAAAAAAAAAAAAAAAAGACATCGAATGTGCTCATGTAAATATATATGGAGGCATTAGCAGCGACAAACCAACGACATCGAGCGACGACGACGACGACGACGACAACGACTACGGATGCTTAGGTAGAAGGTGCTCTTGGTGCTCTGTTGTTGTTGTTGTTGTTGTTTTTGTTGTTGGCAATGGTGCTGGTGCTGATGATGGTGGTGTGGACAACAACGACAACATTTATGTTTTTTTTTATGCTTCTACTTTATATACAACTCACAGATACATGCACTTTGCTCAAGTATCTATATAGCGCGTAGCTAGAATTCCAATTTGAAAGAACGACAACGACACTATAACGACAACAACGACAAATGGCGACCAACTAATGACAAGGACGAAAAGAAAAAAAAAATTCCGGCGACATCTACAACGATGCGTTCGTTCAACGACAGCGACTGCGACTCACACAACTCAATCTATCTCAAGAAATGCTCAACATAAACTAAAAAATACGCTGAAGAAAAACAAAAACCGAAATTTTTAAATTGCGATTCATTCGAATGCGACGACAACGACGAGTGTTGTTGCGACGGCAAATGAAGTGCGCGAGCTATCGAACGTATCCAGCGGATGAACCAACAAACTAACGACGACGTACATACGACGAACGAAACAAACGAGTCGCAAGCCACTGGAGCGGCTGCTGGCTGCAAAGCAATGGACGACCAAGCAATGCGACCAAATGACGATAACGACGACCAGAGCGACCAAAACAACACCATCCAAACAACGCACACATGCACACAAGCACACGCACACTTGCACACACATAATCGACAGTTGGTTGTTGTAGTAGAAGCAGCAAGGAGGAGGGTGGCCAAGTCGTATACTCTACTCTTAAGATACTCAGATGAGGTAGTTACAACAACAAAAACAACAACAGGAATAAAGACAAGGCGTACTACGGCCCGACTAAAGTGGTAATGTGGTCGCTTCGAAGAGTTCGTTTGCTCTTTGCGGTTTTTTGCGCTCTTCTATGCTCTTTGTTTTCATTCAAATTTTTAAAAAAGGAATTTTTTTTAAACAAACTTTTATATGGTGAGCGGCTAACCAGTTCCTAACCACGGCACATCCATGAGATGCAAATGTATTGCCAGCTAGCAGCTAGTCACAATATAGGAGCTGCAGATATGCGTTTTTTCTTTTGTTTTTTTTTTTTGCCTTTGCGTAGTGCTGCACTTGTTTTCTTTGCATAATTTCATTAAATCGTAATTCTTTAAATCGTAATCGTTGTTTAAGTTTTCTGGTTATAAAGCATTTATTTTGTGCCTTTATTTTATTGTATTTGTGGCTTGTTTTTTTTACATGATTGGGTTGAACAGATTTCTGACAGGGTTTGAACTTTAACCGGCAGCATGTAGTTGAATTTAAATTAAATGTCGATTTGCCGTCGCTTGTTGTTGTAGTAATATGTGTGCAGTTTTCTTATTAGATTCTTGTTAAAGTGGTTGGAACTGTCAGAATTTTGTAATAGCTATATTTATTTATTGCGTAAGGTAATGGATCAATTTGAACAACATGAAAGCTTCGGATACATTTTCGGAGAGATCTCTTAATAAGGCTCTATTTGTATTTGTAAGGATGTAATGAAAATTTAAGATGTACGCACGCTATAATGAACAACTATTCTAATCGTACTAATCGATTGCACCAATCGTACTCTAATTTTTTTCGTACCCCAAATATCTTAAATATATTAATATGTAAAAATTTTAGCAATACAAACGAAATCCCACAACTTATACTTATGGAAATAGTATTTTTAAGAGATATTTTAAAATTTCATAAAAAAATGTTCTTGGTTTCTCAAAAGTAATTCTTTTATTGAATTTGTCCGCAATTAAAGCTTCCATACACATGGTAGAATAAATGAAGGTAGTCAGTCGCACGGCTTAGAGCCGACTCCCATAAATGTAAAAAAAGAAGCAAAAACAACACTACGCAGACACTCAGTTTGCCAAGTGACAGAAAATTATTTCAATTGATTTTGACAATTATGATAGCTGAGAAAGAGAGTATTATCAGCCGCAATGATACCTTCTATTTATTGTACCATGCTTCCATAAAAGTCAAGTGAAGTTATCAAAAGTTTTTTTTGCAAATATTTTGCTTGGTTTGTACAGCTGCATAGCCTGCATAACTATATGCTGAGAAAGTATTAGCTTTTTGAATTTTGTTTTTTTTTTCAAGAATTGCTGTACTTTATGCGTTTTAGTGTAGGCAAAAATGTACCTACATATTCCTTATATCAAATATTTACTTATGCTTACCATCCTTTAAGCACCTAAAAATTCAGGACCAAAATCTTGTTTTTTCATTTTTTAAAAGAGCCGTTATTTGTCTGATGGCTTCGTCAAGATCAACTCTTTCAAAACTTGATATCCATGGAACTGACTGCATGGTACTCTGAAATTCTGGCTAGCAATTAGTCGGTGCCATTTGTTGCAAATAAATTTTTTGGAATGTAAGAGATTTGTTTTTGTAAAAGATCAGCTAAAAGGGTTCTTGGAAATCTCGATATTAACAAAGTCTCTGTTGTCCCTATGACATACCACTAACTGTGCCAAAAGCGTGTGCATCAACACTTAATCGGTTTTTTGCAACAATTTTAACATCTCTCACAGGGTGGTAGTATTTCGATCTTGTCAGAGGTCACGAATGTTCAGCCAGTACCAAAAAAACGCCAATACTAAAAACTCCACAACTATCGGCTCATTTATTGGTAACACAACCTTGTAGCCTTGAACGATGACTATTGTTCGTCCGAAACTGAAATATTGTGCTGAAACCGAAACCAGAATTCGGACCTTTTGGTAATATTTGACCGAAACCGAAACTGGGTATTTATGGTACGAGGGCCGTTTGATAATTCAGTGAAAAATTAAATAAGAAATGATTTTTGCGGTAAAAAAGTTATATATCTTAATATAGTCTCCTTTTAGCTCGATACACTTCGTGCAACGTTTCTCCAATGTTTCGATCCCATCTGAAAAATACGTTTTCGGCAGATCTGCAAAATAGGCCTCAGTTTCGGTGATGAGCTAATTTCTGGTGGTGAATCTCTTTCAGCCGAGCCATATCTTCAGGTTTGGAAACAACAAATAGTCGCTGGGGGTCAAATCTGGCGAATATGCTGGATGAGAAAGCAATTCGTACTTCAATTCAAGGGATTTTTCCATGGGAGCTGGGTATGAGCACTGTTTTCCTCGCCAAATGTGGGCGTTTCTCTTTCAAAGCGTCGTTGAAACGGTGCAATTCGGCTGCATAGTATTCGCCATTACTCGTTCTTTTCGGTGTAAGGTAATCGATGTAGCGTTCATCCCAAAATACTGTCGCCATAACCTTTCCGGCCGATAGGCACCGTTTTCGCCTTCTTCGGAGTATGTTCGGTCGGTGAAGTCCACTTTTTCGACTATTTCCTTGTCTTTGGTGTATAGTGATGGATCCATGTTTCGTCCACGGATACTAATCAACAAAAAAAAATCTTTCTTATTTTTGAATCAATCACACTTTAACTCTGCGATCGGCCAACACGATATCGTGAATTTTAATGACCATTTCTGGAGTGGTGACCTCATTTGGGCGTCCAGAACTTTCGGCTTTTTCGACACTTGTGTTTGTACGACCGCATTGGAATTCAGAAATTGATAATGCAGAGCCCCCAAAGTATTTATCAAGCCTTTCCTTGATTTGGCTGATGGTTTTTTTGCTCTTGATGAGCACACAAAATTCTCTATTTTCCATTTTTGCCAAAATTCACAAGATCATCTGCTGCCAAACACAAAGTGTAAGTGTCGCAGCGAGCTGAAATTTTGACAGAAGTCTATGAACAGATGGTAGTTAACAGAATCAGTGTTTTATTTAAAGTTGCTACGCGGGAAATTAAAAAATTTAATTTTCAAACGGCCCTCGTATATGAAGATGCAAATTTTTTTAAATAGGTAACTAATTTTTTTTTTTATTAAAAGTAAAAGAAACCATCACACTTCATACCTATAAGAATACAATTTTTTCAATAGATAATTTCTTGTCGTATGTCATACAAAATATGAGATTTTCAAGTTTCGATTTCTGCAATATTGACGCCGTTCATCCGATCACTGATTTGGACGGACACTACTGATCGACCAATTCATTCGTTTTCGGAGCGACAGCGACATTTGCCATCCAAAATTGCTAAAATGAAATAACTTAATTGCTTCGTATGCACTCCTAGTTCTTTTTTAAAAATATTGATATATTTTCTTATTTTCTCTATGTTGCAATCTTGCTATAAATGGGATGCTTTGACCTATAACCAATTTTTATTTAAAGAGACGCACACAAGAGTACGTTTTGGTTACTTTTAATTTAGGATGTGACATATGCAATTTTCCTTATACGGATGGGGAGGTTGGTCGCATCTCTACTCTAAGTCTTTCCTTAAAAAATTAATTAATTTTGAAAAAAGTCTCATTACCTTCTGTTCAATAGAAACCAAAAAATCCAATGACATTTCAGCCCTTGGAAAGACTTTGAAAGAGCTTTAGGAGAGTAAAAACTCATGCAAGAGTTTTATTGAAAACATTAAATAGTAAATTCAATTTTTTTTTTCTTCAACTTATTAAAAAATTTTAAATATCTGCTTAGTATAGCACTCTACAAAATATAATTTGTTGTTTTTATATTGCCATTAGACCATGGAACTATGCTTTTATAAGTTAAGAGTTTTTTTAAACATATTTAATTAAAGATATTTAAAATTTTGACTCTTAAGGCTTTACTTATTGATAACCTTTAGAAAACAAAATTCTACAGATAATTTTTAGAACTATACAGCTTCTGTACTATTCTCAAATACGTAAACTTTCTATATATACAAATAATTTTTAGAAATATAGAACTATCTAGGTATATATTAATACGCAACCAAAAAAGTTTGTGATCCCTTTTGACTGTGTCAACTTCAACATATTTAGATAAAACTTATATCGTTGAAAAGGTTAAAAAGCCTTATTCCCCAATGGGACTATGAGAAATGACTACGCAATGGTGAATGCCTAAGCCTTTTGTATTGGTGCTTCCATAGGATGTCTTCAATAGAAATAAACGATCTGACGTCATCAGTTCTAGTATTTACAGGTCTACTTGGACAGCTCAGCAAGCCATCCCTATACCACTGCATAGATATCCAATAGAACATTGGATTACAGAAATTATTTGATCTTGGGTCGCTGAGTGAATGTTCTTGGGAAATTGTGGAATTAGTTCCCTGAGAGCGTGTCTTCGATGACTTCGAGCTAAATAAATTTAAAACAAATTTTCACTGAACTTAATTTTCCGCTCTCCGTTTGAACTAGCAGCCGTATCTTGATAAACACAATGCTTACGTATGTATATAATGGGTAATTCTACGCCTTACAAAAAAAGTGGTTTCAAAAGGCTTTCAAAGGTAAATTCAAAGGTAAAGTCTTTGATACAATCTCTTGTACTTATAAACTCAGAAGGTATTTTCTTAAAAAATATGTATACATATATGTCACTGGGTCGGAGGTTTTCCGCAGGCCATTCCAGAAGTGCTTCAAGAATTTCTTCAAAGAAACACTTTTTAGAGGCATTCAATAAGAATATTCAAAATTCAACATACATATAAGTCTGGATCAAAAAATAATATTTCTTACTATAGATCTATTTCAGTGGCTGCAGTGGGTAGAGTGTGTGGCCCATACGCCGGACAACCCTGGTTCGAATCACACCTGACACAGAAAGTTTTTTCATTTGAATTAATTTTTCTGTTCGGCCGTCACCTCTCTGCAGACAATGACAAACCTCAGAGAGTAAAAACTGACATGAAAAGCTTCTTGAGAACATAAGCCGTTCGGAGTCGGCATAAAACATGTAGGTCCAGTTCTCGATCATTTGTGTTCAAACATTCACAACACACACAACCCATTTGATCATATGAAGCTCGGTCAAAGTTCTTTTAAGGGCTGAAATGGCCATTTCCTTTTTTTCTTTTAGAACTATTTCAAAGCTTAGAATGGGTTATAAATGATTCGAAAGATTACATTTTTTTTTTTTTTGCAGTGAAGAATTTTATTTCTATTCTGAGCATGGTTTCATGTCTGGTCGCTCAATTCTTTTGAACTTTGTTAATTTTTCAGAAAACTGTCTGCATCGTTTTCAATAGGATTATGTGATAAACACACATTTTTCGAAAGCGTTCGACAAATTCAAACATTATCTTTTAACTAAAAAATTATAAAAGGTGAAATTTTATTCCACTTTTCTTAGTTGGTTGAGGTCCGCAAGGAGGTATCCTGAGGCTGTTAGTGTTTATTCCTTTTTATTAACGATCTATTTAATTGCATGTTGTATGCTGATGAACTTAAGATCTAACTTAAAGTTAAAAATTCTTCTGAAAAGGAACTTCTTCAAAGTTAAAATAACAAACTTCAAATTTTTCTTTATGTTGTCTTTTGTCATATTACAGGGAGAGCAATTTGTGTTTATTAGAATCGAAGTGAATTAAAGAAATTTTAATCTATCATTGCTGAATGAATTCATAGTTTCCGTAGGACAATAATATTCCTAGTAATTTTGTTTAATTTCTATGTCAAATTTAAAAACGATGTATTCCAAAATTGATTAATAAGCAGAACGACTGCATTCAGACTCAGCTAAAAAATTTTATATAAAATAAATTTCTTTAAATGCCTGAAAGTGGAATACATTCACCTTCATTCTAAACAACACAACTGTTGAAGAGGCGAAGTACTGAAGAAAATATTTGAAAGAAGACCTGGTATATAAAATATTTTTGAGTCCTTGTGTCTTTGTGTCACCGTGTTATTCTCAAACTGAACTCTTAATATGTTTGCTATTTGTATTCACTTTTTTTAATTTTCCACCTGCAAGCTAATTATCGGGGGAAAAAATGTTGAAATATTAATCCCATTTTATTGACATTGCTTAGTCTGATTAAAAAATACTAAGTTAATTTTGTTGTATTAATTTCAGTCGAATATAGTGGACATCTAGAACAAAGAATTTTTGATATTTCGAATTTTTAATATCATGCTGATAATGATAATGATCAGTTGATTATTTGATAGAACGGTTCAATAGATTTAAGATTTAAAATATTAATTTGAATTTGACGATAATATATGATAAACTCCCAGAAAAGGTTACAACATTTTTTATTTTAATCCTTGTTTTTTTTAAAATAAAGAATTCAAATATTATTTTTTGGAAATAAATTCATTTTGTATTACGATTTTCTTTTTAAATATTTGTGTTTTCTGCTTATATTGTTGTGTTAGTGAAATTTTGTGAGTGAATTTTTTACTTTTTGTGTCAAATTTTCCAATTTAATTTTTTAAAATATAATTGAAAATTTTCAGTTTAAACCATTTCTCAAAAAATTATAGTCAGAAATCAAAAATTTAGTTCTCAAACTAAATTTCTTCTTGGTAATTTTAGAAGTAAACGTATTTGCTTAGAAAAGTTTCCAAGTTCTTGTTTTCAATTTTTGACTGTTGCTAACAGACCCCCCCATAGAAAGATTTTACCCCATATAAATTATAAACAATTTTTGTGAAAAAACTTGCAAGATTTTCTAAAAATTTCAAAACCTCTTAAATTCATAATCCAAATTCTATGTGTTGCCTGCTAGACTAATGGCTATATAGCTCGTCCAAATACTGCTCTATCCAAAAGCCACAAATAAAATGCACTTTCATCTGCACTTTCATATCGTAGAATTTAAATTGTCTCTCTATGTACAACAACAACAATAACAACAGAGAACGTTTCTTGGTAGCAATAATAAAATTAAACGAATGACAAACTTACACAACTGAGTGAGCGTCCCGGTTGCAACCATTAAACGTCCCATGCCTGTCGTCCTTCACAATGGGCTGCTCTAGCTGGCTATGCGCGACGTTGATGACCAATACATTGCCAACGTTGTCGTAGCACTATATTATAACAACAACAACTACTGCAGCAACAACAAAATTTATCACACTTTAAGCGACACACACTCGCATCTTTGCAAACAATCTGAAAGCGCATAGATACACACTCACACCTATGCAAACATGCATATCTATGTGTTGTTTATATATAAACATTTATTTACGCTATTGCCTTCCTTTTCGTAGGCATTTAAGCCTCATATTTCTCCGTCTCTTTTCACGGGTGACACTCTAAAAATTGTGTCGCCCAGTATGTGCCGCAACCATTTCAGAGCCCGGAACGTTGTATAGAGAGTCAGTCTAGTTAGAGGGAGGTGAAGCAAGTAGGAGATAAATATTCTATGGTTGATATTACTGCAATAGCAGGTCGCTCTGGAAGTATACGATTTTAAGAGAAACAATTTAGTGGGCCAAAAACCAAGTGTCGATAATACAGTGTAGTATAGTTCGAAATTGGAGTACTAACAGTTGAAGAGTGTATTGCAAAGAGCGTTTTTGTTAGAGAGCATATAAAACTCTTTGTTGTTTTAAGTTTCTCAGCGCAACCTAAGTGAGAGTACTATATATAGTTCATTCATGTGGAGAATATAGCTTGTTACAATGGCGGGCACCATCTTTAGTTTAGGTTCTATTTTATGGTTTTGTATAAATCAAGCACTTAACGCATTATGTTCATTTGGAAAATAGCAATAAATTCATGATTAAAATATATGTTTTAAAGATAGAGGGTCACCTATAATTAATACTTTTTTTTTTCTTTTATAAGATTATTAAGATTTTTTTTTTATATATATACTAAAACACGATTTAAGATATGGTTTTTGGCTACACTTCAATTAATAACGTTGTGTCAAGACCTCCCAGTAAACTTAAAGTATATTTTTATACTCCACCGCGTACTGCGTAAGGGGTATATAATATCTTTTTCATTCTGTCTGTAACGCCAAGAAGGAGGCGTGGCAGGTATAGAAAAATATATATAGGGAAGAGTGCCCTAATACTGGCACTGTTCATCTACTGGCACCCATCAGTTCTGATTTCCGTGGCAATGACAGCGAATTTGTGCTTAGTGTCAAAGTATCATCTCAAAAAGTTTTCACTTTTCATAAATCATTGAGTTGTATGTACGTGTTGATGTAGTCGCACGGCCGTCGAAAAGTAAAAAATACGAAAAATTCTAAGCTAATCTAATACCGAAGTCTTTTGCATCAATATAAAAAGGAAAAAATGAGTGGAACTCTTGGTTTGTTCTTTATTCATCAAAATTTCACAAGCCATCGAACATTATTGTGAAATGGAATAAAATATTTCGCGTCATGTCAGAATAGCGTCAGTGCCCACATACTGGTATCATGAACGGAACATCGTGAAAGCTTACGATTGTTATTGTTTTCATAGCGAATGGTGTATAAAATAATTTTAAATTGTTTTTGTCTTTTAACTGCGATTTTTGTCCACTTTCAGATAAGTTTTTAAGCGAAACATAATTCGCACCCATTTTCAAATAATATTTTTTATTTATTTCTATTTAATTTGCTTCCAAATAATTTTTGCCAGTTCCAACGGTCAGTATAAGCCACTGAAATAATAAATAGCACATAAAAAAATTTATAAACAAGTTATAACGCTTTATTTTAAATATTTTACAGCGAAGTGTAAATGGGTGCCAATACCTGGGCACCTTTTTTGGAGTGTCGATTTCCGAGACTTTTGCAAAATCGTCTGCCAAAATCGTATATTTCGAAATTTTTAAGTTCCGTTTAAACTTTTTGTTAGTTATTGAACTCAGCTTTTAAATGAAACCGAGAGTTCTGTCAAATTATGTTTCACACGAAAGTTATGGCGTCAAGACCTTACTGTGCCAGTACGTGGGCGGCCACTATCCCCTACTTTTGATCAGCATCACCTCCTGAGTCGATTTCCTTCTGTCCGTCTGTCTGTCCGTCTGGACGTCTATCAACACGATTACAGCCGTAATTTTAAAGCTATCGTGATGAAATTCAAAATATTAAAAACGAAGATCAAGATCAAGTTCGAAAATTTGCCATAGCGGATGAAAACTACGCCTACCTCCCATACAAAGTGACTTTATTTTAACCGTAGAATGTCTTTAAAATCCACAAAAATTAAAGAAATGCTTTGAAATTTTGCATATAAGCTTTGATATCTAATATATACCATCACTTTGATACTTGGACAAATCAGATGAAAACCATGCCTATCTCCCATACATAGTGGCTTTATTTTAAAAGTGAAATCTTTTAAAAATCTGCTCAAATTAAAGAATTGTCTTGAAATTTTGCACATAAGCTTTGATATTTAATATAAACCATCTCTTTGATATATGGCAAAATCTCTTAAAAATCCACAAAAATTAAAAAAATGTCTTAAAATTTAGGACATTTGCTTTGATATACATATAATACAAACCATCTCTATGATATTTGGCAAAATCGGATCAAAACCACGCCTACCTCCCATACAAAGTGACGTAATCTAAATAGTAAAACTTTCGTTAATATATGAAACTGAATGTCATCGTGTATGTCGTGGCTAAAGACTTCGAATATACTTCAGTATGGCCTAGGGGAGGTATTTTAACTTCGGTACCTTGCCGAAGGTCCAACCTTACTAGTTTTTTATTGATTTATATAACATTTTGAAAAGGAAAGTGTTTTTTCGGCGCTTGGAAAAAAATATTGCTTCAATAATTCGCTGGACCAAAATTCTTCATATAACCGAATATTTTTTCGTTTGGAAATGATTTACAATTGCGTAAAATAGGACAGTTTTACAAAGTTTTTTAAATGCAATTCTTCATGTATGAATATAAACACATATATATATATATAAATAGCTATATTGCAGTATAAAAATTCAGGAATCGAAACTGTTATAAGCGTTTCTAAAACGCAGTTAATTTTTAACATTAATTTATTTCCTCAAAAAATAAGGCTTATTTTTGAGTTTTATTTTTTCCCACAAACCGTTATTTTTTCATGTTTTATTTTTCTCCTCACAAACTAAGATTAATTTTGTTCCTAGCAAAATAAAATTTATTTTTGAGTTTTATTTAATTTTTTTCCTTACAAATTACTGTTATTTTTTAACTTTAATTTTTTTTTTTCTCACAAAATAAAACTTATTTTTGAGTTGAGAATCAAATGATGAGGACGATGAAGATCACAAAGCATTGTATTCCTGCAACTCAAGTCAGTGTTGCACAGCCTTTTTCTACAATGAAGTTGGTTTTAAGTGACTTGAGATGTAATTTATCTGCAGAAAATTTAGAATATCGTGTCATTTGTTAAAGCGAAGTAAGGAAAAAAATAAAATTGTTTGTAAGGGAAAAATATAACTCAAAAATAACTTTTATTTTGTGAGGAAAAAAATAAAACTTAAAAAAAAACTGTTAAATATGGGGGCGGGGGGAAACACAAAAATTAGTTTTATTTTGTGAGGTAAAATATTAAAGGTAAAATTGAGGTAAAGTTTGAAGGCAGATTTTGAATTAATTTTAAGCGCGCGTTTCCATAGCTGATGCAATGCTGGAGCGATTCGTCTTCCAACGATCGTTTAAAATCGTTTATGGTAAGATTTTGAATAGTTTTTGAATCGCGCTTAGAAGATTAGAAAGCGATTTTTCTTCTAACAAACACTCAGGTGCAGGGCCGTATCTAGAAAAATTTTGATCGCAGGACTAACAAATGTTTTCAAAATTAGAAAACACTAAAATAATAATTAAAAATGGAAACTTTAAGGAGGAGTTTTGAACTAAATTTTTTCAATTTATTTTTGTGATCATTCAACAAAAATTATGTCTATTAAACTCATCGTAAAATTATAAAAACAAATTTTGTCGACGTGCGGAAAGGCCTATTCAGCAATAATTTTTCTATTTGAAGCAAAACGTGTTGTCGAAATTATTTATAAAAAAAATTTTTATTTTGATATTTTTAAAATTACCCAATTTCACTACTTAAAATAATTTTAGAAAAAATTTAACTCATTTAAAAAAGGATTAATTTGTGTTATTATTTTGCTTTAACTGCATTCTAATTTAGAATAAAAATTGAATAAAATTTTTTAATAAAAAGATTAGTTCTGCGAGCAAAATTCTCTAGATTCTCTAGCTACGGTTTTTGGTTGAACGGGCTTTGGTTGAAACTATACAATAATTTTAGGCTAAAGCAACCTAAAAGATAGAAGAAAATCAATAAGATTTCTCTATAGTTTATATCCAAAAGGATGGTCTTATTAAAACAATAAGAAAACTCATCAAAAATATGTGATTTTCTTCTTGATTTCAAAAGTTGTTTTTCTTGATTTGTAAATAGGTAATCTTATTGATTGCATCAGATGTATTTTTGATGTAATTTTAGTAAGGAAATCTTTTTATTTAATCCGATCCTTTTAAATTTTAATATTTTTTTTATTATTAAATTTTTTTTTTAAACAAAACGAAATCTTATTAGTCTTTGTCTTAAAAAATTATTTTAATTGTTTATTAAACTAAAGTTAGGTACAATGCACCTAAGTAACGAAGACGGGTCCTGATTAAACCGCTACAGTGACACAAGATATGCTCTGCTGTTTCTTCATTTTCATTACATAACCTAAACAGATCTTTCTGGACTATACTCATGGTTGATAAGTGTTTATTTACCTTACAATGTCCAGTTAGGAAACCTGTGACAAGTCTGATAGATCTTCCACTTAGAGTCAGGAATTGTTTCGTTCTTTGGAGCGAAGTGGTTGGCATGAATGTTTTAGCCTGTCTGTTACCTTCAGTTTCCCTCCAGTAATGAAGTGCCTCTCTGTTTAGCCACATTTCAATGTTATGGCGCATAGTGCCCCATGGTATCCCGCAGAATGGTTCTGGGCCTATGAAGGACCTTACAGCCCCTTTCCTGGCTAGTTTGTCCGCGATCTCGTTTCCTAAATTGCCGCTATGACCTGGTACCCAAATGAGATGGACTCTATTATGGGTCCCATACGAGTTTGGACGTGATTTTATATGCGCTAAGTGCAAGTAGAGCTGCTTTACTATCAGAGTGAATGTAAATGTTTTTGTTCCTAGTGGGACTGTTTACATACTTTCTTAGGCAGATCTCAATGGCGTGGACTTCAGCTTGGAAGACTGAATTACCTGTGCCCGTGCTGGCATATATAGATTTTCCCTGCCTTAAGCCAAAAACTCCAGCTCCCACCCCTTCATCTGTCTTTGAGCCATCAGTATACCAGACTTGAAAGTCACCAGTGAACAGAGGCCTCTCTTTTTCCTTTGTGGTTCTGTTTGGGAAGGAGACTTGGAAGTTTTTGTAGAAGTTGAATTTTGGAAGGCAGAGATCGAAGGGTAATAACCATAGATTATCGTTCTTGGTTATTTCGTCTAACAGTGCTGAGTGAGTATTACTTGGTATAATCAAATTGTTGTCAATGATGAGCCTGACTGTGAAGAGCAGAGCTTCTTTCTTAACAAGAAGATGTAATGGTAGTATACCAAGCAAAATCTCCAAAGCAGCAGATGGAACAGGACACATCGCTCGTGTGATACATACACAAGCTAGTCGTTGCAATTTGCTGAGCTTGGCTTGAGCTGTTTTTTGGATCGTTTTACTCCACCATACTGGTGCGGCATATAAGACGATAGGTCTCGTGATGGAAGTATACATCCACATGGCTAGTTTGGGACTTATGCCCCAGTTTTTACCTACAAAGCTTCTGCTGACCCATAATGAGACCCTTGCTTTGTTTACGGTGTTGTTTAGGTGTGGGTTCCATGTGAGTTTATCATCAAGCGTCACACCTAAGTATTTGACTTCTGAGAAGTTTATAGTTTCGCCGAGAAGAGTAGGTTCAGCTAGATTTTCCCTGACTCTCTTCTTGGTGAAGACGATGATATTGGTTTTCTTAGGGTTGACGTTGAGCCCTGTTTCCCTGCACCATTTAGCTACTATGTTGAGTGCTGCCTGGAGGAGATACGATAAGGTATCCTCGTTTCACCTTATTTAAATGCACAAATAACTTGACGATTTTAGTTCACAACCAAGTCTGAAAACTAAAGTAAAGGAAGCAAAAATAACTGGCATTTTCAACATAATTATATTCCAGAAATGTTGTTTAAATAATAAGAATCTTATAAAGATTGGTCAATAAGACTGTTTTCTTAACTAATGCTCTCTTTTTAAACTTTGGAGTCAAAATAAATTTTTTTTGTTAATAATAATTTTTTTGTTGTGTTAATAACATTTCCACACACTTCATTAATTCAATAAGAATTCTTTTTAAAAAATGCAAAATTTTAGTCTTAAGATTTTTATCATTAGGTTTTCTCATTAGAATTAAAAAGATACTTTTAGTAAATATTAATTTCAAACTCTTAAGAAAACTTAAAAAAAATGCTCAATAAGGCGAATTAAAACAAAAATTTTTAAACTTAAAATTTATTAAAAGAGTTGCAAAATATTATTGTTAAACTTTCTTAAAAATAAGATAAAAAAAGATAAATCTCTGTTTTCTTTTTTAGTTTTAAAACTAAACAAACATTATATACGTAAATAAATAATAAGAGCAAATAGTTAATAAGTTATTAATTTTATATAACTTGTTTAATAAATAAATAAAATCATTAATATAAAAATAGATATCGAATTTATATCCTAGTGTCCACTGCACATAACTTTTTTTTTTAGTGACTCTGTAATACTTCCCTTAAACGTAACGTTTGTACCTAAGGTGTCTGTCTTTTTTTTTTAATTTTTTGGTAGCTTTTTTCTTAAGTTTTCATATGGTATTATATCCATAGCAATGTGTGAGTAAAGAATTATATGTTTTGGTTGTAAAAAATGCATAAAAAGTAGTAAATTTTTGTTGTGCTTAAATCATTTTAGGTATTATTTTGATAATTTTACACAAGTTTTTAAAATATTAAATAAAACAAAAATTTAATAATTGCACTGTCATTATAAAAAAAAAACTATAAAAATTATATTTTTACGAAAGTTATATACCATAAAATACACAACAAGTACAATTTGTAATGAAAACGTTTTTGTCTGATATAATTAAAAATTTGATAAAGTTTTTCTTTTATTATAATATGATTTATTTCTTTTCTTTCAGCTGTATTGGGTGCACAAAAAAGGACACTCGTCATAAATTAATAAAACAGCTCACTTTCTGTTGATGCTTGAAGCATCCCGCAAACATTATAAATCAGCAATAAATGGTGGTAGCCTTGGAACCTTATAGCACAGCAAATAAGGGGTCATTCAACGCTCAGACACTGTAAGTGAGAACTGGTATAGAAGTATTTAAATTATTTTATTAATTTATGAAATAGTGATAAGTGTGCGTTTGAGTTCCTAGAATTCTGATGGTAGACTAAAGTTTTCCGTTGAGTTTTAATGTCTAAATTAGGCGCGACTCTACATTTTTACAGACAATACAAGATTATAGTATTTAAATTTTAATCAAAATCTTGTTGTAGCCAAGCTCAAAATGTGAAATAAATAAAAATTCAAGATCAAATCCAAGCAAATACCGCCAGGATAATAATTATGAAATAAAATTTTCTACCATTCCAAGTTGACGTTGTACAGCCTCTTGTGGCCTTCTTATCAGTGCTGCACCATCACAACTAATTGCTGCTGTCGCACTAATTGTCCTGTAGATCTCATTTTTTTTCGATAGCAAACACACACCAATGATCCTTGCTGGGAAGCGCACATTTCGTGTTGACAGCTTGTGTGTGTGTTGGGAAAATAGAAAACAAAGAAAACTCACTCAAAATATAATTATTTTACTTTTTATTGACCTGCTGCTACAAAGGAATTTACAGCCATTTATTATCAAAGAACTGTACCGCATTGTTGGTTGTTGTAATTTGTTGGCTGTTAACAAATGTCATTCTCTGGCGTTTTATTGTATGTGGCCACCCATAGTGCCAAACAAGTTTGCTCCTTTTTTTTTTCAAATTCTGCGCGATTTTCTTTGACTGATTATATAAAATGTTAAATTAAAGTATTTTTTGAAGCCCTGCTTCAAGTTGACGATCATTTCTTGTCAGGATATTTGATAAATGATCAAGCTCTATCGCATACTTGAACGCTTGTCATGTTTCCTATTGAAAATTAATTATCAATTTTATTTGATCGCATCGAATTGCATTCAATTAATTATTATCGCCAAAACAGTATTAATTCGTTTTCAATAAAGTTTTATCGCATTTAAAGCATATTGATCAGCATTAATTTTCTCAATCGTTGAAATTAATCGACATAATCGAGTTCGTCTTCTTTGCTCCCTTAAGTCCATCACGTTCCTAAGTATTTAATCGAATTAATGTCCCAATAAATAGTTTCAATTAATTTATTGTTAATTGGTAAATTGATTAAATCGTTAAAATTTTCATCTTTTTGATCAAGGCTTATTTTTTTTTTTGAGAATTTTTTGAGTTTCATGAAAATAACACAACGAGTGTATAGTTAATATAATTTTCATTTATTCCATTATAAAATTGGTTGCGGACAAAGACGGGGAATAATAATTAAAGTAAGAAGATGGCCTCCAAATTAAGTACAAATAACTAAATATTGCTTAAGTTGCTTTAATTTTTCGTACAAGTACTGCTTATTATCAAATTAAAATTTTGATTTTATAGCTTTGAACAAAGGTCAGTTATAAATTGTGATCTATTTTGACTTTAGTTGATTAGATGAACAAATTTATGATGAACAAATAAAGCACTAATTCAGCATATAATATGCTATTAGTATACGAACATGTCTTAACGAATCTGGTCGATATTTCCTAGTTCGAACCTGGAATCGCTGAGTTGCAAAAATAAAAAATAAACAAAATAAATTTTGAAGTCTGTTTTTAAGTTTCTTCCTAGTATTATTTTCTAACACCAGATTTTATACTCAAAAAACTTGATTCTGCTTAGAAATAATGCTTAAAAACTTTTGAAAGTGTTTTCTTCCCATGGAGCATGAAGAGAATGATTTATAATTTTTTTCTCGGTTCTATTGAACGATCGCACTAGCTTTATCGGATCAGATTTGGAACGAACTTTATAAATTTTCCTTAAAATGCTAAATACAACTTGGGAAAATGCAAGAACATAGGAATTATTTTTTATAATGGAAGCTTTAAAGATCTTCATGGCCTGAGCGCCATCGACCGTCTACTCCCGTAAATAAGCAAAACCCTTAAGCTATAGCTGGATACCCATGCTCCAGATTTTTTGTGTTTTTTTTTTTTTTTTTGTATCTTTCCCTCCTAATGGTATGTTAGGGATTATAGAGTTTGAAGAACAATTTTTTTTTTGTATAATTAACTTCAATTCAACACTACTCGTAGTCTACGCAAACCATGATACCATGATGAGTACCATGCAACGTTTTGGAATTCAAGCATTTTCATTAAACTAGATATTTGCTCCAGCGAATATACCCAGAAGAAACTAAGGCAGCTTAGAATTGACTAAGGGTTATAGTCCCAAAGCAGCGGTCTAAGGCTGCCTATTTAAGAAAGAAGTTATACCCACAAGAAGAAACAATTTGGGACAATTTAATATATATTTTTTTTTTTCAACTTTAAACTACCTGCCAAACGATTTAAAAAAATATCCAAAATGCATAAAATCCTTCTTAGTACTAAACAAGTTTTTGTAATCCTCGCAGTTTCATAAAACAATATTTGTTACTTAATTTTCAAAAGGGCTTACCTTTTTCCAGCAACTATCCCCCAAATCAGAATAAAAATATTTTTTTAGCAACCACCTGGCATGCGATTCCTCTCACCTGGCATAATGAGACTCTCATCGTTTCATCATACACGCAGGAAAATTACATTTTCGACTTCGATTGTAGTAAGCATATATCAGCTTACCGTGAATATATTTCGCAATTCTGATCACATTTTGTTTATTAGGGTGTCCCAAAAAAAGTTGAAGTTGTTTTTCGACTTTGGGGACTTTTTCGTTAAAATACCTAAATACAATCTAAAAAAGAAACGGAATGGAAAAAACTGTACGTTGGCAACCCTGGAATTCGACAATTTTTTGACTAAGAATTAGAAATATTTTCTTAAAATTACTGAAGGTGCTCCAAGTGAGAAGTATATGTTTTTCGATTTTTTATGATTTTTTTGTGATCGAAATGTTAGAAATAGGCACTTCAATTATTTTGGAGTCAGGTTTAACAGTTCTCACTTTATTCCCGAATTTCATTTTTTTGAATTTATTGCAGAAAATAGCTTAATACTGTATCTAGATCATCCCCGTGCTGTTTTTTCCAAATGTTGCATTTTTGGATTTTTGGAAAATTTTTTCGTAAAAATGCTCAAACTCAAAATTTTCAAAAACGTAAACTTTAGCAAAAAAATTCATGACGACCATGTTATTCAACATAATTTCACAATTTTTTGTGTCTCTATTTGGTATAGTCTAAAAAAATATTTCCACAAGATTTAAATGAAATTTGTTCAAGTTTGGATTTTTTAGATTTTTTTTTTTGAAAAGTAAAAAATCACAACTCCGGTAGTTTTCATCTAATTTGTACGTTTGTTAGCTTATTTTAAAGAAAAATGAATTCAAAAACGAGCAGCGATGTACCGATGCAAGTTAGCACGGGTTTTTTATTTATGAGGGGATACCATATAAAAAAAACAAATTTAACTTTTTTGAGACACCCTATTATAGATATTACTATTCTTGTGTTTCCTATTCCTATAGGAATATTCCTATAAATTCGTATATTCCTATTCCTATTCCTATTCCTATTCCTATTCCTATTCCTATTCCTATTCCTATTCCTATTCCTATTCCTATTCTTATTCCTATTCCTATTCCTATTCCTATTCCTATTCCTATTCCTATTCCTATTCCTATTCCTATTCCTATTCCTATTCCTATTCCTATTCCTATTCCTATTCCTATTCCTATTCCTATTCCTATTCCTATTCCTATTCCTATTCCTATTCCTATTCCTATTCCTATTCCTATTCCTATTCCTATTCCTATTCCTATTCCTATTCCTATTCCTATTCCTATTCCTATTCCTATTCCTATTCCTATTCCTATTCCTATTCCTATTCCTATTCCTATTCCTATTCCTATTCCTATTCCTATTCCTATTCCTATTCCTATTCCTATTCCTATTCCTATTCCTATTCCTATTCCTATTCCTATTCCTATTCCTATTCCTATTCCTATTCCTATTCCTATTCCTATTCCTATTCCTATTCCTATTTCTATTCCTATTCCTATTCCTATTCCTATTCCCATACCTTTTCCTATTCCTTATCCTATTCCTTTTCCTATTCCTTTTCCTATTCCTATTCCTATTCCCATACCTTTTCCTATTCCTTATCCTATTCCTTTTCCTATTCCTTTTCCTATTCCTTTTCCTATTCCTTTTCCTATTCCTTTTCCTATTCCTTTTCCTATTCCTTTGTCCTATTATTTTTCCTATTCCTTTCTCTATTCCTCTTCCTATTCTCTTCCTATTTATCGTCCTATACTTGCTAGGACGTTAACCCATTGAGGTCGGACATAAGTATGTAAGTCTTCCACAAAAACATTTTTTTCAAAATAATCCATGGAGCCTGAAGTCTGCACATGACGAAATCACTTCCTGGTAGGTAACAGAATGAGCCAAGGAGTATATTAGACCTAGCTTATCGAACACTTTTCCATCCACCCAGGGAAATACGTATGACTTTATAGTTAAAAAAAAGAGTTTTCATTAATGTTTAAAGCATATGGTTTATTTTTTTATACCTTAAAAAAATAAATTTTTAGTTCCATTATGAAGTTCCTTTGGTAAAAACTGATCCCTTGCGCATGGCGCTTGTCTGTCTTACTTGAGGCAGTTCAACAGGTTGAATTCGTGCTTCAACAAATACATGCTTATCGATTTCGATCGATGTTTGTTGCCCCTGACGCTCGGCACAACAAAGAACAAAAAAAGGACATAGTGGAAAAACAGTGTGATTACCGAGTTAAGCAGTGACAGTTGAGTGGACTTTGATGGGATTGAAATGTCAGCTTGTCAACTAAGCAATGAGCTTGTAAAAACTTTGCAAGGATTTGCATTTTTCTGCTACAAGTTAAATTGTATAATTGCCGACGGAAACAAAGAACGACAAAGAGGGATGTTAAGAAAGCAATGCGACTTTAGAGATATTATGATGTGCAGCAGCATCAGTTTGTTTGTATTCCAATGTTTTTTTTTTTTTTTGGCACAGAGAGCAGAATCTTTTGTGCACACTGGGCAATGTCTTGCATATCTTCAAGATTATCCTGGCAACAGAGCTCTAAGTATTTCATCTCGTTGTGGTCCTTTTTGCAGCTAACACCTGATTGTTTTCGTACGAATATTTGTTTGCTGCCGGTTATTATCCTACGGAATGTTTTGTCTTCAATAAAAGGATTATAGTTTTCTCTATTCTGCGCTGTTCATTTGCACAGCATGTTGTCTTTGTTTCCTCAAGATTCGGGCTGTGTATGCACTCTACAAAGGATCTAAACAAAGGGGACAAAGAGATTTATCAATATAAATATTTTAAGTTCTAGGCTACTAAAATAGTACCATATAAAAGAAATGTAACAATGTGTATACTTTCGTTTACTTTTATTTAATTTTAATATTTTTTTATTGCTTTTTGTGAACTCAAATTGTATCTCATGATATGCATTAAAAAACAAAAAAGTCAAAACAACATTCTATAACTTTAATTTTTATTTTTAAATAGCTTCACCAAAGCAACGCAAATAAGCTACATAAGCCTCTTGAGCCCTCTCGAGAAACCCCTTCACCTAAAAATATCTTAAATGTAAAAAAATCGCTGTATGTTTATTCGTGTGTCAGCTCCACAAGACAAAAAAAAAAAATAAACAGCTCCACTTTCCAACATATTGTGACCACTCCAAAAGTATTTTTATTTTAATTTAAATAAGTCTGTTAGCTCAAAACCTATCAGTTGACGTTTCTCTTGGAGCTGCCATTCAAGCAAGAGCAGAAGCAGCAGAGCTCCAAGTGTCTGTGAGTTCCCGTCAAAGCGCTTGTCTCTTGGCGTCGCTGCACTTAAGTATTTGTCTTGGCACTTGTATCAATGTGTGCTGGTACTTCAGTTCTTACACCAAAAACATTCATACACGCTGAAAAAATTCTCCCCTTCTCCCAATTGCATTTAGCATCCATTACATATATGATCAGAAATGTTTCCATTTATAAAAGTAATACTATTGTTATTATTATATAATAAATAATCATGTTATCAGAAACAATTACGTGTATTATTGCACCTAGTTTCATTGGTATAGAAAATGTAATCAAAAATTAAAAAAAGAACTATATTTATTACAATAAAACCTGTTCTTTTAATAGTCAGGGCAGGATTAAGGCGCAGGCGATCGCCTAGAGCACCAAACTTTGAGGGGCGAAAAAATTAAGAACCAAAAAATTAAGTAAGTATTTACTTAAGCGGAAAAATTACAAGAAAAAAATTAGAATAGCGAAAAAAAGAGAAGAAACGAAAATTGGAAGAGCGAAAAAATTAAGAGTTAAAAATGGAGGGAGCGAAAAAATTTAAAGGGCGGCAAAATTGAAATAATACATTGTGTATTAATTTCTCCACCACCGATTTATCGTACAATGTCCCGGCTTATACTCGTCAAGAATTGACGTTCAAGTTTTGCATATTCCCTTTTAAACTTTACGATTCAATTTACACTCGTCAAGAGTTGACGGCCGATTGTTTCTTTCACTCCTCCCTTTTCCTTCTCAAGCTTGCACTGATGACGCCGAAATAAAATTGAAAATAAAGGGACAACGAACGAACACAAATCGAATTGCCATAGAATTGACGGTATGGTCTATTTTATTCTTTCTCTTTTGTAACGATTCCCGCACCACCAAACACAAGGCTTGATCGTCCATTCTTGACAAATATAAACCGGGGCAATACGATACGTAAGGAATTATCTTTTTTTTTACTACAGCGTCAGATACTTTTCAGATATATTAACATTCGAGTGCGCCTCATTGTCGTTTCCATGAATCTGTGCTGAAATCGCAGTTACAGCTGATATATGAGCAGTCATTTGTTCTCGGTTTTTCATTTGTACGTTCGTGTGATTTTGTTACAAAATTTTATTCAATCTATGAATTTTACGTTAAAATTCTAAAATTAATACAGTAGAGACTGACTTCCTGGTCCTGGTACCGTGTATCCAGTTGCTGCAAGAATATCAGTTGATTTGAACAGTGCTAGGAACATATGAAAAGCGTCAAAATTTTTGCAAGAGTTCAGATCAAAAGAGGGTCTCAAGAGAATTTTAACTGATGGGAGAGAATTAGCAGGTCAATTTGGTTCTAATCCAGAATTCGAGAATGAAACAACTCTTGGTTCAAGAAACAAAAGAAGCAATTTGATTACGAAGGTAGCAATAAACCTGTCGCATCAGGAATAACATCTTTCAAGGTGAGTTTCTTTTACGTCGTTTTGGACATCCCTGGAAGAAAGATTCGAACAACTGGGGGATCACAGTCAAAATTTTGTTTTTTTGTATGACATCCACAATTTGGCGAACTGCGACAAGAAAAATCTTCGTAACCAATGTTTCAACCTGCAAAAAATGCTCATTCATGAACACGAGTGTGACATTGACAGCCAATATTTAAATGAAGAGCTTTTAATTTTATCGCCCATGTTGCCATCTACAAGTTCTCAGGCAGATGCTAGAAGAATTACTAAAACTAAAATATTACTTACTTACTTAGTTGGTCGTAACAACCTGTGTCCGGGTTTCAACCGACCTCATCAGCTCTCGCCAGGCGCCTCTGCTTTGCGCGCGCCTTCTCCAATCGGATACACCAAGTGCGGTTAGGGCTTCCTCAGCCTGGTCCATCCATCGGAGACATGGTCTCCCTCGTCGTCGTTGACCAGCGACCCTCGCCTCGAGCACCTTTTTCGCTGGAGCTTCGTGGTTCATACGATGGACATGACCCAGCCAGCGTAGTCGCTGCACAGTTATACGCCGGACTACGTCAATGTCATCGTAGAGCTCATACAGCTCGTGGTTCATTCGGATGCGATAGTCATCGCCGACTCGAACAGGACCGAAGATTTTGCGAAGAACTTTTCTCTCGAACACCCCCAGAGCGGCTGCGTCAGTTTGCGAAACTACCCATGCCTCAGCGCCATAAAGCAGCACAGGTAGAACGAGCGTCTTGTAGAGTGTTAGTTTTGTCGATCGAGAGAGGGCTCTGGAACTTAGTTGCTTACTGAGCCCGTAGTAGCACCTATTAGCAATTATTGTTCTTCGCTTTATCTCCAGGCTGATTTCGTTTTTGGTATTAATGGCGGTGCCAAGGTAAACGAACTCCTTGACTACTTCAAAGTTATAGCTGCCGGATGAAACGTGGGAGTCTAAACGCCGAGCTCCCTTGTTTGTAGACAGAATATATTTTGTTTTGCCCTCATTTATCGTCAAACCCACTTTGGCTGATTCCTTTTCGATAGCGGTGAAAGCAGCGGTAACATCTCTCTTGGTTCTGCCGACAATATCAATATCATCAGCGTACGCAAGGAGCTGAACGCCTTTGTAGAAAATGGTGCCATTACGATGCACACCGGCCTTTCGTACGATCCCCTCCATGATGATGTTAAAGAGATCGCAAGACAGTGGATCGCCTTGCCTGAAACCTCTTTCGGTATTGAAGGTTTCGGAGAGGTCATTTCCTACTTTGACGGAGCTGCGTGTGTTGCTCAACGTCATTCTGCAAAGTCTGATCAACTTTGCAGGCATACCGAACTCAGACATTGTTGCGTATAGGCAATCCCTTCTCGGGCTATCGAACGCAGCTTTAAAATCGACAAAGACTAAAATATACTATTGATAAATACCTATGTATCAGAATTTTAAATTATGCGTTAGGGGGGAGGGGGAAGGGGCGGGGCGCCAAAAACAAGTTTGCCTGCAAGGAAAATTTACCTTGATCTGGTCCTGTTAATAGTTATAAATTGAATTAAGTACACAATAATTCTGCATACAACACATAAAGTTCAGCAAATATTTCTTCCGTTGTTATAATTTAGGTTTTAACTTTAAATTTATTTTGACGTGTTACAAAAGTTTTCCAAATATTTTTAAATTATTTGAAATTTTTCAAAAGTTTTTTACTCAAATGAGAAAAATGAGATGAAAGCCCTATTATATGCAATATAACTAGCTTATACCCGGTGTGCGTTGCTACACCCGACAACTATAATGGAAAATAATAAATATATTTAAAACTTTCATTATGGAATACCATGTATTCCATGGTTATGTTTTCCATGGTATTACCAAAATTACCTATTTATTATAAAAAGTGCAGCTTCAGTTAACTTTATGACGATTACTATAATCTTTCGAAATCCACTCGCAACTCTTTTTGTGATCATCAACGTTTTTAATTTGTAATTTCAACTCTTTGAGGCTTTCAAATTTTTCTTCTAATCGTCCAAAACAATGATCTATTCGAACGCGATACTTACAAAAGTATTGATTAAAATTGTTTCTGAACTCTATCGTGAGCTCATTACTATTTTGTGAAAAATGGCGTTATGCAGAGTCTCCTATAATCCATTGAAGATCGGAATAAAACGGCATGCAGAGTCTCATCCAATACATTGAAGATCGGAATAAAACTGTTGGGGTGCTTGGCTTAGTGGAGAGTTTGAAAATATTCTCGTATCGTGGATGCTGCCATGATAACCAATGGTAGCATGTCAAATTCTTCCATCGTTGTCGCACACTGCTTGCCTTTTTAAAGCTTATTGCCTTTTTTTTTATGAAAAGAAGATTTCACTTTGTGAATTCGTACCATCTATGTAACCGATGCACCTTGGCAGCTCATTTATTGATGTTGCAACCATATTCAGCCTTTCGAAATGAGAGGGCAAAAAGAAGAACTATGATTTCAATGGAAGTATCGCTTTAAAAATTCGTTTGGTTGCAATATTAAAGGTTCCACTATCACCCAATCCAAAAACTGTAGTGATTTTCCGAATCGAAGCACCTCACAGAGGGCGTAAAGGCAAATCTAGCAGCTCACAATGGGAAAAACATAGCAAAAACCCTCGCATTGGAGCAAATCAAAAAGTTGTGGGGAATATTTTTTCTTTGCGTTTTAAAAACTACACATATTACTGCTTCTAAAAACTTTTCTGAGCAAACTAAAGTCCAAGAGCTTTTCGATTCATAGTCCTTAAAAGAAGGCCTTTTTTCAAATAATTTGTTGAGTGTAAATATTTTTTATACTACTATATTAAAGTTTATATATTTCGCTTATTTTCCAACGGATTGCAACCATTTTTAGCATGAATTTGCCAGAAATTGAGTTATAATTGCTTTAAGTTAACGCTTTTTACAGTAAAAAACTCTTTTGAGTATTTTTTGTACTTATAATGTATTGGGCTCAAAATGGTCATAATAAAGTAACTGAATATATCAAGGTCAAGGATTGAATGAGCTCCTAGACTTTTTTTTTTATAAAATGTTTGTGTTATTAATAAGACATGTGTTAATTACTTGTCTATGTCAAGTGACCTTACGGGCTTAGTTTAAGGCTTGCAAATATAATTGATATATTTAACCGCTTTCTTGTGGCTTCTGACCCACTAATAACATCATTACGGACTAGTAATAAAATTGTATCAGCTAAAAAAGACTTGCATTTAGATGTTCAAAATATGCTAAAATAAATTCACTACTAAACTGTTTTTAGTCGTTTTTCCTATTACATATACTATGTGTTGGTTTTTTAAACTCGTTAAAAGTTTTGTGACAGAATGGCTAAATCAAGTTCATGTAGTTTTACAAGTTGCACATTTTCTTCAATTGCCTGTAAAATTTACATGAACTTGCATCATCTTCAACTCATATGTACTTGATGCGTTTAGTGAGAAAAATATTATCAATGCTGTATGCAAACGTTAAGGGGTTACATTACATTGGCAGTTTTTTGAAATTGACTTTTTTTTAATAATTTTGTATTTGAGTAAATATTCTTTCTATAATAATTCTAAAAAAGATTTCATGGAAAAACTCCTACGGGTTCATAAGTTACAGCCGGATTAGTGAGAGCGCATTTTTAATTTCTGCGCTACCTACGTACGGCAGCTGGTACATACTTGTTTTACTTGCTACCTGATTTTTGGTGGTTGTTATTTCGTACCTACTTGAAGGGTGAACCCGAATTGCTAAACGATTGCAAAAAACTAAAAGAAGCAGCACAAGACAAGATAAGGAAGGCATAAAGTACAAAGCAGTCATGGCAGATTGAAGGTAACCTTTTTTTTCTTTGTTCACAAACTTTGAACGGGTTTATGCGGGTTCATTTTTTGACGAAATTTTTTTATTTTTTTAAACTTGATTTGCTATCGTGTGACACGAGCTTTTTTTTAAAATTTTTTTATGAATTTTTAAAGTCAATATTTTTTTCGAAAAAACACACTTTCAAATTTGGAACATCACCAAAAATTGAAAAAAATTTAAAAAAAAGCTCGTGTCATACGATAACTAATTTTGTTAAGATTTAAAAAAGTCATTTTTTTCCAGATCGGACAATTTTTGCAACTCCCAGCGCTGCAACCACGAGGCCCCGTGTTTTTCTCTGCCGCCAGTTTGGAGTTCTATAAAACCATGTTGGAGTGAAAAATATATTTTTTTGAATTTTTTTTCTTGCAATTTGTTCAATTTTCTACAATAATAAATTTTTTAAAAATTGTTTGTTTTTGACTGAGTTATGAATTTTTAATAAAATGACTGTTTTCTCTGCCGCGAATGTCTTGTACCACCTTAATAAAACCTATGTTTTCATTGGCATTTTAAGATTCTTAGATTTTGAAATCAAAAATTCAGAAATCGTAAAGGTTAAGGATTCTTAAGAATTAAAAAATAAGATATTAATTAATATAACGCGAAAACTAACTACTTAGTTAAACTACTAGACTTATTGTTAGTTAAACTGCTTTTAACGAGTATTTACAATATATGTATTTTGCTTAAATTTATTTTATTAACCTTTATAGAGTAGTCGAAAAAAATTAGTATATATTTTCTTTTAACATTTTTTATGAAGATTTTATGCCTGGACTTTTGAAATGCTTAAACACGGGTGTTTTTATTTTTGACTAGCTTTGTAAGTCCATTATCAGAATTTCGATTTTTCTTCAATTTCACGCAGTGCAGTTTTCTAAAAGTCCTAACTTCCGGCTGTAGGGTGTCAGGCTCTGTTGAAGAAAAACAAAGAAAACTTACATTAGTCTCTCTATTGAAGAATTCTGTAAATTACAGCTAAAATTCAAGTATCTCGCATTAATATTATAGACACTAGCGTTAAAAACAGGCGATGCGAGGGTTTTTGCTATGTTTTTCCCATAGTGCGGCGTTTAATTCAGTTTTTGAAATATTGCATTGAGTAATTTTTTTTTGTGTTTTCGGTTACCAATATCCTCTTGATTTAATTGATAATTTTTGTTTATACTTACAGATTCGAACAGCTGTGAGCTTTCAATCATTGCATATGTGTCAACAGATACAGCAATATATTTTTTCGCCATTTCACATAGTGCAGTACGAGCTTTGTAAACAATAAATTCATTTTTATATTTGCCATGTAAAAGGAATTTTGTTAAAGCTTGGGGTATATATTTAATTAAAAAAAGTGTCTGTGGCTTATGTTTTCTATGCTGTTTTCATCACAATATCAGCACCAAGTTTCATCCAATTATCTATACCCCTTCTTCTGCTAATGTATCCTGACTTGTTTAGGTGTAGGGTCTAAAAAGTGTCAATTTCAAACCCATTTTAAAAATTTATTTATGTGTCATCTTTTAAAACGCCGATACACGTGAAATTTTTTTTGTCTCTTCTACCATGATCTTTTTACAATATCTCATAATTTTGAAAAAAATTGTAAAATTGTCATAACAGGTTTCTTGGTTGTATATGCGGGTAGAAAAAAATCACAACAGCAACAAAAATTCTAGAAATGTATAACTTCACAAATTTGTGTATCACAATTTAATTTACCCCTTTATTTATTTTGAAGTTATTAATTTAATACAGCTAAATTAGCTATTTCGCGCACTGTGCACCTGTATGTCTGTATAAGCTCCCACTCGGAATAAAGTTATTTGCAGTTGAAGAGCCAGAGGTAGTTAGTTAGCTAGTTAGTTAAGTGAGGAGTGAGCAAGTCACCTAGTTACTGCGGCCTCAAGGGCCTATTGTAATAAACCTCTTTAAGTTATAGTTCATCCTTAATCATTAAGTGCGTGAGGAACCGAGCGATGACCTTGGGTGAACTATCCGCTATTAGATGCGGTTCTAGGTACAATGCACCTAAGTAACGAAGACGGGTCCTGATTAGACCGTTATAGTGACACAAGATGTGCTCTGCTGTTTCTTCATCTTCATTACATAATCTACACAGATCTTCCTGCACTATACCCATGGTTGATAAGTGTTTATTTACCTAACAATGTCCAGTTAGGAAACCTGTGACAAGTCTGATAGATCTTCTACTTAGAGTCAGGTATTGTTTCGTTCTTTGGAGCGAAGTGGTTGGCATGAATGTTTTAGCCTGTCTGTTAACTTCAGTTTCCCTCCAGTAATGAAGTGCCTCTCTGTTTAGCCACATTTTAATGTTATGGCGCATAGTGCCCCATGGTATCCCGCAGAATGGTTCTGGGCCTATGAAGGACCTTGCAGCCCCCTTTCCTAGCTAGTTCATCCGCGATCTCGTTACCTAAATAGCCATTATGACCTGGTACCCAAATGAGATGGACTCTGTTATGGGTACATACCTTGATAAGTAGCTGTAGGCAATCCCATACGAGTTTGGACGTGATTTTATATGCGCTTAGTGCAAGTAGAGCTGCTTTACTATCAGAGTGAATGTAAATGTTTTTGTTCCTAGTGGGACTGTTGACATACTCTCTTAGGCAGATCTCAATGGCGTGAACTTCAGCTTGGAAGACTGAATTACCTGTGCCCATGCTGACATATATAGATTTTCCCTGCCTTAAGCCAAAAACTCCAGCTCCCACCCCTTCATCTGCCTTTGAGCCGTCAGTGTACCAGGCTTGAAAGTCACCAGTGAACCGTGGCCTCTCTTTTCCCCATGTGGAGACAGTAGTAATTGAGGGGCAGCTTCTTTATTCTGAAAAACTTCGTCATCTTTGTTGATAAAATATGATTGAACTCCATTCTAGACACACGTAAAATTTGGCGGTATCTGTCCTAATCAAATCTGTGCAAAACCCTTGTTGGAACATCGAAATGTTCACTTCAGCGGTTATTTAACAATAAAACCAAGTCGAGGACAAACATTAAATAGCAAAAGCAAAATACTGAATTAAAAAACTATTTTGAATCATATCCATATATAATCATATCATATCATATACCTGTGTTGACTATCATTAAATTGTAAGCATTTTTCTCTCGTAAAACGTAAATTATTTTTTCTTTTTCACTATGTTTAGGCATTTTTAATTTAGTTTTCAAATGAAACCAACCGAATTATTTCATATATCGTCCCCTTCATGCCAAAAACGCCAAAGTGAAAATAAATAAACCGTTAATTGATCGCACAAAGAGTAATTTTTTTTAAGTTTTTTGTGGAGCAACAGAAACCAAATTTCAACTGTGTTTTATGAAGGCATGCACCATCCATTTTCGAAAAGAAATTTTGGAAAAGGTGGATTTTTCCGAGCCATTCCCAAAAAACATAAAAATGCACATTGGCGTTTTTGGCATGAAGGCGACAATATATTTCTTTACATTTGTGGTAGTGTTGCCAACGCTTTTTTACTTTTATTTTAAAGGGTGCTCATAACTGTGGTCTTCAGGTATGGTAAAAAAGCCATAATAACACGATACCTTACAATTTTTAATATAATCATTGTGATTAAACTAATATTTAAATTAATATTTTAAAGTGTTTTGACACTTTAAGAGCATATATTGTTTAAGAGTTTAGTTATTTTTTTTAAGAAATCAAAAAATTTTATGCTTTTCAATTCTATGAATTTGTTATAGATGAAGAGGTAATTGTAAATGTTAAGTATTTAAGTATTTAATTGTAAATGTTAAGTATTGACAAGCCCAGCAAGCTATTAGAGAAACATATTGTTCCATAATGGAATGTGACCTCAGCTACATAAGCATCAACGCCAGCATCCTCATCAATAGCGTCGTTGGTCGCTCAACCAATCAATATAAAATCGGACGAAACTATCCCCACTATATGCAGGAGGCTTAAACAAACGTGATTCTGATTACATCTGTTGAGGCACCAGCTACATGGTGCCGTAGCTAAACACAACTGGTGCACTATGGGCCAAAGCAGCTAGTGAGACTTAGTTGAAAAATAAGAGAAACAAAAAATACATACTTTAAAAAAAAAAAATAAAAAATATAAGATTAAGTATGCGCGATAAATTTTGTATAAATCTCAACAATAAGTCGCCCGGGGACAATTTTTTTGTGGTCGTTATTTAGTGTTGTTGTTGTTGTTGTTTTTGTACTATATGTATGTCGAATACAAGTGTATACCACACAAATACACAAACATGCATACCATTTACTTTTGTTTTCACGGTGCTTAAGTGTTTTAACTGAAATCATTGTTGTGCTTGTTATTGTTGTTGTTGTATTAAGGGGGAGTTGATTTCTTTTATATGTAGACTTGGGGACGGTCACATGCGATACGCTCGCATTCAGCTATAGCAACAAAAAAAAAAGAAAGATATAACAAATAAAAAAATTTTGCCTTAAGCTAGTCAACATTTTGTGGTCTGTCCTAAGTCACTTCTTTAATATTATACTAATAAAGGGCAATAAAAAGCAGAACAAATAAAGTTCAATCGATTTTTTGCAGCTTGGCGTCGCTGTCAAGATTGATCTTTTATTCTAAGCGCATAAAATAAGTATGAAACGCTTCAAAAATTTGCCATCAATGCAGACACATTGTCGCTGTCCACCTCCATCGTGGTCTCTCTGCTTGTCTCTTACAGATTGACTGTTTCAAAGTTTCCTCACCTGATCTTCTGTAGTTCTCCTAAAAAATTAAATCACTTGCGGCATTGACCGCGCCCAAGCAACTTTGAATGAATCGCAACTTTTGAGATCAACTGCGTTAGTTGAGCAATTTTTGGGCTTTGCAAGCAATTTGAAGATCGATATCGGAATGAGCGATATTTTATCAATGAAATAAAATGTATCTCGGTCAAGCATAAATAATATTTGATATTTATAAACATTACAATAAATTTAGCAATAAAAAGAAATAAGGCTTTGATGTTTGGTTTTTTTTTTGTATGTATTTTCAAAAAGAAAAGGGTGTGATAAAGGCATAATTTTGCAAAAAAGTTCACATTCAGTTTAGCTAATAGACAGGTGAATGAGCAGACCTAAAAAAAAAACCAAATTTTACCAAAAAGTCAATTCTTTGAAGTTTTGATAACAACTCATTGTTAGACCAACATTTTGCTGAGACTACAAATGGTTTTATTTTGACACTAGTTAGAAATGTTTTTACTTAGTTACGAAATAATAAAAAATATGCAATATATAAAATAGAAATATTTTATTTTAATTTGAAATTTAAATAAGTATAAAATAAAGTGGCCCATAACAGGCTCGTAACCAGAATTTTTTATGGGTTGAAGGGAGTTTTAGATAAAAATATGTATACATGTAAGTACCAGTAAAAAATTAAAAACAAGGATATGGACATTTTTTTCCAATAAAATCATTTTCTTTTAAAAATATTCTTGTATTTGAAATTTTTTAAATAACCAAAAGTAAGATCATCATGGTTTATTGAAATTTTTATCGAACTAATTCTGAGATTGTCTTTAAAAATTTAAATTTTCAAAATTAACACAAAAAGTAAAAATTTTCCTAAAAATTTTAAAAATTAATTACAAAATCAATTAATTATTAGAACAAAAATAATTAAAAAGATAAACAAAATTTATTTCTAAATAAAATAATTATTAAAATATATATTAAAATGAAAGTTTTTTAAAATCAAAATTAAAAAAAGCAACAAAAAATTAAAATTTTTTGAATTAGCTCATCTGTTGAAGTTGAAACAAGAATATACATTTTCACATCAAGAGGACAATAAAAAAAAGAGGAAATCCTTCAAACTGTTTTGGCTATCTTACACCTTCTTTGGTCCCTAGCTTGTGTAGAAGATTGTGGCTCTGTGCAAAGCTAGTACGAGTTTCATCGTAAATCGTAAATAGTCAAAATATGACACTGAACAAAAATTTTTTCATCGATTCCAATACTATTCAAAAGGAGAAATGTAAGAAAAACTAAAAACTATTTTTTTTTATTTTTAAATTTTTCTGGATAGTTTAAAATAATTCATAAAATATCGAATTTCAATATAGTTGAATGATACTATAACTGAAACAACTATCCAATTTTCCAACTTTTTTGAGCTATATTTAGTACCGGGCCTTTACAATACTAGTAATTTAGCAACTAGTCTTCGCACGGGACCAATATTTTATAAACAAGCTTGAGAGTTATAGAGCTACAATCACCTAAAACCAAAATATGACTCTATGAAAACAATTTTTTAGCTAAAAAAATTATTATTAAAAGAATTTAATAATTTGTTCAGTCTTTAAGTCAAATATGAATTTATTGAAAAAAAATTTATAAATTATATATTTTCAACTTCAAAATTTTTTATTTTTTAAAATAATAAAAAACTAATTTTAAAAAAAGAGTAGTTAAAAAAATTCAATTGTAAAAAAAAATTATTTCGAACTTTTAAAAAGCCAAATCTTTAAAAAAATACCTAAATAAAAAAAAAAACAAAGAAAAACCATTTTTTTTTAACCAATTTCGGGTTCGAACCCATGTCCGCGAATGCTGGCTTTTATTATCAAGCAAATTAAGCAAGGTATATTCAGCACCTGAAATAGTCGAGTGGGAAGGTGCCGGACTAGCATTCAGATGACGTGGTTACAATTCTTGACGTGGTAAGCTTGAAATTAGTTTTTATTTTTTATAAGATTTATATGATTCGTTATAGAATTGCATTTTTTAGTTTTGGAAACTCGTCAAAGAATTGCTTTTTATAGTTTTGGCGACTCGTTAACGAAGGAGGAATTTCTCCCGCTCGCGATATTATAAATGAATCGCTTCTAATAATTTCTAATGAATGAAATGTACGAGAATGCGATTCGTAAACGATAACATTAGTGAATCATTTTGGTTTGTTGGGTAGGCCCCGAAATTCAAATAGAAATTACTGAATAAAATGTTTTTAAAAATAATTTTTCCAAAAATGAAATTTTTTCCCGAAGTCGTATTTTGAATTAAGCTGATTTAACAAAGCTTATAATTTGAAAACGTATTTTTCATACAGCACAAAATTTTTGAACACAATTTGGAGAGTTAAGAAGTCTAACACACCACTTAAGTAACAAAATCGAATCGCCAAAATATTTACTTTTCCGAATCACGTGAAATAACCCAAATTATTTTTAATTTTGTGTAAATAGATATTGTTATATTAGAATACAAATTAAAATTTCAAACAAAAAAAAAAAACAAACGAATATTTTCTCAAAGGATTTGGGTCTTATTAGCTTAGAAAATGCATACAAAAATGTCAATCTCATTTTCAAAAACTTTTAAAATTAGGTATTACTTCATATCGTATAATATAAATTTTAAATTTACATAATTATCAAAATTTTTCTTAAAAAGCAAAATATTACATTTTGATTTTAATACTCTATTTTGTGTATTTTTTCCTTATTTTCTAGACCCCTCGGGGAGGATTTGAATCCATAAAATCCCCCTTTGGCTACGGGTCTGGTTCATTATATACTAACCAAGAAAGTGGCATAATTGAGAGCCGTGATTCAGAATTGTAAAAAAAATCTCAAAAGAATACAGAGCGGCAGAAAGTGGCAGAAAATAAGTTGTATTGATAGTTTCAACTCAGGTGGAGAGGATTTTCAGCCACAGGACTACCATGAAAAGGGCAAACAAAGGATATAAAAGTTAGCTCAAGATTAGTTGGACAAAGTAATTCTCCCAAGAAGACTCAGTATCTCTCCGAAACATCTGTAAGCACTATAAAGTCTGATATGGTAAAGATGACGCTTTCAATAAAAATCATTATTTACAACCCTACAAAAATGAAAATTTTATTATGTTTCGTTAATAGAAAACTTTTCGTCTGTTTTTCAATGAGTGGGTCGTAACGACAACGGAGAGTAATCCTCTATGCTTCTCTTAACTATGTATAGGTATATGGACTAATTTGTGTTCAGTGTACATAGCCCAGTATTGCCATATCTATTTTCTAGCATATCGGGACAAAAGCGAAATTATTGTTCGAAATAATACTCTTATGTCAACCTTCAAGACATTTTTCATATTAGTTTTCCGGAATGACGTCGAATCCGAAAAGTTTCTTCGCCAATGCTCTTTTATGTCTTCTATCAACTGAAAAGGAATGCGTCGAAGTGTAAATTTGAGTTTTGGAAAGAGTAAAAGTTAGTCGAAGCCATATCGGGTAAAAACGCTGGTTGTTCGAAAATATTTGTGGAGTTTTTGGCAAAAATTTCAAACACAATGTTAGCCTTGTGACTAGCCATGCGGACCTAGTCAAGCGGCAACACGTTTCAAGCTCAAATAATTGTGCACAATGCCACGAATTCATACGAATAAATGACGACTTTTCGTCACTATTTTCTTTACTTTATTGATGTTAACTTCAGTTGAAGACGTTGATGGCCAACCAGGGCAAGTCAGATCATCCAGCACATCTTAACCGCTATTGAATGCACTGTACCACTCATATGCACGTGTTTTAAGCAAATAAAGTCCATTCACTAATAGTCTTTTTAAGCATTCTCAGCGATTTGGCACACAAAATCCAATTAGCAGTACAAAATTTGAGAAACGAATTTTGTGTTCAATATTTTTATTCATTTTTAAAATCGCAAAACACACTTGAGATGAACTGCCTAAATAGAGCACAGTCAACAAACTAAATGACAGATCACGCTCAAACTATTCCGACATCAGGATATATAAAAGTTGTGTCAACTTAGCAACAAAAATAATTTCTGCAATCACTTTAAGCGGTCATGCTTTTAAATGACCTTAAATTACCGGTACCGGTAAAGTTATCAGAGATATAACGCTTTTTGCAACTTATATGCTCATTTATTACACCCAAATTCTCTTGACAAACAACTCCCTCCCTTTCGGGTAACAATATAAGTCCTTGAATACCAGTCAGGGTTGAAGCATTATAAAAGTTAACTGTAGCAAAATACTAGAGAAAAAACCAACTCAACCTACAAAAAGATCTCGCGTGTAGACATGATTACCGGATTACTTTTGTATCTTCAATATTTTTCCTAATATGCAACCATGACTCAAACGTTCCATAATTTTTTGCTCCTCTCACCACACACTTCATTAATTAAACATTTTCCTCCATTAGCAGAAATTGTTCACTTCATTTGAGCCACTTGCAAAAATTCGCATGCTCGGACAATGACTATAATTATGGTTACGATGCGACAAAATCTCTGCGGGAGATGCAGCACGCAAGTTACTGGTGGTGGTGGAATGCAACAGATGGCATCAGCATCGGCATCGACTGTGGTACCTACAATTGCGTGACACTACAAGCTAAAAACACACAAGTTAACGCGATCACCAAATTGCAGCTTATTGTTAACCATGTGTACCATACGGTCTACCAGCCAGCCTCACAACCACCACACTACTACCACCACGAATGTTGAACGTAATTCGTTAATTAACAAGCGCGATAACAACTTACAGGTGTACCACACCACACATGGATCTGACCGGAAGGAACTCTTGTGCACCAACCTAGTTTGCTTGTAGATCAATGCTGATCCAGCTGCTTGTGCTCATAGTAAGCAGAATGAACGAACAAAATCTCAGAGAAAGCGAACAAATAATATTATTGCTCAGGGACTCAATATGCATCCTCATCATCATCATCATCATCATCATCATCATCATCCTCATTATCATCATCGTTACAAATAATGTTGATGCTTTTACCTGGCTCACTACTGAGGCTGGTTATGCCGAAATGCCAGCAACAGCAAGCAACAAACTACAAACAATGAGCTACAAGAATGAGGAACAACCTGTCGTTAGATCAAATCAATTCAACAGTCATCGCATCGTAGAGCATTTGGAATCCTTTGTCCGCTACTCTACTGCCTTGGTACTCTTGGTATGTGCATCACGTCATTCTGCAGCAGCTACGATTGCATGTCCTCATATCTTAACACATATTAGCCATCAAGAAGTAAATTATTTGGATGAAAAAAAAAAATAAAAAACCCTTTTTGGGGCGGATTTTTTAGTGCAGCACAAAACTAAAAATTATGAACAGAAAATCTTAAAAAAATAGTATCGGATCGATCAAACTGTTGCAGTGAGCAAGCAAGTTTATTTCGTATTTGTTCGGTGTTATGTGAGCGAGCTTGCGTTGAACAAGTTCAAGGCTGTATTGTAGCAGCAAAAGGCTCCGAAAAGTAAGATTTGTATAAAAATAAAAGTTCATGAAAATAGTAATCAAAAAATACCAGGCACCGAAAATAACAGTTATTTGTAAAATTTCTATTCAGAAAGTCAGACGGAGAGAATTTAGTACAGTCATTTGGTAGTTTTACCAGGAACGTTTCCGGGAGTTTTGCAAGTGGGTATTTTTATAGATTTCGATGTGCTCTTTCGGCAATTTAAAAGCAGTTTTTTACCAATATTTCCTTTCCGATTCATTCTACGATAAAAACATGTGGGCAACTCCCAGCGTGTCGGACGTTTCATTCGAACGCTTCTTTTAAAAATTTTTCATACGATCCAGAGATATGTTTGGGATAAATAAATTACCGAAATGCTATCTATTGGTATAGTAAAAAAAAATATAAAACAAAATTATATTCAACTCAAATTTATAACAAAATTTTTAATTTAAACATGTGTTCGGACGTTTCACGAAACGGAAAACATTTTGGAACTAAGTTCATACTATACCTAGATCTGCATATTTAATAGTCGCATAAAAAAGTCAGAAGACAATATTTTTTACAAATTTAACAAGCTTTCAGAAAAGCCATACTTCGTCTTTATTAAGGGCATAGTGAGGTCACAGTAAATTATTTTTTTTGTTCGGATGTTTCGTGTCGGACCTGTCAGATTTTTCCATTGTGTTTATATTGGGTAATTGAGCAATTAAGTAACTAAGTAATTAAGTAATTAAGTTACTAAGAACCAAATTTAACATGTTGTTCTTTCCTTGCCTCAATCATTTCATTATTATCTTTAGCCAATGCCTTCCATTTTTAACAAAACATAAACATTTACGAAACACCTAATAAACATTTACTAAAAAGAAAAACTACATTTGTGAAACACTGCGGGCAATTTGACCATCATGGTAAATGAATTAATGTATAAATTGCTTAAATAAATAAAATTTAAATATTTTTCTAGGATAATATTCTAAGACTATAAGATTTAAATAACTTTTAATTTTTCACCTGTGCTTACCATTTGTGGGGTTTTTATTACCATCGAGCTTGAGTAAAATCAGAATTCTGCATACGATCAATATACGATTAAGACAAATTGACATTGTTGGAAACAATAAAATAAACATACGAATGCTTTTAATCCAGCATTGACGAATGTGATCAGGAAAAATCACTCTTGCTATAATTTAGGAAAAACAAGATTAGTTAACCCTGTAACTCACAACGTTGAAATAATGGAAAAAAGGCAAAATATTTAATTCTGACAAATGTTGATGTCAGGAATACAATTCCGCTGACTGATTGCCAATTCGATTGAAAGTGTATTTTGAAATTTTCAATGAATATTTTCTGTGCAAATACCAGTTTTCGAATTACGGGTTGTATAAAATTATCTAATACTTAAATATTACTTGTATTCCGATTCCTCTGACGATTCCAATTCCGCAGACGATTCCTTTGTTCAAAGAATTTTATAAAAAATATTATAGAGTAATTGTTATTGGGAATTGGATGATTTTATCAGTCATGATATCAAATTTTTATGAGAAGGTATTATTATATATGAGTATATATATGTATATGAGTATATTTCTTTTGAATATAATTTAAATCTTTGAAATCATTTTCGGAAAAGTAATCTTTTGGGCTTTTTGTGTGGAATGTTTTTATTTGTAGAAAAGCAAATCACAATCCTCTATCTATCAAGAGATTATTGTGATCTACTGCAACATAGCTGTAGTAATACATACTTAATATTGAATCGACAACTGTACTTAGCAGAGGCTTTTGGATCAGTGGATAGTGTTTTGAACTTATAATCACAACGTTGCGGGTTCAATTCCACGCAGAGGATCGAAGAAATATTTTGAATATATTGATATCACAATTTCTTTTTATAATAGACGTAAAGAACAAACAAACATTAATTTCATTAAGAAAAACGCTGTCGAAATTAAAAAAGGTGTCGATTTTGAAATGTCACTCAAGCAAATCACAGAACAAGGCACAAAAAGCCACGCTTTGAAAAACCGAATCTACTATAAAGAATCTATATAGAGTATAAATTTATAGATTTATTATATAAAGCAGTTGAGCTCACGAAATTTTACAGGAGAGCAAATGATTTTTAAAAAACAAAATTAAATACAAGATATTGCGCATCGTAACTTTTAGAAATGAAAAAAAAAACAAAAATAAAAGACAAAACAAAAACAAATCCCGTGTGCGTTAACACACAAGCAACGGATAATTTGCATGCTTTTGTTGTTGTTGTTTAGGCGTTCAAAAATAGATGATCGTTAACAGCGGCTTGTGGTGCTGCTATTTGCATTTTTTTTTTTTTAGATTGTGTTGTTGTTTTTAAACGTGGTTTGGTTTTCGAATGGTTTGGCGCAAAGACAAAGCTCATGATAGAAACAAATTTGTATGGCGGGTAACGCGAGCAAGATGAGCTACTGGATGAGCATGTCTGATATAGAGTTAGGGTAGCCAGATTCAAAATGTATAAAAACAGTACAAAGAGTAAAAAAAACAGCACAATTCGAAAAAAAACAGTACACAAGTTTTTTATGAAAATAAAAAGAAAAACATTTACATTTCATTTCAATATAACATAAAAATATAATAAAAACAGTAAAATTGTTGAGAACAAAAAAAAAATGCATTTCTTGCAACAGGTACAGCATAGGTACATAAATAATTATAACTATATTATATAACTTAAAGTGCGAAAGTTTTTTTATACACATTTTTTTATTATTTCAAAACAAAAACATTACAATTTATTTTTTCAACTTTGTAATTTTTAAATAAACTGAAAATTAATATTTGTTGTTTTTTTGTACAGTTTTTACTATGGTATTTCTTCCGTTCTCAGTTTTTAAGAAATTGTAGAATTCATTACAAGTATATCCGAAATTGTTTTTTATTAACAATTCGCTTTCCAAATTTTCTATTAGACGCCTATTTCTTTCCTTTCTCCAAGACGAAAACATTAGACTGAATATTCTTTCAGTAGCTGCATTTGAATGCGGTATGGAAAAAATTACATTGCAAATTTTTTCAAAATTAGGAAAAGTGCAACTGTTTAAAAAATCTTTCCATTTTTTCTCAGCAGGTTTCTCTTTGTCTACAGATTCGGAAAAGATTTTCACTGAAACGAACTCTTCAAAAAGAAAGTCAGTATCTATATTTTTGATGGAAAACAATTCTACAATTTGAGTAAAATTATGGAATGTAAACTTAGAATTTAAATTGAAGACACTTAAATTCTCACTCTCGAACTTGTTTTTTGTTAAATCGAATCGTTTTTCGATGTAATTTGTTATGGAAAATAAAACAGCGTCTGCCCTTTCTTTAAATAAATCTACTTCTCGTAGATTGTCGCAATTACTGCAGACAGTTTCAGCTAAAATGCCATAAAATTTTTCGTTTTGCTGTTGCTTAAATTTTTCGCAAAGTTGTTTAATCATTTGAATTATATCGACGACTACCAAGGAGTTTTGCTCCAATTTTTTATGGAGCATAATAAAGCAGTTCCAATATTGTGAATAAAGCCCAAATAAGCTTCAGAAATTTCAAGTGGGCTGGGCAATCTTTTGATAGAAAATATGTTTTTATGGCTTTATAATTCTTAAACAGTCTCTCTATAGCAGGTCAAAGCTTAGGTCAAAGTAAGCCATCGTGTTGGTACATGGCGAAGCATTTCACACCATTTTAAGTCGCAAAAGTCATATATATCTTTCAGATTCAATGTTTTTTTGGTCGATGAGCTAAACTCATTATAAATTCTAATAACTATATTTTCGATATCGAATTTCAGCACCTTTAAAGCATTTTTGAATGCATTATTAAGTATATGGCACAAACATCCTATGCCGATAATGTCTGGATTTGATTTTTTCAGTTCCATAAATACGCTTTTCTTGCATCCAAAATTCACCTTTGCATTATCTGCGGTAAAGCTTAACGTTATCTGCGAAAACTAACGTTATCTAGGCTTAAGTTACTTGAGTTCAATTTTGATTTTAATGAGTTTGCAATGTCAATAGACAATTCTGAGTTTGACTCATACAAGCTTAATAGCTTTGTGTTTATTCCTGTATGTTTGGAGAAGTATCTAACTACTACTGGAAATGTTTTTATATTGCCTTTGTTTGACGCATCGGTTGAGATTGAAAATGGGTGGTTATTTTCTAAATCTTTAACTAATCTTTCTATAGAAACTTTTCCTAGAATATTTGATATAATTTTAGAACACTTCGTTCTTCCACAAGTAAAATTGGAAGCCCCTTTCGAGTCTGGAAAAATTAGCTTAAAGAGCTTGCTACTACAATCTGCAGAGTGATAGCTGTGGCTGTGCATCACTGTGTGGTATGCAAAAACAGCCTCTGATATAGCGCTACTTTGACGAGTTTCTTCTGCGACTTTACACGTATCTTGGTTTAAAAAAACATGTTACTGACTTTTGATTACAACTAGCTAAGTTTCGCACATGTTTTACAGATTTCATGTGACGCCTTATATCGGTTACTCCGCCATTCGCAATAGAGAAGGATGTGCCGCATGCCGAACACCTGGCCATGGAGTCGTCCTTTGTCTTTAACAACCAACTAAACTTGTTTTCCCAGCTGTCTCTAAATTTATTTTTGCGTCGATTTCCAATTTTTTTTCTTTTTACTATTTACTGATGGGCAGCCAATTTCCTCCACATCGGTGCTAGAATTATCCGATAGGACGTTCGCTGATTCATTTGAATCGCTTTCCATTTTGATCTACATAGATAAATATTTAAACAAACTTAAATGAAAAATTTTAAAAATTGTACAACAAATGATTTACCGTGGAGTGAACAATTAAGAAATCTCGAGAAGTTTTTGTGTTTCGCACTGTTCTTTTTGAAGTAAATTTTGTTGAATGCACAAAGTAGCAATTTCATTTTCATTTAGTTGAACACAACTAAACAAAGTGAAGTTCTTTTTATAATAGGGTGTCTCAAATCTGTTATATTCCTGTATTACACCAATTTTTACACTTAAAGAAACAAAGAGCTTATTTACAGTGTGTAGAAAAAATAGTACATAATTTATAAAATCAATACTTTTACGCACTGATTTAGATGTTGTGCGAAAAAAGAGCTTATTTACAGTGTGTATAGAAAAACAGTACAAAAACAGTACATATTTTATAAAATCAGTACTTTTGCGTACTTATTTAGATGTTGTGAATAAAACAGTACACTCGTAAAAAAACAGTACATGTACTGTTAAAAACAGTACGTCTGGCAACCCTAAATAGAGTATATAATTTTTTGGTTCTTCTGTTTATGTGAAATGTCAAATAAAAGTTGTGAATTAAGCTTTAACCAGTGAACTTATTAAAAAAATTTAGATTTTCATAGTTAATTTTAGTTTCGATTTTAATAAACTGCAAGAAATCTTTTTATGTTACCTTTAAAACTAATATTGTTACATTAGTGAAATTTTGTGATAGAAATTTTTAATTTTTGTGTTAATTTTCGCAATTATACATTTTGAAAGACAGTTAAAAACTCTCAATTTGGACTATTTCGCATAACATTATAGACAAAAATTAAATATATAGTACTCCAAATTATTTTGGAAAAAAATTTAATAAACTCTTGTCATCTCTCTTATGGTCATATAGAAAAAAGCCGTATTCACGAGTAACCTTAAAAGCAAACGGCTTTGCAAATTTCCATATCCTTGCTTTTTATTTTCTACTGTTATCGACTTATAGATTTTTTAGTAAAATCCCCCCATAAGGAACTAACTGACTACGGGCCTGGCATGAGCTTTAGGAAAGAGTAATAACGTGAATTAAAATACTTGAATTGCTTCCATATTTTTGTTTTATTTATATTTTTATTAAATTTTTTATATTCTAAATTATTCTGAAAGATTTCTATAGCATAGTTTCAGGTACTTCTTTATTTGTTTACTCAGCTCAAACTGTTACTTAACAAAGCTAAGCGTTGCATAAGTATAAAGTTGGTACTAATTTATAATGTTAGGTCTGCAATTACAACCTTATATTCGTTGAGAAAAAACAGAAATGAAAAAATTTTACAAAATATAAATAAATAAAAAAATTTTTAAATAATTTTTTGATTTATTAATAAATCCAACAAATAGTTATTTGAAAGCTTATCCACAAATAAGTAGGCTGACGCTAGTGAACACGTCGTTCGGGTGACTGGAAGTATCATAATAATATAAAATCAGTTACAAAACTAATGATAAGAACCCAAAACTCACCCCCCTATGTTCGGGAGGTTCTTACTAGTAAATAAATAAATGCAAATAATATTCACTTCTAAGCAATAAGCAATAATTCATTTAAGTTTAAGGCCCTGAACAACAAATCGCCGTTATGCACACTAAACCGCACCTGATCACAATGATGGCTTTTACACTGCTTTGACCAAAAATGATATCACAATCGAAGCCGCAAACGTACGAACGAGCGAATTTCACAGCGTAAACATGTTTCACGTGAGATTGAGATAACAAAAACCAAGTGCACATGCGCAAAAAAAACACACAAGCACACTCACACACACACACACACGTGTATACACGAATACACTTTAAGCGTACTGCAGGATATCTCGAAGACTTAGTCAGCAAATTCCACATCTGTACAATAAGTTGCAGCACATGTTACCAAAAAGCTAGCAACAACAAAATATAAAGAAATGAAAAAAGTGAATGAGCCAGCAGCCGACATATATCAGCGTATAAAAGTGATATTTGATAACAGCCTCAAGTTGTCGATGTAGTTGTTGCGGAAATGCGAATTCGGCTACTTCACGCAGATGTGAACCCAGTTCATTGCTGTTTGTGGAGGTGGTGCAGCAGTTCGACAAACTTGCTTGGTTGGAATTTAGCATGCAATGGAATTTCAATCATGCAGTGTTAAAAGGATATTAAAATCTTATTCGAACTATTTAGCGTGATTTTGCATATTAGTGATTTTACCTGACTTGCTCGCATCTACTTGCATGCTTGTTACTTGGCGCACATGGCTAGTCGCCAGACGCCAGTGACTGATTAGTGTCGCACCATCTTTTATACCATGACATACCATGTGTTACCTGTGCATATTTTAATTTCCTGTTTTCAATTGCAAATCGAATGTACAATACAACAATGAAAAATGCAATTTCTATTTGTACGCATGCGTAATTGATGCGAGATCATGTTGATCGCTCTTTCAATCGATCGATCGATGGAACGATCGACATCGTTCGAACATCAATACGCAAAAAAAAAAAAAATAAAAAATTGCTTCTACTTTGATTAAATTATGAACGCGCAAACGCACTTTGCGCGAACTCATTTGTCCGCTTTTTGTTGGAGCGTGTGGAAATCAATTAAAGCTAATTCTCACGACCACAAGTGACACGCCACATATACACCAGCCCCATCATAATCCGCAGTCAGACAAAGAGACAAAGATCAGCGCAGTGCTGATTTATTGAAAATAATATTTTATACAGATACCACCGTTCAAACGTATAAAATTCGAAATGTGAAAAACGCTATATTGTTCTTTTGGTCAAGAACCACAACGAAACAGCTGAGTCTGACGCAACCGCATAGAGCCAAGCGCCAATATTGATTGCATTGGTGGCATTCATTGGTGTTTAGAGTTTGAGTTGGATTATAATCCGATCGATTGCACACGTTCTTTGTTTTGCAATAAAAGCATGAACGCACCAGAACGTGTTGTCCTAAACAGCCGGGTATATAGCGTAAGCTTTGGGAAATTTTTAAATAGAATTGATTAGAAAGAAAATAGTAGGTAAGCATAAAATATCAGATCAACGCATAAAGAACATACTTGTTCTCACCATACAGTACGGTGACCATACGTTTTGTATTATACTGAACAGTTTTGTTCATATTTAATAATTTTTCATATTAAACATACCTATAAAAGTGTATAGTATAGTATATTAAGATGTGTTCTGAAGTTGTACCCACCTTTTTTCATAATGCAATTTATACATGTTAATAAAGACTAGAAAAATCATGTTTTTGAAATAAAATTTGATGAAAATATTTTGGGCAGTACAAATAAAATCTTTTCAACAGTCATTCCGTTTTAAAACATAATTTAACTTCCAAATGCCTTCAGAATCTTATCTGTAACTGAAAACTTTTCACCAATTCTCAAATTTTTCTGGTACAGTTGGTCAAAAGTTTTCTCGATCTAACTTTACTAATGTCATGGAGAAAACATATTTTTCCAGCTTGTAGAGCAGATAAATTTCAACTTAATTTTTGTAAATTCAGAAGTACAATTCATTATTCCAAAATAGAAATAAATACTTCATTTGTAAATTGACTTTTTTCTTCAACACTATTCTGAAGTACAGTTAACATAAGAAAATGCTAATTATTTATATGGATAGTTTTGTTTTTGGTTTTATTATTTTAAGGTCAGGTTAATGTTTTGTTTTGCATTGTGTTCTGTATTTTGATTCAGAAAATATGGTCACCGCAATTATCTCACACTTAGAAGTATTACAGTCATCCTAAACTACACGCTCCATATTGGAAACTGAACTTTTCAAAAAGAATAAAGTATCTTTTGTACACGATAGAGAATGAGCCAACATGTTCTTTTTTGGCATACATGGCTATACTAAGACCGAATCTATGATTGAATTGTTTGATGATTTAAACTGGTTTTTTCCTAATAGACTTTAACGGGCATTTAGTGATTGCGACTTTAACAACTTTACCGATCAATCTTGAATTAAAAAAGTAAAAGAAACAATATTATTACAATACACAATCCGTATTATTTCATTAACTATAACCATCGAGCTTGACTAAAATCAGGATTCTGCATAGGATCAATAAACGATTAAAACAAATTAACATTTTTGGAAACAATAAAATAAAACAAACGAATGCTTTTAACCCTTCGATACCTGAGAAGGTCCCTGGGACCTATGAAGGTCCACAGGGACCTTGTATGGGGTTTCATACAATATTCTCATGATTTTCGTTTTTGCTGGAATTTTCTTGTTATTTGTTTGTGTTTTATAGCTATATTTGCTAGCAGAGTAAAGCATATAAGCTCGAAGCCTTTTTAACTTCGAGCTTTTAGAAGCGAAGCTTTTTTGCAGCCGTTTTCTAGAGATATGGGATAAAAGTGCGGTGTATTTGCGATTCAAAATAATATTTTCGATTGAAAGAAGTGATTTATAGCTCAAAGCAGCCTTATAAGGAGCGTCAAGTGAATCAAGGACCATGATCTGTCCTAAATTTGGTACAGCAATATGTGGGACGTAGACGTACAGTTAATTTTAATGTCAAAAAGATTGACTTTTGTTGGTACCGTACGTAGCAACAAAACATTCTCACCACCTCTCAAACACAAATAACAAGCATTGTTTGGATTTTACCAGGGAGATGTTTTACTATGCTCCTACGTTCCAAAAAAGATCAAGGCTGTTTTTGTTATTATTAACTGTACACTGTACTACCTGAGTTCATGACCCAAATAAAAAAGCAAAAGCTGTTATCGACTACAATGCCAATACATGCGGTGTCGACACGATGGATCAAATGCTGGGTTCCTATTTATGAAAACATTCAACAAAACGGTGATATTAAAATTAGTTTTAAATCAACTTGGTCAACCATTTTATATGTAAAATTTACCGCTATCATTAGAATTTGCGAAAACTTAACTCTTCAGTTTTCAACGCTATGCAAAGTCACAAAATTGATGATATATAGTAAAATGGAAATAGATAAGTGTTTTAGTAAATTTTATATAGATAATTTTAAAAACAAAATTTACAATCGAAAAAGTTTTGTGCGGAACAAATCCATTTGAATCAGTAACAAATTTTAATTATTGGTAAAAATTCCTTAACTGTTTTTTATTGCATTATTTAATAAATCTTAATATTGTTTTTCGTTGTTGGATGGTAGGGGAATTTCTTTGTTACAAGGAAATAGTTAACCAAGCTAATTTAAATTCAAAAGTCAAAGGTGAGACTAAAAAAACAAATCACGAAAAATAAGGGCTTTGCTTGGAGCTGTCACAGTTTTTGAGACATTAAACTGAAATTTCATGATTCTTCATTCTCTTACCACTGCGTGCATGGTTCATAAGCACTTTTAAATTTTAGTAAACAATTTAATTTATCCACTTTGCATGTCGCTATATCTCACTTATTATTGACCAATTTAGGAAAACAAAACTCTGAACTAAATCAAATTTCATACCACTTCAAATACATTTGGATTCGTGCTTAACTTATTCTTCAATTAGATTCAATTGACACTAACTTGATTTGGCAATGTTCTTATGGCTCTGGGGGGTTCCAGACCCGCGGTTCTTTCCGATATCTACGCCACTGATATAACCACATACACTCTACAATACTAAACCAAACACATGAAAACGAAAAATGGTCAAAAAAATTGAATAATTAAAAGCAGCATACCCCATTTTCATAAAGAAGATCCCTGGGGACCTTGTCAGTCAACGTCGTACTAGAAACTAGACAGGTATCGGAGGGTTTATCCAGCATTGACGAATTTGATCAAGAAAAAGCACACTTGGTATAATGTAGGAAAAACATGATTCGTATTAGTTAACCCTGAAATTCACAGCGTTGAAATAATGGAAAAAAGGCAAAATATTTAATTCTGACAAATGTTGATGCCAGGAATACAATTCCGCTGACTGATTGCCAATTCAATTGAAAGTTAAGACGTTAGGTGAAAAAAGTTAAAAATCTCGATTAACAAACAAATTCATTAACAAATTGTACAAGGAAATTATTATAAAACTATTTTACAGTCAATCGGAAAAGAAAGCTGAGGCACCCTCCTAGCTTATATTCTGGATACGTCCATGTTGGTGATTTCTATTCTGGTTATTTGAAAAAAAGGTAAGTATATGCAAGAATAATAAAAAAAAAACGATTTGTTGTTCCCCCACCCCCTTCCCATGGAAAATTCTGGCTACGGCTCTGCAATGGTTATTATACCCCAACGCGAACTGCGTAAGGGGTTTACTAACTTTAACATTTCGTTTGTAACGCCAATAAGGAGGCGTAGCAGGTACAGAAAAGTATATATATTTTTGATCAGCATCACCACCTTAGTTGATTTCCATGTGTCCGTCTGTCTGTCCGTCTGTGATCCCTAGCCGTAATTTTAAAGTTATCGCGATGAAATTCAAAATATAAGTTTCTTTTTAAAAAATGGAGATCACGTTCGAGACTGAGCCAAATCGGATGAAAACCACGCCAACCTCCCATACAGAGTGACTTTATTTTAACCGTAAAATATCTAAAAAATCTACCAATGGCTGAAATGCCTTGAAATTTTGCAAGTAAGCTTCGATCTTTAATATAAATCTTGACTTTGAAATTTGGCAAAATCGGATGAAAACCATGCCTATCTTCCCTACAAAGTGACGTCACCAAAATAGAAAAACTTTCGTAAACACACATACATATATTCTTCGGTACAATGTGGAGTCTTTAGACTAAAAAAGTGGGTGTGGCATTTTAGTTTTAATCGAACTTCTGTTACACCGTGTGTCTGGCTTCAACCAAACTTGCACACATAATTCTTCGTAATTTTAGCAATCTTTAGCTTATAAAATTGGGCGGTACTTGACAGGGGGTGTGGCACTTTATTTTTAAACTAACTCCATCTACACCGTTTTGTCCGATTTTAATCAACTTCTTACATATGTTCTTTATTATAATGAGAAGTTTAAGCCTACAAATGTGGTTGGGATTGGACAAGGGGCGTGTCTATTTAATTCTAATCGAACTCCCTCTACACCGTTTGTCCCCTTAAACCAAATTTTGCTCACATATTATTTGGCATAAGGATCAGTTGTTAGTTTATAAAACTGGGCGGCCCTAGACAGGGGGCGTGGCGCTTTATTTTTGTTCTATATCCATCTACACCGTTTTTCCGATTTCAACCAAATTTCGCACACGTATTTTTTAGTATAATGAGAAGTTTTAAGCCTACAAAAGTGGGTGGGATTGGACAAGGGGCGTATCAATTTAAATCTAATCGAACTCCTTCTACACCATTTTCCTGATTTCAAAGAAATTTTGCATATATATTCTTTGGAATAATGAGCAGTGATTAGTCTAAAAAAATGGGCGGAATTAGACAGGGGCGTGTCACTTTAATTTAAATCGAAGTCTTTCTATAGCGTTTGTCCGACTTCTTCCAAATTTTCCATATTCTTTGGAATAATGAGCAGATAGTAGTCAAGAAAATTAGGCGGAATTGAACGGGGGCGTGGCATTTTTATCAGTTCACGTTTTTGATCTGTTTCCTAGTTTTATTCTATAAGAATAATTTTTGTTTTATTTTTGAATTTTTATTGTGCTATACCAATATGATATTTCAGTTATCTACTAAGAACAAATGGAACTTTTTTTAAATTTTATGAATCGAAAACAAACTGAAAATTGTTAAGAATATTTAAGCTTTCATATAAAAAAATATTGTAAAAAAATTGTCAAATTTTGCTTAATTTTCTTTTAACTAACTAAGTGCTGATTGCTTATAATGGGTTTTTTTTCTTCTTTCAAAATTAGTGTTTCGAAAATTCCTGGTATTCCAAAATTTCCTTTATTAAAACACAGCATACAAATCTTATCTACAAAAATATCCACAAATCCTTCAAAAGTTTGTGCCCGCCTGCCAACAAAAGTCATCGTTAAGTTGGGTGGAAAAATATAAGATGCATGCAAGCAAATAATCGATCTTGCAAATAATACGATCAGTGATAAGTATAACCAAGATGCAATTTCGCAATATCGATTGTTATATACGAAATCGAATGAAACTGAAACCAACAGTCAGTCACCCAACACTAACAATTTGCCAAAGCAATCGCCTCTGCAAACTGATCGACGATGGGACTCTTAAAATGCGGAACTTTGCGGAGCAGTAAAAGCAAAAAATAACACATATAGCAGCAGCCAAAGAAAGCTCCCAGACAAATTCATGTCCGCGTCGTCATAAGAACACTGACTCGACAGAGATCAGTGGATCGGTATGGATTGGATCGGATCAACACAGGTGCTTCACTTTTGCACGTTCACAATAAATAATGCGCTTGTGAGAAGTGTAAAGAAAACCACAACAAAATCATAAAGAACAACTTCAGACTCTGTGAGCCAATGAGCTGAGAAACAGTTGTCGTTGGTATGATTGGACAGACGCAAGTTTGAGCAGACATACAGACAGGGCAGACAGGGAGTCAGTCAGTCTTAAACAGCAAAATTCAAATAGTTGCTGGCTTGTAGTGATGATCATGAACATGATCGCGCGCTTTTTTCGCTCAGCTTAGCTTGCTCATAATTCATAGTGTTTTTGCGATTCTGCTAGCGTAGAAGCATCGTCGTCGCCAACATCACTGGCTACACTTGGTTTATCTCGGTTTGGTGTTGTGCTGCAACGCTAGAGAACTGCTGCAGTTAGCCAGCCATTCAGTCGTTTATTGAAGCTTGCTAGTAGGTAGATTCTATAAGTTATGCCGCAGCGATGTATGAATAATTGCTGAACGAAACAGCGGCATGGCATGGCGTGGCGTGGTGTTGTTCATTCATAATGCGGCGATCATCGATCGGCAGCTCTGTTTAAAGTGTGAAAATGCATACATTTTAAGCTGCAGCTTTAGCATAAATTGAGCACGCTGGCTTGAGTTGTTGTGGCTTTTGCTTTATCTTTTTAGCTCTTGTCTGGACGCATACTCATAGCTGTGATTATCATTGAGAACTCTCTTCATCCAAATGCAAGGACGTTGATTCGAATAAATTTCATCGCTAGATTAATTTCCAAAACAATATAACAACTCACTGAATTGTTGAAGTTTCCCAATTTTTCAGCGTGGCAGCCGTGGCGTAGTGGGTAGAGTGTGTGTCCCATACGCCAGAAAGGTATGGTTAATTTAATTGAGCCAAATTAACTGGTGATTGGGACAGCTATAGAGAAGCCCTCACCAACTATAACAAAGAGATTAGAAGTGCAAAGAGGAACTCATGGAAGTCCTTCTGTGAAAGCCTTAAAGACACGATCAGTAGTGCAAAAATCCACAGAGTTCTATCTAAAACTCACACTAATGACATCGGCATGCTAAGGAGACCGAATGGCACATTTACCAATGATCGCCTCGAGACTCTAAAGCTCCTTGCCGATATTCACTTCCCGGTTTCTACTACATTGACTGGAACTCCAACGAACCTATTACAGACAGGGCATAGAAGACCAAACATAATAGATTGGAGATTATCCAGATCGATCTTCAACGAGGTCAGGATAAAATGGGCTCTCAGCACATTCCAACCATACAAAGCAGCTGGAGCAGACGGCATCTTTCCCGCACTCTTGCAAAATAGCCTAGTGCTACTAATGCCTTTCCTAATAGCTATTTTAAGGACGAGCTTCGCATGGGGTACTATACCCAAAGCCTGGAGAGAGGTTATTGTTAGATTTATACCTAAAATAGGCAGTAGACCTTCGGATCAACTTAAATTGTATAGACCAATAAGCCTCACCTCCTTTCTCCTAAAAACTATGGAGAAAATTGTTGATCGGCATATCAGAGAGGGTTGCCTTAGAGACCATCCGCTGCATTCGCAACAATATGCATATCAACAAGGGAAATCAACGACTCATGCTCTTTAGATTCTTACAAACAAGATTGTAAAATCACTGGGAACAAAGAATATGCTATCGGGTGCTTCCTAGATAATGAAGGTGCTTTTGACAACACCGAATACGCTCATATAAGCGAATGCATTCAGCGCAAAGGTGTTGATCGAACAACAAGTGCTTGGGTGCATAACGTGCTAAAAGTCAGGAATATGAAATCAACTTTGGGCACGGTAGAACTAAGAGTACTCGCCGCAAAAGGTTGTCCAATACTGTGGTTCATTGTGGTTGATGAACTTTTAGAGCTTCTTAGCTCAAATAGCTTCGATGTGCAGGGTTACGCTGATGACATCGTGATCCTTATCAGAGGAAAATACGAGGATACCTTATCGTATCTCCTCCAGAGAGAACTCAACATATTAGCTAAATGGTGCAGTGAAACAGGGCTCAACATCAACCCAAAGAAAACCAACATCATCGTCTTCACCAAGAAAAGAGTCAGGGAAAATCTAACTGAACCTACTCTTCTCGGTGAAGCTATAAACTTCTCAAAAGAAGTGTGCGGCGCTTAGGTGTGTCGATTGATGATAAACTCGCATGGAACCCACACCTAAACAACACCGTAAACAAAGAAAGGGCCTCATTATGGGTCAGCAGAAGCTTTGTAGGTAAAAACTGGGGCATAAGTCCCAAACTAGCCATGTGGATGTATACTTCCATCACGAGACCTATCGTCTTATATGCCGCACCAGTATGGTGGAGTAAAACGATCCAAAAAACAGCTCAAGCCAAGCTCAGCAAATTGCAACGACTAGCTTTGTATGTATCACACGAGCGATGCGTTCTGTTGCAACTGCTGCTTTGGATATTTTGCTTGGTATACCACCATTACATCTTCTTGTTAAGAAAAAATCTCTGCTCTTCACAGTCAGGCTCATCATTGACAACAATTTGATTATACCAAGTAATACTCACTCAGCACTGTTAGACGAAATAACCAAGAACGATAATCTATGGTTATTACCCTTCGATCTCTGCCTTCCAAAATTCAACTTCTACAAAAACTTCCAAGTCTCCTTCCCAAACAGAACCACAAGGGAAAAAGAGAGGCCACTGTTCACTGGTGACTTTCAAGTCTGGTATACTGATGGCTCAAAGACAGATGAAGGGGTGGGAGCTGGAGTTTTTGGCTTAAGGCAGGGAAAATCTATATATGCCAGCATGGGCACAGGTAATTCAGTCTTCCAAGCTGAAGTCCACGCCATTGAGATCTGCCTAAGAGAGTATGTAAACAGTCCCACTAGGAACAAAAACATTTACATTCACTCTGATAGTAAAGCAGCTCTACTTGCACTTAGCGCATATAAAATCACGTCCAAACTCGTATGGGATTGCCTACAGCTACTTATCAAGGTATCTACCCATAACAGAGTCCATTTCATTTGGGTACCAGGTCATAGCGGCTATTTAGGTAACGAGATCGCGGACAAACTAGCCAGAAAAGGGGCTGTAAGGCCCTTCATAGGCCCAGAACCATTCTGCGGGATACCATGGGGCACTATGCGCCATAACATTAAAATGTGGCTAAACAGAGAGGCACTTCATTACTGGAGGGAAACTGAAGGTAACAGACAGGCTAAAACATTCATGCCAACTACTTCGCTCCAAAGAACGAAACAATTCCTGACTCTAAGTAGAAGATCTATCAGACTTGTCACTGGTTTCCTAACTGGACATTGTAAGGTAAATAAACACTTATCAACCATAGGTATAGTCCAGGAAGATCTGTGTAGATTATGTAATGAAGATGAAGAAACAGCAGAGCACATGCTGTTTCACTGTAACGGCTTAATCAGGACCCGTCTTCGTTACTTGCATTGTAGGTGCATTGTACCTAGAACCGCATCTAATAGCGGATAGTTCACCCAAGGACATCGCTCGGTTCCTCACGCACTTAATGATTAAGGATGAACTATAACTTATAATAGAGGTTTGTTACAATAGGCCTTTGAGGCCGCAGTGACTAGGTGACTTGCTCCCTCCTCACTTAACTAATTAACTAACTAACGCCAGAAAACCCTGGTTCAATTCCCACTTGACACAGAAAGTTTTTCAATTGAGTTAATTTTTCTTTTCGGCCATCACCTCTCTGCAGACAATGGCAAACCACAGAGAGTAAAAACTGCCATGAAAAGCTTCTTGAGAACATAAGTCGTTCGGAGTCGGCATAAACAACTTGTAGGTCCTCGATCGAAAAAAACACTTCTCGATCATTTGTGTTCAAACATTTCACAGCACGCACAACACAAATGATCATAAGAAGCTCGATCAAAGTGCTGTCAAGGGCTGAAATGGCCATTTATATATATACATATATATAATTCTTCAGCTGCTGAGCTTGAAAATATCTCGTATATTCAGAAATACATTATTTGAAGACAATAATTTAAAGTCATTTATAATTTTTTCATAAGTCTTCTTTAAATGTTTTTAAAGTTAGTTGAGTATAGTAAATTCTATTAGAGCTGAGGAAGCGTAGTCGATTAAGTAAATATTTTGGTTCCTTCTAAGCAATAATTTTTTTCATGTTATGTGGTTTTGCAATAATAAGGACTAAAAGATAACGAACGAATGTTTTCGTATAGAAAACTGTGTCGAATGCTTTAGAATGTTCAAGAAAAGTTACTTTTCTAGCATCAAAATTAGCTATTAGGTCTTTGGTTACATCCATAATATCCTATAATGGTTACATCCGGTTTATAACCGTATTGTCAATAAGTTTAAAGATCCTTATTACAGAAAAACTTTTTTAATTACTTATACACTTATTGGCTGAAAACTTTAAAAATAAAAAGGATAATAGCAATGTACTTATATATATTATTTCATTTATTTCAAGATATGCATTGAAATTAAAAACCTAAATCAGCGTTGCTACACATTTCAGATTTTTTTTTTCTTTTGTTTATTACTTTTGTGAGCTTGACTATCGATATATGTAAGATCATCCTTAACAAGACGACTGTAACTTATTTCTATAGATGCGCCCAATATATGCCAAACCAAAAGTATCTTCATGTTTATATGCCAACTTGTTTTAATTAACCACTCAATTAACACGAAAAAAGTTTTGCTTCCTACCCGCTCTATTATTTTAGTTTTAAATATATATGTTATACCATTACTTTTTCGCTATGAAACTAGCAAAAACTATTTATTACCAATCATTAAATAAAATATCTTTTAAAACTGTTTTTCGCTTGCCATTAAAAATTTTTGAATATCACCTGAAAATTAGTGCAATTGTTTTAAGTATCAACAAAAGATAAATCTTCTTCATCATCAAACGAGTGAGTGGCTATGAAATCACAACTCAAGTCAAAATGTATACAAAAAGTAGAGTAAAGATCATCATCTCATTAATGTTGCTCGCCGCCATCAGCGAGTGCGAATGATATGTGGCAGATGGCCCCGACAGTCGGTTAAGGCAAGAGCTGCTCAGTGAATGCGACGAGTTTCACATAAAATCCAATGCGCAGCACAGCAGGTTGTCCGCGTGAACGGCGTCAGCGTCCAACACGGCATTTCTTTCGTCGTTGATATGTGTTGATCGGTGTGTGTGTGTGTGTGTGTGTGTGTTTCCGTTTCTTAAAAAGTTACACCTAAAGCACACTGAGTTTGAGCTTGCTTGTGGCGAAACATGTCTTTACCTCTTTCAATGTGCTTGACACATTGATGGAAGTCTAATCCACATCCTTGTTACACCACCCGCTAGTTCTGTACCAATTTCGAAAAATGTTTCACTTTCGTTGAAAAAGTTTTTTGATCTCTTGCGGTAGAGAGTCAACGAACGGATCAAAGCAGCTTTTTTGCTTAAATGCAGTGAATTTCTTGGTATCTGTCAAAAATATTGTCGAAAATGTTGAATTTCTTTTTTTTTGTTTTGTTTTTTGGCTGATGTTTTAGTGGCAAAAAATTGCATCTTTAAAAATATTTTATCTCTTGTATTGCCATCTTGATCGGTGCCTTTCGGTGCATCAACATTGCGACCACAAAAAAGACAAACTGCGACGTTATTCGTGGTCGCTTCAAAGCAATTTTCACACCAACAGCAGCGCGTCTTGGTTGCAAATTTATTGAATCTTGATCTATAAATATGTGTGAACGCAGGAACTTTGTTCGTTCACTTTGTAGTCAACATCTTCTAGAATTGTTTTTTATAGTGGCCAAGATTATGCATGTGGCAATCGGCTAAAATATTTCACACCCGCGTTAAGTGTGCTGGTACGGCACGTCGCACGTTTTATTGTGCGACTTATGGATGAGGTGCTGTACTTCGTTGCGTATATATCGGATGAGTTGCTCTGCTTAAGGTCAGAAATTGTCATTTCCATATATTAAATGCTCATGTGATCTTGAACTTCTTTGCGATACAATCAGCCGACCGCAGGCGAATTATTACGTTGAGATCTCAATAACTGAAAACAGCAGGATAAAAATTGCATCGCATCAAGGTTATGTTTATGGAAATAATGTTTTTTTTTTTTGTCGCTGTTGTAATGATGTGAGAAAAATTTTAAATTGGAAAACATTGTCAATAAATTTCATTGCAATGACATGGTTTATATGCTGAAAAATCCTTTGCCAAGTTGTCGTTGAAAATGAAAGGCAATAATGGATTTGTTGAAGAGTCAATATTAATGCTGTTCATAAAGCATCTGGATATTTTAGCGCAGAGTGTAAAAAACTTTAAAGTTAAACAAATATGCTTAAAAATACAGGAATGAATTTTTAACTTGACTGAAATTTTTAGGGTTGAAATCAACCTATTATTTCCCTATATCATTTTTTTTTCAACTTATAAGTTTTATGGAACAAATTTTTACACTTATAAGTTCAACTTTTCAACCTTGTGAAACGAGTTTTCCATCTTTGTTTAGTCAGAAAAATTATTTCAACCTAAAAACTAATTTTTCAACTTGTTAGCTAATTATTTCTACTTATCAATTTGAATATTGATTTTTTCATCTTTGCTTATTAAAAACAAATTTTTCAACCTTAGGAATGAATTTTTCACCTGATAAGATAAGAACATTTTTTTTTTTTTAACTATTTAAAAAGAATTTTTCACCTTTGTTTAATTGAAAAATTATTTCAACCTAAGTGGCGAATTTGTTTACTTTAGAATTTACTTTTTCAACTATTTAGGTTGAGATTTTCGTCTTCATTATGCTAAAAATTTATATTATTTATATAAATAAATCAATATATTTAGTTTAAAAAGTTAATAAAAAAATCAACCAAATTGGTGGAAAAAAAATTAATTTAGTTTGTTAGAATATTAATTTTTAGACTTTAAATTCATAAAGATGTTTTGTAATATCGCTGTGGAAGTGTGTTACCCCCACTCGTACTGCGTAAGGTGTATATTAATTTTGCCATTCCATTTGTAACGTCAATAAGGAGGCGTGGCAGGTATAGAAAAGTATATATACATTTTTGATCAGCCTTGCCACCTGAGTCGATATCCGTCCGTTCGTCTGTGCCTGTGTTCGTCTGTGAACACGATTACAGCCGTAATTTAAAAGCTATCGCGATGAAACTCAAAATATTAGCTTCTTTTCAAAAAGTGGAGATCAAGTTCGAGAATGAGCCAAATCGAATGAAAACCACGCCTACTTCTCATACATAGTGACTTTATTTCTACAGTAAAATCTCTTAAAAATCCAAAAAACTAAAAAATTACTTTCAAATTTACATAAGCTTCACGTAAGGTTTGCTCAATATAAATATACAATTTGGAAAAATCGAATGAAAATTACGCCTACCTCCTATACAAAGTGTCTTTATATAAACCGTAAAATCTTTTAAAAATCTGCTCAAATTAAAGAAAGGTCTTGACATTTTCCACAAAGACTTTAATATTTAATGTAGAGCATCACTATGATATTTGTCGAAATCGAATGAAAACCATGCCAACCTCCTAAGCAAATTGCCTTTTTTTTAACGTAAAATCTCTTAAAAATCCACAAAAATTAAAGAAATGACTTGAAATTTTGCACATGAGCTTTGATATTTGGTAAAATGGGAAAACCACGCCTATCTCCCATACAAAGTGACGTCATCAAAATATGCAAACTTCCGTTAGTATATAAAACTGAAAGTCGTCATGTCTGTCGTGGCTAAAGGCCTTGTACATACTTCAATACGGCTCCGCGGAGGGGATTTTAGCATCGGTACCCTGCCAAAACTCCATTTCTTACTAGTTTATTTTAATAACATAAAAAAAAATTTAAGAAAAAAAAATGTATGCTGCCGCATTCGAACCAACAACGTCCACCATAATATACCCACTGCTTTGACAAAGTGCTATCGAAGCAAATTTAGGTTGGCGAATTAAATGCTTTACTATATGAAATGATTTTATTTCAAGTAACAGAATTCATGAAATTTAAACATTCAAAATCAATTTTATACACAAATATTTCAACACTCAGAAAACGTAAAACTAAACCGAAATAGTTGAAAAAGTAAACCTAAAACATTTAAATATTTTACGGTTTGTTTTTGAAGTGAGAACTTCCTTAGGCGAGTTGAGCATTTTTTTGTATGTGTTAAAATCTTGAATTCCCGTCAGCACTGTTAACTTCAGCAACTTTAACGTAAGCAAAGTTAACGTCGGCAATGTTATCGTCAGAAATAAGACATAGCAACTTTTTTGTCGTTCTTTGTATGGTGACCCCCAAAGTGTGGCAAATAGGTGGTAAGTGTGTTCAAAAGAAATGTTGAAGGGCACAAAATAATAGGACCATAGGATCATACATATGACCCTTCTAGGGGTCGATTCCGGAGAAATATGAAATTTAATCGACAGTTTTTGTGTTTCTTGTATGGGGACTCCCAAAAGGCGTAAGTGTGTTGAAAAGCAATGTAGAAAAGCAAAAAATAATAGAAGCACCTCATAAATTTGACCCACTACGGATCAATTAGAGAGAGATATGAACTATACTGTTTTCAAAAAAAAAAAAAACTGGTCAACAATTTTGCAACATTTTCTTGCCACACGAACTTTCATAGCTGATACTGTTTAAGCTTTCTTCCCTCGTTATGAAACTGATTTTTGTTTTTTAAGTTGAGCTCAGACTTTTTGTGATTCCGGACTTTGTGTTTCTACGACTTTGATCCTGTTGTTATGCTCTGGAATTCAAACCACTTAATGCAGAGCTTTTTAGTATTGTATATTTTATTTTTCTGCCATGCTTAGTCTGTGAGATATTCAGGTTGAAAATAAAATTTTTAATTGTTTTGTTAAAAATTTTAAATTTACAAGTGTTTTATATTAAATTCTCTTAATTTAATAAACGAACAAGCCATATAGTCATATAAAGCAATTAGCACTCTTAGTATTCCATTTGCACTAAAGATTGAAGTAAAATGCTTCATATGATTATATGGCTTGTTAATATATTCTAGTTTATATAAGTTTTATTTTAGATTTTAATCAGTTTTTTCAAAATATTAAAAAATATTTTGTTTAATGAAAACCACGTTTCAGGGTTACAGCTTTTTTATCATTTAGAAAAACCACTTGATTTGTCCTGCGTTATGCTCACTCACTGCTTTCAGTAGTTGTTCTGGATACAGAACAGTCAAGCATCTTTAAAGTCTGAATGTTAAGAATTTACAGCATGCTCACTAAAAAAAATCCATGAACTTTACCAATTTTATGGCAGTACTCCTTTACATGGAAAAAAAAACACATTCAACTTTTGGTGTGGTTGAGATATTCAAAGCACAGTAACATTATTTAAATTTGGAAATGCTCTGTGCGTAGTTTGGTTTTACTCCAGCTGTAAAACAAGCTTCAACTACCTCTTTGAAATTTTGAAAGCAAGAAACGTTCTTTGAGCAAAATAAATTACACTTTGAGCTCAGAAGTTCGATTTTATCTAAAAGTTTTTTTTAATTACCTGCAAATGCAGAATTTCCATTCATATATTCTCTCGTAACTTTACAATCTGTAACCCATTGTAAACTACCTTTTTGGAATTCTAGTAGCATGTTGTTATGAAGCGTGTCCACAACTCCAAGCAGCAGATGTAATTCTGTTGGAGTAATGATTTCAAGAATTATTGTAAAATCATTTTGTTTAAAAAATATTGCAGGATGCGTAAAAAATTGGAAATTTTTTATTAGTTGATGTTCCACTTCCAGCATTCTGCCAATAAAGAATTTTTTTGTACAATCTCCAATAGTTCTGTATTCTTCACATACTTCTAATTGGGTTTTTGAAGCTGGGCATCATGTTAAGATGGGATACCAGTTAATATATTTGCCAAGTTCAAATCAATTGCTATTATTCCTTTAACATATTCAATTTTCAATAATGACCAGGGTCGAGTAGTGATGAGTAGTAATAAGTAGTGATGAACAGGTAGTGATATCCAGCAATAATCACGATTCAACGTATTATAGAAAACTGCAGCACTTTCAACTTTTAGGAAATGTCAATGAAATTTCAAGGACCTTCTTTGTTTGCTTACATGAAACATGCACGGCATGGCGGCCGTGTTGCAGTGGGTAGAGTGTGTGGCCCATACGCCAAGGAATCCTGGTTCGAATCCCACTTGACACAAAAAGCTTTTCAATTGAATTAATTTTTCTGTTCGGCCGTCACCTCCCTGCAGACAATGGCAAACCTCAGAGAGTAAAAACTGCCATGAAAAGCTGCTTGAGAACATAAGCCGTTCGGAGTCGGCATAAAACATGTAGGTCCAATTCTCGATCATTTGTGTTCAAACATTTCACAACACACACAACACAATTGATCATAAGAAGCTCGGTCAAAGAAGCTCGGTCAAAGGGCTGAAATGGCTATTTTATTTTTTTTTTTAAACATGCCCATGTAGTTGCCGGGTTGGCCCTAGTGGCACTTCATACTAATTTGTTTCTATCTTAATTTTATCTTTGCGCTATCCCAAAAACAAAGTACACCAAACAAAACAACAACACAAACCGCGCTCGTTCACTATTCATCACATTTACCAACGCGCCTTACATTACCCCAGTAAGCATTGGCAGGTGTTCGAAGCGTTACTAGCAGGCCTTAAAATGAATGTCGGAGGCCTATCCTATTCGCAGCCAAGCCCATTAACTTTTTTATATGAAATGGGAAAATTTGTATGCCTTCCGCTCTCCCTGCTCTAAAGAGGCATACTAGAAGCACTTCTTTAGAATGGCTACAAGAAGAGCTGATAAAACATATTGAAAAAAATTTCTCTCGCTCTCAATTTTTTTCGGTGCATAACAAGCATAAGAATCAAGTTTAAAGCTTCAAGCAGCGTGGGCCTTTTAGCATGAAGTCTCAACGCCAACTGATTGAAATAACTTCTTGTCGGTATTTATATATGTGAGACACGAGAGCGAGTTCGTAAACGAGTCTGTGGCACGCGAGTCACTACGCGTCCTTCTTTTAGCCATTCTTAAGGAGTGTTTCTAGCAGGCCTCTTTAGAGCAGGGAGAACGGAAGGCATGAAAAATTTTCCCATTTCATATAAAAAAGTAAATGGGCTTGGCTACGAGTAGGGTAGGTAGCGCTTCGAACACCTGCCAATACCTACTGAAAAGTAGAACCAGATTTTGTAGGAAATTTATAACTGTTGTACTGCCTAGGCTAGCGAAAAACCAGGCCTTACAAAAGCACTCGCCGGAGCAGCGAGGAAGTCATGTGTCTTGCCGCCAAAAGTAGCACTAAATGCATGCCTTCGTTTAAGGAGGCCTAGCCTTATTGCCTATTAGGACCAAATGCATTCAAAGACATTTGTGTGTCCAATGATTTTTGCATGAAAGTTTTGTTATTGTAATAGAAATTAGGTCTTTTCGCAGGACACTATCAAGCAAAATTGTACGTTAATTTAAAAGGCTTTTTTCATAAATGTGCCTTTAGTCAACATTTACAATTCTTTATATATTAAACATTGAATATATTATTGTATAGTAAATATAAACCACCTCATTATGCAATGTACTTCATAACTTGTGATGTTATTGCATTTGTAAGTGTTTGTTATTTCGTTTAATTTCTTGACAAATGCAACGATTGGTTTTTTAAAGCATTGGCCTGCTCTTAAAATTTTTTTGGCTCCACTGGCTTACATAATAGTCAACTCCCTTGGCGAGGATGTGTGAAAGGGAGTAGCCCCCAAGTTTTGTTTTTTAAATTGTTCAAACTTAAGGATGTTGTGGCACATTATGACTAATAATTCGATTCAAATTATGGTAAAAAACTTAAAATTGACTAAAATCGTTTTTTTTTCAAAAACGGCTCTAAGGATTACGATAAAAATTTAGTGAAATGAATTTTTTTTTAATGTCTTAAAAGACTCCGGTGAAAATTTTTTGGTGTTCATTAACTTTTTTAAAATCATTCAAGCCCACCCTGTTGGTCAAACACAACAGAACAACGTGAAATTCCATATAATTTTCATAATACTAACACTTATAATAAATATAACGTGTTCTATGGTTTTTCCATAACAAACAGCTAAATTAGAAAAAAAAAACATAAAAAATTTTAAAAAACAAGAGAAATGTTACATCGGGGAAGAGGGAAAGGGGGGGGGGGGGGGGAGTGGGTGGGTTAGTGTCAAGTCTTTGTGATGAAGTGTGATATAGGGGGAGGGGCCTAAAATTGGCCAATAATATATAACGTAATTTATGAACAGCCCTTAAGCCAAAAAAATAAGTCTGTAAAAAACGTATTTTTGTTATAAAACTTCAAACAGTTGATTATATGTCAACCATCAAAAAAAAAAAATTAACGTTCTTCTTATTTTTTCACCCAGCTTCTGATTTCTAACTTCAATCGTAAACAATTAAAATTGAAATAGTTTGTAAGTATCCTTGAACAGGAAATCACATTGACAACCCTTTTTTGACTCCAGATTCATAAAATTCGTAAAATTATTGAAGATAAGCCAAAAATGTGGATAAAAGTTATTATGTGGCCGCCATATTGAATTCATTCTGTTAAATTTTACTGATTTGATTCGAATTTTAATAACACTTGATTAGACTGAATGCACTGCATTGGTACCAGTATTGTACCTGAACTCTATTCATTAAAATAAAATATCAAACATTAGTATTTGCAGCGAAACCGGTGCAAGTAATCAAAAATTCGTCGAAAAAAGTCTGTTGTCAGAAATTTCAGAGAATTCCGTCAATTCCATCAGACCTCAGTGTAGGCTTCAAATTCTTACATAACTCTTACACCTTCCCAGTGGTTTTCTTCATAAACTTTTCGGTATATTTTCATCATCTATGCGTTGCCCACAATTTTTGGTTGGACTTAGTTTGTTTATAACTTCCTCTGTTAGATGTTCGTCACACCATTATCACCTTGCCTTGATTATTATAGCCCCCAAAATTAGCCCCGTTAACACGAATGCAAAGTACCGTTCTTTTGACTTGAAAAAAAAAATGATATTGTTTATAATATTTTTTAGAAATTTTGTTTACACAATGGAAATAAAAAATTACGTGGGTGTCGAAATAACGGGGCTATAGCTGATGATAGCTATGAGTGAGTGAATGAGTGAGTGTGCGTGTGTGGCCACGTCGCCATTAAAAAAGTCCCAAAAAGCAAGTACAGTGCTACATATGAAATCACCAAAGAACGAATAGAATAACAACTACAACAACTGCAACAACAACAACAACAAGCACAGCGTATCATTTGCGCAGTCTTCCAGCTTGACGGTGTGACTCTTTGTTTACGTGTACTAAAAGTGAGTGAAAATGCGATAAATTCTAAAACCAAAAACAACAAAAAACAAAGTGAAAAAAAGAAAAGCTGGAAAAAGCTAAAAACAACTTTTAAAATTGAAATTTATGTGCGGCATTACCGAGGTGTTTTTGAAAAGTTTGGCAATTGAGTAGGATTCGGTGTGATTGTACAAAAGTTTCAATAAAATCTGGACTAAGGTAGGTGCCATATTTTTGGCAATTTCGTTTCTTAGAATTTATAAACTAGCATCAGTGCTGTAGTAAGATTCAAGAAATATGGCCACCACGGTACTCAAAAGTAAATTATTTCATAGGTTGTGGGATGTGAAACTCATAGTTTTTTTTGCATTTTTTTTATTGTTGCCACATTAAATTTAACGACATACCATGTTGTTTTTTTATGTTTGTTTAAAAACTTTTTAATTATATTTTAAGAAAGCTGATTTTTATGTGCAGCTACTTTTAGTTTTTCGTTACTTCTCGAATCTGCACTACACTGATGTGATTTTTGTCATTGTGGCTAATTGTAAATAAGTCATTCAACATCATTGGCAGCTTACAATTAATTTAATATTCTATCGGTATCTAATTACTATTTAACTATAACACAAATTTTTGAAAATTTCCATATTTGATGATGGTTGACTGCTCTTACAACCAACTTGTGTGCCATGTCAAAATCCCATAGCAACCAATTTGTTGCCAGCCACCAGTCACTGCTGGGCTGACTTTAAGCAGTTGGCCATTTTTTGTATCACCTTTTAATTTTTTTTTTTGTTTATTCTTCTCTAGTATATGGAAATTCCTTGGAATCAGTAACATTTTCTTTGTGTTCTTAGCATTTTCTAATTTAGTATCCGTGGGTATGTGTTGCTTTTTTTGCCGCCTCAATTGTTTATAATAAATTAAATCGTCAATTCAGTCTTGTAAACAATATCATTCGAAAGCATTTGGAAACATTTTTCATGCAAGGTGAAACATTTTCAAAAGACATTTCAAGCTGCTCGAAATGTGATTGTCGGAGGAATGTTGGCATTGTGAAATTTGGAATTGGAAATTTTTAATGTTAAACAGCTTGTGCCAATAAAATTAAATAGTCTTTAAATATTGTATGCAAGTTTTAGTCTTAAGTGTTGGAATAATGTTTTTAGCTTCCATGAGATCGCTTATGAGTTCTATGTAAAATGTTCGTACGAACTAGGAAGTAGCCAATGGGGGGAGGGGGGAAGGCTTTCGATATTCAAGCCCCCACGTCCAGAAATTATGAGAACAATAGTAAAAATAAAACATTTACAACAAATCTTGAAATTTTACTTTTTAGCAAAACGCAAGGCTGTCAACATGAAGAAAGGTAGAGTCAAGACTAGAGGTAGTGTAAGTAGAGGATGTTCGCAGGGCGGGATGCTATCGCCAACCTTGTCAAACATCACTGTGGACTCACTATTGGCCAGACTGGATGAATCGGACACACACACGACAGGGTATGCAGACGACATTGCGTTCGTGGTCTGTGGTAAGTTCATTGACACTAATTCTGATATCATGGAGGAGGAGTGGTGTAGAGAACAGGGCCTTACTGTGAACGCAGGAAAATCAGACAGTATTCTCTATACTAGAAAGAGGGTAGGCCTGAGGAGAGAACCACTCAGACTTTTGAAAGTTGAAATCAACATGTCCACGAAAATTAAATATTCAGTGGTAAGCCTTGATAGTAAACTGAACTGGAACGAGCATGAACCGGAAATGAAACGAGCATCTGTTTCAGTGTACACACGTCTGTGTTCTCAAATGGGGGCTAAGCCCAGAGGCTATAAAGTGGGTCTAAACTATGATGGTTAGACCTGTCATCACGTGTGTTTCGGTGATTTGATGGACAAAAGTCAGCCAGAAAACCTTTAAGAAGTGATTGGACAGAATCCAACGTCTGGCGTGTGTTTAAATAACAGGTGCAGACGATTTTTGGATTAAGGCTTTAGCAACTTGGGTCATCTAAAACCTAGGGTAATAGTTCATGAAACACACAATCAGAACTTTGTGTTGTACCACAACACGAACCCGTTTATGTTTTAGACAAGTAAAACATACGGGGCATCCGGTGTGGCAACACGAACATGGAAGCTGTTTCACAAACACAAAGCATCACCCAGTACCCTGCTGATTAGGGTAATAGCAATACCAGTTTAGACTTCAGTATGACGTATTTACCATCCATCTTCTGGTGGAGACGAGATCTACCCAATCTCTTGCATATTAAGACAGATATGCCAGCTCGGTCGTACCACTGCGCGATCCCGTCGGTCAATCTAGACCTGTGTAGCATTCACACAACCACAACCAGTACGAGACTCCCCGAAGGGCCAGCCCACGACAGTCATCTGGACAACTCGATCCCGTCAATGAGGATCCACAACATCCCCGCAAAAAGACCAAGAACACACAAACGCAATTATGAAGAAGTGCATTCTTATTCATGACTGTGCTTAATGAGCACTTAAACGGCTAGGCTAACAACTTTCAGCTGCCGACACAACTGGAAGCTATTACACATGACTGGTACCTACTTTGGAGGACCTTTGCAAATGCCACTCTTACTCTGGCCGTTCGGATTTCATTATCCAGACATAGAGTATTGGCCACTGTTCTCATGGACTGCCGTGCTCAGTATGAGAACCCTTAGTTTTCACAACCATTTCAACACTTCCCTCAGTGACTGCCGTGCCAGTTTGAGGGTGCGAGTCAAACACTTGACAAGCAAACCACTTTGGAAAGCCGAAGTGTCGACACTATTACGCACGCATGCCAAACACTTCACATCTGTTGCAAAACGCCCGAATTAAGGTCTCAGTGCGGCGGATAGATAGGGTCTACCCCATTTGACAGGTTAAGACTGTCCCCGTATAAAGTTTTAAGGTGAATTGTTATACTCGTACCTTCGCAGGCTTGTTTCATATCGATATGCCGAATATGACCTGCTACCAAGATGGGCGCCACCCCAAGCTCTTGGTTGGCCCTATCAGTTTTTACGTTTGCAGGACGTATTCTACAAACAACCCTTCTCCTTAACCTGGCTTGGGACAGGCAGGCGCAACTGAGTTGCTAACCTGGCGAAGTTATAACAGGTGCAGTACACACCGCTCCAACCAGCGCAATAGGTTCTGTTAGGTATGCTGCCTTTGGATTTAGAAATAAAGAAAACGGCGGCGCTTACAGCCTTCAGGATGTTGCAAAATGATACGTAGCATGGATCAACGGCCCTACATGATCACATGCGCATCCTTGATATTGTACAGCCAGATGAATTGTAGTATTAACAAGTACGCCTGCCTTGTAGGCCTCACTACTTGGGTCTATAGACCGAGGGTATAGTTCATGGAAAGGACGACCAGCACTTATGTGTTCACCCCATCTCGGACCCGTTTGTGGCATGCTGTGCACAAACACACGGTCATCTGTGTGACTCCAACATATCATACAATGATTCCAACAGCAGTACCAGTTTAACTACCAGTAGTGACGTACTTTCATTGTCATCTTCTAGTTGAGACGAGACCTATCCAATCTCTTGCATACTAAGCAGGTATGCCAGCCCGGTCGTACCTGTGTAGCATATACACAACCACAGCCAGCACGAGTCTCCCCGAAGGGCCAACCCATGATAGTCAGCTGGGCAACTCGGTCCAGTCAAAGAAGCTCCACAACATCCCAGAAAGGAGACAAAAAACTCATATGAGTTTGGCCGTGCCCAATTAAAGCACTTAATTGTACTTGACCGGCAACTTCAATCCAGTCATGAAACTTATATTCACTTACCATGGAAGAAGTGCCTATTTGCCTTGTTTTACAACCACACATAATACAGCGAATATATGTGTCAGTCACTTCGACACCTCAATTCATTCACCCAATTTACAACTCTCAGATGTCTCCTCGCCATGAATAGATAGGGTCGTCCTCTTTGACGAGTATGACTCTCCCCGTGCTAACAAGTTTTTAGGTCAATTGCTATATCTTCGCAGGCTTCTATCATTTCGATATACCGAATATGACCTGCTCCCAAGATGGGCGCCACCCCGAGCTCTTGGTTGACTCTAAACTTTTTACGGTATGGGATGTATCCCATTACCAACCCTTCTCCTTAACCTGGCTTAAGGAGATGTAATAAAACTTAACCTCCTTAAAAATGTAATAAAACTCTTTTAAAAGATGGAGCCTCTCTTTTAAAAGACCACGGCCGTTTGAGGTGACAAAGGATGCTTATATAAGAAGCATGCTCACATATGAGTGCTCCGAGCAGTAGCATCATTCGTCAAATAGGGGGCGAAAAGGGACCCACTGTGGTCTGTTTCGGCTAATCCCCAATTTATTATAAATATAACAAAATTAAAACTTTATGAAGAGGGGCGGGGGGGGCCAGGGGTAGCTTTGAACTTAATTTTAATCTAAATTTATTTTAAAGGCTGAAATTGGGTAGTTTTAAAAATATCAAAAAATTTACTTTTTTTTTAAATAATTTAGACGATACGTAGACAAATTATCGATAAATGGGCTTTTCCGACAAACTTTTTTTTATGATTTCACAATGAATTAAATAGATTTCATTATTGTTAAATGATCACAAAAAATTTTTTTTAAAAAAATTTAGTTCAAAGCGTCCTCCGCCCCCCATAAGATTTCAGTTTTATTATTATTCACGGTGAAGACTCGGTGGGTGTAGTCTCCGCACATATTCATATTATTCATGTAAAATGTGACTCAGTCACTTCACTCACTTTCATTATCCGATCGTCCAATATCATTATCGACGATTTCTAGCGTGACGAATTCTTTTGGGCAATCTGAACGTTCAGCGTCATTTGTGGTGGTACGACCACAATGGAATTTAGTAAGCCACTTCTTAACCATTGAAATTGATGGTGCGGAGTCCCCATAGTATTTAACAAGCCTTTCCTTGGTTTCGCTGATTTTTTTTTTACGAAACAAAAATGCTTCATGAGCACATAATACTCACTAGTTTCCTTTTTGTCAAAATTTACGAGGTAGTCTGCTTTCAATGGCTGTCAAACACAAACTTACTGACGCAGCTTAATCAAGCTTTGACAGTATTCTGTTAACAGATCGCTGTTGACAGGAACAGTGTTGTAGTTAAAGTTGCTACGCGGGAAATTCAAAAAGTTACTGACTTTTCAATATTATAGCCGATATCTAAACACCGTTGAATTTATATCAATGAGATTTATAAGAACTCATAATTTAGCTTTAATCAGGCCATCTTTTGCTGACTAGAATTATTAACTGACATTAACATAAAGTTAGATAAATATATGATAGAGTTACAATTATGTTATGTTAAGATTCCTAAAGTATCTGAGAAGAAAACATGTTAAACATTAATTCATGAAAAAGTCTGATCACTATTTAGAATCCGCCCAAAATTTGCTTAGATGCATCCTTAGAAAACCGACAAAATGGAGCTAAAAACATGAATGAGCAACATTCAAAAACTAAGACCAAAAAAATATAAACGAAAATTCCATTAAAACTGGATCCACCTTCTGTGTGTCATACAGTTCATGCGCAGGCGCACGATTCGGCAATGAGCAGCATAAAAGTCGGCATTCTTCTACCATTGCTGATGATGCTTAGGGACAGAATCATATTAAAATGCATGGTACCACTGTTTTTTTTTTTCGTCTTGTCTTGTCTTGCCTTGTCTTGTGTTTATGTCTGTTTCTAAAAAGAAATCCCCCTCATACGCCACAGGTACAAAAGCTACGCATGCGCACGAAATAAAATCACACAAAATCAGCGTGCTGCTTACGAGGACATTCAGTAAGTTTAATACAAAAAATAACCAAAAAAAAAAAAAACAGAGCGCAACAAAGCGTCGCTGCCAGCTTTTTTAAAAGGACAGAAAATTGGTTTCACGGAGTCTGACTATCTTAATTATAGGCCTGCGGCAAGAACGAGATCCATTTTGCAATTTTTCACAAAGATTTCGCATAGTTCCTGCGTGAATTCATCGTCACCGCCACCGCCACCGCTGCTGTTGGCAGACACTGAGATTGTGTCGGTGTGTTAGCAATTTTATGTCCCATCATCATCGTCGTCGTCGTCGTCGTTGTTGTCAGTCGCTTCGCCCTTGGAGTGATGCGCCTTTTGGCCATAAAAAGTTGCGTTGAATTGGACTGCACCGAAACGAATCAATATGAGTGCATTATTGGCGGCTATATAGTACGATTTCAATTTAATTCAAGGTGACCAGCTCAGCGCAATTGCTCAGTAATTTGATGCGCAACAATGATATATAAAAAAATTTGCAAAAAAACTATAACATGGTTACTCCATCACTTTAAAATTATGACACCTTCGCAAAAATATCCAAACGTTAAAATTGTGATTCGTCATTATGGCCATTATAGTCCAATCGCCACACTAGGATCCAAAGATTATCGCTACTATTCTCTTTACTCCTTCTGCATTTTATATCTTACTCAAATTGCAATTCATTAAAAGGATTCACAAATTTTATGTTTTAATACCTTTTTTTATAATTTTACTAAATGCAGCTTAAGACGCACTGAAAAAAAAAGCAGAAGTCATCAAAGTGCACTAAGCTGCAAAAGCAAAACCCTCTCCACCAAAAAAATTAAAAAAAAAACGGTGTCCACCCATTTAGTCTGAAATTGGAGAGTTTTGTGGCCACTTTTATGGCTACAAGGGTGACACCCACTTCTGGCATTCAACTTCATCATAATGAAATCGAAATTCATTAAGGACACTAACAAAAACACGGCAGGTCTGAGCAGTCCGAATGGGAGACAACAAAACAATTCAGCTTCTTAAAAAATTAAAGAAGTTATCGTCTCAGCAGCCGTAGCAAAAAACATGCTAAAGACAAACAAACACAGCCATGAAATTAAATTAAGCTGAGTTTTTAATGGATTCTTAACCGAAAAATAATCAAGAGGTAGACTAAATTTTTGTTCTTATTTTGTTCCTCTTGTTAACTGGAGCAACCAACTAATTTGTGTTTATGTATCATTTGCCAATAATCTTCATTGCAACTGCCAGGAAGCCAAGCTTTACGTTTGAGAAATAAATGTCCTTTTTTCCCACATGCTCTTTTCTTCTCTGTTTGTTTGCAAATTTATTGTTTTTTTCTCCAGGAAATTTGAACCCAATCTCGCACAGCTTTAGGATTAAAACAATATATAAAGTTGAACCGTCTTCATGCCAAAGACGTTGTTTAAAAAACGTCTCAAAATGGTGGGAATAACGCATATTCTAAAAAATTTTCTGCAGAAATATTAATTATGTAGTAGTAGGTTTTCTTATGTTTTTTTTTTTCCTTTTTTTTCTTAATATATACTTCAGAGCAGAATGGCAATCAATGCAACGAAGTCTCCCACCTGTCACGCAAACATAATAAATTGTCATTAAGTTGGCTACGAAAACCATAACTCGTCGAAGTAGTTCTGAGAATTTGTGGGAATCGGTGAGAAGAAGCCACATTGCAAGAGCTCAGAAAATATTAAATGTCATTAAGTAAGGCGTGGCTCTACACATGTGAGTTATTGATTTATTTATTTATGTTATTAGTCTACAAAATAAACAAAAGTAAGAATAATATCAAAGTACATTTTTGTACTTTATATAATATTGATACCTCTATATGAATACAGAGCTACTTGGGGGATTTGATGTCTTAGCTATTGTATGCATGAGCATCTGCAGGATATTCTGTAGGTAGAATACAAGTCCTACATAAAAAGTTTTCATTTTGACAATAGTTTTTACTAAGAACGTATTATGATTGGAAAAGGAGAGTTCGATTCTGATTGCAATTCTGAATTTGACAATACTGACAATGTTCTGGATTTTCGTGTGATTTTAAAATGCTGTCAATCACCATGGACTGCTTTTTAGGAAATTATATTATAGATCTCAATGTTTTTAAGTATTTAAAATTGTCTGTGATTTTCAATAATAGTATAAAGCTATGGCTCTCTCCATAGACATATATTATAAATATTAGGTTTATTTAAATATTTACGAAAGTTGTCCTATTTTGATGACGTTACTTTGTAAGGGAAGGTAGGCGTGGTTTTCATCCGATTTTGCCGAATATCATAGATATGGTTCATATTATATACCAAAGCTCATGTGCAAAATTTCAAGGTATTTCCTTAATTTTTGTGGATTTATAAGAGATTTTACGTTAATAAAAAGGCTACTTTGTACGGGAGGTAGGCGTGGTTTTCATCCGATTTGGCTCATTTTCGAACTTGATCGAACTTGAGCAACCACGTACTAAATGTCACATTCATAAACACAAACGCATTACCCTGTGCCCTATTCTGTAAAAGCAGTATGCAATAATAATTCCATACTGCTCTTAATAGTACCAGTTTTGCTACCGGTAGATGGTGTACATTCATTGCCCATTGCTATACCTTCGAAGGTTTGTTTCATACCGAATATGACCTGCTACCAAGATGGGCGCCACCCCAAGCTCTTGGTTGGATCTAAACCTTTTACGATATGAGACGTATCCCATTACCAACCCTCCTCCTTAACCTGGCTTGGGTCAGACATTTTGCGTCCGAAGACCCTCCCCTGGCGGAGTTGGCGGGGTCGCAGAGAAACCCTTTTCTGTTTAACGTAGACCCCTTCCGTTAAGGCTTAATTCTACGGTGATCCAACGCGTGGGGTCGAAATATTGCGTCGGTCAACGCCCCTTTGAGTATTCAAAGGTACCAAAATAGCTTCATGTTATGATGACATGTTGCAACCCTTGGTGGGGGTGGAGGCTTATCTATAACCTCTTCCATGCTAAAAGGTATGGCACCCGATTTGAGAATGCAAACCTACACCGAGCTTAGTAGCTCTGACCGCGATATGGGTAGTAAACACACAGCCACCACGAAACTCCCCGAAGGGCCGTTCTCTATATTCAGACTGGCAATTGCCAAGGGCTCTGACTCCCGTGGTACGAACTTTTAAGTCTTTGGTCGGACTTCGCAACATGTGAGGCATGCTGCTACCAGTTGAACTCATCACAGCTCTGGACTGGTTGCCAATAAAAAAGTCCATTCTAAGAATGGCAACCCCCTTGGACCCACCCTCTGTTACAATAGTAACCCATATTTCAAAACCAACAATTCCAAAGTGGTTCTTCGAGCTCGACGACGAGCGAATACTTCACTCGCATATTGCCCCAATCTGGTAAAATGCTCACCATGAGAGCATTACGCAAATTCGCATCACCAGCATTCGTTAGAATACCCATTTGATGCAAGTCCCGTATGTCATCATACAAAGGACATATTTGCAAGACGTGGAGATATTCTTCGTAGACTGCCCCACAATCACACTCGGCGGACGGGCTTAGATTTCTTTTATGCAAGAAGGCATTTAAAGAACCATATCCAGTCAACAGGAAGCCCAAACTTAATTTGAAAGTAAATTCTGGGTGATCCTCGACGAATGTGACTTTCCGTATGAACGCATACGCAGCCCTTCCATGGATACTGGTATCCCATCTAGATTGCCATCTAGTTGTGACGCGCTCCCTCAACATAGCCTTGCATTCGAGCAAGCCCTTTTCCCTACATTCCTCAACCATCTCTTGACAAAATATGCAACACTGGATTGTGTTACAACCAAATCCAAAGGAGGTGCCCCCATCAAAACTTGCATGGCCTCAGTTGAAACTGTACGGCATACTGCCATACATTCCATCAGAATCACCCTTTGGCCAGAGAGTATTTTCCGACCACCTACAGCGGACGTGACTTTGTGACCCCACACAGGTGATCTATAAGTTGCGCAAGCAACAAACAAACCACGGTATATGGCCCATACCGCCCGCCTACTGAGTCACCAATCACTCCTTAAAAGCCGACGAACTTGACCGACAACATTCGTCAGTGTTTTCTCTTGTTTTCTCTAGATGAACAAGAAAATTCATTCTTTCATTCATGGTTATTCCCAAGTACCTGACTTCTGTCACATACTTGAGGGCAACCCCATTTAAACTGACAGATGGATGTCGACCAGATGATAATTTGCCCTTGAGCAACATCATCACCGTATTGTCCATTGCCACATTCACACCTACCCTACTACCCCATTCAGACACACTTGCCATAATCTCACTTGCCTTGGTTTCGATCTCAGCATGAGACTGACCCTCCACCATGACAAGGAGATTATCGGCAAACGCACAACTTCTGCAAGTTCGTGCAAGCGGGGTCGCATAGTAGTACAACCGGGCTGGCATACATGCTTAGTCTTTACCAGTAGATGGCAATGAAGGTACGCCATACAGTGAGGTTGTAAATAGTGCAATAGGCACTTCTTCCATGGTAAGTGAATATGAAAGTCACCTGGGCAACTCGGTCCCGCCGAATGGGGGCCTACAACATCCCGGCAAATGAGACAAACAATTCGCTTAGAATTTTTGTATTTGACTGTGCACATAACAATCTTTTGTTTCTGATTAAAGGCATGGATCCATTAACATACCTTAAACGAAGTGCCTAGGTTTTTAAATACCCGTGCCTCAACTGCACTAAGGTCTCACCATTGCCGTGTCTTACAGACACAAAATAACCAATCATTGTTGGCCATATAGACCATGTCTCCTTGCCGTGGATAGATAAGGTCACCTCATTCGACAGGTTTGACTGTCCCCGTGCTAACAAGTTCTCTGGACCATTGCTATTCCATCGCAGGCTTTTTTCACAAGGATTTACCATAGTGACCTGCTACTAGATTGGCCGCCACACCGAGCTCTGGTGAGCTCTTCTTTTTTACGACAGTAGTCAAGACTTATCCACGAATGTTACGCCTCCATGCATCTACTGCCAACCATCCTCCTGGCTTTGGACAGGTAGGCGCAACTCAGTTGCTGACCTGGCGGAGTTGCGAAGTTGGACAGACGGACAAATCGACTCAGGAGGTGATCTGATCAAAAATATATATACTTTTCTATACCTGTCACGCCTCCTTATTGGCGTTACAAACTGAATGACAAAGTTAATATACCCCTTACTCAGTACTCGTTGGGGTATAAAAATCGTTGAACTGAGGACATCTATAGTTTTCAAGATATCACAATAATTTTGATCTTAAAATAACGAAAATTGTAAACAATTCAGCTTGTTACATAAAAAAATGCTTATTGTAGGGTAACCGCAAGAGATAGTTAAAAATGTCTCAATTATTTTTTGCACATCTCATCAATGTCTAAAATCTCTCTAACATCATGTTCTTCCATATCTTACAGCTTAGGTTTTTTTTTAATAAATGCTCTTTTTACGCTCATATTTAGGTCGAATGTTACCAATCTAAAATCCGATCATATTGTGCAGCCAGAAATTTTATCCGATACCTCATTCACCATTTTACCTCTTCCTAGTCCTGAGCTCCTTTACTAAATCTAATAAAAACTTTCAACGTTAATATTTCGGGGCAGATGTCATAAATTTTGTATCTAATAAGATTCAGGGCATCTATGGTGCAGTATCTTTTGAATGATATACGTCTCATTGGCCTTTTTCTAAAATAAATATTAAAAAGTGTACGACAACATTCGATGTTTGCGTATTAATACGGATTATGATGTCCATTATAATGTTTGAGGATTAATGCGTATTAATTTTTTTTTTTTTAATTTTGTACACCAATGCCTGAATATAATATAAAATAAATGAATTTAGCTAAAACTGTTCTAAAAAGTAACAAAAAATAATTTATTATTATTATTAAAATCTATGTGTTCCTCTCACTTGTGCAGCCTTTGCACTAACTAATTGAAACGTTTTTAATGAGAATTGGCAGCTTAGTTTTAATGACAAAATGCCTCATTTGACGCACAACGAACCAATAAATCTGCTCCTACACAAATGACACCAGATCTTGGCGCACTTCGTCATGGTTTAACTACAGCAACTCGCACAAATCCTGATGCGGATGTGCTTAGTGCACGCTTTGGATGTGCAAACAACAGGGATTTTGGCACTATTGCCAACAGTTAAATATACACAGCTAGTCATATTTAATAATTATGATTTTTATGATTTTTGTTTAATATTCCGCAGTTCGTCATTGAAATGGATCAATGAGTGGCTGCTGGATATTTATGCTGGTAGACTAGCTAGTGCAAGTTGGCTGATGGTGTTGCAATTGTTTTTGTTGCTGTTGGTTACGCTCTGGAGAAGTAACAAGTGCCCAGGAAATAAAATAAAAGACTCCATAAGATTTTACAGATATCTGAGGATACGTAATGAAGAAATAGTTATTGAAATAATCTGAGAACTCATAAACGCTATGCGTTGTGCAAACATGTGCAAGACACGCGCTTACGTTTTGAACGCAATTGACGACTTCTAAGAAGGCAATGCATTGGGGCAACCCAGCAGACGACGTAGAAGCAACAACTTGGTTCTTCTCAATTGACGCAACGCAATCAAATAATTACTACAACAACAATACGTTCTTGCTACACAAATGGACATATTTAAGAGTTCTACACATTTCATCATACTCACAGTTTAAGACAAAAAAAAAAAAAAAAATTCATTCAAATGAATTTTTATTTATTTTTTGTTGCTTTTCTACGCGTTATGTTGCAACAAAGAAAATAAACAATTATTGCAGGCGCAAGCATTTTTATGCTTTCCCCAAACGCTTGAGCTACTCTCTAAATTATGTAATTTTCCCGAAATTGTAACATAAAGATAAACGTATCTATGTGGCGATGCACCCACCTATAGCAAGCAGGATGCTCTACTTCATTCTGCGCTATAGGCGCACGTGCGACACTTAGGCATTAAACAGACATGACTTCATTTCGTGGCGCACATTTGTGCCCTTTATGAACTGTTGAACTCACTGCCGCTAAAAAAATTATAAAGAGAAAAATTAAATGTTGAAAAAGAAAAACAAAAAACAATCTCAATGATTTAATTAAAATTCCACAAAATTATTGAAAGAATCAAACGAATTAATTAATTTAAAGTGGCTTAATCTGATAAACGCTTTCATGACGCATGCCAGCTAGTAGTGCTCTACAGTAATTCGGTACAACCAGAAAAAAAAAAAAGAAAAGACCAACAACACAAGAAATTTTAAAGCACATTTTGTCCATGCTGGAGTTGATTTCGAGTGTCTTTTAAGTCACAGAAAAAAAAATATTTTTAGTTGCGTGACGAACGCCAAGCGTCGTTAAGCTGATAAGAATGCCTGCTCCATATAAGCTCGGGACTTAAGTAAACATTTAAGTTAGGGACTTAATACATAATACTTTAATTGAGGGGCTGAAAAAATTATTGAAATACTGGGTGTAATACTTGTATCTGGCGCCGCACAATGCATTTTTTTTTTTATTTTAGAAGTACATAGGTGTAAACAATTTGTTGTGTAGTGTGAACAAAAAAGTTTTTATTTCGAAATTAGTAACTATATTTAGATAGTTAAAAAAGTTCAAAGTTGGAACTTATTCAAACGACTAAGACTTAAATTTCAATCCCAACAATCCCCAACAAAAATTATTTCAATCCTAAAGAACATTTTTTAATAATTTTGTTTTAATTAAACAGTAAAATTTTATTCAAATTTTTAATAAAAAACAAAATATAACAAACAGAGGAAGAATTACAAAATTATTTAATTCATTTTCAAAAATTATTCAAAGTACTTTTCAATAATTATTTAAAAAAAATAGGTACCTCAAATTTTAGAAATTTTTAATATAAACAAAATTTTTCATAATAATAGTAATAATTAGTAATAATAATAAATAAAATTTTAATACCTTTTCTAACAAATTCCTGAGTTCTTCAATAAGTTTTAAATAAATTCCTTTTTACTCAAAAAAGTGAGTAGGGAGGAAAAAAGGGGAAAATTTTATGTGTTCACGAGCGCTGATTTTGTTTTAAAATATCAATGCATTTCAGCACAAAATACTAATACTAACTTTACACTGTATAGCTTCCTATGGCATTTCACTCACACTTATTTTACACAATATATGTTATATACTTGATGAGTTGCAAAAAGCAGTTAAATCACTTACGTCAAAAGAGCACCTATCACTTTTGCACGAATAAACATAGATATATTTATACATATTTTTTTTTAACGAAGAAATTAATTTCATACACATGTCTCACATAGACATTTCTGCACCTTATTTGTACCGGGAGTACGTGGCCAGTATGGATTGGTAGAGATAGTAAAGATTTGCGTTGAATTCGCAAAATTTTAGGAAGAATTCAAGAAAGTTGTTGGTTACATCTTTTAGTGATGGAAACTTCAGTCCTTAAGTCTCGATGAAAGTAGGACGGAACATGTGCATAATAGGTATTTCAGGGTCTCAGCAGTGGCTGGTTCCTTACACTTCCTGTACAACGAGAAAAAAAGGCAATAGGTAAATCACCTAAGTCGGCTTGGGTAAAGTGAATTGTATGGAAATTATAAACTTATGTTTATTCACCTAAGCAATTTATTGTTTACTACATTGCTTTGAAAGCACATACTTCGATACCTTGCCAAAAAAAAAATAATTGATTCACCTAAGCGCAAAATCCAAAAATACAAAATTAAAATACAACTAGCATGGATGGCTTAAGCATAGTTTTGAGCTATTTCTTGCAAAAAAAAAAACACACAGCTGCGTCATTAGACACACAAGAGAAGGATAGATTTGATAATAAAATGGGTTTTCTTGTGTAATAAAATTACTTTTAAATCAAAAATAACATAAAAAAAATTAAAAAACACATGTTAATATTCACTCCAGTAAATTTTTTTACATTTCATCAAGAAAAAGAAAAGAAAAGAAGAAAAAATATTTTTGTTACCGCCGTGCGGAATTGAACTTGGAATTTTTGGTCCCAGTCCATCGCTCTATCCACTGATCCAAAAAGCCTTGCTACTGGTTGCTGACATAACTGCAGCTATTTTAACAGATGCTGTATTAACAGATGCAATATGTCACATTATTCTGTTGATAGCCATACAACAAAAATCTATTAACAGATTATTGTGTTATGCTGCAACATAGCTTCAGTTGTAATTAATATATAATCAATCATTCTGCGTAACGAAGGAGTTTGGCTCGATGCATATTGTAGTGACTTCTTAATCGATGATATCGGTGGGTGTGGGTCTCCACGGCAGGCGAAGGTAAAATTCTCAATATGATATTTAATTTAATTTAATGGTATTGTTATAATAAACGCAAGCAGCGATTAGAAGCCGAGAAGCCATGAATTTCTAAGAAAAATGGTGTTGATAAAAGAAAAATTTGTGTAGTTGCCGATTTCACTCAAGCAAAGCAAATCACAGAACGAGAGGAGGCTTCAAAAAAAGGAAAAGAAGAAAAACCAAAACCCGGAAAAAAGCTATATAATTGAAATTCAAATTTTTTTTTTTTTTGTAATAATGTACAAATTACAAAATACTTGGTTAATTTATAACCCAAATAAAAATTGGCGAGTTAACTTGTAAAACTTAGGCTTTTTGATGAAGTACTTGGGAGGCTGAAAACTGCCAAAGCCATCTTATAAATTATACTAGAGTTTTTTCAATTTAAATAACCTTTTTTCTCGGTGTAAGGAAATTTGGTGTGCAAGTTGGAATTAGTACTATTAGAACACCTGCAAAAATATTTTGTAATCCGCTAAAAACCACCCCTACCTCCAATTTAACACAGAAATTTAACACGATATGTGTATATATATATATTTTGTTTTTTTTATTGAAGCTATATCAAGCTATATCAAGAACATAAGATTTATGTGTAGATTTAAAAAGAAAAAATTACGACTCCCACCTCCCACGCACAATTTGCATACCATCTAAAACTTATGAACGGCTCGTCGTAGATCGATGAAATTTTGTATATGAGTTAATCAGCTCTATTAGATTAAATGTTAGAATATTTTGAAATCCGCTCACAGCCACGCCTTTTTCCCATGCAACATAAAAATTTAAAACGTTTTTTTTATTGAAGCAATAAATCCAATTGGAGGATTAATTTGGAAAAGTTTTCACACTTAATGTTTTTGAAATGCTGACTCCTTAAACCGAATACTGATCTAATTTTTTCAAAACCTAACGTCAAACATTATAATATAATAGTAAACCTTTTAGATTAGTTCTATACTTATTCATTAAAAGATCAAAAGAAGCCATAAGAAGGCTCATTACATCTTCAATTGTGAATTTTCTACTGCATTTTCTTGAGTGGCTAAGACGATATTGGCGATAGTCTTTCATTCCAGCCTCCTTTGCTTCCTCTGTAAGCATTCTTATTGGAAGAATATGCAGATGATATGATTGAACCACCATGCAATGAAACTTTATGTACAGTGACTGACATATTATACCAATTATATAATCCCACATACAATGCTGCAGTTTCCATACAAGACCATTAACATTTTTAAGGATCGACTGATGCATAACTATTTATAGTGTTTATAGTGATATAGTGAACTATTTATAGTGATATTAAATCGGTGGATTAAGACATGATCGACACCTACAATACCCACTGTGACATCAGAGTTTTAAAAAAATCTTCGGGCAGTATTGCCATCATTCGATTAGCTAGGTCGCTAGTTCAATACTTGGTGAGTACACAATTTTGTTTTTTTTTCAATTTTATAATTAAACAAATGCATATTTTTTCTAATTATATAACATTTAGGAATTTCCATTATAATTAAAATAAGTAAAAGAAAGAAGAAAAGAAAAAAAATTACATATTCTTTATGACAATGTGTGAAATAAGCATATGGGTAGTAATATGGTAATAGTTCGGTTCTTAGATAGAAGCCACCAAAAATGATACGTTACGTGACAAAAAATAGAAGTGGTTTCTGACTTGGATCACAAAATTACTTAAATTCTGTAAACTGGCAAGAGTTTTTGTACAAAACTTTTTTTAGAACGATTTGAAATAGTATTAGTTTTTTTTCAAAGTAATCAAATTTAAAAACATTTTCACGTTTTTTTTTTAATTGGGCTTAGTATGAAATGTTACGTGACATGGCGTTACGTGACATTTTTCCCATTGTAATTCATTTGGGTAATTAAGCAATTAGGTGATTAAGTAATTATGTGATTTAGTTATTAAAAAACAAATTAAATATATTCTGCCTCTCCTTGCCTCAACCATTTTTCATTATTTTAAGCAAATGCCTTCCATTTTTAGTAAAACAAAAACGTTTACGAAACAATTACAAAACATTACCTAATAAGAAAAATTACATTTGTGAAACAGTTCAAACAATTTGATCATCATGGTAAATGAATTTATATTTAAATTGATCAAATCAAAATAGAAATGTTTCATTAAATAATAAGTTTTTAATAACTTTTAATTTTCGTGTCACGGTGGACTTTTCGGGGGAAATGCCCATATGCATTCACTCTTTTGTTCCTTGAACGCAGGTTGGCAGCTAAAAGCAGCAAATTATTTTTTTAAATGCTTATTAAATTTAAGATTATTATATTTTTATAGTTAGAAACCGTCGATAAGTGTCGATAACTTAGTTCTGGTCTACCAAACTTCGGAATCTGGGGAAAAAAATGTTCTTAATAAAATTATTAAAAAAAGGAGATTTAACGGTTAAAATAAAGCCAATTTGTATGGGAGGTAGGCGTGGTTTTCATCCGATTTTTCCAAATATCATAGTGGTTGTCTATATTAAATATCAAAGCCTATGTGTAAAAATTCAAGACATTTCTTTGATTATAGCAGATTTTTAAGAGTTTTACTTTTTAAATAAAGCTACTTTATATGGATCATAGCCAGATTTCATAGCCAGAATTTAAGTTGGAGATTAAAACTTACGTGTCAAATTTCAAGACATTTCTTTAATATTTGTGGATTTGAAAGACATTTTACGGTTAAAATAAAGTCACTTGGTATGGGAGGTAGGTTGGTTTCGAACTTGATCTTCCTCTTTTAAAAATAAACTTATATTTTGAATTTCATCGCAATATCTTCGAAATTACGGCTGTAATCGTGTCGACAGACAGACAGACGGACACAGGGAAATCGACTCAGGAGGTCATGCTGATCAAAAATATATATATATACCTGCCCACGTATGCTTCTATGCGTTACAAACGGAATGACAAAGTTAATATACCCTTACGCAGTACGCGATGGGGTTTAAATATTTATCATTAAAAAAATGATACATCACAAAATTGTATTTAAAAAGATTTAAGTGAATAAAAGCAAATATGTCGGAGCAGTTCTTACCTGAAACCGGCTGTTTTTAAGAGGAAACATTTTGCCGACATTCACAAAATGTCGTGTGAATGTGTAATGTGTTTTGCCGTCCACAAAAATTGAGCAGACTCATCTTAGTTTTTTTTTCAAATATGTTATTGAAACATTTCTAAGCATAAATTAAAAAAAAAAAATGAGGAAAAATTACAACATGAAAAAATGATTTAATTCCAATTCGAAACCACTGTGCGGCGTTATATTGTACTTTTTCGTAAATAAAACCAGAACTGTTTCTTCTGCGTTGATGCTTAGACCCACTGGGTTCGTTCATTTGAGCAACTCTTTAAGTGTGCTCTCCATTATTGAGCTTATTGTTGGCCGACATTTTTCCACTATAATTATGCTTATATCATCCGCACAGGCTGTTATCTTCGATGATATACCTTCAGAATTTTTGAGTAATTCATTAACAAATGGTTCCATAGTAGGGACGAAAAACCCCTTTTCTCGTAGGGTGTCCCCCTTTCCATGGTAGCAGTACCCCTTGTGGCTTCTACAAATCCTTCTGCAATTTAGTAAATTTTCCATGCAGAGATCGATTGCGGGTGGTGCATCTATTGCACGTAAGCCGTCAAGGATTTCTGTATTTGATACATTATTGAATGCACCTGAGATGTCTTAACTCTTTCCGGCGCACTATATAAAATCGGCAAAAATTAAAGAAAATTTTTATTTGCTTTTATTTATAGAAGTAATTTATTGAAAGAAATGTAAAAAAAAAGAAAATATTTTCTTACTGGATTTTGCGCAAGGATGCGCTTTTGTGATAGCTTTATTTATGGAATTCATTAAAACAGGATTTCGTTTTACTTAAACAAAGTGGAACATGGCAAGTAGAGCACATCCACTGAGTTCTTCTCTGGTGTCCCGTCTTGCTGCAGTGCGCACATCTTCGTAGTGTGGTTCTTACTGGTTGGTGGGACGACGAGGCTCGTATGCTTGCATCTACAAAAGGTTTATCGTTTTTTAGTCGAATAGTGGATTTTACTTTTGGCCTTGCAGAAGTTACGGATGAACATGAACCTAAGTGACACAGACTTGAAATTATATCCAGCTTAAAATCTTTTAGTGGTAACTTATACCCAGCACTTTTGGCAATTATATAAGCATTGACGACTGCCACATCAAGAAAATGAAAAAAAATTCGATGCCACCATTTGCGGCTCTTTCTATTCAACTCATAATATTTCTTTAGTTGATCTAACTTGTCGACGTTGTTCATATGCATATTATAATCATGTATAATACCTGGTTTATCAATTTCCATCACTGTACCATCACGTTGACGTTGCATTATCTTGACAAGTTCATTTGGATCATGGAAACTGGACAAAGCTGTGACCGCTCGTTTGTCAATCCATTTCATAAAGAGCACACCCGTATCGCTTATTTGCCAGTCATATTCTCCCCTTTTTAATTGCTTGTCAGGCTTAATATCGGTCGGGAGATATTTTCGATTACTTCGCACTGGCCCGCAACCATTTATTAACTTTTTTTTCAATTCCAGGATGAGGTTGTAGGAAGTGAAGAAATTATCAAAATATACCTTAGTAGATCGAGAACAACACGTTCGCCAAGCCTTTTTTCCACTAGTTCACCTTTTTTGCCTGTATAAATTTCAAAACGTTGAACGTAACCGCTGCTATCGCATAACATCCAAGTTTTGAACCCTCTTTTTATTGGTTTTTTTGGCATATACTGAATTAGAGTTGAGCGACCTATAAAACAGTAAACTCTAAACAAAATAAATCCATAAATATATATGTCTTGGAACCTACCTTTGAATCTAATCATAGATTCATCTACCGCTAGATATTCACCCGGGTTAAAACACAATTCCAATCTCTCTAGCAACATATCCAGAAACGGTTGAACTTTATACAGCTTGTTGAACTTAGGTGATCCTTTTTTAGGCATTAGGGTAGAATCATTCAAATGCATATTAGATAAAATCCAATCAAATCTCTTATAGGCATTATTTTTCGATATATAGCTGTCACTTAATTCCGGACGAGATGACCAATAGTCTCTGTAACTGGCCTGGACTTTTATTCCCATTAGAAAGGTAATTCCAGAAAAAGCTTGTATTTCTAAGGCATTTGTTGGAGTGTAGCGTTTGCCAGATTGTTGAGCATACAGGTTCGTTTGAAATACAATATGTTCAATAATTTCTTTTGTTATAATTTTACTAAAAATATTAAAATTATCATGGGATGCCACGTTTTCCACATCTTTTGTAGGTCCCTGTTTCATGTCAGTAAATGCAATTGGTATCTCTATTGAATTTTGCTTACTCCAATTTGGTAGGGTGACTTCTACGAGGCTGCTAAATAAATTAGATATAGGAATATCGTCGTCGGTATCAAATTGTTCACACGAATTTAAAACTCCACTATATGCCGGGTTTTCACCTTCATCAAAGTGTTTATCTTCATTGTCGACTGCAAGGATGTTATCAAAAAGTTCCTGGATTTGGTTCTGATCATCGAGGTCCTCAACATCATCGATAATTGACTCAGCGTCTGATGGAATCTCTTCCACAACAACTTCGTCCTCGATTGTTTCCAATATATAGGAAATATCACTGTCTTTGAGTTTATTGTTTTTAGCCATGGCGCAGTGGTATTATTTTTATACCATCAACTTTAACCTTCACTACTTCAAAAGTTTTTCTTTATTTTTGATGTTACTATTTTCAAGCACGTTATTCACTAACTTATTGATCAAAAATTATACAAGTATGAAGTCTAACGCACGTGTTTTGCAAAAATTTAACTAAATAATGGAAAACACTGTGACAGATGGTACTCAAGTTTAGTTCAAAATATATATATCTATCTCTTTCAAACATTTGGTATATTTTTTTTTTTTAAATATAAGCTTAAATCTACATATAAAAGTGATATTTAGAATATACCATTGCACACAGAATGTAGGAAAATTAGTTAGATAAGTGGTATAGTTTTCATACCACCGCGCCGGAAAGAGTTAAAATGCGCTAAGTGCGTAATCTTTGTTGTAGAAGGCATTTTCTATAAGTAGTACTAGGAATGGCTCAAGCTTTAAGTACATGTCTATCATTTTCTATAGAGTTTTAAGTACAAAGGAGGTTAGACTTATGGGCCTATCGTCTTTCGGATACAGGTGGCCTGTCTTATTTTAAAAACTGTGTATAGAATTAGTTTGATGGATATTTAAAGGTAGCTTAAAAATATTCTTCCCATATAAATTCCCTATAATAAGCTTTACTCGAGGTCTGTTTAGGTGAAATTTTAATGTAAAACTACTTCCAATTTTACCGAAAATAATAAATAAGAAAGAGTAAATGATAATTATATAAAATCGAATAATCAGTAATCCATACAAACTGTTCCAAAGCTCTTAATAAGGCGAAGATATAAAATATACCTATCACTCAATAACTATTTGAAAAGAAAACACGTTTATGGTTTAATTTTAAAATCCAAAATATATTCTTAGAAATTATTTCTCTTAAATTAATTTGTCTTGTGATCCATGACAAAACGTATTTTTTATTGTATTTATTGATTTCTTGGAATAATAAGCAAATATATTTAGAAGAAATTATCATTATATGCAATCTTGTTCGTGCAAATTACTTACTGATAAATTAATGACACATACGATGGTGTCGTATCTTAACAGCAATTATAAGTAATGCCAAATGATAATCGTTTGCGATTTAATGACTGAAACGATTACAAGTTGTTGTTGTTGTTTGTCGATAACAGCAATTTATTGTCAAACAGCAATTTATTTGTCGCCCCATAGCTTGAGGTGAAATAATTGTAGAGTGTCACCAATGTTTTATAGCTGAAATGAACATTGATAGAGTTAAGGTGCTAGTAGAATGGCGTGATATACACGCATCTTTGCTTTTTATAAAAGTTGTTGTCAAGTAGGTTTTATTAGCTGTTGCCAGTGATTATTACAGATGGTGATGCTTAGAATTAATCTGGGTTAAGAGGAATTGAAAATAAAGAAAAAAAAAAAAACAAATAGCTTGATCTTAGAAAATGTATGCTGCTGCTGACAGCAGCTGCAATCGCAAAACGTTCAAACGCACTCATTCTAGCATTCAGAAACTACTAATTTCGATAGCCACCATTATAAATGAAAATATTGTGTTGCAAGATGCGTCTTACTCAATGAATAGAAGCTGAATATGAAGCACAGCGATGGATTTCCTTTTATGCATTTGAGATTTCTTTGCACTGTCATTCAAGCGCATGCTGCCAATGATTGACATAACGTTGCACATGCCCTGCGCTGTCACACACACACACACACACGCACACACCCAGCATGTAGTGTCTATGTTTCACTTTTATTATTTGCTATAATTATTAAATATCATTATGCTTTGGAACAACATCTAGATGTTTTTGTTGTTGTTTTATTTAATCCTCAAATATGCTTGTACAACTCTATTTCATACAAGGATTTTGTAGCATTAGATTTTCATATGGACATCTGTCAGAACCTAAGCCCAACAGATGAAGCATAGATGGGATGGATGGATGGATGTATGGTATAGCGTGGTAACCAAACCAATCAAACTGTGAGGGAAAGTAGTCAACAACATTTGGTTTTAAGTGTCATCATCATCGACGTCATAGTCATCGTCGTTATCGTCCTTGGCGTTGTTCTCATATCAATTGTTTGCCACAACTCATTGTCGATTTTCAAATCATCATTCTTGTCGAAGACAACGACGGCGTTTTTTTTATTGAAAAACGACGCGCCTTCTATTATCGGGCATTAGTTGAGTATGATATCCTGTAGTACCTTCAGTCATGTACGTATGTACATGATGTAAATACAACACATTATATGATATAATAATAATTGTAAACATTATCCTGGCAACTGCACATCATGCCGTTGTTGCCAGGGTATCATTTGTGGCTTTTGTTTAGTTAAGTATTTCATCAATTCTATTGTTGTTGCTGGTGTTGCTGTTGTTTTTGTTGTTGGTGGTATAGCAGTGGCATTGGCAGTACTGTGTGTCCTTGTTATAAGACTAACGTAACACAAACAGATATATAGACATAGTTATTGTCAGCCAGGTAGCGTTCCGCATGACATTTGGTTGCGGCGCGTATGTTGTTGCCTGTGCGAGTGTTAAAGGACCCTAACTTCCACTATATCTTTGTGTTTTTTTTTTTTTTTTTTTGTCGAACATTTATTGTATTTGTCAATTTAAGGGATGGCTTGGTTGGGTTTGGAATTGCAAGCCATCATGAGAACCTTCGACAAGAGTGACAAACAATAGATGGATTTCGTTATTGTTCTTAGTGTTGTTGTTGTTGTTCTACGCTTCTTAATGTGGCCGTTTAGTTCTTCACCTACATCTTGATGGGCTGTTCCTGTTCATTGTGTCTAATGTTTGGTTCTTTTTTTTCTCCTTATTGTTTGCGCACAAATGTTTTCCAGCGCAGCTCACTCTAAAAGGTAGAAAAACGATTATTTTTCAATTTATCATTAAGCTGTTGTAGTTGTTGTTATTGTGGTTGATTTTTTTATGTTGTTGGGAAAAATGTGTGTGTGACAATGTTGTGTACTCGTCTGGTTGGTTGGTTGACATTCATGTGACACCACTTCAACATGGTGACAATTGACAACGAGACGATGAAAAATATGCATGGGCCCGTCGTCTATTGGTTGTGTTGGTTTGGCCAATTGAAAACAAGCTATTTAAAGATAGGTGCAACAATGGAGGAATATTATTTAGTTCTATATTTTGATGACACTTTTTTTTATATATAAAAATAACAGCAAAATTCTATTAAATTTGCATAGAATTGTAAAGATTTCTCATTCTGAAATTAATTCGAAAGCTCTTTTCTTGAACATAATGTTATCATTTTCAAAATGTGCTTTTTCATCAGCGTTACCATATGTTTTTTTGAAAATCCTGTAATTTTAAAAAAAAAATCCTGTATTTTTAGAGAAAATATGGCTCTTATAAAAGGACTAAAAACAAATATTTTAAAATTTTTTTATTATAACATTTTTAATATTTTATTTAAAGTAAGTTATAATTTTACAAAAATATCACTTTCTTATTAGGTATGTAATAAAATTAACAAAAATAAATTAAATAATAAGTTTTTAAAGCAATTCATTCGCAATGTTGAGATCATTGAACATATCGCACACTAAATACAAAATAGCCACGACTCAAAATTTACAAATTGTTACTTTGTAATTTTAAACTATTTGTAGTGATCATATAAATTGAATGTAGCACATCAAATAAATTTTGTACACATCTTCTTTCTCTATAGTTAAAAAACAAAATTTTGTCTCATTGCTTTGTAAGGAGCTCCATCAAAAATAAAATTGATTATGGCTTCACCTAGAAATTTACAAATATTGAGTTTTGACTGTTTTGTATTTAGTGTGCGATATATAGTTACATTTTTTTTTTCATAAGCAATTTTTCCAAACATCTTAACCATTTCTGATGACTATTCAAATCACAGAATCACATTCTAAGAATTTATTAAAATTAACAAAAATAAATTAAAGGGACATGACACCTTCAAAAATTTTTTTAATGTATTAAAATACGTATTAGTTCACTAAAAAATAAGATATAATTTTAAAAAATTACACACCTATTTTTAGGTAAAAACAATACACAATATAAATTTTCCTAAATACATTTACTCACACATGTATATGGCTAATGGAATTTTTTTAACAAACATCAAAAAATCACTGCGGGCGTGATGCGGCTCACTGCAACATCTGAACACAAAAACAAAAAACGGGGTCTTCATCAACATCAAAACCGCCGTGGAATCTACTAGAAGAAAAAATGTTTGTCGAAAAATTACGAAGTGGCGGTGTTTTTTTCGAAAAAAGTGTTTTTCGTATTTAAAATTTCCGTACGATCGGTTGAGTAATTTTTATTTTATCACGCCCGTAATGAGTTTTTTTAAAAAAATTCCAATAGCCACATATGTGATTAAAAAATTAGAAAAAAATTTTTTGTGTAATTTTTTTAACCTCAAAATATATGATTAATTTTTCAAAATTATATCATATTTTTTATTCAACTTATACGCGTTTTAAGCCATTCAAAAAAATTTTTGGAAGGTGTCATGTCCCCTTAAATAAATTATATTTAAAGCAATTAATTCACATTGTTGAGATTATTAAAATTATATAATTCTCTATTTTTCATAAGCAATTTTCCCAAACATCTTCATCATTTCTGTTGACGTTTCGAACTTGTTCTTAAAAAATCTTTTGTACGAAGAATCCCACACAAGGTGGGAATTTCTAATTTATTTCTTATTTTTGTTTTGTTTTTATTTATTTGAGAAAAAATCCGTTCAACATTTGCTGTTGCTACTGGAATCGATAAAATAGCATAAACAAGTTTTTTTAGTAATGGAAAGACTTCGGAATTATCTACACGTTTTTGATCAATTACTACTTTCCAAAAAGTTTCAATATTCTTTTCATTTATAAGATTTAAATCTATGAAACTTAAGTGGCGCAGCTCGTGCCATTCATCGTCCACTTCTTGCCTTTCTTCATATTTAATTACATTAGGAAGAAAAGTACACAAACTTAAAATAGAGATATATTTTTTATTTAAATCAGTTTTAAGCAAAGTTCTACACATTTTAGAAAAGCATTGTCAAAGTCAAACTTTTTTAACTCTGACTAGAGTCTAAAAATTGAAAAATTAAGTTAAAACATTAAATAAACGACAATTTCCTTATCTTATCAGGTTTTGTTAAGTATTTGTCAATTTGTAATTTGCAAAACACTAGCGAAAAGAAATTAACAAAAACGATGACAGCAACAATGACAGGAAAAGCGCTGCCACATGATCAAATTTTTGAAAGGATGTAAAAAGTAGTAGCAACTTTATTTGCTACTTTTATATACATATAATTTATAAACTTAAAATTTCTATTTTTTTTTTTATTCAACGAAAATTAAAAAACTGGATTAAAAAAAAACCTGCCCAAATCCTGGGAGAAATATGATCCTGTCTACCTGCTCAAAATACTGCCCAAAACAGGATTAACTGCCCATATGGTAATGCTGTTTTTCATATAAAATTTTTGAATTCTTTTAATATTCATATATAAATTGATAACATTATGTTGTTATTTTGACGATATTTGTTGTCAGCTATTTTGTGATCATATAGCTTTAAATTTAAAAACAATTTGTGATCAAAAAATAGCTTGAAACAAATTTCGTCAAAATAACAACATAATGTCATCAATTTATATGTGAATATTTAAAAATTCAAACATTTTGTTTGAAAAGATACATTTTCAAAATGATAACATTGTGTTCAATTTTAAAACATGTAAATTTTTTTCGGTGTACTTGTGCCACATTTATTAATTTTTAATTAATTCATTTTTAATTTCATTAAGTTGTCAATAAAAATGTCTTCGTTATGCTTATTTTTTTTATGAAATAAATTTAAATCTTATATCAAGTGTTTCTTTTATTGTTTTATTGAAATAATTCGCTCCTTATTCTTTATGTTTCTGACGTCACATATAACAATATTACCGATATATCAGTTTGTTGCGTATGTTCTCAAACTAGTATTCTTGATGCTTGATAATTTCACTCTGTCATACATGTTCTATCGTTATGTAAAACAGAAATATTCCATGCATATTCAATGCTTAGAGAACGAAACCGATACAAGTTGATATAAGAAAAAATAGCAGCACATAACCAGTATGCTTAGATGGTTCTTTGCAGAGCCATAATGCGAATCATCATGGACATAGTCAGGATATCGGCAAGGGGCGGAGGGGCTTATATATAATTTATTTAAATAGGTATATAAATATAGAGGTTATAAATAGAGGTAAGTTTATAAATGTGGCATGAGGTAAACGGACGGACATGTATTGGGACGGAATCATTAAATAAAAAATACAAATACTAAAATATTATGTATAAACAATTTTAAAATCAGTTTAGATCGACATTTTAAGCAATATTGAAATTTATACATTTATTTAAAATATTTGTACACCGGAAAAAATCGACATGTTTTAAAATTGGTCATAATGTTTCCATTTTCAAAATATATTTACCCCATATAAAATCTTAGCCTTTTTAAATATTCACATATGAATTAGTAATATTATGTTGTTACTTCCCAATCAGCCAAACAAGCTTGGAATGAGCTTGTAGCAAGCTTGATGGCGTAAGCATCGTGATTGGAAAAAGCTTGTAAGAATGGTTGTGAAATGCTTGGGCGTAGTTGTCGAAATGAGCAAAGGGAACCCTTAGAAAATATTATGAAATTCCTATGGCTACAATGTTAATGTAAGCGTTTGTCATTCAATTGGAAATAAGCTTTGTAGCAAGCTTACTGCAATAGTTTGCAGCTGTTGGAAAAAAATGTTGTGAACAAATTATTGAAACAATTATTAAATAATTGGAAATAAGTATTGTTTCAAGCTTCAAACAATGTCTTTACGCAATTGAAAAGCGTTATTGTAATATTTATAATGACCAGGACCTTAGCAAGCGAAATATTACTCGCAGAACTAACATATTTTTCCGAAAATTAGAAAACACAAAAATAATAATAAAAATGAAAACTGTATGGGGTGTTTTTGAACTAAATTGTTTCCAAAAATTATTTATCTGATTTCTGAATGGCAAGCCTCAGAGTGTAAAAAATGCCATGTAAAGCTTCTTGAAACATGAACCATTCGGAGTTGGCATAAAACTTGGAGTTCCAGTTCTTAATCATTTGTGTACAAACATTTAATAACTGTAGCTCCGACAAAGTCCTTTAGTAGGCTAAAATGGGAAATTCGCTTTTATTTTTTTTTTATTAAAAAACAAACACTATGCAAATACAACTACAACTCTACGGCTACTTAGTTCGGCCAAATAATCACTTCAAATTTTATCTCATCTGATAACGTGTGTGAGTCTGTTTATTTTGACTACTTGCATGATAGATCAACTCTTAATTAAACTCTTGATAGATATAATAATTCAAAAGTTATAAGGTTATAAATCTGTATAATTATCAAAGTTTACGATGCGTATTCGAACAGTTAGTACAACAAAATAAACTCGTTTAACTGTGTTCTCTATGTATAAGTTAAGGCGGCTGTGGTGGCATCTGGAACAAAATAACAACAACCACAGAGTGGAAAAAAAAAAAAATCAAAAAAACTGTAACATATCATCACGATGTGCTCAATGGACAGACAGTTATGATGATAACTGAAATTTTCATAAAGTGGCTATAAAATATGTTTTAAATTAAATGTTGTTAACGTTTCTACAAGCGCCCAGCTGCAATGCCTTAAATCGCGTGCCTGACCACAGCGCATTGGGACGGACAGAGGAAAGGCAGGCGCTTTAATTTCTAAAGCAAAACAACGCTGATGATGATAAATCGCTGAAATTATAAATATTTTTGAATTTGAATTAGTTTCGCCTGGTGACTCTATTAAATCAACGCTTAGCTACACAGAGACGTGAAGTACTAAAAAACAGGCGTCCGAGACAGCGGGCACTTGTAGCGTCGAGTGGCGAGTGTCGAGTACGCATTTCTAATTATCTGCCATTTCTATTTAGCCACCACTAAAGCAGCGCGCGCTCAAGCTCATGCTCAGTGAGCATGGATTTAGTGCCACGGCGGCACTAACTTAGATTCTAATGCCACAAGATTTCTCAGAAAGTAGTGCGCAGCAATTGTAACGAAATGTTGTACATACTTAGTTATTGCCATGGCTTAGATTGGTAACAACGACGACGTCGTCTACGTCGTTTTGATTGCTGTGCTGCTGACCACAGAGCAGTGACCATAGATTGGAGAGTAGTTTTGCGCATGCGCACGTTCATCACACTTGTGAGCTGTTGGCCAACGGTTTGCTGCTGAGTGCTGCCAGCCATGTTAGTAACCAGCTTGTTGGACGCTGGTTGGCAGCATTTCACTTGTTAGTGGGTTGTCGTACTCTGCGTCTCTGCGCAAACGCAGTGGAGCGCATTAGCTCCACAGAAACAAATAAAAAAAAAACAACAAACCTAGGTACTAAACATTGACTAAAATATGTACTAGAAAAAATTAAAAATAAGAAATAAGAAACAATCATAACGTACGGTTAGGTTTTAAAATGGAGTGAGTGGATGGATTTAAGTATAGTTCGGCGGCTAGCCTAGCGGTCTCTGTTTGGAGTCATTGTGCATCAACTTTGCAATTAAAATGCACGGCTTTGTTGTTGTTGTTGTTGCTATTGCTGTTTTTCGAAAGATGATCGTCCTCACTGAACACGCGCATAAAATTGCACTTTAATTAAGAAACCAAGTCAAACAACAACAACAACAACAACTAACTAACAATACACTTGTTGTTTAATATAACAACAAAAACAATATTATACAAAAACATTGATGTTTCTCTTTGCTAAATATGTTGCTTTTGTTTTGTTATTGTTGTTATTTTAGTTGTCTAAGAAAGTCATACGCATTGTTAATAGAATTAGTAGCTAACTGTGTGTAACTCGAATAATTGCACCCAATTGACCAGAGAGTTAATAATGCGATTCAAGTGTGGTGTTATTGTAATTTATGATATAATTCTCCTTAGACTTTATCTAGATTTAAAAAATTACTTAGATGCTCGTAAAATATATCAAATAAATGGCTATAAAATAAGTTGAATATTATTCTTTAAGAAGATGAGTATTGTGATGTAGCCATGAGTGTGACAACGCCATGAATGGGACAGTGAAAAATAATATGAATTTAATTTTTATACAGGCAATCCTAAAATTTCTACTTTCACCAAACAGTCTCGTTGCTAGTTTATTTTTCAGTACACAGAGAAAAACTGAAAGAAAATTAACAATAAAGGGGGTGGCCACCCTTTACACATTAGAAAAATTAAGAAATTTAAATAATATTGTACAAAAATCAAAAACGGTGGCGATGTTATAACAACACATTTGTGTGGGAAAAAAAATTTGTAATTTAAACTTATAACAATACTGGATTTTAACTTGAAATTCAAAATGTTGCACTTCGATTTCAACATTTTTCAGTTGAACTTTTTACAATATAAACTTCAGTCTTTTTTGAACTTAAATTTCATCCAAAATACTTAGCAATATAAAAAAATTATAATATTCCCTCCCCTGGGTGAAATCCTGACTTCGACCATTGGATTCGAGCATTTTGAGCCGGTTTAGTTCTTGGTCAAGGCATCAAAGTCTTAAAAGCTTACGCATCGCATTTTATGAGGATGATATATTAGCGATACAGATTCATAAGAAGTAACTTGTATTAGTTTTTCCTTAACAAAATTAAAAAAATTCTATTTCATCTTGGTTATTATCTTTGAATCAATATTGGGTCTTATTTTTATAACTATCGGTAGTTCATTAATTTCAAAATAAAATCTTTTATTTGATTTCATTTAGGAAATTCTTAAATAAGAAGCAATTGCTCATTTAGGAATTAAAATATTTAATAACTAAAATAAATTTTTTTTTGTTTTGGTATAAATTATCAATTTTTTCATTTTTGAACTAAATTTAGCTGGCACAAAAACTTTTGTGCTTACATTAATTCTTCAACTCATTTTAATTGTCCTTTGCAAAAGCCAACATGTATGATCTCATAACCGGTTTTTTTTTCTCAGTGTAACGTTCGGAAAGAAAAAATGCGTTTATTTTAACATGACCGGCTATAGGCACGGAGCAAACTACTGAGCATTGAGAGTAAACGCTTACGTAGCAACACAAGACGCAACAGCAAAGAACAGAAACGAAAATCAGTTCAGTGTCGAAAACGACTGCAAACAAACGAAGTCGGACGAAGACAAAAGAGAACAGCGAAAATAAAATAGAAAGCTACACTCTAAAAACAATCAAGCGAACATGAAAAAATTTAAAAAGATTTCTAATGTGTTCTGCAAAGTGCGCATATTTTACATTAAATTAAAAATAAATATTTAAACTTAGTTTGTTGATATTATGCGAGATTTTAGAAGCTTAATTAAAATAGCCTGATTTTATTTGAATTTTTATTTCAGAAATGGAGAACCTTAACTCCAGTTCACTTTTCTTATGAATTTCCTTTTCTCAACTCAATATATAAACATCAATTTGTATTTGTATTTGTATTTATTGATTCAATTATTATTATTATTATTATTATTATTATTAGTACAGTAAGATCTAATAAAGTCTTTTGGCGTACAAAAATTTTAAAAATTTAACAATTTAAAAAATTTAAAATTTAAAATTATTATTAATTTAAAATTTAATTTAAATTATGGCTTAAAACTAACAATGAAAAAAAAAGTAGCAAAATTTAAAAAATTAATAATCAACTTTTAATTTAAATTATGGCTTTAAGCTAACAATGAAAAATGTAGCAAAACATAGTAATTAGAGATAAAAAAAAAAAAAAAAAATTAGCATTACATTTTAATTAACAAAATTAACTTAACTAAAAGAAAGAAGGAGTAATTAAAAATGAAGCAGAAGAGAGAAGGAAGAGATTTAAAGGTTAGAGAAGTTGCAATTAATATTGAATCAACCCAGTGAACCAAAACTACCGTTTTTGAATTCATTTATGAACCTTTTCGGGTAGAAACGTTCATTTTCGACACTTATAAATGAACCCTTTTTATATCATTCGTCGTACTAAAATGCCTCTCAAAAACGAACCTTATTTTGTTCGCAAATGAGTTCAAAAAAGAACCATAAATTATCCACTTTTTTGTTCGGAAATAAGTTAAAAAAAGTACCATTAAAGTTTTTTTTTCGGCACTCGGAAATTAACCCTTTTTGAATCAATCGCCGGACGAAAATGCCTCTCAGAAACAAACTGTTTCTTTCTTCGGAAATGAGTTCAAAAATTAACCATACAAAAGTTCTTTTTCGGCACTCGAAACCGAAACGAGATTAAATCCTTTTTGTATCAATCTTTGGACTGAATTGCCTCTCAAAAACAAACCTTTTTTTGTTCAATAATGAGTTAAAAAACAAGAACCTTTTTGAATTATAATACTATTTATAACTACATATCGATATTTTGTTAAAGAAGAAATGATTATTACTAAAGTTAGAGATCATATTAATCATTTTGCTTATAAGATTAACATACCTGGACTGGAATTCACGCATTGTGTTTTTCATGATATTGACGTTTCAAAGGGGAAAAGGCGTGATTGTTTTCCAATTTGACAAACTTCCAAATTATATATGAAATATCAAAATAGTTCAGTTATTAATTGGGGAATTTATTTGATTACATTTTTGCATGGTATGTTTTCGTGGTTTTCATTCTATTTGGGCTTGATTTTAATTTTTGATAGAAATGTTGAAAATTTTCATACGTGTAGCAGTACATCCATCTTGCACTGGTAAAAAAGTTCATATGACGTCTGTACGAAGGTTAACATTTTCATTTAAAGTTCCTTTATTTACCTGATTTTAGAATATAAAGAGTAACATTTATGATTCATTTGTGAACTCATTTATGAACAAAAAATGGTTCGTTTATGAGAAATTGTTTCCTACTGATATGATAAAAAAAATTATTCTTTTTTGAACTCATTTCAGAATGCAAAAAAGAAACATAAATGATTCATTTCCGAACTCATTTATGAACAAAAAATGGTTCATTTGCAAGGAAGTCTTACCTACTGAAATGATACAAAAATGATTCATTTGCGACTCAAAATAAGTTTTTAATGAATTTCGCAAAATATGCACAATTTTACTTTATGGGAAAAGCTTTCACGAATTTAATCTTTTATAACAAGCTCTTTTAAGCGACAAAATAAAAAAGGAATATATTAAAAAAAAAAAATTCTAACCAAAAACGTTCGCAAAACTCTCACCTTACTCAAAACCTTCGCTTATGGTTCAGTGGGAATGACTCTGCAGTGGCGGAGGTTAGTTCTCGATCATTTGTGTTCAAACATTTCATAACACGCACAACACAATTCATCATAAGAAGCTCGGCCAGAGTCCTTTCAAGGGCTGAAATGGCAATTTCGATATTTTTTTTTTTTGTAACTAATAACATGAGGTAAACTAAATAGTTATTTCATAACACAATTGACCATTGATCGGAGCTCGGTAAAAGTCTTTCAGGGCTGAAGTTTTTAGTTATTTATTTTGATCTAATTTATACTTCGTGGTATGAAAACATCTTTTTATCTTTTTGATTTCTATTTTTTCATAGGGCAATAAAACTAAATTTAAGAGAAAGATTTTAATAAAGATTTCTTTTTAATTTGCAGATTAAAAAAATGTTTCGAAAATGAACTGTTTTTTCAAACATAGTTAAGATCATCATAAAGATATTATCAAGCAGTAATAACCACAGAGTCAGAGCGTTTCAATCGGAAGAACTTTTTGTAAGAGCTCTTCTAAGGAAATGCTTTATAATCATCTATTGTCAATTTTTTGTCCTTATTCAAAGTCGATCGCGATTTATGGAATTAATTTTTTAATGTTTTTTTTCGGAGTAGAATAAAATTTTATTTAAGTTTATTTACTTTTTATTTAATATTATTTAAAAAACAATTTTGGGTGTAACTTATATTCTACATCCGACAAAATACTTTTTTAAAATAAACGGGTTTATAGAGGCGAACATTTATTTTACAATTTATGTTTTCTCTGCTTTTCTGCATAAAAATTAAAAAAAAAATTGATTTCGTTATCTTGGAACAACCGAAAACTTTGAAAGATAGACAATTTTAATGTTTTCCTTTCTCTTCTAAATGTTTTATATTGAACTTTCAAGCCCAATAAATTTGACAAACATAATTTTCATAATTTTTCCGGTGTATTGTGCTGACACGCCATCTCGTGGTCATAAAATTTAAAAATAATTGTGTACTAAAACGCCATCTGCTAATCTTTAAATATAAAAGTAAACACTTAATATGTAATTTTCACTAACACTTTAATTTTCAAGTCCTGACAAAATTTAACAATTCTAAGATCTGTTATAAATTTTTTAAATTATCAAATAACGATTCTACTCGTATATCTAAAAACTTTGAAACCAATTTTGTCAAAATTAAGAAATTTTCTCAAATCCGTCAGCCTGATACCATCCCCATTTTACACCACGATCACAGATTCTTTGAGCATTTCACAAATCCTTAATCGGTCACATTGTATTATTAATGCATAATTTTCTAAGTAACGCATTCATTTAAAAAGTTGCCCAGAATCAATAAAAAATTATAGAAACTTTAAAAACTAATTGTTTTTTTACTACTCCTCTGATTGCTAAAAAGTTTTCCAAAAGCCGAAAGAATTGAACTGCTCCATTTTTTTTTCTTCTTCCATTTACTGCTGTTGTGGAATTGCTTTTTGTTTCTCATTCTTTAATTTGTTGTGAGTTTTTTCACTCGGCTATTTTAAATAATGGTTTGTTTGATGAAGCGACCATTCAGTAATAATTTTCTATAGAGCGCCAACGACAGACCAAAGATTTATATATTGTTTTTTTTTTTTGTTTTCGTTTTGCTTGTTAAGAAGCCACAGAAAAAGCATCATCGTCAACAATGACCGCCAAAACTAATTTTCGATTTTACGCTATAAATTATGTTGCTGTTCAAAATTTCGAAGCTTCTTTCCGTTTTTCATAAATTTGAATTATTAATTTTTTTAAGCGTTTATTTCTGTGTGATTAGATGACGATGATTTTGATATTTTTTTCTTTTTGGGCCTTATATTGCTTGTCTTCTTCTACATATATTAAATAACGTAATTTTCAGATTAAGAATTTGGACCATGTCGTTAAGTTCCAACAGCGGCTTAAGATCAAAACAACAGGCTTTTGGCCGTGTTAAAAAATGCGTTGAAACGGAAATTGGAAATAATTATAATCAGTCGTCGCTGTACAAGTATATTAAAGAAAGTGGGGGCTGAATATTCATGGGGACAACAATAGAGGAACACGTTTAATTAAGATCAGGCCAGCTAGTAATTATTTGAGAGGAAAAGAGTGATGGAGAAGACTCTACTCATTTTGAGTACGATCATGTCATAAGTAAGTGTAATTTCCTAAAATGATCATCATATGTGCACTAGGTCTATAATAAGTAAAAATTATATATAGGAAAGCTCTAGAGAAAGTTTAAAAAAAGCTTAAGTGATCAATACATATTTGATCGGAACAAATTTTTTTACATTTTCAAGTTATCTCAGAAAAAACTCTGAGTTATCTAAGGAAAAAGCCTAAATATCAATATGTAGCTATGGGGTAAATCCCCCCATATGATTAAGATAGTTTGGGAAAACTAATACAAACTATGCTTTTAAAATCAGGACTCTAATAATTTATTTTTTAAGAAAAATTAAAATAATGATGTAAATTTACTTGAAGAAGCAAAATTTATTATTTTCAAACTAATTTAAAAAATCACTGAATCGAAAGTTCCACTTTGCTTATTAAGGTCATAATCATTATATTTGAATTAACTAAGTATACAAGTTTGTATATTGAAGTACTAATTTTTACTAAAGCTTTCAATGCTCAAAAAGTCTCTGGTATCAGAAAAGAAAAATATAAAAGAAACTGTGTGTCTCCTTCTCAGATTCATGACACCTGAGCAGAGACAGCGATAGTATGCTACTAAATAACTTTTTCGAACCATTAAATTATTATTTTAAAACTGTTGCCTCTATTCTTAATGCGTCGATTTCCATAACAGGAACGAACACTCCATAACTTGAACATGTCACATCTTTTGAACATCGAAGAGCATTATGAGAATAAACGCATGAGAAGAAACAAAATGCGTCCGTGCAAATAACTATGTTACTCACGGTGATTACAATGCTACCAGGTTATGGCCAGAGTCGTGGAGCGAAGCTAATAACTTAAACTTAGTTGCGGTGCAACAGGTGCGATGGGAATAATTTTTATGCAACTCAACACGCGCAAATAACGCTGATAATTTGCATTTAAGTGACGCAATTTTTAATTAATTGCAAGTTGAAAACATGTAAAAAAAAACATGCGGCGTTATTGTTGAGGACTTTGCGTCGAGCGGGTGGCTGGGTGTGCACAGTTCACCATGTTTGACGGGCTTAAATATGCCTGTATATACGTGTAGGTTGCCTATACTTTGCGAACTGTACGTCAATGAACGTCAAATCTAACATAATGTGTTGCATTGTTGCATCAAGCTGCAGATAGACGCACCAATTAGCCGCATGTGAAGAAAAGCGGCACTGGTTTTTTTTTTATTTGTCGCCATCAACCTGCTGCAAGAAAACTCGCGGAAAAGCGCACGCATGCGCAACAACAGGCCATCAGTTTATTGTGCATCAGAATGAGTGAAATGAAGGCGTCTTAGATGCGACGACAATCAACGCCATTTGCTATGCAACAAACATGCAACATCTATGCAACAAGTTAAAGGCGGCCATGCGACGAACACAACAACATTATGACATCTAATCGAATGATAAGTAATGCCATGTGAACCGGCAATAGGCCATTATTTTGCTCTCTGCTGCTCATTCGCTCCCTAGATCTCTTTCCTCCCCAAAGTTTAGTGTTATACTAGCTATAATTAAGGGGGGGGGGGAGGGGGTGAAGAAATAAATGTACGTACATGTTTTGCGACCTGCGCGCCATCTCGCGTGTCAAGAAGTGTCATTTGCATAACAATGCTGGGGATTCGCAACGCTGTCCTCGGACAATTTCTACTATAATTAATAATTTGTTAAACTCAATGCGAGTCTTTTGTCACGGCATCGAGTTGAGTTGAGCCCAAACAACAGAATAACTGTGGGTCGTATCGGTTCGAGAGACGGCAAAACGACTGGCTCTGTGGTTTATGAAATTCCAACAGGTAATGAATAATTTATGACAACTGCGCACTTGGCACTTCGAACTTGGAATTGTAATCAACGACGTTCATGAGACAGTCAGTCAAGTTAGACGTCTTACTACGCTGAGCTAACTAAGTACTCGGGAACTGCTCAGATAAAATAAAGAAGACAGTAGAATTCCCTGTGCATCCAATTAACTCAGCGAAATATTCAAAATATTTGCTATTGTTAGCGTTGCAGCTCAAATTATGTAAGTTTGCGTTGTAGCGCTATGTTGTTGTTTGAGTTTCTTTTTTTTTTTCGTAAGATGCTTGGCTTACGCGCTCTGACACTGAAATGACAAATCAAAACACTCATGCAAACAACCATGTTGATAACCCTGAGCATGCTGAATAATATAGGGTGCACTGTGTAGGTAAAAAAGACCTTGAACTTTGAATTCATGCTAAGATAGTGTGTTGATTTTGTTATTTAAATTCTAAGGTTGTTCAGCAGCGCTGTTTATAGCAAACAGACCTGGAAGGAAATCCATAAAATTGGTATTGGTAAAAATTTTAAATGTGGTGCTGTTAATATTGACCTTAATGATTTAAACGAAAAATTTGTTAATCTCCCTTTCGAACCTGTGATTGCTAATTCGTACCTTAATTCAAGTCCTCTTCTGTCGTCTGATTGTATGTTTTGCTTTTGTCGTGTTGATGTATTAGATGTGTTAGAAAGCTGTCTTAGTATCAGGTCTAATGCTTACGGAATTGATGGAATTCATCCTATTTTCTGTAAAGTTCTGCTTCCTAAAATACTGCCATACATAACCCATATTTTTAATACAGCACTAATGACATCATCTTTTCCTAAATGCTGGAAGGTAGCTAAAATAATCCCGACTCCAAAATCTGACAGGGAATATCGTCCGATTGCGATTCTGCCTTATTTTTCAAAAGTATTCGAGTCTCTCATTGCCAAACAAATAAACAAATATTTATCTGATAACCACATTATTACAGATCGACAGTCTGGATTTAGGCAGAAACGTAGTTGCATAACTGCACTAATTGACGTTTCCGAGGACATTCGTGTGTCACTTGACGCAAATCAAATCACATTATTGACTCTCCTTGACCATTCTAAAGCCTTTGACTCCGTTGACCACAAAATATTGTGCACTAAATTAATGAGAATGTACATTTTTTCCTCCACTGCAGTGAATCTGTTAGAATCGTACCTTACGGAAAGACTTCAAGCAGTTTTTCAATCTGATGGGAGCTCCGATAAATTTTCAGACTTTCTTCCAGTGACAAGAGGCGTGCCTCAAGGTTCAATATTGGGACCGCTTCTATTTATAATTTATTTAAATGACTTACCGACTGTTCTTCGTGACTGTAAAGTTCATATGTACGCCGATGACGTCCAGATTTACACAAGTTGTAGTCGAAATCTAATTGAAAACTGCATAACTAAACTAAACTGTTGCCTAAATGACATTTACGACTGGACCCAAAAAAATGGTTTGTGTCTTAATCCGTCAAAATCAAAATGTCTCGCGATATATAAGAAGCAACTAGATTTCAGAAATCTCCCAAGAGTTGTAATGAACAAAACAGACATTGAATATGTGCACTCCGCAAAAAACCTGGGAATTGTATTCGATGGAACATTATCTTGGAATCTGCATATAACATCCAGAGTTGGCAAACTTTATGGAATGCTGCGATCCTTATGGGCTACGCAACATTTCACACCTCTTAGAATTAGAATGACTCTTGCAAAAGCTTATCTTATTCCGACTCTACTATACGGTAGTGAAATTATTGCGAATTGTGACTTGGCCAGTAAGCAAAAACTCAGAGTTTTGTTCAATAATATCGCGAGATATATTTTTAGTTTGAAGAGGTCAGATCATGTATCTTCCTTTGCTATTAAAATTTTCAACATGACTTTTGACCAACATCATGAATTCAAAACCTTAATTCTGCTACACAAAATAATATACTCACACGAACCGTCCTATTTATATAACAGATTAAGATTTACTTGTTCTCAACGGTCTAATCAAATTGTGCAGTTAAGGCATTCGTCTCTTATGTCGGATCGTCAATTCTTTGTGTACGCCATCAGGCTTTGGAACTCGCTTCCTGCTCGTTTGTTATGTAATGTTAATGTTAATGTCTTCAAGAAGGATCTCACTAATTATTATAAAGTGTAATTTATGTACTTGTATTGCCAAAAAAAAAATTACTTTGCCCTCAAATTTCATATGGTTGTGTATTGTAAACTCAAGTATACTTAATTAAATTCAAACCTTGTTAAGTAAATTTAGTATATTTTTGTTATTTTGTTTTGTTTTAAGAAATTTTGTAAACTTTTATATGAGTCTAATTAGTCTTTTGAAACTATTTTGTAATAATTTTTTACATGCTAGTTCTTAACTTCTTTTTAATTAATTTTAATTTTTTATTAATTTTTAAATATCTTCAAACTAATATTATTCATGCTTGTTATATTTTCTAAAATGTCGTTAGGACAGTCTTATAAGATTATATATTCTTAATGTCCTAAGAGAAACGCAAATAAATAAATAAATAAATAAATAAATAAATAAGGGCACCCATTATTCTAGAGTGGATGGTAATGGATTTTACGGAGGATTTTGAGTTTTAATTGAACTCGGATTCTTTGTTAAATCGAAATTCGAATTTAATCGAAAATATTAAAAACATTTCTTGTCCCAAAGTGGGGATCGAACTCGTACCCCACTGATTAAGAGTTTTATACACTATACACCAGGCCACAAAGCTTTGGTAGCATCACAATATAAATATTAACAGAGAGGATTGTGTATTGGCTATCCTACAAAAACTAACAAAAAGTTTGCCTCTACTTGATACAAGATGTCATCAGCATCGATGACTTTGTCATTTATGCCGATGAACTCAACATTATTTAACGATCTAGAAAAACTTGCTACTGCAAGTCGAAATATCTTGTCAGATACACACATCGATGGATACATTTGACTTTTTGCTTTTTCTTATTCAAATTAACTTTCTTCCTATTTGATGAAACATTGGATAAGTAATTATCGTATGTTGTATGGCTTACCTTGAAAACGCTGGTTACTAAACAATTTCTAAGTTTAAAATAATTTTGTTGGCTGTTATATTTACTAAGTCTGTTATGTGTTCCTCAGTAAGGAACAAATTATGATCCTTGGTCTACAGAATAATCTTTAAGACTAATGCGTATTATTGGAATGCTTGATTTTACTAATGCTTACCAGAAATTAATTTTTGGTCTGACCACCAACGCGTACTGCGTAAGCGGTATATTAGCTTTGTCATTCCGTTTGTAATGCCAATAAGGAAAAATTAATGACATGTCTTTTCATCAATTTGGTACATAAGCTTTGATCTTCAAAATAAAAACTGACTATGAAATTTTAAAAAATCGGATAAAAACCACGCCTACCTCCCATACAAAGTGGCTAGTATGGGATAGTAACCGTAAAATCTCTTAAAAAGCTGTTCAAATTAAAGAAAGGTCTCGAAATTTCTCACATATGCTTTCATATTTAATGTAGATCATTGCTATGGTGTTTGACCACGCCTACCTCCCATACAAATTGGCTTTATTTAAAACGTAAAATCGCTTAAAAATCCACAAAAATTAAAGAAATGTCTTGAAATTTTGCACATGAGCTTTGATATATAGTATGAAGCATCTCTATGATATTTGACAAAATCGGATCAAAGCCACGCCTACCTCCCATACAAAGTGACGTCATCAATCATATCGTCTTAGAAAAACTTTCGTTTTCCAAATTCCACACACATCGTTTATGCAAGACATACCAAATTTTTCACATATATTCTATATACACATATGGCGTAATGGGAAGTCCTTAGACTTCGGAATTGGGCGTGGCATCTTACTTTTAATCGAACTTCTTCAACACCGTGTGTCAGACATCAACAAAATTTTGCACATATTATCCTTGGTAATTTGAGCAATCTTACGAGTTAGTTTGTAAAATTGGGCGGCACTAGACAGGGGGCGTGGCACTTTATTTTTAAACTAGCTCAATCTTCTCCGTCTGTCCGATTTCAACTAAATTTCTGACATATATTCTTGAGCATAATGAGAAGTTTTAAGCCTACAAAAGTGGGTGGTATTGGACAAGGGGCGTGTCAATTTAACTCTAATCGAACTCCCTCAACACTGCTTTTCAGACTTAAACCAAATTGTGCACACATCTGCTGTACTTTATAAAAGTAGGCGGTAATAGGCAGGGGGCGTGCCACTTTATTTTTGAACTAGCTCAATCTACTCCGTCTGTCCGATTTCAACCAAATTTCCTGTATATATTCTTGAGCATAATGAGAAGTTTAAAGCCTACAAAAGTGGAAGGACTGGACAAGGGGCGTTTCAATTTAACTCTAATCGAACTCCCTCTACACTTGTCCAACTTAAACCAAATTTTGCACACATATTATTTGGCATAAGGATCAGGCTGTACTTTATAAAAGTAGGCGGTACTAGACAGGGGGCGTGGCACTTTATTATTAATATATTTTCATCGACACAGTTACTCCGACTTCAACCAAATTTCGCAAATATATTCTTTAGTATAATGAAAAGTTATGAGCTCACGAAAAAGGGTGGGATTGGACAAGGTGCATGTGAATTTTAATTCTAATCGAACTCCCTCTACACCGTTTTTCTAATTTCAAACAAATTTTGCAGATATATTCTTTGAAATAATGAGCAGAGAGTAGTCTAAACAATTGGGCGGAATTCGATTTAAATTTAAATCGAACTCCTTCTATAGCCTTTGTCCGACTACTTCCAAATTTTCCATATTTTTGGGAATAATGAGCAGTCAGCAGTCACGAAAATTGGCTCGGATTGAACGGGGCGTGGCACTTTAATTTTAAACGAAATTATTTTACGCCGTTGGTATGAATTTGCACATACCAAACAAATTTTAAATATATATTCTTTAGCATAATGAGCAGACTACAAATTACTCTAGGTGGCAGCTATGGGTAAAATAAAATTAAGCGTATGAGACAAATATTTTTGGAGATTATACATAAACATTTTATAGACGGCTAAAGACTTCGAATATACTTCAATACGGCCGCGTGGGGGTATTTTAGCTTCGGTACCCTCCTGAAGCTCCATTCCTTATTAGTTTTTTTTTTGTTTTTGACGTAGAATTAAATCTCCAAATAATATCTAACTTTTCGATTGATAACTTATTGCTTAATTTTGTACAGCGAAAACGCTAACCAACGACAAGTTAGACACGAGAAGCAATACTTTTTTTAAATACAAATTTCTATTGTTTCTCGTGTTTTGCTTGTCGTTGGTTTGCGTATAATATAGTCAAAAAACAGCAATATCTTAGTAGAAAACATTCACATTTTTGTATCATGCCTAAAAGCATGCATAAAATACTTCAGTATCTGTATCATTTTATCCATGTTACAGAGCTTGCATAATTTCCAAGAAAAGCTATCAAGCTAATTCCCTAAGCTTGTCTGTGCTGATAATGGACGAAGATGAATACAAAATCCTTTTTTGGACATGTCAGTAGAACTGGCAGATCTGTACACGAAAATGAAAGAAAATCTCTTGGATTAAGCTGCTGATGGCATGCTCAAAATGTAATTTCATTCACAAAAAAACTGACGTCTTCTGGATTTAGCGAAAGGAAAAATATCCAACTTTGAAAAGTGAAGCTTTAAAAGCTCTAGTGGTGAACATCAAAACAAAGAAGTGGAACGGATTAGAATTAGAAAATGATTTGATTGTTTGTGTTTTCAAAATAGAACCACGATTCGAGCGAACCTATCCCTTCGGGATTAGACCCAAGAGAAAAGTGTTCCTCTTTGAAAAATAATGCATGTCAGTCATATATAATAACCCTCTCTTGCCCTCCCTAAAGAGGTAAATATCGATTTCATTAACTGTAGCGATTAAGGTTCATTTTATGGGAGCTCCCCTCCGGAGGGTTCAAAAGGGATGGTTCTAATGGACACGCCTCCAGGAAGAACCTTACGTGATCCGAAAAAACTGAATTTATATTCGATTTCAGCGATCTCAAAAACATAAAAAAAAGTCATGAAACCCAACGGATTTTTTTTTTTGTGTTGTACAGTGTTATTAAAGTATAAACAGACACAGCTTACTTACAACCATTGGTTTTTGCGTTTATCTAGCTTGCGGCCGAAACCTCTTTGGCAAGCCGTTGAGACCCCCTTAGGGGTCGAGAACCACAGGTTGAAAAACACTGCTCTAGCTCATGCTGTACCTAAATTTATGATAGCAACAAAATAAAAAAAAAAAAATTAAAATTGCTTAATACATTTTAGAATTTTTTATACGCAATATCAATGTTGCAACCTGAAAACAGATCCATTAAAATACTACTTTAGTCCACTAAATACTCATGTACAATGTGTTTGTATTTTTACTAATTATTGATTTGTTCATTGTCTCCATGGTATACTTTACGTGTACTTACTTTAAGATACTTTTATATCTTAAAATTTTCTTTGAGTATCTTGAGCTTGAGCTTTAAGATTGAACACAATGTTTTTATTTTCAAGTTGTAGTTTTCATCAAATTTTTGAATTTTTGAAATATTAGCATTTGCATTGAATGCAATATGTTATTACTTTGACGAAATTTGTTTTAAGCTAATTTTAAACACAAGTTGTAATCAAGTTGTGCTCAATACACATGTCAGTATTAAATATATCTAAAATTTGATATGAGAAACACAACTTTTAAAATATGTCGATTTTTTTCTGTGTATCTACAATTTCTAGCTACAAACTAAGTATACCGCTATACCTTTCAGCGCGGTTTTCTCGCATGCATATGTATCTACAATGATACAAACAACGATTGTTTAAAACCGTCCGACCAATCTATTTGAAAATGTATGGAAATCACAAATCTTTCAAATTTCTATATAAGTAAAATTTCTCATGATGAACATTGTTATTAAGAAAAATTCCAATTTTTACATTCAGCTATTTGAAATTATGTTTATGAGAAAAATAATAAAATACCAAATTACGTTAGTCAAATAATTTAGGTTTCTTGCATAAATAACACCAATTCTTAGACTAGCCAAATAATATAACATGATGCTTACCACACGATTGCTTAACTACAGTTTTTCACGTACAATTCGGTAATTTGGAAAAATAGGCCATACCATTTAATGAAGGCTCACAGCCACTTTAATCACATTTAATTAAGCTTGAACCAAGCAAAGCAACAACAGCGTTAAATCAATAGTTTTCTTTTAAAAGATCTGAGAAACACCTAAAAGGAATTTCTTTGATCTCAGACAAAGTTGCTTGATTGATTGTGCGATCAACAGCGGTAGTGAACGAACAGCCAACAACAACAAAAAACAGAGAATTGACAAGAAGTAATCATAGTAAATATTTCTTCAATGTTTTTGAACTATGGGAACTTGAAGAGACTTGAAGTGAAATGGAAAAATATTAATAGATGATGAAATGCCATTAAGTCGTTTTGCCTAAATCCGACGCTAAGAATTCGTGTTAGTGAAGAAGAGTGGCCATTGGCAAAACTATTTAATTACCAAAATGAAAAAATAACCAAAATAATGCAGACAACGACATTAATTGGGTAGAAAAATAGGCGTTTTCAAGTCGATATAGTTCAACCCAACATTAGCCGCTCTAACTGCCTTGACCGGCTGCATTAATAGTAGCTGTAAAATTTTTTCAAAAAGTTTCATTTTGTTCATTTGATGAATACTGGGTCATTTAATTGTTCTTCATCAACTATAATGAGCATAATGATGTTTGGGACTGGGTAGCTCAAATTTTTTTTTTTTCTAATTTGAATTGAAAGCAGAAGTCACTGAAATTGTTCAGATTTGTTATTTTTTGGTTGCCGAAAAAAAAATGGCCTCTGGGAGGCGTACATTAAAACCACACTCTAAACAATTGTGTAAAAAAATATTTACCATAACGGCGTATATTCTTGAAATATGTTGTTAATTTATAATCAAGAAAAGCGAGGAAGGATTGAATGGATGAAGTTGGAATAATTGATGTGGTAGAGGTTGATATTTACAAATAGCAAGTAGTTTAATAGGTAAAAAGTTGAGTACAATTTTATTACCATTAAACAAGGAACCGTTACCGTAGTGAGAAATGATTTTTTGAGTTTTGTTATTCTGCTCACAAAAGATTTGAAAACAACAGTTATTATCTATCTCTGGGTCATTCTTTTACAAATCAGACGAACTTGGCTAAAAATGGAAGGACTATTTCTTGATCTTTCTCACTTTTTCAACGGATATTTTTACTGTTAATTGAAAACTCCTTTGTGCGCGTTGAGCACTTTTTGATAGGAGTAAATGTTATGCATTCACGTCAAGACTGTTAACGTCAGCAATGTTACACGTTATCTCTGTTAAGGTTTGCACTGTTAATCCCTGCATTTTTGATTTAGCTGTCAGAGAAGCAGAAAATATAGCATCGTTTTTGTGTTTATTGCATGGTGACCCCCAAAATGGTGGCAAATAGAAGGCATATGTCTTCATAAAATATGTTAATGGTTAAAAAATAATGAGACCAGTTTTCAAATTCGACCCCTCTAAGGGTCCATTCAGGAAAATATGAACTATTATCGACTGTTTTTATATTTCTCGTATAGTTACACTCAGAAGGGTGGCAGATAGGGGTAGGTGGGTTCAGAGAAATGTTAGAGGGCTAAAGAAAATGGGGACTGTTCATATATTTAGCCCTTCTATAGGTCGATTCGGGAGGAATATGGACTGTAATCGACAGCTTTTGTGTGTTTTTTATGGGGACCACCAGGAAATGATGGAGGATAAAAAAAATAATAGGACTATCTCATATATTTGACCCCTCTAGGGATGAAGTTGGCAGAAACATGAGCTATAATCGATTGTTTTGTGTTTTTATTGATGCGGTTTTTATACGCTCCTTTTTACAGAAATTGAAATCGAACACTTTTGTATCGTATTTTAGTTACCATACGCTTATTGTATCCTATATAAATATAAAAATATTTTTACAGTCAGGGTCGTTCCCAAAAATGTGTTCCGGTTAATGCCTGGGCTGAAAAATAATAGGCCTTCCCAAACATAATTTGCAGGAAGTATAATATGGTTCTGCATGTTTCTTGGAAACAAGTAATCATAATTGGTTCCACATATAATATGATTAATTAATGCAATTTTCTTTATATATATATTTGCATCTTAGCATTATTTGATTGTACCTTAGCACTTGTGGTTTGAATTTAAAAACAATATAATTTGTTTTAAAGAAAATATGTTCTTATATAAATATATTGTAGTTATAAATGGACTGAGTACACTTTGAGTCTATTACTATTTGTTTGCTTGGAAATATAATTTAGTCAAGAATAACATTAAATATTCACGGACAAATATATTCTCCAATTTATTGGAGAATACATAACCTAATTGCGGTCAAGCAATTATTTTCAAAACTATAATTAAGAACAACATAATATTTTTACCGATGAATTCAATTTTACCAATGATATATGTAATTGGAAACATATTTTAATAAAAGAAATGCCAAAAGTATTTTCACTATGATTACACAATATTTGCTTAGAAATAATTGTAATTGTTTGAAGCAAACAAAATATGTTTAGAAAACAGTAAATAAGTTTTTCTCGGATTTAATTATGTTGAGAAGTAACCATTTTATGTGTATCCGACATTACAATAAATTGTATAAGCACACTTCATAAACACACACCGCTTTATCAGCAAAGTTGCTTCAAAACTCACCTATTTTTACTGCTGAATCGCCTTATTTTTCTTTTATTTTGTTTTTTATTTTATTAATTTGAAAACACAAACACTTTTAATTGAAACAAACATTTTCAGAAACACTTTTCACAAGAGCTAAACTTTTCAGCACGTTAGGCGCGGCTGCTTGAAACGTAAAATGACGCCAAGACTTGGCAACTGTTAAAAGCAAGCGCATAAAGCAACAAGGTTTCCGCTATTTTTCGTGCAAGTGCAAAAGAAACAGATATATATATGTCTAGGCGAAACACATAAAAGAAAAGAGTTCTGTTTGTTTTAAATTTGCAGAGTTTTGTTCTTTTTGAGTTTAACAGTGATGCAAATATATTTTTATTGGGTAGAAACACACAATTATATTTTGTCACAAGCATATTAATATAGACGTTAGTTTTTTAGCTAAGGAAATTATATTAATATTGGACACAACTAATATCTTCTTATATAGAAAAATAATGCTATTGAACGAAAGTTCTTAATCATTAGGTGGATCCCTCTGAAAATTTTGTTTTTGAAACCAAACATATATAAACATATTTTTTTTTCTGCGTGTATAGTTACAGTACGAGTATATATCAGTGCAGTGTCGTAGATAGGGGGTAATCCACGGGCCCGGATGTAATTGAATTTAAAGCAAGTACCCAAAAAATTCAGTCAGCTTGTGCAGGAAAAGCTAAAGCGTATTAGGAATTTTAAGGGTTCTGTAGATTCCGTTGTTGGCATTTTTAAGGATGTAGCTGATTTCGGAATTGATGTCAAAATTTTAAACATAAGATATTCCCCAGAGTCATGAAAACCATTACCAAATATCTCAAAGCACAAATCCACATGTATATGTATTGCAAAAATTTCTACATTTTCTCAAGAAAGTTCTCAAAATTTGATTAAGATCAGTGTTTAATTCTCTTAAATTGGTCAACAACAACAGGATATTATGAAAGGTGGTGGTAAGAGAATTAAAAATCATGAAATTTCAATTTAATATCTCAAAAACTAAGATAGCTCAAAGCCGAAACCGTTATTTTATGTTATGTTTTTAGAGTCTTACTTTTAATTATATAAAGGATATTGAAATTGGTTTTAAATCGGCTTGGCCAAAACAAACAAAACAAAAATACCATATTAATAGTTAATCAATAGTACAATAAAAAAGTTTATGAATTATTGCCAATAATTAAAATTTTTTACTGATTCAAACTAGATTATTTTACACAAAACTCATCCGATGGTACATTTTTTTTTAACTGTCTGCATAAAATTTTGAGGGCTGGAGAGGGCAGGAGAGAGCCCTACAGTTAATGAAATCGATTTTTACCTCTTTGGGGAGAGCAAGAGAGAGTTAATATACAGTAAGTCACAAAAGTAAGTATACACACTTCAACTAAATATAATATTTTAAAATGTCACACCAATTTTTTTAAATCTAAGAAATAAAGTTGGCAACTCTTAATTTCAAACATCTAAGCAATCTGTCAACGAAGAAAATAACGGCATATTTATATTTGTATTAGAAGTAGACTGTGCTTTCTGTGAAAGCATTCAAAATATCATCACAAAAATAAGTATGCAGTCAGTGCATTTTAAAATTAAATCAATCAAGGTGAACGAAGAGTGAGGCTGAGTGAGTATTATTTTTATTTAAGCTGTTTTAAATGTTAGATGAAGAAGTGTTTGAAGTGCAATTTTTAATAAAATATATTCTAGATTTGTAAAGGTTCAATAAAATTTTGAAATGGCGCCACGAGGAAAAGAACTTTCAAGTGATCTAAAAAATTTAATTATCAAACATTTCCAAGACAACAAATCCATTCGGGCAATCGCTAAATTGGTTGATAAAAGCCCAGCGACTGTGCAAAAAATTATTGAAAAATATAAAACTCAAGGGAACACAGAAAATAAGGCAAGAAAAGGGCGTCCACGAAAATTTACGGATCAAGAAAATCGGCTTATTGTCAGAAAAATTAAGCAAAATCCCAAGCTCAGTGCCCCGAAAATTCAAACGGAGATCACGAAAGAAACTGGCATGGCATGCAACCCCCAGACAATTCGAAGAGTGCTTTATAATGCAGGATATCATGGTCGAAATATTCGAAAGAAGCCGTTTATCAACAAGGTCAACCGACAAAAGAGATTAAATTTTGCAAAAGAGCACCTTAGTCATGATAATTTCTTCTGGAAAACTGTTATCTTTTCGGATGAAAATAAATTTAACATCCACGGGTCGGACGGACGGGCTTAAGTTTGGAGAAAACCAAACACAGAGCTTGAAGTAAAAAATTTAGCGGGAACAGTAAAACATGGTGGTGGCTCTGTAATGGTCTGTGGGTGCATTTCGGCAGCTAGGGTGAGAAATTTAGTATTTATTGATGGAATTATGGATAAATACTACTATCTTAACATTTTAAAGGATTATTTACTGGACAGTGCCACACAATTGGACTTAGAGGGATCGTTCATCTTCCAGCAAGATAACGATCCCAAACACACCCCATTCACCAGATATGAATGTTATTGAACATTTATGGGAGCACTTGGACAGACAAGTAAGAAAACATGAAATTAAAACCAAAGAGGACTTGAAACGGGTTCTTTTGGATGAGTGGTCGAAAATAGACCGTAAAGTGACCCAAACATTGGTAGATTCAATGCCATCAAGAATGAAAGCTGTTATAAAAGCAAAAGGATACCCAACAAAGTACTAATATAATGAAATTTAACAAAAAAAATCATTCATTTCATAACATTCCATACATGGTTACTTACTTTTGTGACATAATTTGTGATATATTTTAAGTTAATATGAAATGCATTTTTAATTTTTTCTTTTAAATAGTTTTTTGTTTGGTTTTTTGTGAGGACATGAGTTAATTAAATAAATAAAATCTATTTCTTTTTTTTCACTTATATTGTTGTTGTTTTTTTATTAACAATGTGTCATAGCCTTTTGTGTATACTTACTTTTGTGACTAGCTGTATATGACTGACTTCCATTCTTTTTCAAAGAGCAACATTTTTCATTTGGGAACTATCCCTTCCGACCCCTCCTTAGGGGGGCTCCCATACAATGCACCCTAACCCCATGCAGTTAATTAAATCGATATTTACCCTTTTCGGAAGGGGAGGAGAGGGTTAATATGTAGCACCGACCCCAATTACTTTTCAAAGAGGAACACTTTTTTCTTGGGGCTCATTACCTCCGACCCCTCCTTAGAGGGGGCTCCCATACAATGCACACTACTAGGTAGGAGAAAATTAATATGTATGACCGACTTCCAGTATTTTTTCAAGTGTGACGTTTTGTCCCTTGGGACCTATCCCCTCTGACCCCTCCTTAGAAGGGTTCCCATACACAAAAGCGATAAGTAAAAAATTTAAAATATTCAGCAGATTTTGTTTTTGAATTTCAAACATTTAAGTACAATTCGATTATTTTAGCCTTGCGCTGATCATCTTCTAATGAGATATCACTCAATATAATTTACACAATATAGATTACTAGAATGGAATACCCGGCGAAGCCCGGTGTGATGTAGCATTTGGAGTGTATATAACGTATGAAAAAATAGTGCCCCGCCCCCTGTATTATACCGCCCACTTTTCTAGACCATAACTTGCTCATTATACCAAAGAATATATTTGCAAAATTTGGTTGAAGTCGGAAAAACTGTGGAGGAGCTGTTGGAGTACATACAGACATCATTATGTTCAGATGGGCGGGAGAAGTAGGCGTGGTAACATTTATATAAATAGTGACCGCCACTTGGTCACATAGCACCTACACACCAAGTATTAAAACATATTAATATTAAAACACATACAACTCAGGAATTATAATGATTTCTGAAAAGTGGGCATAGTTATAGTTCGACCACTCCCATTCTTAGTACAGTTGCTGAGAGTAACCATACGAACAAAATTACAAAATTTTATTCCAATACAACCACATTCGTCTGAAATATAGCATTTTTATTGATTTGTGGTCTGTACTAGGGGAAGTGACAATTTTTGTTTTATTATTCTAGATATGAACCTTGATAACGGATGTGGTAAATTTGGTGCCCTTGGGTGTAACCGATCCTGAGATATTAACGGACACCAACCCGCACGAACGATTTTATAAACATATAGAAGATAACTTTTCGAGTTGCAAAATGCAGTTAACAAGTACATTTATTTTGTGCATATAATTAATAAAAAAGTTTCAACTGGATCAAAATATAGATACTCTGGTTGGTTTTCAGTAATAAGTAATTTTCAGTAATAAAAATTTTCCCGATTAATTCACCATTCAGTCTTGCCCAGTGGTAAAAAGCCATAACAATATCGTTGTTTTCCATCATACGCTTTTTTTCATTAAATACTTGATGCTTTTAAGTAGTTTTCTTATAGCTTACCCATTTACGGACCATTATTATTATTATGTCACACTCTTATCGCACATCTTAATTGCAACATGACAGTGAACAATTTTTTCCTGTTGCCACCACTCATTGTGACAAATTTTTCAATTATCATTGACAATAAGGCGCCGCTATCCTAAGATTAGATCTGAATAGCGACAACAATCAAGAGTCGTCGAACATAAATACGACAAGTTCTTGAAGACACAAGTATTGAAAATTCATTCGACATTCACTTAAGAACTTAAATCTAAGATGAGTTCGGACAACAAGTAGCTGCTACGGCTTTACAATTTTTAAAAATTGCCCTGACTGATAGGTTTTTGTATGCTGCTACTTCTGTTTTTTGTATGTACATCAGTACAGACAGACAGACAGACTGTTGGAGAATTTTCAACATGATGTCCCAGACAAGATAAGCCAACAACAAAGTAAAAACAGAAATAAAAATACGAAAACAATAATATACCAATATCCATGCTTAGATTAGGCATGGAAAAAGTCATTAATTCAAATTGTGTCCATTCACTTTGGAAGCCAAGAAGCGGCGTATGTCAGTGAAAAGTTAGAACAAAATGGACAGTCAAGGCAACGGGCCCATCTGTGCAGGTTAATGTGCACAAGATTGAAGAAGGCAGCAACACAGCATCCAATAGAAAGCAGTCAAGTCCCCGCGAGAGGCAAACAGTCAAACCGACGGACATATATACATAGCACATTTAGAGCTGAGTGAGGTGGAGTGACTGCGGTCATAAAACATCAAACAAAATTCCGAAACAGTCGATTAATCTTACGATAATTTACATGTGATTGACGGAAACGAAGCAGAAAACTTTACGAAAAAAAAATGTAGGTTTTTTACCTAAGAAAAGCAAAATAAAAACACACCCGTAAAAACTGGACAAAAAAATTGTACCTAAGTAAGAAACTACTTGCTTTGCGTTACATAAACTCCAGTGCCAGAAAAACTACACAGTCACAGATCACAGTGGGTAAACGCACAACAACAAGTTTCCAATGACGCGTTTGAACAACACGCCATAGATTATCGACAATGTCAGGCCCATTTTGCGTCAGCAACGCGTGAGACTCTTGTCTGTATTCAATATTTATTCGAAAGCCACAAAAACCGTACGAATGAGCATCTAGTATCTGGCTCAGCCTCAAAGTGAATGTCTTGAAGTCGGGCAGTTTCTTCGTTTAGCTTGTTGGTAACTCCAATTAAGCTAAAAAATATTTGCTGTCCAGAACGCATTTGCAAATTGTTAGGTAAGTAGAAGAAGCAGCTGTAATAACAATAATTTACACACCAACCAGGCGGAGTTTCTGGTTTAAACGCTGAACTTTTGGAAAGTTTTTCAATTTTTTTTTTTTATTTTCTATGCCGCAAATGCACATTATTTGTGTAGCTGTGTGATGCTTGGAGTCACTTACCTTAAGAGTTTCCTGTCACAAAGACACGTGCTCAAATGTCTTGCATAAAAAAAAGTTAGTCGAGTTTTGTTTGAGGCTAAGGCGCTAACTGGGAATATAGTTAGTTAGTTATAGTCAGTTCGTGTGCACTGCGACACATAGGATATATAGTGCATGCCCTTAGTTAGTTTTTCTTCCAGCTGGATGTCCCATATTTTTTGACGAAGTCCCTACACAGTTAAACATTTTGATGCGTTTTCGTTTAAAAGACTTGCATCGAGTCATATACTATGAAAAAGTCTTGAATTTTTCTTGTATTTTTCGAAGTAGTTTTAAAAAATCCTTGCATCGTTCGGATTTTATGTTGAATTTGCGACGTTATTTAATGCTAAATGATGCAGACAAGTATAAATCTATTAAAAAAATTCTTAATATAACCACAAAAATTGTGCTATTTTCTTATGCATTGACAAGTTCATTTTCGGCACAACATTTTAGCAACCAGAGTTATGCTTCACTTTTAACCACGGGGAAATTAACAGTCTGATAGCTCAGTTGGCAACGAAAACCCTTGGAACACTTGGAAGGTTGTAGGTTCAAATCTGTTTCTCATGTATCAGAGTCAACGATTCTATAGACTTGGACATTCACATAGAAGATGAGTTATTGTTTATGTTTCTTAGGGACTCTTGCAGCTCCGACAGAAGTCTCGTGCTGTTATGCCAATCGTATTGGCCATTACCCCAATGGGGCAATCACCTGTTAGAACTCTTTAAGAATCCGGGCTTTCCGTTTGACTAAGAGCAGAAGGCTTTTAATTCTGTTTTCATTTACTCCAATCAGAGCCTTCGAGGTATGTTGCAGTCAACTTTGGAAGCCCAGTTTGTGCTGGTAGTATCTCTGGCTTTAAGGTCTATACTTCTTTTGACGACGCCTATTGGAATATATATATCTGTATCAGCTCTTTTTGTACTTGCGGTTACTCCACGCCTCGGTAGTTTATCATTCCCTTCTATATTGCTATGTCCGGGGACACAGCAGAGGATGACGCTATAGGTATTGTAAATACTGTTTAGGGCTTGTTTACAGTTTTCGTTTGAGGCTTCGTCGTTCTACCATCCAGCGCTTTGATGGCAGCTTGGCTATCCACAAAAATTACTACCCTTGTAGGGGTATGATTTTCCTGAGAATGACCTATATAACTTTTTCAATCGCATATTTTTCTGCCTGAAAAATGCTACGGTATTTGTAGTCGCAGTATACTCCCGATCCAGTCTGCTATCTTGTCTGCTGGGGATGGGGATGATGGATGTGGTGCACTTTAAACCGAATCTCACACTGGGTATGATATTATCGGTTGCTCTTTTTGGTTCCGTTCCAAAGAGACTCAGAATAGATGCATGTCCGATTGTGTTGTTCTTCCAGGCTTGCGATTCACTAAGGCGTTTCTCGCTCTTGGTCGAATACTTAAGGAACTCTTCTATGGTATTGCTTAGGGGGATGGAAAAGGGGGGCGGGGGATTGCTACATACATGGTTGATAAGATATCAAAGAATGGAATTTTATGTTTTCAGGTATTATGTTATGTTATGTTATGTTATGTTATGTTATGTTATGTTATGTTATGTTATGTTATGTTATGTTATGTTATGTTATGTTATGTTATGTTATGTTATGTTATGTTATGTTATGTTATGTTATGTTATGTTATGTTATGTTATGTTATGTTATGTTATGTTATGTTATGTTATGCTATGTTATGTTATGTTATGTTATGTTATGTTATGTTATGTTATGTTATGTTATGTTATGTTATGTTATGTTATGTTATGTTATGTTATGTTATGTTATGTTATGTTATGTTATGTTATGTTATGTTATGTTATGTTATGTTATGTTATGTTATGTTATGTTATGTTATGTTATGTTATGTTATGTTATGTTATGTTATGTTATGTTATGTTATGTTATGTTATGTTATGTTATGTTATGTTATGTTATGTTATGTTATGTTATGTTATGTTATGTTATGTTATGTTATGTTATGTTATGTTATGTTATGTTATGTTATGTTATGTTATGTTATGTTATGTTATGTTATGTTATGTTATGTTATGTTATGTTATGTTATGTTATGTTATGTTATGTTATGTTATGTTATGTTATGTTATGTTATGTTTCCAAGGTTATCTTCGAACGCTTGTTGGTTGGTTTTCGCATTAGACCCCCAAAACTTCAACATTATTTTTACACTAAATAAAAGTTATAAAAAGCTTTTGTAAAGAAAGTATATTTTTTTTCGTGAACAAAATATTAGAATCTAAAAAGTTTGAATTAAGGGCAGTTGTACTGGAATTAAAAAGTTATTGAAGAATTTTGTTCATTAATTAAAAAAGATACTTAAGATATTTTCTTCACAAAATTATTCTTTTCTTATCTTAAGTATCTTCTTATTTTTTGATAGCTTTAATTTAATGTTCAAATAAAGCCGAAATTAAAGGCTACAAGAGCGAAAACCAACAAAACATTACTAAAAACACTCAATGGTGACTTCGGAGTAAAATGAGACCTTAGAATATAAAAGTTCACTCCTTGAGAACTTCACAGTCATATATCGCACTTGGCTTCTATTAACAAATACAAAAGTTATAATAAAATTGCCTTTTCGGTGGTTTCTGGTGTAGTCCAAACTAAAAACTGTTTGATGCAATTAAAAGCTCTCAAGGTCAGCTTAGAAAAGGTGGTGAACATTTAAGACCTTTTTTGGACCCATTTAATTGTATATGAATTCAGTACAGGTTCTCCCGCATTTGAGTGCAACTATTTACGGAGGTGAAAGGTTATGTTGAGCTGAGCAAAAAATCGCATGGGAGGGGAAGGTATGTTTTCATATTCTTAGAAACTACAGGGTTAATTAATATTTCACGACTTTGACTCTTGTTGTTGTTTCTAGCAGAAAAACTTACTTACAGAAAACTTATTTTGACAGCTCATTACAAAGGCAATAAGATCCCCTTTCCATCAGTATATCAACAAACCCCACTTAGTTAACCTACGAATTTTTGTTTTTTATCTCTCTGACTAGTGAAGAAGCTGACCCAGTAGCACTAGTGAAGTGACTAGTGGAATGGTAAATGGAATGGAAAGTAGATTAAAGTGGAACTAATACTGGTTACCTTAGAGCTAGTGAAATCGGTAGTTCTGTACTAGTGCCAATTACTGCAGGGAATATTATAATTATAATTTTTATTTGTATTTATGTTTGTTTATATAATTTATTTGTTATTATATAATAATAATTTTACAGTATTATGGAAATGAGCTGGAAAAAACCTGTAGCCTTGAGAGAAAGCTCCGCTTCATAGTTATGCGCTTAGTTTTACAAAAATATAAGCAAATTTAATTAGGAAGTTTATATATTTATTTATTACTTTTAACACAAAAATATTAGCATTACAGCAACATCGTCACCCCAGCATCGACAAATGCAACTAACAATCCACAACGAATCATTTAGCTGTCCATCATCATATCTGCAAGCGTTTTCAATATAATTTTTGTGTTTTTTTTTTATAACTTCTGTCTGCTTGTAGCTGTTTCGCACCTGAAAGAACCAAAAATTATTATGCCGTCCACAGCACCCAGCAAAAGCGAAACAAAATCTTTGACCACGATTTATGGCGATGGAGTCTTGTTAAGATGTATGGATGCAGCAAGATGGATGGATAGCTAGCTGCTCACTGAGCTGTCTACACCTCAGAACGCGATCGAAAGCCACGAAGGAAGTGTGGTTTATGTAGGTGCGCACGCTTGCGCATGCATATTTTGGACAATTTGAGCTTGCAGCTTGGAAGAAAATTTTACGAGTAGCTAGATCAAATTTAGGAAAAACGTGCGTTGCATTTTGTTGCGTGAAACTCGCTGACAGGCAGTTAAAAAATGCTGCGCCAACCAGTAAGTAACTTCTGTGGAAATAACGCTAGCGGCGACACGTTCGTTCGCTGCCAGGTTGCGACGCGTCATCGTGTTGTGCTTGTTAGCAAGCAGCTAGTAGCACCTGACAACAGCTGTTGCTGCTACGTTTATCCAGCTGACAGGACTGACAGTCAGTCAGCTTGTCTGCCTGCAACCAAATATGAACCAAAATATCAGCATATCAATGAGTCGATGAATATGAAGTATCTGTACGATGCTGCAACTATTTACAGCAGCAGCAACACCAGTTAGTGCGAAATGCAGCCAGAAGAACAAACAACAGATAGATACCAATGTAACAAGAGTACGTAGTAAAAATTATTATTATTCACTTCCGGAACTGTTCATGTTAAAATATAATTCATGACTTAGTTTTGGCCTGTTGATGGTTGTTGCTATCGCTGTTGCAACTGTAATAAGCGGCATTGCTCGAACTTGTTGTTGATATCTGTGTATTTGTCTAGCGCGGCTGCTGCAAGCCATCGATGACTTACTTACTTTGGCACAAGCTGGGAATGCAGTATTTTTTTGTGGATTTTTAATTCAGTTTCTGTGAATATTTTTGCAAATTGTTGGCGCATTTTTGGACGCAGCAAAATTGCAAGATTTTATTAGCTGCTTTTGCTACTGTGGTCAGTTATAACAACAGGCAATAATAGTCTTATTAGAGATAAACTATTGACAATGATATTTTATATTTTGTAGAATAGAGCATTAAAATAGCTAAGCTTATGCATACAATTAATATGCGTTCATTCAACAGAAGATCCTTCATTTATTTGTAATAACAAAGTAAGTTTTTATTAAATTTCATTTTCAAAATCAAACATTTTTTTTTGTGTTAAGTAGATATCTCTAAAAAAGTAGTAAACAAACCACAGAGATAATTTTATATATTTTGTCAAATATTGGTAGTTTCTAATTTTCTCCTTAATAATATTGGGGTTAGTTTTTTCGCAATAAATTTTATTTAAAGAAAATGCTTGAATTTAAAGAAGTTGTTTGGTACAAAGCAGGATTTTGGGCGCAGATTATAATGATGTTGGAAAAATTGCCGCTTACTTATTGCCGTTGGATGAGGGGTTTAATGTTGCAAAGAAATATATATTTTAAATTTACCATAATTCATAAATTCTAGTTTCTTCTAAGTGTACGAGTAAGTTCTTTCTTAAATAGGCGGCCTTCGGCCACTGAATAGGGTTTACAACCCTTAGTCCAGCACCAGCTACGCTTTTTTGCGCAAGTTTTCTACATAAAATTGAGTGGTTGATAGTGTCAAATGCTTTGAAGAAGTCTAGCAAGCAGTGTAAAGTTAAGTGACCCAAATCATACGAAACCCTAAGTCGTCGAGTAGCTTTACTACTGCAGTAGAACAGCTGTGACCAGGGCGAAAACCAGACTGGAGATTAGACATTAGACCAAATGTGCTAATGTGACTAGAGATCTGCTCAGCCATGAGTGACTCACAAACTTTAGATAAGGAAGAAAGAAGACTTATTGGGCGAAATGCACATGGTTGACAAGAGCGCAGTATTTAGCGATGGGAATGATAGTCACCGTTTTTCAGATTTTAGTGTAGCATGAAGTAGTGAAACAATGGTTAATTATATGGGTAAGCGGACTAATAACAAAAGGTAAGATGATTTTGATGAATTTCATGGAAATACCATCTTCCCCAGAAGCATTAGAACTCATTTTGCTTAGGCAATAAGCTATATCGTGCTCATTTACTGCATTAAAATTACATTCATTATTTTATGGAACTATATTGCTATCAACACGATCGATTATATTGGAAATAATAGTTGTAGAATTAGAAATAAAATAATCGATAAGTACATTAGGATCAATAGGGCAATTCTCAGAAACTTTTTGGCAAACTCCGATATTCTTTAAATTATTCCACAGCTGTTTGGAGGACAGTAAGGGATTCAGCTTTGACGGTAAAAACATAGATTTAGGCAATCTTACAGCAGAAGTAGCCTTATTCCTTGCTCTTCTATATGCCTCCCGGTTTTAAACAATAGGATTGCGCTTCAATTTGCTGTATGTTTTGAAACGAGATTTTAATGTTAGTTTCACAGACTGAGTGAACTAGGGACGGAAGCTATTAATAATGCGCCGCGTGCGTACGGGAAAATGCGTGTCATAGAGATTAAAAATCTTGTTGATAAAGATATGTAATTTGTCATCGACTGAGTTTAAAAACCAACAATCCATCGAGTTAATTGAAATCACATCATCAAACAGGGAAATATGATCAACAGACCTAAAATTTCAGAGACAAAGGTGAGATAAAAACATTTATGGTGCAAGAGATGAGATCATGATCATATCACAAAGATAACTGATCGAACAATAAAACAGATGATTGATCGCATACAACAAAAACGTCTAACACACTTGGAGAAACATTTTTCGCAAACCGTGTCGGCATCTTGCTATTGACTACATTAAGTCCAACTTCCGATAAACTGTCAGGGAAATTATTTGCTACGCTATCACTGGATAACAGATTAATATAAAAATCATCACGTCAGAAAAATTACAAAGTTTTCATAGTCGATCACACAATTGGCCAATGTTCTAAACAAGGACTCAAAACTACAATTACGATTAGGGTTGTTCACGAAGGAAAGTAGAGCTTTGTATTGTTACCTAACAGTTCAACACTTAGATACTCCAACGCAGATCGACAAGACACACTAAGTATATTAATTTTAAAACAATCTTTGCAGATTGTTCTTCAATCTTTGCAGTAATTGCAACCCCAACGCGTCTCTTATTTTTTCTGTCATGACGTAAAACTGAATGTCCAACATTGATAATTTATTTTAAATGTAAAGCTGAAGTTCAAAGAAGCTATGCTTTAATAACATTGTTAAGTGTGATTTATTTACTTTTACAATAATATATAAAAAAGTTCATAATTACATAAATATTCATAATATTCGTATATTCTTATTCATTATTGACATAATTGTTCATAATTACATTGAGACATTTGCTCATAACTAATTTAGATATTATAAATTTTGAGTTTATACAATATTGCTTGAATTCAGCTATAGAGTAAGTAGTACACATGAAACAACGAAATAATGTATTCAAAATCTGTATGTACACCGAGAAAAAAAGCTTATGTTAAGGGGGGGCCATGACATTCGCGTCACAGAAAAAATACCTTTTTTTAAATTCATAACTCAATCAAAAACAAACATTTTTCCAAAATGTTTTTTTATTATTGTAGAGAATTTAACAAATTACAAGAAAAAAATTCAAAAAAAATAGATTTTTCACTCCAACATGGTTTTATAGAGCTCCAAACAGGCGGCAGAGAAAAAACGGGGCCTCGTGGTTGCAGCACTGGGAGTTGCAAAAATTGTCCGATCTGGAAAAAAATGACTTTTTTAAATCTCAACAAAATTGGTTATCACATGACACGAGCTTTTTTTTTAAATTTTTTTTCAATTTTTGGTGATGTTCCAAATTTGAAAGTGTGTTTTTTCGAAAAAAATATTGACTTTAAAAATTTATAAAAAATCGAAAAAAAAATTTTAAAAAAATCTCGTGTCATACGATAGCGAATCAAGTTTAGCAAAATACAAAAAAAAATTTCGTCAAAAAATGAACCCGAAGTACCGCAACCAGTACGAAAAACATGGTTTCAAGATAAACGCGTTCAAAGTTTGTAAACAAAGAAAAAAAAGGGTACCTTCAATCTGCCATGCCTGCTTCGTACTGTATGCCTTCGTTATCTTGTATTGTGCTGTTTCTTATAGTTTTTTGCAATCGTTTAGCAATTCGGGCTTCACCCTTCAAGTAGGTACGTACAAGTAGTTTCGTTCAAGTAGGTACGAAATAACAACCACCAAAAGTCAGGTAGCAAGTAAAACAAGTATATACCAGCTGCCGTATGTAGGTAGCGCAAAAATTAAAAATGCGCTCTCACTAATCCGGCTGTAACTTTTGAACCCGTAGGAATTTTTCCAATAAAATTTTTTTCTTAGAATCTTAAGAATATTTACTAAAAACAAAACTATTAAAAAATCTATTTCAAAAAGCTGTCAATGTCATGACCCCCTTAAATTGAAAAAAACTAGTATAATTTATAAGATGGCTTTGGCAACTTTCAGCCTACCATGTACTTTATCAAAACGCCTACGTTTTACATGTTAACTTGTCAATTTTTATTTGGTGATAAATAAACAAAGTATTTGGTAGTTTATACATTATTTTAAAAAAATCAATAATATAACTTTTTTCCGGGTTATGGTTTTTTTTTCCTTTTTTTGAAGCCGCCTCTCGTTCTGTGACTTGCTTTGCTTGAGTGAAATCGGCAACTACACAAATTTTTTTTTTTATCAACGCCGTTTTTCTTAAAAATTCAGGGCTTCTCTTCGCTGCTTGTGCTTATTATAACAATACCATTAAATTAAATTAAATATCAAGTATGTATAAAAATTTTACCTTCGCCTGCCGTGGATATTTGAACCAACACCCATCAATACCACCGATTAAGAAGTCACTACACTACGCATCGAGCCAAACTCCTTCGTTACGCAGAATGATTGATTCAATATTAATTACAACTGAAGCTATGCTGCAGCATAACACAATAATCTGTTAATAGCTTTTTGTTGTGTGGCTATCAACAGAATACTGTGACATACTGCATCTGTTAATACAGCATCTGTTAACATAGCTGCAGTTATATCAGCAACTAGTAGCAAGGCTTTTTGGATCAGTGGGTAGAGCGATGGAATGGCACCAAAATTTCCAAGTTCAATTCCGCACGGCGGGAACAGAAATTTATTCATATCTTTTTGTTGATGAAATGTAATAAAACTAACTGGTGTGAATATTAACGTATGTTTTTTAATTTGACTTATGTTATTTTTGAATTTTAAAGTAATTTTATTACAAAAACACCATTAAATTATCAAATTTATCCTTCCCTCGTGTGTCTAACGACGCACCAGTGTTTTTTTTTGCAAGAAATAGCCCAAAACTATGCTTAAGCCATCCATGCAAGGTTTTTTTTTAATTTGTATATATGGATTTTGGTCTTAGGTAAATCAAATATTTTTTTTTGCAGGGTATTGAAGCATGTGCTTTCAAAGCAATGTATTAAACAATAAATTGCTAAGGTGAATAAGCATAAGTATATAATTCCCATACAATTCTTTTTACCCAAGCCGACTTAGGCCTTTTAACTATTGCTTTTTTTTCGGTGTACGTAAGTTACACATAGTTTTTGGCAAATCCATTTTTGATACTAATTATCTCCTGCAATACCACATATTAGGAAAGTTTCGACATATATTAATTTGAAAAACCTTTCGAAAAATTTGTTACACATTTTACAAAATTTTCTTTTACAAAAAATATATGACACGCATCTCAATTTATAATTAAGTTAATGCAACAATTAGCTATAATATTTCCCAAGGTCGATTAAAAAGTTTAGGCTTAACTCTCAATGCACAATGAAAAGTTTAACTATAATTAGGCTATAATTGTTCATAACTATCACTCAATAAGGTTGCCAACATTTGCTAAATCATTAAAATTCGAAATCAATTAAATTACAACTAAACTCTGTTAAGTTCCTGACTATTTCAGATAAAAGTGCTGGTATTAAAAAAAATGCCTAACTTTCTAATACGCTCAACTGTGGGAATTAAACTATGTAAATGGCAATAAAATTTGTAATGCGATTTTAATGGGCTTGGAACAATCATTAATAAAGTCATCTTCAATAATTAAGTTACAAGCTGAGGTAGGCTTAAAACAAAGCAATAAAAACAAAAAACAATCAACCGTTTAAATGATCTTGAAGTTAATTCACAGGCAAGTTAATCATATTTTTGTAATCGTCAGACAGCAGACACCATCAAATATTTTAATAAGCGTTTATATCGAAGCAGCAATTGCTACAAATTGGCAATGCCACACCAAGGCTTTGGACCAAATACTCTGACAAATGAAAGCTATTTTTACATTTTATGGCCTAATACACACCCTATATCAGTGGACATCACACCCTATATACTGAGTGCCACATCGAACATGTCGTCATATAAATTCACTCTAGTTCACGCCCACCGAATAAATGTGAAAACCAATAATTTTCTAAATGTGCAGCGCCAAACGCCAGCGACATTGAGAAGGGAAACAGAAATCCTGGACTTGGTCATCATCTTTGTCTACAAAGTCTGAGGTGCAAAGCACATTCAGCTGCCGGACGTGAGTGTAAAACGCGCAGTTTAAAGAAAGACTTGGAAATTATTTAAACCGCACCACTATGACTGTTGGCTGCTCCTTCTTTCTCAACGAGTGAGACTACAGAAAGTCAACCAGTTCAGTTCTGTTTAAGTTGATTGACTCAGTCTAGGTTGCGGTCAATTCAAATACGACGATTCTTGTAAATGGAACAATATAAACGATTGTCCCACAACAAACCCCAACATTCTGTCGGCTGAATCGTTTGCCGACACTCTGCTGCTCTGTCAGACAGCTAGTCCAGTGATAGCGTAGCACCCTCTTATTACTAAAATACGTAATAAATTTAAGTCGTTTTTGAGTTTTGTAGCCTATAATTTGGAACGGTAATTATCTAGCGATAAATGTCAGTTAGAGGTTTATCCACGTAGTTTCAAGCAACAGCAATAACAACAATCCGTGGTGGTTTATTTATTCCTTAGCAGCAGATGTGCGGTGGTCAGAATGACGAAGTTTTGTCATTGTAGTCGGCGTCTATTTACTGTAAAATATTGCTAATTTTTAAAAGTGATTGTTTGTCTGAGTGCTGCACAGTGTTTCATCTAGAACAATCTGGACAAAATTGAATATTGATCTATATAAAAATATTTATAATATTCATATTTGTCAAAGAAAAAGTTCTCTAATCAGCAGAAAAAAAATTGTTTACTAACATCTCATTACTTGCGTTTAAATTGTAACTCTCTAATTTGAGTATTTCTAAGAGTGTTTGTTAGTTTTATAAAAATGTGTAATTTGTTTTTATAAAATTGAACGTTAAACGTGCAAGGGATATTTGAGATATCAGAGTATTTTTCGGCAGTAAAGTGTTTTATTTCTCAACACAGTCTTCTTCTAGATTGATAAATTTTTTCAAGCTTTTTTAATTTTTTGACTCCTTCCAAATAAAAGGTTTTATAAAGGTACTCAAAATAGGTGTTTGTTTCAGTAATGATATCTTCAGTCGACCTAAATCTCTTACCGCCGAGCCATTGCTTCAGGTTTGCAAAGAGGACATAGTCACAGGGGCACCTAAATCTGAAGAATTTGGTGGAAGGGAGGCAAGTTCATAGCTCAATGTATGAATTTTTGCCATGACAACTACAGCTGTCGTTCTCCAATGCAGCCAAATGCGGTTATTTTTGCTTCAAATCAAATTCAAATCTGCCCAACAGCTGTGAATAATATTCCCCGATGACATATTACCCTTTTCAAGCTAACCCATGTAAATGTTTTCTGTCGTCATGTCACCTTGTTGGCCGACCGATCCACCTTGGTCTTCTTCGATACACGTTCTCCCAGAGAAGTCCCCTGCCTGCACCTGGTCTGTGGTGTGTTGCGATGTATCCATGTTTCATCGAAACGGCACAAAAACTACTTTGAAGGGGACGCACGTCTGCAATTATGGTCGAGTGTGTGGTACCCAACGCCATTTCATGTCCAAATATTCATGTGAAATGTGATGTACCTTCTCAGTTGAGATGCCTACAGTCTAAGGTTGCGACCATAGTGAACGCTTATTGCTGAGCCGAGTCGAAAAAGCACATTGGAGCAAAAGAGATGCATGACTTGGTTTCTTTATTTTTCTAATGTGTTTTTCGGATCGGCTCAGCAATAAGCGTTCACTATGTTCACAACCTAAGGCACCTCACGCACTTTTATTCTCCGATCGTCTAATATCATTCCATGGAGTACATCGACGATTTCTGGCGTGATGAACTGTTTTGGGCAACCTGAACAATCGGCGCCACTTGTGCAGGTACGAGCACAACGAAATTCAGTCAACAACTTGAATAATAGGTGTTCTTAGTACCATTGAAATTGATAGTGCGCAGTTCTAATAGTTTTTATCAAGTCATATTTATCCTTGGTTTCAGTTACGGTTTTTTTTTTTTTGCATGTTTACTTACGAAATTCCGGTATTTTTTGTATACACGTTATTTTTAAATTTTCAGAATAGAAGAGTTTTCTGTATGAGTACATACACCTCGTGCCAAAATTATAAACGCGCTAGATTTTTACCCATATCTTTTGTTGTGTGCATGAGAACATTTTTCTACTTTTACTGTTAGACAAATGTGTTAAGACCAATTGTTGAACAAATGAACAAATGTGTTTTTGACCAATAAAAAAAAAAAAAATTTATACATCCGAAATATAAAGCTGTTGCAAAATTATAAACGCACATGGAATTTTTTAATAAATCACAAAATATAGATAATTTTCTTTAATCGTTTGCAAAATGCCACATGATGGAGAGTTGACAGAGCGTGAAAAAGGTCAAATCAAAGTATTTTTTTTAGAAAAAAAGTCTTTTCGAGAAAAAAGTCTCTTGATCGGGAAAAGTGATCGAGTAGAGTGATTTTCTTATAAGATAAGGAAAATTATTGTTCGAAAAACAATCAACAAGGACGCAAAAAAACTATTAAATTTAATGAAATTTAATGAAATTATGAAATTCATCGTGCTTGCGAACAGTTACTAATAGCACAAAAATTATGCGAGAAAAAAAGACAGAATGCGACTTGAATGCTTCTTGAAGTACAATTCATCATGTTTTAAAGAATTCCAGCAGCATATGGTTTTCTAAATTGAGGCCGTCCCCTCGACTAAACGACAAGTATAAAGAAAATCGTAAACAAGTCGCCCGTGGCATAATGGGACGTAATTGAAAGCAGGTAATGATTTCGTAAAAAGTGTAGCTTTTTGCACTTTGATGATTTATCGAAATTTTTTTTAAGATAATATTTTCTGATTAAAAGAAGCTTAACTTGGATGGACCAGATGGCTTTGATGGACACTGGCGCAATATACGACATGAACCTCGATATTTTTCAAAGAGAACTTTTTGGTGGCGGGTCACTGATGGTGTGGAGTGCACTCCGTGCCCTTGGAAAGATGAATCTTTATTTTCCAACCATTCAGACAAGCCCAGAAGAGATCATTGGTGTGTTAACTAAGAAATTATTGTCCTTTTTAAACGAAAGTGCAGACGAAATTCTCGAATTTCAACATTACAATGCAGCATGCCACGCATCGCGTGCCACTTGACGTTGGTTTCGAAGCCATACCATTCCCTTTCTTGAGTGGCCACTAATGTGTCCCAAAAAAGTCGAAGTTGTTTTTTCTTTATAAACCCTTCAATTTTTTTATATGATGTTGAAATAAATATTGAAAAAATTTGGTGTACCTTAGACCACGGAAGCCCGTGCCGACTTGCATCGGTATATGGGTAAAAAGTGTTAATTTTTTCAAAAAACCCAAATAGTTTATGTATAAGTGTGAAGTTTGAAGAAGTGACGAAAACCTCCAAAGTTGTGATTTTTTACTTTTCGAAAAAACTATCCTGTGAAAATTTTTTGTTAAGCTATACCAAATGGAGATAAAAAAAAATTGTGTAATGTAATAACCTGGTTGTTATGAATTTTTTTGCCAGAAGTTTACCTTTTTGAAAATTTCGAGTTTGAGTATTTAAAAAAAAAAAAAAAAAAAAATTCCAAAAATCGAAAAATGCAAAATTTGGACAAGAAACAGTACGGATGATTTAAACATAGTCTTGAGCTGGCATACTATAGTATAAATAATAGGACTATACTAGTATAATAGGACAATACTAGGACTTGATTTTGCTGTACTAGGACTGCAACGATGGGTCTACTCCAGTGACAGCCACAGCAATTGAATTTGTCTCAATCACTATTTCGATCTGGTTATGCAAACACAATTTCGTCAAATTTCAAACAATATTTCGTCAAATTGTAAAGAATTTAAATATGACTTTTTTCCAAAAATATTTCATCGATTCAAATAATATTCAAAAGGAAAAATTTAAGAGTAACCAAATAAGATTTTTCTATATAATTAAAAATAATTTTAAAAATGTCGAATTTCAAAATAATTAAATTGTTAAATTTTCTTTTAATACCATGCCTAGAAAAAATTATCCATTTCTCCAATTTTTTTTTTTTTTGGGTATAGTTGGCACCATGCCTTTACAAGGCTATTAATTTGGCAACTTCACACAGGACCAATATTTTATAAACAAGTTTGTGAGAGTCATAAAGATACAATCACCTAAAACCCATATATGACATTTTGAAAATGATTCCAAAGAATTTAACAGTAATTTTATCAGGGAAAATTTAATAATTTGTTCAGGCGTGGACTCAAATTTGAAATTATTAAAAAAAAAAATAAAATAAAAAAATTGAAAAACTATATTTTTCGAAATTGTTTTAAGTTTTTAATATAATAAATAATTAATTTTAAAATTGACGATTTTTAATTGTCAACTGTTCTAATGAACATTAGATACTATTATTAAAAAAGTATCCACAAAAATAATAATCAACCATAGAATCACTGAATAACATTAAATTAAATTAAATTAAATTAAAGTAAATATCAAATACAAAAATTTTACCTTCGCATGCTGTTGAGATTCGAACCCACACCAACCAGATTCCACTGTGTATGAAGTCACTACGCTACGCATTGAGCCAAACTCCTTTGATACGCGGAGTGATTTATTCAATATTAATTACAACTAAAGCTATGCTGCAGCATAACAAAATAATCTATTAAAAGATTTTTGTTGTATGGCTATCAACAGAATACTGCGTCATTCTGCATCTGTTAATACAGCGTATGCTAACATAGCTGCAGATATGTCAGCAAATAGTAGCAAGGCTGCTTGAATCAGTGGGTAGAGCGATGGACTGGCACTAAAAGTGGCCAGGTTCGATACCGCACGGCGGGCAAAGAAATTTTTTTTTTTTTTTTTTTTTGTTGACAAAATATAATAAAATTTACTGGTGTGAATATTAACGTGTGTTTTTTAATTTACTTTATGTTATTTTTGAATTTGAAAGTGATTTTATTACAAAAAAAAAACCATTAAATTATCAAATCTATGCTTCTCTCGTGTTTTTAATGACGCAGCTGTGTTTTTTTTTTACAGAAAATAGCTCAAAACTATGCTTTAGCCATCCATGATAGTTGTTTTTTAATTTTGTATTTTGGATTTTGGGCTTAGGTGAATCAAATATTTATTTTTTTTTTTTTTTGGCAAGGTATCGAAGTATGTGCTTTCAAAGCAATGTATTAATCGCAAATTGAATTGCTTAGGTGAATAAGCATAAGTTTATAATTCCCATACAATTCTCTTTACCCAAGCCGCTCAGCGCTTATTCCCTAAAAATGGCCGTAGCTCGTTTTTATTTAAAAAAAGGACGAACAACTGATTTTTAGAGAATTTATATGAGAAATCGTATGGTCGAAAGGGGATCCAATATTTTTGTAATATCTCGAGAACCGCTCATCCGATGTTGTACAAATGAGTACTAAAACCCGTGCCAAGACTGGGCAAACACACCCACAAAATTTGAAGAACACCATTGGAATGGTTCAGATCTGATAGAGTAACATAAGGACACCATTAGATTTTTATATATATAGATATTCGTTTGAGGTATCATTTCATATAATATAAATACTTTTTTTTTGGACGTCAGAGACTTTTTCAACATTGAAAGCCATAGTCGAAAAGAGTTCTTTAATATACAAACTTCTTATTGATAACTAGCTTATAGCCTAAAAGTGGGCGTAGCTGGTTTTTATTTAAAAAAAGGACGCAAATCTGATTTTTAGCGATTTAATACGAGAAATCGAATGGACTAAAGGGGATCCACTATTTATGCAATATCTCGAGAACCGCTTATCCGATGTTGTACAAATAAACTTCAAAATCCGTGCCCTGACTTGCCAAACACTCCCTAAAAAGTTGTTAAATTTTAACAACAACATTGGAACGGTTCAGAACTGATGGAGTAACATACGGACACCATAAGATCTTTATATTTATAGATTCAAATGAAATAAGTGTGACCTTTGTTAGAAAAGTTACAATTTCCAAAAAATTTGTATTTAAAATGATAACTTTTGCTTTTTTGAATAAATTTACGTAACTTTCTCAATATTTTTTTTAAAGGAAACTATTACGATTTGATTTTAATACTCTATTTTGTGTTATTTTTCCATACTTTCTACACCACTTGGGGTGGGCTTGATCCCCAAAAAACCCCCCTTGCCTAAGGTCCTATCATAAGGTTCACCTCACTTTTAAGTATTGCTTTAATTTTGAACAGATTTTTGGACAAAAACTGTCTGGTTTTTTCATATAACATCCATCGAAATAGCTTTTTTTTATACAAATTTTTTATATCTTCATGTTGCTTACAATTCATGTTGTTTACAATTTTCCAATAAAGTTCACGTGTTCGTCATAATGATTAAGGGCATCAGTATGCATTCACACTTATCTGTCCCATTCACTTATCGTACTCAATGATGACTTGGTAAAAAATATATTTTTATATGGCGTCTACATTCTGACCACATTAGTTTGGCTTACGCCTCAACGATAGTAGTTGTTGGTATAGCCTTGATTGTACTAAAAAAAAAAAAAAAATTTAAAATTTTAGGTAAAATATACCACATTTCAATATTTTTTAATATAAAACTCCTCTTTGAATTTTTCGAGTTGAAAAAAAAAAACTCATGCTGACAACTGACGAATGGCTTTGGTTAACGCATTATTATTGCTGGCATATAGAGCGCCATCATCAAATGGATGTGGCTTAAAGTGAAACATGCCATGATATAAAGTTGATCTACTTTTGTTTTAGTGCTGTTGTTGTTGTTGTTGTTGTTGTTGAATTGTTAACAATTGCGCATAAGATTAATTCGTATTGAATTTAAACAATCTAAGAACAAATTCAAGAAACTAGCAACTTTCTTGTCATAGCCAACAGATGCAACTGCATAGCTATTTTACTAAAGAACATATGCTGAGCTATGCCAAAGATCACTCACTGACACCTCACATCAATTAGTGGTGGCTAATCATTCCTTCAGCTGCTTGAGCTAGCCATATGGCTCATACCAAGCTAACAATATAAATTAACAAACATTTAAAGACTCCAAATGGACATCATCGAGAACATTGTGACAGGCGTTGCCAAAATTTCAACATTTAATTACCTCGCTAAGCGAGCCTTTCACTGCCTGCCTGCCTCTACTAATGCTCAATGTATGATCACATAAAATGATCGCTCGATCGCTCCCAGCTCTAATGCAGGCACGTACAAGTTTGCGTGTGGTCACATGTTACCACAGCTATCCAAAAGTTGAAATTAATTTTTTTTTTTTGTTCTTGCCCTTTTTTCTGCCATTAGAAACCACAAATTCAAACTATGATAGAATTTTGTTCAGCTTAATTTCCGCATCCGCATCTATATCTGATGATCAACCAATTCAGTTGCAATACCAAAGTGGCGCACACAAATACACACATGCACCACGTTTAAGCAGTGGGAAGCAAATAGCTGACCTTAGTTGTTGACCCTTGTCATCAGTTTGTTGTTTTTGTTCGACTGCAGCTTCTGCAGTCATTTTGGCCACTTATTTAAGACGCTGCTCTTGTGTGTTTGTGTGCGTGTGTGTTTATAGGTAGTTTTTCTGCACATCTCAACGCTGGACTTTCATTAAATTGCCTCCTACAGCAGCCAAGCAGCAGCGTTGATCTTTGACTCTGCAACATTGATCCTGCGGTGTATTCGTGGTCTTTTCTGCTACTCGTATGTTTGACAAGAATTGAACGTTTCCATGGCTGAAAGCTATAATGTTGTCATGTTCTGTATATATTAGGCCAGTTTAAATGGTTATATTATTAAATTTAACATTTTATAATGTGTTTCTATAAGAATATGAAATAATGGAAATGGCTTTAAGGGCAATTGAGCGCCAAATCGCAACATATGTGATGAGATTAGAAATTAAAGTTGTAACGGATTTAGTTTTGCGTAGTAGTGGAAAAATATGGTAAAAAATAAACTGTATATAGTGATTTGGAAATGATTGTATCTATCGCCGAAATTTAAATTTTGAATGCTTCACCCATTCAGTTTAAAAATAGTAGAGCGCTTCATTCTCCTTGTGTCTAGCGCATTTTTTAACATAGTCATGTCATCAGATGTATGCGCTCGAAAATTTGAACTCGTAGCGTAAGCCGAGCGCTGTGTTCTCCTTGTATTTGATATAAAAACGTAGCAGAAACCGGGCGCTATACGTAAATATTTAAAATTTTTAAAACAAAACAAAAATCAATCACCCAGCCACGGGCTTGCACCGGGCATCTCGCTTACAAAGCAAGCACCCCAACCAGTATGTCATGGCAGCCACAATTTAGCTGAAAAATTTGGTTTATAATAACTTATAAGCAACTTTTAAAAACAAAACAAAATCGAAAAATAATCGCCGCCAGCCAGGTTTAAGCCGGGGCATTTCGATTACAAGGCAAACACGTCAAAAATAAATCAAATTTTGTTTATTCACGTGAAACGATTAAATGAGTTTTTAAAATTTTTGAAATCAATTTTTTTTTTTTAACATTTATATATAATACTTTCTTTTCAAGTGCAACGTTATCGTTACGGAAAGTGCTACAAGTATAGCGCTATACAAACAGCATTACTTGCAAGGAGAATGAAGCGCTCTTTATGTGCATACAAGTGCACAAAAACAATGAATTGCTTAGGTGAATTAACCTAGCTGCAGTTATGTCAGCAAACAGCAGCAAGGCTGCTTGGATCAGTTGGTATAGGATGGACTGGCACCAAAAATTGCAGGGTTCGATTCCGCACGGCTGGCAAAGAAATTTTTTTTCTTTTTATTCTTTTCTCTTTGTTGATGAAATGCAAGTAAATTTACTGGTGTGAATATTAACGTGTGCCTTTTAATTTTCGTTATGTCATTTTTGAATTTAAAAGTGAAAACAAAAAAAAAAAACATTAAATTACCAAATCTATCCTTCTCTCGTGTGTCTAATGACGCAGCTGTTTTCTTTTTTTTGGCAGAAAATAGCTCAAAACTATGCATAAGCCATCCATGCTAGTTGTTTTTAAATTTTGTATTTTTGGATTTTGGACTTAGGTGAATCAAATATTTTTTTTTTTTTTTTGGCAAGGTATCGAAGTATGTGCTTTCAAAGCAATGTATTAAACAATAAATTGATTAGGTGAATAAGCATAAGTTTATAATTTCCATACAATTCTCTTTACCCAGCCCGACTTAGGTCATTTATCTATTGTTTTTTTCTCGGTGTAATTTTTGCAATCTAATTTGCTTTTGATTATTTTGATTATTTTTAGTATATATAGCAGAACCGCCTACCAAGCGCTCAATTCCGTTCGATTGAAAAACCTAATGCCAATCCAAGTGAATAATTGCATCTGAGACATCTGGGTGTAACCACGTCTCCGAGATACAGATAATATTCATAAGTGAATTAACAAATAGGTACCTAAATTCATTAATTTTAGCATTTAGGGTTTGTGCATTCAAATGTGCAAATTCTTAAGTGCACTTTGACGTGCACTTAGAACACGAAACATTGTAAATAAACTATTATTTGTATTATTGACCTTGGAATTTCTCGAGTTATAAGCAACGACCACGGAGACATATTGAAAGCCATAGTTTTAAATGTTACTCTTACAATTTTAACAATTTATACAATTTTAACAATTTTCTTATAATTTATATACCATATAATTATTGTTATCTTTATAAGCAAGTTTATACTTTCCTTTGGCCAAAAAATGTTTATTGCTCCAGCAAATTTTTTAAATTTGTAATGAAAATGATTACTTTTGCTTCTTTATTTAAATTGACATTATTATCTCACTTTTTTTTAATAAAATAATATATCACTTTTTGATTTTAATATATCCCTTTTATTATTATTCAATATTTCCTGGATTATTGGATAGGTTTAACCCATGAAAAGCTATCCCTCTTGGCTACGGACCTGTATTGAGTAAAAAAAGTATTGAGACTAGTATCTCGAGTTGGGGCCAAATCCAGCTAATAGAGAAGTTATCGATCAAATCAGTGGTTAATATATGTCAGCCAAGCATATATCGGTGATTCCATGTCAAACTGGACGCTTTTTGAAACTCACATATTTGTAAAAATTTGGTATTTTACACATCGATAGTACTTAAAAAACTAGTAAGGGTGGAGCTTCGGCAGGGTACCGAAGCTAAAATAGTTAAAAAGTTAAGCTAAAAAGTTTTCCTATTTTGACGACGTCACTTTGTATGGGAAATAGGCGTGGTTTTGATCCGATTTTGCTATATATCATAGAGATGATTCATATTATATATCAAAGCTAAAGTGCAAAATTTCAAGACATTTAATTAATTTTTGTGGATTTTTAAGAGGTTTAACGTTTAAAATAAAGCCAATTTGTATGGGAGATAGGCGTGGTTTTCATTCGATTTTGCCAAATATCATAGTGGTGGTCTATGTTATATATCAAAGCCTATATGCAAAATTTCAAAACATTTTTTTAATTTGAGCAGATTTTTAAGAGATTTTACTTTTAAAATAAAGCCACTTTGTATGGGAGGTAGGCGTGGTTTAATCCGATTTTTCCAAATTTCATAGGCAAGATTAAGACTGAAGAGCAAAGCTTACCTGCCAAATTTCAAGTCATTTCTCTAATTTTTGTGGGTTTTAAACACATTTTACGGTTAATATAAAACCATTTTGTATGGGAGGTAGGCGTGATTTTCATCCGATTCTGCCCATTTTCGAACTTGATCTTACTTTTTTAAAAATAAACTTATATTTTAAATTTCATCGCGATAGCTTTAAAATTGCGGCTGTAATAGTGTCGACAAACGGGCAGACGGACAGACAGACGGACACACGGAAATCGACTCAGGAGATGATGCTGATCAAAAATATATATATTTTTCTATACCTGCCACGCCTCCTTCTTCGTGCTACAAACGGAATGACAATGTTAATATACCCCTTACGCAGTACGCGTTGGGGTATAACTAGAAATATTTGCATATTTTTTTTATAACAAGTTTTTTCTTGCAAGTTATACAAAGGGGAAAATTAAAAATCAACAATAAAAATTTGTCATTTGGACTTGTACTAAAACAACTATATCTTCAAAACCGTTAGTACTACAAAAAAAAAGTTAAGACCATATTTTGGAGATCTTGAATTGGTCTTCTTTGTGGCTTAGTTTTATTCACCAACACATCAATGAAAAATTTTAATTTTTTGGTCACTTAAAATGTTTTATACACAATTTTCAAGGTCAGCACTACTACTTTTTTGGCGTTTTGAAAACATCGTCGTATGGAGACATTTATGCTTAATGCATTACCAAAATTTTACGTTGGAGAAGTAATGCCAACATTTTTTAACGACTATTTTAAGCAACAATTTTGCTAGGTGTAGGCATCGCATGGCCGAAAATTGACTTACATAGGTCAAGGATGACAATTTTTGATGAGATACACAAGTTTGAATGTGTCTCATTATTAAACAACAATTTCGCTCCAATACCAAATTGTAATAAATTTCATATAATTTAGGTATAGGCACCGCATGACTTCGACGCACATCTATCATTTGTAGTATCAACAGCATATCAACTTGATTAAAATGTGTTCGGTATACAGCACCATTGCAGCAATGCAATCAACATAAGATTGACCAAATTCCATGGTTAGGTAAGATCATGGTAATCATTGTGAGCTGCGACATGCTGTTTTCAATCTATGGCAATGGCGGCGGTTCACACGTGCAAGGCGCTCATATTTTGTCGATACCAAAAAAAAGTAATCGTCATCCTCATCGTGGTTGTCGTCCTACTGCGTCAAACCAATCTCCAAAAATAAAAAAAAAACACCATGTTTCTTTTGCGTAGCTCCAATGTAGCACAACGTCATTCGTCATTGTGATGAGAGACTGATTGTTCGCATGTCCAGCAGCATGTCTGTCCAGCTTGCAGCTATGTATCTGTGTAGCTCATACGTTCAAGTGCGTGAGTGGCGACTGTGTGTTCATTATTGAATTGAAACTGCTAGCTCATGAAGACCAGTGATCGTGCTGCAAAGAGTAAAACAAAATAATTTTGTTAACCAACAACAACCCACAAACATTCAGTCCCAGCTTTAACCTAAACCATGGTAAGAAATGTGCTATAGAAAATATCTCTGAAATAAATAAAATTGAAACCGAAATCAACGTCTTTTAGGACGGTATGCAGCGCAGCAAGTGTTGCCACCGCCAACACCATTCCAAGGTTTCCTTGTCTTCTCCAACAAACTGGCACACAGACTGAGTGTTTGGCTGCCTCAACTTTACCACCACTTAAAGCTGCTTTTAACTTGGTTTCGTACCTGTTGCTTTGTTTCCTTTCCTTTGATCTAATCTCTGGCCACATTTTCATCTCTCTGCAAGCTATCATCTTCATGGAAAATTCAATATCTTGGACGCATTTTGACACTTTTGACAAATTGCTTTAATATCCTTATATAATTTCTTTGTTTTTCTGTTGATTTTTTTGCGAGTCACAGGGGCCATCATAATAATGATGATTGCGCCGATCATGATCATCGCACCGTTTGTTCCATTGCAATGGCATCATTTTGCTACGGTTTCATTTCCTTTGGCTTAAAGGGTTTGCGCCATGTTATGTTTCACGAACACTTAGCTGAGAGTGGCGATCGGCGATCTGCTCTTTAAGATATGATGATGATCCACTCACAAACCGTTGCCGATTGCACATTACGTGAAACTTCAATTTAGATTGGCCGTGGTTGTGTATGTAAGAGTTCGATATTTAGTATGCGATTGTAAATACATTGATTGGTGGTCGCACTGGCACGTTTTGATATCGCTGCTGCGACCGCGTTATGATCGGTTGGGAATGAAATTGATTTGTTGTTTTTTGCGGGCTAGTGTTTTCCATTACAGTTAATGTAGATATGATGGTTAGTAGAAACGCTTTCGTTTCAGAAAGCATTTGTGGGAAGAAAATAATGATGTGACAATGTTAGGGAGATGGTTTTATTAAAGTACAACAAATTCAATTAAAGTACAACCAAAAACTGTTTGAACAATATAAAATCTTTTCTTTTATTTTAATTCAGTTTTTTAATAATACTATTGGCTGCCTAAATTCTCAATACTCTCCGGACGATACGGTTGCAAAAAATATTGACCTTTAAAAAGTGAACATTCTTTTAGTATGAATTAATTTCTAATTTTTAGCTATGATACATATCCAATTTTCCAACGCATATCATAGATTTTGTAACAATATTTAGACATTATTTAAATATATATTTATATTTGGACTGCATGTTCCCGACAATATTCTGTATAAAAGGTAGTTAATTGAACCAGAGCTTTACCTCCATTTTTGAACTGCTCATTAGATAGGCCATCAGCTCCAGTGGCTTTGTTGTTTAGCTGTCAAGACTTTATTATAGTTGGGCAGCGGAATCCAACGCTGTCATCCGTAATTGGGGGCTTCTGGGATATTATCTCTTTTGGCGGCATTTTTTCTCAGCTTCACCATCCAAAAGTGTGCTGAAGAAGTATTCCATTCATAACGTCACTCGATTACCGTTTTAACGTCACTAGAGTTAAGTACGTTCTCGAAACCATCGAACCATCGTCTTATCTTTCGAAAATTTCCGAACCTCATTTCTATCGCCATGGATTTGAATTTGCTCGTATTCATGCTTTTCTGTCTATCTTTTTTCAGCCTGAAAGACGGTTCTCTTTTCTTTCCTCTTCTCTCTGTATCACTCCATAGCAACAACCGACTTTGTACGTGGTGTCTTTCTCAGCAATGACGTTGCGACAATCCTGGTCATGCCACTGGTTTCGTCGAGGGCAGTGGTAGATAATGACCTCTTCTGCAGACACAAGCATTGAGTAGGAGTTGTGTGTCCACTGCGTGCATACTACTGTGGGCAAAAAATACCGGGAAATTTGAACTAAAATCTTTTGGGGATTCCGAGGTGGCACTACTGTTACTGACACCTGTGCCACATTACATGAAAAAATATTTATTAGTGTTTGCCTTACGCGTGCTTTTGTGAATAACTTAAAGTTAATTTTCCGTTTTTTATAATGTATGAAACTATTCAACAACGCAGTTCCATTAAATTTTGTTTGCGGAATGAAATTTCTGCTACCAAAATGTTGAAAATGTTGAAGTATCGGAAGGATCAGTGAAAATAATTTTGAGTGACCGTTTGGGTCTCAGAAAAGTGAAATTTTGATTGGTGCCAAAAACGCCTAATTTCATGGAAAAAAACCAATTGCAATTCGTGATCATTTCGCCAAAATCTTGACACATATCGTTCCGCAACTACCGTATTCGACTGACTTAGAACTATGTGACTTCTGGCTATTCGCTAAGGTGTCCGCTCCGTGGACACCGTTTTGAATCGATAGAAGAGATACAAACCGAAACGAAGAAGGAATTGAAAGCTATACTGGAAGATTATTTTGCAGCATGTTTTCAAAAATGGAAAAAACGTTGGCACAATCCGGGGGCGACTACTTTGAGGGGGATGAAGTTCATTTAGAAGAATAAATAAATATTTTTTTGATTTATAAACAAATTCCCGATATTTTTTGCCCACAGTAGTATATCGTCGATTGGAGGAGTGCTTTCTTGAAGCAGGAGTGACAGTTGAGTAGCGATGGAAGCTTGTTGACATCTTGCTTTCGTTGTGTTTCGTTTCGCAGACGTAAACGGATCTTAACTGCGATAAGATAATAATTCGAATCTATGTTGGCACCACGGATCGTGCGTACCAGAGACCTGCATCAAGTACTTGAAAAATCAATCTTTTTCAAGTACTTGAAAATTCACTTGGTTTGAACTTGAAAAAGCCAAGCAAATCAAGCTTCGTATCAAACTAATCTTTAAAAGTAAAGCAAGCTTAACTGCTATGCTGTGCACAAAAACTTGAAGCGCTTGAAATTTTCGGGAAAATACTTGAAAAGATTGATATGTTCGGCAAAAGCTTAAAAGGTTGCAAGTATCCAAATAGTTCAAATAGTTCAAATTGGGAAAGCTTGTTGTCTTGGGGGTCGCTGATTGCGATTCTGATGTCAGAATATAAAAAGTTGTTTGGACACTAGTGACAAATTTTGCCCTTTTTTTGCAATCTAAGTCGGATCAATTATTAGGATTCTGATGTTCTGAAGATGATGTTCTGAGATTATAAAGTTCCATATCTCGAAGGGGACGCAGAATAGGTAAAATCTAACCATTTTCTCCCCCAATTCCCACATTTTTAGAGTGGACGTTGAAACACGTTTAACTGTCCACTGAAATTCAAATTGTAAGTCATCACGTGTTTCGGTTTCTCCCTAAAAATATGTATAGGGGGGAGGGGGGGATTGGGGTGTTAAAATACCCCCTATTTGTGTGTCTCAAAAATGCTTCCTCAAATAGAAACATCCAAAAATTGGTTAGATTTTACCTATTTTCCTTCCCCTTCGAGATATGGAACAACATAAGATCGAAAGATATCGAAAAATCCTCGAAAAATCTTCGAAAAAATAGAAAAAGTGCCATATCTCGAAGGGGATGCAAAATAGGTAAAAATTAGCCATTTTTTGAAAGTTTCTAAGGGGGAAGCATTTCTGAGACTCACAAATACAGGAGTCCCCCATCCTCTTTCCCCCATTTTGCACATTTTTAGAGGGGGACGTCGAAACACATCAGATTCCAAATAATTGATCCGATTTTCAGCACAAAATATTAAAAAAAAAGGCACGAATAAAACATTTTTGAGGACCACCCTTATCAGCGATCCATATTTTCCACAAACTATTTTAAAAAATTTTATATTTTGGTACACCCTTGTGCCCAACAAAATTTTCTTTAACTATACTTGTCTTATGCAAGTAAGTTGAGTTAGTTGAAAATTCACAAACAAATTTAAGCTTTTCAATCTCTATGACGTACGTTTCAAGTCTGCTGCTGCTTGTTTTTACTTCGTGTCGTAGAACACGCGTTCATAAATTCGGGCAACAAGCTGACGTCGACTTGACTCATTTCAAGTATACTTAAACTTGATTGAAAATTATCGAGTTCAAACGCGCATGTATTCATAAATTTAGCGAGTACTTGAAATTGCAAATGAATAGGCTTGTGCAGTTCTCTGGTGCGTACATCTAATACTCTGTGAGAGTGCCTTCCTTCAATAACAAAGTAATAAATTTGGTTGTGCGTCCTTTGTCCGGCGGGTATCCGGGCAGCCTTATACTTAAAAAAAGACTTTACATTATGTACGATATATTGAGTTCATTACACAAAATGTTTATTCTTTTCAGCTTACGAAGGACTTTGTACATACTACATTGGACCGTTTGTACATTGTACGAATGAAAAAATTGTATATTTTAAGAAAAAAAAAAATTATTTATTATTTAAGGGCGGCCATACATTTAGAGAAGAGTAAAAAGAGAGATATTGAGGTGATGGTTTTTATTAGAAAAAATTTGCTTAAAGTTTAAAAATAAAAAAATTCTTAAAAAATATACAAAATATTAAACATTTTTGGAAGTTCAAAAACTCTTCTGGAAGCGTTTTATTCTGATTTATATTATTTTATTTTGCTTTATTTTATTTTATTTTCTTATATTTTATTTTATTTTATTTTATTTTATTTTATTTTATTTTATTGTATTTTATTTTATTTTATTTTATTTTATTTTATTTTATTTTATTTTATTTTATTTTATTTTATTTTATTTTATTTTATTTTATTTTATTTTATTTTATTTTATTTTATTTTATTTTATTTTATTTTATTTTATTTAATTTTATTTTATTTTATTTTATTTTATTTTATTTTATTTTATTTTATTTTATTTTATTTTATTTTATTTTATTTTTTTTTATTTTATTTATCTTTCTTCCTTTCAATCTATCTTTCTTCAAATCTATATTTCTTAAAATTGGTTAAAAAAATATTATTCATAATATTTTTCAGTTCAAATGCAGATAGTCATTCATGTATAGCCTTTCCTCATACAATGTACCGACTATTAAAAAAAAACTTCTGCTCTTAACTTAATTCACAAAATATTTCAATCTGGTCATGGTGTTGGTCATGTATATAAAATATGCAAATTATGCTAAGAAAACAAACAACTTCTTCTGTTTGAATTATGCAAAAATGATCAACGAAGCGACAAAGTCTGATTGTAAGTCTGTCGCAAGAAAGACACTTTGCGACCAAGATCGCATGTCATACATATAACAGCGACTACACGCAGTGCCTCAACTGGTGTGGAACTCATTCGTTCAAAACGGGTGTTAGTTGACTTCTTCACACTCGGTTGAATTGCTCGCCAAAAACAGTGCAATCCAACAAAATGCAATGCAACTAATTTTGACCACAACACCACACAGCGGCACAGTAAAATCGGCGCACCGTATAACTTACATGTGACTAAAGCCGTTTCAGAAGAAGTTGTCTTCAACGTGTCCAGCGTTTGGGCATCTAGCGTTTCTGTTGTTCAGCGGAGCGAGCTTGAAGCAGGGACAGACACGCGCGTCTTGTAGCATCTTGTCTCGCTTTCTTGAATGCCTGACAATGTGGAAAATCAATGTAGAGATTTGGGACACACTGCGAATGAATGTTGTGCTACCTACGGCTGTTGTATTTGCTGATGGTTGGCGGCTCTGCATTCCATGCCATGCCATTGTCCATTCATTCATTCACAGTGTTGAAAGTGATCAGTTTTGAGGCATTGTTGACTAAAGCGTGCAATTTCACAACAACAACAACAACACAATATTTTATTTCGCAAAATAGTTCGTATTTATATGTTTACGTTTTGATCACGCACTTCGTTGAATTTTTTAAGTCTTGATTTTATAATTTTTAATTAAAATGCTTAAAAAAAAGTGAAAATTCGAAATAGGCGGTATTAACTATCTTAAGTGGGTACAAGTATGTCATGCTTCGATGACTGGGTTCAATTACACCTCTAATCATTCAATAATCTAACCTTATAGGTAAAAGTTAAATTTGGGAGTTATTGTTTAAGTGATTTCACAAGGTGAATTCTGCATTTAAATGTGTCTCAGCATGCTTTTTTACATACGAAATTACAGTTTTTGAAATGAAACTTCTTTAGTCATGTATACAACAATGTAGCAAATTAGAATTGGGTTACCAATATAGCAATGAAACGCAAAAAATTTCAGCACTCGGCAGTTGTTCTATTCTAATTTGTTACGAAATTTTTGTGTGTCACACGAAAATATTAAAAAAATATTTCACACGAAATTCACCTTTTTCCATTTTTCATGAAATTCACAAGGTTGTCTGTTTTCAAAAGCTGTCAAACACAAATTAAATGACGCAGCTGGCTAAAAATTTGACAGTGATCTACCAACAGTGATAGTTTCCAACAAGCTCTTACGCACGTTGGGAAACCCCTCAAGGAGAGTTTCGAACTATCCTTTGAAATTCACTGAAATCCCTGAATATAGAAAATTTGACTTTCCGCAAAATCGCAAAAAAAAAAATTAACAAAAAAAAAAAAATAAAGAAAAAACACCCAAATGAAAAATGACCCATAAATTAATGAAAAATCGCCCAAATGAAAAATGACCCATAAATTAATGAAAAATCGCCCAAAACGAAACTCACCCAAGAAAACGAAAAAAAGTCCAACAATTTTTGAAGCGAAGCTTTTTACGCCCCGTTCTGTGATTTGCTTGGAGTGAAATCAGAAAAATTTTCGACAGATTTTTTCTTAGAATTTTATATGGTTTCTTTGTTTCTGTGTTTTTTTACAACAATACAATTTAATATAACAAATATAAAAAAACACTTCTTCGACTGCCGTGGGGATTCGAACCCATAAACTTTAGGTTGGAAGTTCTATACTACATCCATTGAGCCAAACACCTTCTTTATACTATAGCATTGATTCCGTATTAAGTGCAACTGAAGCTATGTTGCAGTACATACAATAATGTATTTGTGTGGTTTGGGTAGCTGCTAAGCGACTTGCTACAAGAATCATCAGTATTGCCACTTTTCCACAATTGTGGTAAATTTAGCACTTTTTTATTTTCAACACTTTTATCACCCATTATTTGAATTTTTTCAAAATCTATATATTTATATAAAAATGTTTGCATTATAATTAAAATTTTAGAAATTTTATTGCCTATATTTTATTTATTATTACATTTAATATATTTTTTAGAACTGTTTTAAGAACATTATATGAGAATTATTTGCAGTTAAACTAATTTAGCGTGAAAAAACTTACTTTATGGTATACTTCTTATGATTTGTTTTGCTGTAGGACTTCAGTCGAATTTTTCCTTAAGAAGAAATATGTTAGAAATGAATTAAAATGAATTAAAAAGCAACACTGCTACTTTTGTTATAGTTGACAACACTTCTCTTCACTATCCTTTGCCGGCTTTGCCCTTTGCCTTTGTTTTCTTTGTTTCTTCTCATTTTAATCAGTCTAATAAAATCAAATAAATGAACAGGTTATGGGCCCAGGCCGCTCGTTCGTCGTCGGTCTGACATTTTTTTGATTGCTGCGTTTGTCGCTAATTAAAATAAAAAACAGAAACAAAATATAAACCTGTGTAAAAATGAGTGCGTTTTTTAACATAGAAAAATTGGACAATTCCAATTACGCGTCGTGGTCGGTACAGATGAAGAGTGTTTTGGTGCATTCTGAACTGTGGGGAGTGGTGTGCGGAAAAATTATAAAAACTGAAGAGTCAACGGCTCAAGAAAAAGCGGTTTACGATAATAAAAATGAAAAAGCACTAGCTTCGATTGTGTTATGCTTGAAACCCTCCCAAATAAACTATGTAAAAAATTGTGAAATTGCGGCTCAGGCTTGGTGTAAACTGCAAGAAATCCACCAACCTAAAGGGCCAGCGCGAAAAATATTTTTGTTTAAAAAATTGCTACAACTCAATATGTCTGAAGGTGCAAAAATTGCAGACCATATAAATAATTTTTGTGACATTACGGAAGGTCTGAGTGAAATTCAAGTGTTAATCCCAGAGGAAATCCTGGTCATAATACTGTTATCTAGTTTGCCAAAACAGTATGAAAACTTTGTAGTGGCAATGGAAACTAGAGACTCATTGCCAAGCTTCAACAATTTGAAGGTTAAATTGCTTGAAGAAGGAGCGCGACAGCAAGCAGGCGTTGAACATTTTGAAAATTCAACGGAAGTTTTACTGCAAGCTAGAGCATGCGCAAACAAAAATTTCCAAAAATTGGAACAAAATAACTGCGTTGCTAACGGAAGCAACAACAATAACAAAAAATACATGAAAAAAGCGAAATGTTACAATTGTGGCCGTCGCGGACATTATTTAGCGCAATGTAGAGAACCGAAAAAGAATGACATAAAGAAGCAAGAGAACGGTAAAGACTCTCAGCGTTCGTGTTTTATGGCGCTCGCAGCAACACACACACACATAGCTCAAGCACAAAACTTTTGGTGCGTCGACAGCGGCGCAACCTCACATATGTGTTGTGATCGAAATTTATTCAAATCGTTTGAAGAGTGCAACGAAAATATATTGTTGGCAGGCAACAAATGCATACAAGCAATCGGTCGCGGTGCAGTCGACGTCGGTGGTGCTTTGATTGAATTAAAAAATGTTTTATATGTGCCATCGTTGCAAAATAATTTTATTTCGGTGAGTAAGGCGACCGAAAATGGATATTCAGTTTTGTTTAAAAGTGATTTCGCAGAAATAAAAAACAAAAACAATCATGTGCTGCTAAAAGCCTGCAACAACAACGGTTTGTTTTTGTATGAAAGCGTGCAACAGAAATGTTTCAATGCAGTAATGCAGCAAAATGCAATCGAAAACGCGATTAAGTGGCATAATAGGTATGGACACGTGAACTTTAATTGCCTAACAAATATGTGTAATAATCATACGGTGCGGGGACTAAAACTTGGAAAAATTCCAGATAATATTATATGTGAAACATGCGCTAAAAGCAAAATATGTGCAAAGCCTTTTCCACAGGCGTCAAATACGCGTGCAAAAGAATTACTCGAAATCGTACATAGTGACATTTGTGGTCCGATGAAAAAGACTTCGATTGGTTGTGCGCGGTATTTCGCGACTTTCATAGACGATAAATCAAGGTACATGTGTGTTTATTTTTTAAAAACGAAAGATGAAGTGTTCGCTGCATTCAAAGAATATAAAGCGATGGCTGAAAAGCAAACTGGACACAAAATAAAAACTCTTAGAAGTGACAATGGGTGCGAATATATTTCCGGTGTGTTTGAAACCTTTTTAAAAGAAAATGGTATTAAGAGACAATTGACGGTACCATATACCCCGCAGCAGAACGGCGTGGCGGAGAGAGCCAACAGAACGTTAATAGAAATGGCCAGATCCATGTTAGTTTATGCAAAGCTCGGCGAACATTTTTGGGCGGAGGCAGTGAATACTGCAGCATACTTGCGGAACAGAACGGTTACAAAAATTCTCGTCGACGTAACACCGCATGAAGTATGGACGGGTGCAAAGCCTACAGTGGCACATTTCAGAGTTTTTGGTGCAACGGCTTTTGCTTTAAATAAAAGGCAATCCAATAAATTTCGTGAAAAGGGCAGAGAATGCATAATGGTGGGATATTCCGAAGTCGCAAAAGCATATCGTTTGTTCGAGCCAAAGACTAGAAAGATTTTCGTTAGTCGTGATGTCATATTTGTTGAAAAGTCTAATGCTGAGCTTGAGGCAAATGCGCAAACATTCAATGGCGAATTGGAAAATTTACTGGTGGAAGCTCAAGTGGAAAGTGAGGACGCTGAAGTTGCTGAGGCTGCGCTGGCAGTTAGTGAGAGCACTGAGGAACTGCAGGCTGCGTCATCCCAAATTATTGAAGATTTAAATATTGAATTGGCAGCAAGTGAAATTATAAACAAAGAAAATGCAGTGATCATTGGGGCTGGAAGGCCAAGAATTTTGCGTACTGGTGCACGAGGACGCCCGAAAAAACAGTACAACGTATTGAATGCAATGCAAGAATATCCAGTGGCGGCGCCGCAAACCGTTCATGAGGCGCTTGGTGGCGAATATGCCATAGAATGGAGAACATCGATGGAGAAGGAGTTTGCGACACTCGTCAAGAACGATACTTGGAGTCTAGTGGACTTGCCGCATGGCCATAAAGCTATTGGCTGTAAATGGGTGTTCGCAGTTAAGCACAATAAAGATGGCAATGTACAGCGCTTCAAATCGCGTTTGGTTGCGAAGGGGTGCAGCCAGCGCTACGGGATAAACTACCTGGAAACATTTTCGCCAGTGGTCAGATATGCTACAATACGGATGGTGGTTGCATTGGCGGTGGAGCACAGTTTGTATATTCACCAAATGGATGTATCGGCAGCATATCTCAATGGTGACTTGCATGATGAGGTATATATGCAACAACCAGAATGCTTCATTGACAGCAGCTGTCCAGATAAAGTTTTGAAGCTGAATAAGTCGCTATATGGCCTCAAACAAAGTGGTCGCGAGTGGAACGCAAAACTGGACGAAGTTTTAAAAAGTATTGGTTTCGTGCCATGTCCAAGTGAACCATGTCTTTACACAAATAATCACGATGGCGCGTTCAACATAATAGCCGTTTATGTGGATGATTTAATCATTGCTAGCTCCAGTAAATCTGAACTAATGAAAATAAAAGAAAATATTTCAAGTGAGTTCGAAGTTGTTGACGGTGGTCAGCTGACACATTTCCTGGGGATGGAGTTTGAGCGCGAAGGTGAAGTCGGCGCAGTAACGATGTGCCAGACGCAATACATTCTAAAAATGCTGAGAGAAAATGGTATGGAAAATTGCAGAGAAGTCGCAACGCCGTTGGATGCTGGTTTTACCGTGTTTTGCAAAGACGATACTTGTAAGAAGGTGGACAAGACAGCGTACCAGTCGATGGTTGGAGCCTTAATGTATTTGGCAATCTCAACAAGGCCAGATATATTGCATTCTGTGTGTAAATTATCGCAGCGCAATTGTGATCCACATGCCGAACATGAAACAGGCTTAAAACATATTCTACGCTATTTAAAGAAAACGTTTAACTACAAGCTGCACTATCGCCGAACCGGTAAGCCTATAGAGTGTTTTGTGGATGCTGACTGGGGTGGTGATGCCAGCGACCGAAGATCGTATTCGGGGTATGCGTTTGTGGCAGCAGGGGCTGTATTCTCATGGGAATCAAAAAAGCAGAACGTCGTAGCTTTGAGCAGTACCGAAGCGGAGTACATTGCACTATCGACCGCAGCGAAAGAAGCAGCCTACATCACTAAGTTGACACTCGAGATGGGTTTTGGACAGGTTGGTCCAATGATATTAAACAACGACAATCTTAGTGCGCAATCCCTGGTAAGGAACCCAACTTACCATGCTCGAAGTAAACATATTGACATCAAATACCATCACATTCGGCAGATGTACACCAACAACGAAATTGAATTAAACTATGTTTCAACAAATAATATGATGTCAGACATGTTGACCAAAAACTTGCAAAAGATAAAACATTGTAAATTTTCTGAATTAATGGGCATATCTTAATTAACAAATGTAAAGTGTTGAGAAGGAGTGTTAGAAATGAATTAAAATGAATTAAAAAGCAACACTGCTACTTTTGTTATAGTTGACAACACTTCTCTTCACTATCCTTTGCCGGCTTTGCCCTTTGCCTTTGTTTTCTTTGTTTCTTCTCATTTTAATCAGTCTAATAAAATCAAATAAATGAACAAAATATATATTCCAAAGTTTTTTAAAATTCACCACTCATTTTAGACTCAACCTACCACTATTTAAAATTTGCAAGTGACAAAACTGGTCATCATCCTCAGTTTGCTAGTGCCATCTGTTAGCGCCATCAACTGTTAACATAGCTGCAGTTATATATTTAATATTAAATCAACATCAAAATGTAACAGAGCTGTTTGGATCGGTGGGAACAGAGTCGACTTATTAATCAGTGGGTCATGGGATCGATCCTCACGGTGGGCAAATTAATACTTTTTTTTTTGATGTGAATGCGTTTATGCTGTTGTTGGTACATGCTTTTGTTTTCTTTTTGCATAGTGCAAAAAAAATTAACAATTGCCCACAAGTGAGTTGAAATAACAATGACAGTAACATAAAAAGCTTCGCTTCTCTCGTGTGTCCAACGACGCACCTGTGTTTTTTTTTGAAAAATTACCCTAAAACAAAAATGAAAATTGACCCAAAAAAAAAAATTTAAAACCGCTCAATTTTTTGCATTGTGTTCCCACACGAGATACGAAATTCTCTTGCACAAAATGAGCATTTGAAAGGCCCATTTTTTTTATATTTTTGAGACCATTTTAATTCAAGCATTTAAATTTATATATTTAATTCATTTTAATTTTTAATACTTTCATGCTAAAAAACCTATAAAAACATTTTGTACAAGGGAAATAACATGAAAATCAAAATTAGAACATCTGCTTTTACTTTAAATACCGTTATCTTTAAGAACTGATTGACGTTTTTTGTTAAAAGAACTCAAAAAAAAAAAAACGAAAAATTACACTAAAACAAAAAATAAAATTTTACACAACAAATTTTCAAAATCGCCCAAATTTTTTATGAAAAAGCACCCATGGTAGAATAAGAGAACGTTTCGGAGAGGCAGACTGCCACAATTGTCAAAACGAATTTGATAGCTCATAGAAAAAATCAAAAGCGATTTTAATTGGATTTTAATTGGAAGCTTTAATTGGAAAAATGTAAACAAAAATATTATTTGTATTGATTTTGACAATTTTGGCTATGAGAAAGAGGGCGCAGTTTAAAATGCATATACCTTCTTTTATTCTACCATGAAAGCACCCGAATGCATATGGAAAAAATTGAGTGATTGTTAATTTTTTAAAATTTTTTTTTTGCGATTTTTTTTTTGGGCGTATTTGCTGAGAGCCAAAAATTTCAATGATGCAAAGCTAAATTCCTTTTGATTTATTATAATTCATCATGATTCATCCTGATGATTGAGGCTTTTTGCATGACAATTCTTTCGACGTATGGATGCATGTTATGTTCACCAAATCTTACTTGTAATGGCTACGTTACCAGTAACGATATCAACGAATGAACGATCTTTTACAATACTCCGGTTAAAAAACTACTTGCGTTCTACTATGAGCGAATATTGTACTTTATATTCATCGGGATGTTGAAGTTTATGTACCCTGACACGAAAAACTAAAAAAATTATCTGTAAATGTATATGTATGTATATAACATCCCATGATTTTATAGTATATAATATATTCTGTACATACATTTTTTGATAGTTTTCTTTGTACTTGGAATTTCTTTTAATTAAAATTCCCCCAGGATTAAATCCTGTGCACGGCCCTGGCTTACTGGACCAGTTCAGCATTTAAAGTTTCTACGAGGAAAATTTTAAATGTCAGTTCACAATAGGGCTTGAAATCCCTTGAAAATGAATACTTTTAGGGGGGTTTTGAGTTAAATTTATTTCTAAAATTATTTTTTAAGGGGTGATTTTGGGTAATTTTAACAAAAATAAAAAAAAAATTTTTTTTTATAAAAATTTCGACGATACTTTTTGCTTCAAATTGACAAATTATTGATAAATATGCTTTCCCGAATGCCGACAAAATTTTTTTTATGATTTTACGATGAGTTTAATAGACATCATTTTTGTTGAATGATCACAAAAATAATTTTTAAAAAAAATTTAGTTCGGAACCCCTCCCCCTAAAAGTTTCCATTTTTATTAATATTTTAGTGTTTTCTATTTTTGAAAAAAATTTGTAAGTCTTGCGACCGATATTTCGCTAGCTACGGCCCTGCTTCATATTACTGGATATGTTCGATTTCTTCGAAATTTTTTATAAATTTAGATGCAATCCATGAATTCAAAAAAAAAAAAGGCCACTTCAACTTAGCAACACTTTTTATACAGATTGCTTGCAACGCTTTTTCAAGAAATGGTATTCAAAGTAGTAGCTGAAATGCAACACTTTAATTTGACATTTAAGTAAAAACAGCTTACCACACAGTTCGTTTATAACAGGTCATTCAATAAGTCTGTAGGATAAGTAAGAAAAAAACAAAATTTTGATAAAACTCAATTATATTATTCAACATAGTTGCCTTCGAGAGCGATACAACGAGTAAAGCGATTTTCCAACTTTTATAGTACGATTTCTCTTTCTCGTCAAAATAAGTCTCAGTTTAAACGATTACATCATCATTGGACTTGAATTTCTTTCCAGCAAGCATTCTCTTGAGATCTGAAAACAGGAAAAAGTCGCTGGGGGCTAAATCTGGAGAATACGGTGAGTGGGTAAGCAATTCGAAGCCCAATTCATTCAATTTTGCCATCAATTTCATCGATTTGTGACACGGTGCATTGTCTTGGTGAAACAACATTTTTTCTTTTGCAAATGTGGCCGTTTCTTGGCGATTTCAGCCTTCAATCGATTCAAAAGTGCACAGTAATAGTCGCTGTTGATAGTGGTTCCTTTTTGGAGATAGTCGATGAATATTATTCCTTTCGCATCCCAAAATACAGACGCCATCACCTTACAAGCCGACTGTTGAGTCTTTGCTCGCTTTGGATTCGGTTCGTCGACTGCTGTCCACTCAGCTGACTGCCTTTTGGATTCTGTTGTGTAATAGTGAAGCCATGTTTCATCCATTGTCACATATCGACGATAGAACTCCATTTTATTGCGGCCTAACAGTGCCAAACGTGGAGTGAAGCATCAATTCATTGTTGTTTTTGGTCGATTGTGAGCTCACGCGGCACCCACTTTACACAGAGCATTCGCATATCCAAATATTCGTGTAAAATAGTAAAAACACTACCAACTGATATCTTTACAATATCAGCTAGCTCGTGCACCTTCAATTTGCGATCGTTCATAACCAATTTGTGGATTTTTTTGATGTTTTGTGGAATAACAGTCTGATTTGGACGTTCACTGCGCTCTGCATCATTTGGCTGGTACGACCACATTTAAATTCAGCAATCCACTTGGTACCATTTGTCTCGATGGAGCAGAGCTCGGATAATGTTTATCAAGCCATTGTTAGGTTTCTACTGTATTTTTTTTTCATCAAAAAACTCGACATTCACTTTTTCCCATTTTTTTTTCAATAACAATAGTTGCACACAAAATGCTATAACTCACGAATCAATAGTCAGATTGTTGTCAAATTTTTATACGTATCGTTAAAGGTTGATACTAAATAATAATCATACTGAAAAATCTAGTAACGCCATCTATGTGTCATCCTACAGACTTTTTAAACGTACTGTTACCAGCTTTCTGTTGAAAAAGGATTGTTTGCTGTTTTACAAAAATTACTGGTAACTATTATTATATTTTGTTAACTTTTTATAAAAAAAATTTAAAAGAACTGTGTTTTTTAATTTATTTATTTGTGTTTTGACAATTTTTTATTCAAAACATATATAAAAATTTTCAAACCAGGCATATAAACTAATTTTTTTGTTAAGAAATTGGGTTTTCTCAGGCCCCGGAACTAGTTCCGAAATCCCGGGATTTATAATTATTATCCGAAATCCCAAAATTGCAAGCCCTTGTCCACATATATGCATTAAAATGTGTTTTTTTTTCAAATTTCCGTATTGCAGATATTTGATCGGAATAGATTATATTTTATAGGCATTCCATACAAACTGTATGCTTTTTACTTGTTTGCTTACCACCAAGAATTCAAAGGTTTCCCTTTCGATACAAATATCTTTACTCTTTTCTAATAAATTTCAGTCCACTTTTATTTTTAAAAGTTTAAAAAAAGGACTTGAGAAAAATGTTTTCAACAGTACCATTAACTGAGAATTTATTTTCTTAAATTTTTTTTCAAAAATGCTAAAAATATTTAATTTTTACTTAATTTACTAAAAAAATAAGTCAAATTGTGGTTTTTATAATTTTATATAAAAAATACGACAGCTTTAGATATTTGTGCAAAGGCAATCACTAACTATTTTCTTTTTTTTTATTTTGTTGAAGTAATTTAAGTTCTTTAAGTTAACTTATCGCTTAAGTACATCACATATCGTGCGATGAACTTTATTTTTGCGATAAAAGTCTACTAAGTCACCAATGAAAGTTTTGAATTCGTGCATGGCACTGACTTAAATCATTACACCATTTAATACCAGGAAATATCACAATCTGTTCCGCTAAACTGATTTTCCAAAAACAATCTTAGATCCGTGACAATTTCAAAGACCAAATGTAAAAAGCGGGAAAAAATAACTGACGCTTAGTTGGCGTTGCTTAAGAAGACCGAAAATGATTTTCAGTACTAAACAACTGAATATCTTTCTTGTTTCTTTAACTTTAGTCATAAATTTTCTGCTGCTGCATATATTTAAATTGTCTTCTTTTACCCATTCCAGTTTTATTTTTTTGTCGCTGCTTTGAAAAGCTGTTGTTCTGCTTTGCTAAAGTCATCCATCCATCCGTCTTTGTTGTCACATTTAGCCGTTGGGACAATTTTTTAATTAGCATATGAATTATTGCGACAATTTCATTATCGTGCTCTGCTTTCGTGATACGACGATGGTAGGGAAAACAACAAGCCGGACACACAGGTGCGCATGCGTAAAAGTGTCTTAATTATATGCGCCGTGCGCATGAGGCGTTAAGTTAAGTTAGTAGTATACAAAAATGCTCTAATTGTGTTTTAGTGCGCAGATTCAAATCTAAACTGATGGTAAAGAAAGTGATATTTCTTGTTGTTGTTGTTGGCTGTGAGAAAGTTTAGACAAGCTTGTGTTAGAAAAGTATACTATGGCTATAAGGTATTTTCTACTACAACCATTTTAATCAATTTAACTAACATACGAATCGTCTGATATTTGAATTGACATAAGAATTTCTAGTTCAAGTTTTCTTTATTTTAAGCTTTGCTTAAATGTCATTTATGACTTTTTGAAAACACATAATGTTGAAAAAAATTTTTGGTGTTAGAGATATTTTTATTATGTGGTTTATATTCTCATAAATGCAATTCTTTGCAATTCCTTTTTTAGAAAACTACACACTAGTTGTTGACCAAATGGTAGAACCATAACCATTCATGACATTTCTTTTACGCTGCTACACCTGCAGTTTTATGACAACATCACACTGCAATAAAAACCGTGACCTCCCCAACAACAACACACTCAACAAGATCAATGATAGTGTATATAAAATACCAAAAAAGTAGCAATTAAAGGTCATTATCTACATGTTAGCAAAGTGAAATGGTATGCGTGTGTGTGTGTGTGTGTGTGGGGAATAAAGTCAGTCGCCTTGTTGTCTTATTTCTTAAGGGTGACAAACGACGCTTGCGACCTAACATTGTCCCCGTCCAAGCATTCAGTAGGAACAAAATGCATTGCAGCAACAACTGCAGCATGAAATTAAATCCAACATAATAAGCTCTGGGGACGGATGTCTTATCTTAGAAATCCAATATATAGCAAGTGGTTGTTTCTTTTTCTTCGAAATTACTTTTGAGCAGCGACGCACAGTGGGAAAGTTTGTATGAACAGTCAGGAAAAAATCAATAACTTTGATACCCATGAATGTACTTTAACAAAATTTGCTATACAAGCTACACAGAAAAATGGCATTCGATTAAGTTTTAAATTTCATCTTGGAATCGGTAAGTTTAGGTGTTTTATACGAAAATTTAAACTCATAAAAATTTCACAACTCCGATCCTTTTAACATCCTTCTTCATATTTACCCCGTAGTGCTCGAATCAGAAACAAAATTACAAAAAACCTCATCTTTTGTAAATATATATATTAGATGTTTCAATTCTAAAAAAATTAGGGTCATCTATTTAGTTATATTCCTTTCGAAATTTTAAATAAGCAATTTCGTGTTTTGAAAAACTATATTTAATTCATCCTTTAATTACCCACTGTGCGACGTTGCATTATTAATGAGATGCGCGAAAAGTGCGACGAAATGTGACGCTTAAATATGCATGAGCCTTAGAATGGCATTGCAAGACATTGCATTGCATGGTTCCGAAGGCTCAGCCCAACGACAAACGCTCTTATCTCAGACTTAAATACAATTATAAAGGCCGCAACAGTTGAAATTCTATAGAACACAGGGAGAACTCTGCTGCACTTGTCGCTTTAAAAAAAAAACTGGACAGAGTTACTCATTTGTTTTTAATAAAAAGGGTGGAGAATAGAGAAGGCAAACAATTTTTGTTTTATGTTCATTATACTCGTAGTCAACGCAAACTTATTCTTACTCCAATTTCAAGTCTACCTATGCATGCTTAGAGATCCGAGAATAAATATTTATACAAGAAAAGCATTACAAGGATTTATACATAAAAAAGGTTTAAATTTAATAATTTTCAACAGATTAAAAATTTTTCAATTACATTTTTAATTAAATTTCAATTACGTTAAATAGAGTCTAAATATGAGAACTATATTTTATACCCTTTGGAATAAATTAGATACCATGATTTCAACACATTCCGCCTTTTGACATATATTCACATGAATATTATTTTGAGTTACTTTTTCTGTCAAGATAGCCAATTTAATTTGCGTGAAACATTTATATTTGAGTCTGCGCACACGCTCTGCTTTCTACTTTAATTTCAATGATGACGTGATTATAATTGATGAATTTATGCAATAATTATATTATAATAGTTTAATATAACTTTTAAACTAAACTATACTTATATTAATTTAACTAAATACAGAAAATAAATAAATGAATAAAAAATTGCATTAAGCTTTATTTCTAGCCAAATATTAAAATTAATTTTTAATAAAAACTGTATTAAAATTTAATACGGAATAATTTAAATTGTTTATTCTAATCAGTATTTAATTGTTTACCCTAATATGGAAAAAATTTAATTGGAACTTATTAAAACAAGCATTAAAACATGGTCCAAAACAGTATTCAATATGAAAACGAACTGTGCATTAAATTTGAATACAAATTTTTAATAAAAACAAAATTTAATAATCAGAAAGTATTAAAATTTATTACAATTTGGTATAGTCATATAAGTTATCCCATTTTGAATAAAAAATGCATTCCAAATTTTCTAACCGTGTAACTCAACTCTAATTCTAGTACAAAAAACTGTAACTCTAACCTTTACTTTAACTTTAATTCTAACTCTAACTCTAACTCTAACTCTAACTCTAACTCTAACTCTAACTCTAACTCTAACTCTAACTCTAACTCTAACTCTAACTCTAACTCTAACTCTAACTCTAACTCTAACTCTAACTCTAACTCTAACTCTAACTCTAACTCTAACTCTAACTCTAACTCTAACTCTAACTCTAACTCTAACTCTAACTCTAACTCTAACTCTAACTCTAACTCTAACTCTAACTCTAACTCTAACTCTAACTCTAACTCTAACTCTAACTCTAACTCTAACTCTAACTCTAACTCTAACTCTAACTCTAACTCTAACTCTAACTCTAACTCTAACTCTAACTCTAACTCTAACTCTAACTCTAACTCTAACTCTAACTCTAACTCTAACTCTAACTCTAACTCTAACTCTAACTCTAACTCTAACTCTAACTCTAACTCTAACTCTAACTCTAACTCTAACTCTAACTCTAACTCTAACTCTAACTCTAACTCTAACTCTAACTCTAACTCTAACTCTAACTCTAACTCTAACTCTAACTCTAACTCTAACTCTAACTCTAACTCTAACTCTAACTCTAACTCTAACTCTAACTCTAACTCTAACTCTAACTCTAACTCTAACTCTAACTCTAACTCTAACTCTAACTCTAACTCTAACTCTAACTCTAACTCTAACTCTAACTCTAACTCTAACTCTAACTCTAACTCTAACTCTAACTCTAACTCTAACTCTAACTCTAACTCTAACTCTAACTCTAACTCTAACTCTAACTCTAACTCTAACTCTAACTCTAACTCTAACTCTAACTCTAACTCTAACTCTAACTCTAACTCTAACTCTAACTCTAACTCTAACTCTAACTCTAACTCTAACTCTAACTCTAACTCTAACTCTAACTCTAACTCTAACTCTAACTCTAACTCTAACTCTAACTCTAACTCTAACTCTAACTCTAACTCTAACTCTAACTCTAACTCTAACTCTAACTCTAACTCTAACTCTAACTCTAACTCTAACTCTAACTCTAACTCTAACTCTAACTCTAACTCTAACTCTAACTCTAACTCTAACTCTAACTCTAACTCTAACTCTAACTCTAACTCTAACTCTAACTCTAACTCTAACTCTAACTCTAACTCTAACTCTAACTCTAACTCTAACTCTAACTCTAACTCTAACTCTAACTCTAACTCTAACTCTAACTCTAACTCTAACTTTAACTCTAACTCTAACTCTAACTCTAACTCTAACTCTAACTCTAACTCTAACTCTAACTCTGACCTTAACTCTCTTACTCTAACTCTTAATCGAACTCTAAATCTAACACTTACTTTAACTCTAGCTGTAGCCTGAGGGAAATTTGCGTTTAAATTAAATGAAATTGCGTTCATATTAAACGAATATGTTTTTGAAAAATTTAAAACAAAAGCTTTTGTTTTCAAAACAATGTTTTTAAATATACTTTTAAAGTAAACATTTTCTCTTTAAAAACATTTAAATTAAAAATAAAATTTTAAACAAAAATTTTTATATTGAGAACAAATATTTTTAATCGCCATATTTTCGAAGCAATTTTTTGAATTTTTTCGCGTCTTTGACGTCAGATTCGTGATCAGCGACCCCTCGAATACTTAATATAAAGTCCATTCGATGAATGTCGGTTTGTTTGTGTTATTACGGCTTAAAATGTTGAAATATTTTATATATTCAAATATTAAATTGGTTTTTATTTCATCTTACCTTCAAATTTTGTAAGTCCCATTAAAAAATATTTTCAAACAATCAAGTGTTTTTTCTCAGCTTGGTCTCAATTGTCTACTCAATAATTTAACTACACATAATTTTTTGATTAAATCTCAGATAACGACGTATTTTTTGTTATAAAAAAGAAATAATAAGAGAAAATTATAAAAAAAAGTTAGCTTTATATGAAAATATGAAATGAGAATTGTAAAAAAAAAAAAAAAATTAAACACGTTTGTTTTAAATTTTGTTTTGTAGAAACACAAGCGCCTTAAATTTATACATTAAAATTTTTTTGTTTAATTCTAAAGAATGTTTTTTTTTCTCAGTGTAGCTTTTTTTTATTTTTTGTATAAAATTCTTTTACGTCAGGTATACAAGCATGTCAAAACCAGCCGGTGTTCAATTTGTACTCAAAATATGCGGTAATGACTCGTTTATGTCAAGTTAAGCGGTTCATATATCATAGTCATACATATTGAATACGTCGTGTTCGATATTTTTGCACTTTCAACTCCTTGTTTTGCAACCGTTATTAAAACACAACAAAAACCGCTCGACAACAACGGCAGGAAAAAAATTTAATCAACTGCGAAATTATGCAGTTTTCATTGATTTTCCACACGTTGTATGTTTAACAATATAAAACAACAACAACAGCAACAACTATAACAAAAGTGCCCAACACCATATTTTGGTCCTTTGTATCGGCTTTTGTCATGGTTGGTGCTCATCTGCTGCTCCTACGGCTGCAACAAAAGCGCCAGCAGCTTGCATAAATTTCTTTATTAATAATTATGCGTTAGCGTTGAGTCTGCGCATGAGCCCACATTGCCAAGAATGCGTTACTTTGAGCGGCATATTATTTTGGCCGCACAACTCGACCAAATATGTTTTAAACCACTTTGCGCTGTTGACTTGTTTTGAGGTGCGCAGCTATATATAGCTAGCTGTTATCCTTTGCGCATGCGCCGCCAAGATCATTCCGCTTTTGCCGCATACTACACATTTACAATGCTTTATGTTAACAAATAATTTATTATTAAAATTATGATTGACAACCTGAGGCAGTTTCAATTTTGCCCGCTGACGCTTTTATAGGCAATATTGTTGTTGTCGTTGTTGTTGTTGTTGTTGTTGGTTTTGTTTGATCGTGTAGCTTAACAATTACCAAAATATTCACGATTTGCTTGTGTGACTTGGCCAAATTGTTGCACTCAACTCTCTCATCAAGTAATTTACAGGCACAAAGTGCTAAATTGGGCCCTTTCTGGGGGTTTTTTTTTATAACGAAGCACTGCCGGACATGCCGCACCGATCAGTGGTTGATTAAATGCTATTGATTAAGTGATGGTTAACAAGTTGATTTAAGTACTGGCTTTTTTTACTTTATTTATTTCTTATATCTTGTATAAATTTATGCAAATTGAGTGTCTTATATTTGTTCAGGGTGACCATTTAACACACTTGACATTTATTATTGATATGATATTATGGAGAAAGTGGGGCAAACTAAAAGTGGTTTAAGTTTCACCAGCATTTCGTAATCTTTTTTTTTGCGTGTAGTAACTTGGTGATTGATTTTTTAAAATTCTTCAATAAAATGAGATCTTTGGGTTGTTATTATCACTCTGTCATCACTTAGACGTTAGATCATTTTCTTTCCTCTGTGATGGGAATAGTCTGAATAGCTGGAATTCCTTTATGATGAGGTATGAATTGTCTTAAGTTGGAGTACAACTTTAAAGAGACCATATCACGTAACTAGTAAGATTTCTGCTAGTTAGTTCGCTTGTATAGCATTCGATAAAAAAATGGTGAGTATCGTTAAAAACTTTTGGGATTACAAAATGATCTAGTTAATAGTCCAATAATCGAACCTAAGCCTGCACTAAAAAATAAATTACCTCTTTGTTTTTACCAGGTTTTTACATTTTTAGTGTCAAAAATGGTTTGTGGATCCAGTTACATATTATTGGAACTATTTAAATTGAGTAAAGTATGAAACCATTTGACTATTTATTAGTGGGACTTAAGGATTTTTTTATAAACCGTCCCCCCTCACCCTTGCAAAATCCTGGCTACGGGCCTTATAAATGCAACAGATACAATAATAGGCATTACACGAAATCATCTAAATTTTTTAAAAATAATTGAGTTTTTGTAAAAAATATTTTTACTTTATTCCCCTTTATCCCTTATGATTTCATAACATTGCTTCACTCTGACAACTAGGCATAACATCAATTACTGGAATGGCTAAATAGTCTCCAAATCTTCCAGACACACAATAGTGTGGCGCATATACAAACGTCACTTGTCTGCCAACATCTGACAATGCACCTCCATGAAGGCAATCGTATAAAGGAAAAAAAAATAAATAAAAAACACATTGTATTTGCTATGCTGACATTAATGTAAACATGAATTGTCAACCCAGATGTCAGTTGTAGCTGTCGTTGTTCTAGCTGCAGAGCATTTTAGCATTCATTCAATCGTTGGGGGAATATTATGAGTAATTTTTGACAGCTTATTTATTTTTCTTTTGTCGCGTTAGTTTTTTTTTTCTGATGCTGAGCTGTGGGCGGTCGTGCAAGTAGCTAGAGGGAAGAAAAACAATTTTTTCAGAGGCGTAAAATTGAGGAAAATTACTAATATGGCGTCAGCCATAAAGACGCCTAGTTGTAGGCTTTTAAGTTGCTGTTCGGCTCCGGTTGCTGTTCGGTTTGATGGCAATGCAAACGATGCAATAGGTGAGAAAAACAACTATTTAAACTCAGTATAAAGGTCGTGTTACAGTTTGAATTTAACTACATAAGGGTAGTTATACGTTAATCACATTAAAAGCTAATAAAAGTCTTTCAACAAAAGTTGAAGAATATATGAGGCGGTATAATAACCGCGATAAATCGTTTTAAAAATTTTTAACAAATTCTCTTTAATAAAGAAAAAATACACGCCGAAAAATAATCCACGCCTTCCCAAACATAATTTGCTGGAAGTATAATATATTTCTGCATGTTTCCTGGAAACAAATAATATGATTACTGATATATGATTATATTACTATTGGTTCCACATATAATATGATTAATTAATGCAATTTTTCTTTATGTATATATTTGCTTCTTAACATTGTTTAATTGTACCTCAGCACTGCTTCTTTGAATTTAAAAACAATATAATTTGTTTTAAAGAAAATATGTTTGCATATAAATATATTGTAATTGTAAATGGACTGAGAACACTTTTAGTCTATTATTATTTGTTTGCTTGGAAATATAATTTAGTCAAGAATAACATGAAATATTCACGGGCAAATATATATTAATTGGAGAAAACATAATTTAATTGCAGTCAAGCAATTATTTTCAAAACGATAATTAAAAACAACATAATATATTTACCGATGATTACACTATATTTACTTGGAAACATATTTTAGCAAAAAAAAAAATGCCAAAAGTTTTTCACTGTGATTACAAAATATTTGCTTAGAAGTAATTGTTGGTTTGAAGCAAACAAAATATGTTTAGAAAACAGTAATAAGTTAATAAGCAATAAGTTTTTCTCGGATTTAATTATGTTGCGAAGTAACCATATTATGTTTATCCGACATTACAATAATTTTATAAGCACACTTTATAAACACACACCGCTGTATCAGCAAAGTTGCTTCAAAACTCACCTATTTTTACTGCTGAACCGCCTTATTTTTCTTTTAGTTTGTTTTTTATTTTATTAACTTGAAAACACAAACACTTTTAAGTTAAACAAACATTTTCAGAAACACTTTTCACAAGAGCTAAGCTTTTCAACACGTTAGGCGCGGCTGCTTGAAACTTAAAATGACGCCAAGACTTGGCAACTGTTAAAAGCAAGTGCATAAAGCAAGAAGGTTTCCGCTATTTTTCGTGCAAGTGCAAAAGAAACAGATATATATATGTCTAGGCGAAACACATAAAAGAAAGGAGTTCTGTTTGTTTGAAATTTGCAGAGTTCTGTTCTTTTTGAGCTTAACAGTGATGCACATATATTTTTATTGGGTAGAAACACACAATCCTATTTTGTCATAAGCATATTAATGTAGACGTTAGTTGTTAAGCTAAGGCAATAATTATATTAATGTTGGACACAACCAATATCATCTTATATCGAAAAATAATGCTATTGAAGGAAAGTTCTTAATCTTTAGGTGGTTCCCTGTGAATATTTTATTTTTGAAACCAACCAACATATATAAACATATTTTTTCTCTGCGAGTATATATCAGCTTGTAAATGGTATAAATTGGAAAATATCTAACTAAATTCTGGCTAAATTTTCTAAATTTCTTTTTTAAGATTTAATGTGAAAGTGTTGACCAGAAAAATTATAAATTCGCTTATATCCATCATTCGGAATTCGTAGTCGTATTCATAACGAAGCCGAATTTTCAATATAGAAAAGTGAAAAAGAAAATAATATTTATAATTGTCGAGCTGTTGAGTGAGAACATTATTCGACATATTTTAATATCTTTTCCACTAATTTTATATTCATCCTTTATTTTATTTCTGGCTTGTTGTATATCATTTGATTATATTTGGCAAGATTTTCATATGAAAAATTCTACTCCATAAAATGTTGGTTTTGCCTTATTATATATATTTGTGAATTCGCTTCGAATTCACAAGTTCGCGATGCCAAATTCGAGATCTCGTATTCGTTTCGAATTCGAATCGAATCCGAGTTAATTTTTGTTTTGCTTGTTTTACTACCCAACTGCTTGTTTTCAGTACCTGACAGTCAATGAAAGCACCTGCAGGAAATCCAAATGCGTACTGAGCTCCAAGTAAAAAATTTTAAATTGCACAAACGCTAACATGCTCCAAGTGGCAATGCTGTCTGCACATGTGTCATTATAAAAATTTATTTTGTAACAATGACATTTCAAAAGAACATTACGCCTTCAGCAAAAAAAAAAAAAACAAAAAAAAATTGAATAAAAAATAACTCGATTTCAACATTTCGCATTAAGTTTGACGAAGTGGCAACGATTTGAATTTGTTGCATTCCATATTGTTAAACGACTGTTAAAAAGTTAAACAGAATTCAAATTGATACACTTGGACACTTTGTGAGCACAACAATTACAACAACAGTAACACTAACAACAGCTACACTTTGTCATGTCAGCCTGTCAAATTTAGTTTGGAATTATTAACAACAACAATGATCAAAGTAGAGTCGCTTAATTTCTGTGACAGCAACAGAGATTAACAGCGATCGTTCAAGGCCGTAGAACGAGTTATATGTCAACGATGCCGAGAAGCTTTGTTGGCTTGTCATTCGCCTGAGTGGGACTGAATCTGTCACAGTAATAAAAATGTAAAAAAAAAAATTAAAAAAAAAGAATGTGATGGCGATTAATAACTAAGCAGATAACTAAGCTTTAAGTCATTTTGTGGTTTTGACATTTCGAATGTCAAACAAGTGCAACTCAGTTAGTTGACCATTAATACATATTTAAGATTTAAAAGTAAAATTTCCTTAAGCAACTTCTAAATAACATTATCTTGGAAAAATTGCCAACAGTAAGAATTGACGTTCAAATCTGTCAACTGTCAAAGCTTGCTATTGCGGCACGATGAAAGCTATTCATAGCAAACAACCAGTTCGCTTCTAAATTATCGTCAACAGCGGAAATAATTTTGAAAAAAGAAAATATTTGTATAACATAAAAAATCACAAAAACTGAAACTAATTAAAATTATCATTGAATTGACACTCAGCCGCACAAATGAAAGGAATGAAAAAGAAAAAAACTTACCGCAAAATCAACGGCGTAATAATTGTGCAAAAAATACAGCTATGGGACAGTTGTAGTGATTATCAGCTGTCAAATAAACTGATGTTATTTGACTTACGTTCAGTTGTTGTTATAATTATGATTTGTTTGTGGTCGTGGTTATACTATATTTTAGGGTCATTCTATTTGACACAAGCGACAAAAAAATATTAAAACTGCGACTGTTATATTAGTCACTTAACTTCTCTTTCATGTACCGACTCAAATTCAGTGATTGTGAATTTAGTAAAAGTTCTAATATACAGTTTAAATATTCGCTGTTTAAAAAAAATTTTATAAAGTTTTATTTTCAGTTCCGTTTCAGAGTCTTGAGTACTTCTTCAAATAAGCTAAAACTTCTTTCACAATATGCCTTCGTTGAAATGAATGTGCACTTTCATTAGTTCTCTTAAGTGAGCAATCATCTGGTTTAAAATTAAAAAAACAAAAATAAAATCAATTTTTTTTTTTAAATAAACGTGATAAAAAAAACCTTACGCGTTTTCTCAAAACAATGTTTTTTTCGATCTGCTGCGTTGATTTCTCTGAAACCACCGATCTTTACGAAATTTTAACTACATATTCGTGGCTGCCGAGGCATACTGGTTGAGGTGCTTGACTTGTATGTGATAGAACCCAGATTCAAACCCAACTGGCACAGAATGTTTTTTCAATTGAATTAATTTTTCTGTTCGGCCGTCACCCCGCTGCAGACAATGGCAAACCTCAGAGAGTAAAAACTCAAAGAGTCATGAAAAGCTTCTTTAGAACATAAGCCGTACGGAGTCGTCATAAAGCTTGTAGGTCCAGCTCTCGATCATTTGTTTTCAAACATTTCACAACACGCACAACACAATTGATCATAAGAAGCTTGGTCAAAATCGTTTTAAGGGCTGAAATGGCCATTTCGCTTTTTTTTATTAAAGCAGAAATCCATAAGACGATCCCGAATCTTTCAGCATGCATTCCATTGCACAAATACCCCGTATTGATCGCCGTGACTCATGCTAAATCAGCCCGGAATTTTTTTTTTTTTAATGTAGGCATTTCCACAGAAGGTCCGCCGTCATTAAAAGTTATTAAAAACTTATTATTTTATGATGTTATCTTAGAGAAACATCTAAATTTTATCAATTTAGCAATTTATGCATAAATTTCTATGATGATAAACCATGATGATCCAATCGTCTGCACTGTTTCACAAATGTACTTTTTTTTTTAGTAAATGTATAGTAAATGTTGCGTAGACGTTTTTGTTTCAGTAAAAATGGAAGACATTGACTAAAAATAATGAAAAATGTTTGAGAGAAGGAAAGTAAAATATATTAAATTTGATTTTTAATTACTAAATTACATAATTGCCTAATTACTTATTTACTCAAATGAATCATAATAATGGAAAAATTTCACTTTAAAATGTCAAGTGCAGACTCAGATTATGATTAAAAAAAAGCACGGAAGATATTTGAATCAAACTAAATAAAGTGTGGTTAAATTTTAAGGGCCGATGTTGATTTTGAATAAAACACAAACTATTGTCATTTCTTTTTATTATGATAATATTGGTATGGTTCAATTATGCATGGAACATAATATCGGCCAAATGGCCGCCGCGACCTCAGCGGCACACCTCCATCCGATGGTCTAAATTTTCGATGACGCTGAGGCATAAGTGAGGTTCTATGCCGAATTATCTCAACCTTTAGCTCTTGAATTGTTGCTGGCTTATCGACGAACACCTTTTCTTTCAAATAACGCCAACGAAAGAAGTCCAACGGTGTCAAATCACATGATCTTGGCGGCCAATTGACATCTACGAAAATTGATCATCTACTGTTGCCATTTCTTGCCACCATTCTGACCATTGACGACGCTTGAAATGGTCAAGAGGCTTTAGTTCTTGAGTCAATTGCACCTTGTAAGCATGTAAATGGAAGTCTTTATGCATAATGTTCATCAACGACTAGGGTGAGAGGTGCAATTGTTGTGTACGACAACGAGTTGAGGTGTTTGGCTCTTCAGCCACACTATCGCTAACAGCAGCAATATTTTCTGCAGTACGAGCTGTACGAGCATGCACTGGTGTTTTCACATCTCCAACAGACCCGCTTTCCTCAAATTTTTGCACGATTTTTCCGATTGTACGCACATTTGGACGATTAAATTGACCGAAAAAAATCACGATGTGCACGGTATGCATTTTGATTTGAACGCCCATTTTCATAATAAGCCTGAATAACTTTAACACGTCGCTCGATTGTGTATCTTTTCATGGTTCAAATTGAGTTAGTCTGAAATTGAGAAATGTCAAATGAAATGCAGAAAAAACTTGACGTTTAGGTGTGGTTCATATTCAACATCAGCCCTTAAAATTTAACCATCCTTTATATTATAAAAGCTATATTAGTTCAAAAGATTGTAAGATAAGGTGCACTAAAAAATTGTGACAAATATCCCTAAATTCTGACTTTCTATATATTGATACAAAAACTACTTCATTTTTGTCCCCGTTCGAATTGCTTCTTCTTTGCGTTTTTTTTTTTTTTTTGAATCAGGACTATGCCTAATATAAACTTTGGCACTAATTAAAGTGCTACTTAAGAGCTTTAATGATAACCAAAAAGGAAGTGCAAAGATGTTTTACTTTGCCTTTTTCCACTTTAAATGTGTGCGACGGTCACGTTCGACATTATGGAAATGCTCATATCACATTTTTTTTTTTTTTTTTGCTGTTGTACAGTTTGTCAAACTTATCCATCTACGATTAGCTATGTCAAGGCAGCGAGATTGTTCTCTGAGTGTACTGTATTTAATAGAAGTAAGACTGGATCTGCTCTGAAAACGTCAAGAAACGAGCCCTTTAATGACAGCAATTGACCTAGTCTGGCTAGGTCCTCTTTACACTGCCTTACCAGCTTTGAGTTGAAATTTACTGTTTGCTTTTCTCGGTATATGTGGATCGCTAAAACCCACGAATCGAGATATTTGGATCTCGAACTCAAATTAAGGCTTATACGTTTTTTTCATTTGAGACCTTCGAGTAGAATTGCGAAATTTTGATATAACGGATAACCTTAAGATTCCAGACATCTAAAGAGACAGAAACAATTGAATTAACGTTCTAATTTATTTGTCGCGCTTGGTTGGATTGGATTTAAGCGCTAATAATGCAATACTTTTTACTGACGTTGCAAGTACTGTTCTTTTTGTTATTGTTTTCTATTATTGTGCATAGTTAGCATGTCAATACTGTGCTAGCCAACAAGAAATAAACCATTGGACGGATGTGCCAACAACGCCACCACCACCACGATTACCGCTACCGATGAAGACACTGGCCACAAAATAGCGCCACCACCAATAGCAGCTTGCCACAAGCTTAGCACAATGCAAAGCGTTACGCTTCGACAAGCAAGAGACAATGCTGAGCAATAACAACAACAACAACAACAACAATAACAGTTACTGCAATCGCAATATTGCACCAGGCTGCACCAACAAGCATTGGACAAGCAATCAATTAGTTGCATGATATAAACAAAACAAGAAAAAAATACAAATAAAACAATACTTTGACATTCGTACACGTTGATGTTGTGTGCGGCATTGATTGCATGCCATCAAATCAAGAAAAAAAGAAAACAGATGGAAACACCAACAACATTGTCGGATGAGTGCACATTTCGCCAGCGAGTTGCTGCAATACTTCGGCATTTGTTGGTTACTTATAGAAAACCACCAAACCAATAATAGCAACAACAACAAAATGTCGACTTCTAATAACATGGCTAACACCGATGACCCAATCAACTGGAATGTCGGCTAAGAATTAGTTGGTTACCACATACGCCGAATGGTGAGCGCTAGTGTGTGTCTTTTGTCGCACTTCCCGACCTCCCAAACCCTCCCTCCCTCTCTCCCCTTTAGTTCACGTTTTCTTGTTCGCTTGTCAATTGTTATTATTGTCAAACCGCAAATGTCTGTCAACAAGTAGCCATCCGTCGCCTGCTTGTCACTATAGCTGCTTCGCTCACGCCGACCGAGTGTCTTGTGGTTTTTGAGCTACTGTGCCAAGCTGCTGTTCGCATGCCTAATGATTGCGGTTCCCTATTGGATACTGTTGTTGTTGCTGCTGCTGCTGCCACATACACCATCCTCATAGAACCTCACTTTACTCCACTCCCTTTAACAGACCATTGTCGCCTGCCTCATCGCAAACAATGTCATCAAGTCGTTTGCGCATGCGCAACATCGCATTACTCAATGCTTTGTCAATTACTCACTGACAAAACTTTGTATGCTGGCTCGTAATTAGGTTGAACTCATGCCATGACATCTGATGGGTTGCTGCAACGCCTCACAATTATCGGGGTTGTGGTTTGTTGCATTTGTTGTGTATATTTCTTTTTTTTTTGACATAGTAGAGCTTTATTATGGGTTGTTGGGCTGACAATTTTTGCGGTTGTCATCATGGCATAACTCAATAAATACTCTTGCAACAGATTTGTGATTATTTAATCAAATATTGGCTTTGAGCTGAATAGTATTATTTTTATATATTAGATTTATGCTAAAACTTTAAGAAATGTTAAAACTGTGCCATATTGTTGATCACATATGGTCCAAATAAGGCCCGTAGCCAGGCTTTTTCTTGGATAGGATTTTAATCATCAAAATATATACACAGAGAAAAAAGCTTATGTTAAATTGAAAAAAAACCAAGCATAATTTATAAGATGGCTTTGGCCGTTTTCAGCCACCAATTTGTTGCCAATATTTATTGGGTGATAAATTAACCATAATCTATTAAAATATTTTTGTTGTATGGCTATCAACACAATACTGCGACATACTGCATCTGTTAATACAGCATCTGTTAACATATCTGCACTTATGTCAGCAAGTAGTAGCAAGGCTGTTTGGATCAGTGGGTAGAGCGATGGACTGGCACCAAAAGCACCAGGTTCGATTCCGCACGGCAGGCAAAGACATGTTTTTTTTCTTTTTTTCTTTTCTTTTGGTTGATGAAATAAAATTTACTGGTGTCAATATTAACGTGTTTTTTATTTTACTTTATGTTATTTATTAATTTAAAAGGGGTTTTATTAAAAAAAAAAACCATTAAATTATGAAATCTATCCTTCTCTCGTTTGTCTAATGACGCTGCTATGTTTTTTTTTGCAGAAAATAGCTCAAAACTATGATTAATTCATCTATGCTAGTTGTTTTTTTAATTTTATGTATTTGGATTTTGGGCTTAGGTGAATCAAATTTTTTTTGGAATCGTATCGAAGTATGTGCTTTCAAAGCAATGTATTAAACAATAAATTGCTTAGATCAATAAACATAAGTTTATAATTCCCATACAATTCCCTTTACCCAAGTCGACTTAGGTGATTTACCTATTGTTTTTTTCTCGGTGTAGGTTTTGATATTTATTTGATGATGGTGGCTATTTTTATGCCAAATCCACCATTTTAAAAAGTGTTGTTCAGTTTGTCTTTAGAGGTCATGAAAAGAGTCGGGAACATCACCGTGTTTTTGTACTTCTAGATGAGCACCTGCTCTTAACATATTTTTGATTTGCACAAGTTGTTTAAAGCATTTTTTCACAATCTGGTATATTCAATAAGTTCTTGAAGTAGGGACAATATTCATTTATATTTATTTAGCTCAGATTTAATGAGCCTAAAAGTCTTTTTACTCCAAAGTAAAAATTTTAACATTGGTCAAGATAAATAAATTTTCAGATTTTGTAGACAAACTGCGGTGAAATGGGAGATGAAATGGGAGCTTACAATTTTCATTGTCAGTTTTTTAATATTCCGGGACAAATTGTCCGATAACGGGACACGGGGCAAGCACTTCAATAACTGCACAATCCCGATCACCTGGCAACTCTATGGGGACCATAATACATGGCAAGTGAGTTCTCCAATATCCAGATAAGAAAAAGAATTGACTTAAACGGGTATTGAAGTAGCCTATTATGAAATTTTTTTTGTGTCAGCAATGCAGCTTTAACGTCTCGGAAACTATGTCACTGCTGATAACTTCACCTTTTAGTGTCTTTAGGATTTCATTTACTATGCATTCAATTTTCAAATTACTGAATACAGCTCATGAGTAATGCGTTATGGTCTCCTGAACATATTTAATCATTTTTTTTTTTTAATACAAGATATCTCTCATCCGTTGCCTAAAACCATTTTTCTTTATCCTGGCTTTGGACAGGCAGATCTATTTAGACCTGGCGAAGTTATATTAACAGCGACGTACTATATATAATAAAATAAATTGACTGACTCTAATTAAAAGTTTTTCGGAGAATCCTAGAGTTTCTGATGAATCACGTTATTCTTAAAGCCGTCAATAAATTTCTTAGAATGAAATCCGAATTCAGCAAAATTCTAAAATTGTTAAGGTTCAGAGACCAGAGTAATTTTTAAGTCAAGAATCATGAGGTTCAGAAAATAATGATGTTTCTAAGCCTGGTTCGGGTCTTAAGCCATATTATTGTTAGATTACCCCATTACTATACCGACATTACCAAACTTCTTCGTCGTTCTTCATGATACAGTTTTTAAACTTTTGATGATTAAATCAAATATTGTATATAAAATATTTAAAAATGTCTTTTAATTAAACTTTTAATTAAAATTAATATTTTTCTCTTTAGTACTCGAACAAACATTTTTTGTTTTCTTTTTTTTACTTAAGCTGTGCTATTATTATACTAACTACCAAATATCGCTTAGCTAAGAACAAAAAAAAAAAAAAATTCTCGGCCTCCGTATCAACATATACACACCACTGTACAAACTCTGTTGAATCATTTCATGATCGAGATCGTGACTTTGTATCACGTTTTGGCAGTCAACACAACTATTCAATCGAGCAAAATTTTTGAATTGGAATTGGATTTGGGTTCTTAAACAGCGGAAGCTAGCGATGGAAATTGATGAGCGTTCAGGTAATTTCTAACGCCTTTTATGATAAGCTTGCATAATAAATGGCCGCACTGAAAAAAAGCTGTAGCTGAGTGAGATGAAAAGTTTTGTGCAGCATCTAGCATGTGGCGCAGGCGCTACAACAAGGGTGCCATGAAACTGTAGATCAATGCAAAATTGTGTAAATTTTTTATCTTTTACTTCGTTTTTAAGGTAAACGTGTCCTTCTCCACACTTCTCAGGCTAGAGCGTTACATATGCAGCCTAAATGTTGGCTTAAGCGTACAATCGATCGTTGAACGGATGTTCGGTCGGCTGTCGTCGCACGTTGTAATCGTTCACTGAGCGTGTCGGATTAAATGTTTTCCTCGTTTTCCCCATTATGCGCTATATTCTTATTCACAATACTTCGCGGTTGCGCTTTAATCGAACCTTTTTTCTGCGTCTTTAGACACCGCAAAACGATGTGATCGTAGATGGGCTCTGCGTTAATTTTCGAAGCTTACCAGATGGTCAACTAATTTGCTGAAATAAACGTTTGTGAGAACAACAACGATTATAACAACAACAAAACTAAATGCTATTAATGCTTAAAGGACCAAGGCGACACACACTTATATACACAACAACCGCCACCGCCGCCGTCAAGGTTCTTTTGATCAGCACTCGTATGACAGCTGAACACAATTTATGACGTGTGAAGAGGATAAGGCAAGCGTCACCATCATCATCATCATCATAGTTGCTATCAATGTGACTATTTACGAAACCACACTCGATCGAATTATGCTGGTGTTGATCGAAAATTGCGCAAATTTAACATGCGAGAGAAACTTAAATTTTGTTAAAAAAAAGATGTTAAGGCTAAAATAATATACGATTCTGATGGTAATTTAAAAGTCGGCTTATAGGCCTTCTGGCTTTCATCTTTACAATCAACCATTAAATCTTTCATCTTGTGATGAGCTTCTCTAGAAAAACTAGGTTCCAACGGAAAGATTTTTTCTTTATTTTTTTGTTATTCTTTTTCTATTAAAAAATTATTGTAATCTGCTGCAACATAGATTCAGTTATACTTAATATTGAATCAATGACTCTGCGTAACAAATATGTTTGGATCGGTGGGTAGTGTATAGAACTAATAGTCGATGGGGTACAAGTTCGTTTTCCACGGCAGGCCACGAAATATTTTTAATATTATTATTGTTATGTTCGTTTTTTGCAGCTTTAAATCAAAATATCTTAAAAACAAATTTTGTTTTTTTTTAGTTTCAAACTATATTTAGAACTATAATATTTCAGTACAAAGTACAAACCTATGTTTGAACATTTTTTGATTGTTATTTCGTGTTTTAAAGAAGATAATCTGAAAAGTACGGTTTTGCCAATGTAGAGCTAAATATATGAAAAGTACTTTTTTCAGATTGCGTAAGCCGATTGCAAAGCAAAAAGTAGAACACCATATTTAAATAATCATATCAAAACTAACCAATCAGAACCAAAAATATCCATGCGTAAGATATACGAATTGTAGCGTATATATAACGAAATATTTCGTGGTTTCAGTTTTCGAAACTCTTTCGTAAATAAAAATTGCTAAAATTTACGAATTTTTTCATGAAATTTTACGAAAAATTCGTAACTTTCATTCATTTTTGAGATTAACTGTGAACAAATTTTACACAATTTCCTTTATAAAGGGTGTTTTTTTTAGAGGTTTGTTTTTCGAATAGAGATAAAACTGGCATTTTGTGGTCAAATCTGGCAACTCTAATGTCATTTATGTTCAGTTTGGTTTGCCATTTCGTCATGAACAGGTTGACAAAAGAACAACGCTTGCAAATCGTGCAAATTTATTTCGAAAATAATGGTTCAGTTCGCGAAGTTTACCGCAAGCTCCGTCCATTTTATGGTCTACATAATCGTCCATCAGAGCAATTAATTCGGTTAACCATGGATCGTTTTCGCACTACGTTTACTCTATGTGATAATACGCATCCGCAGAGACGTCCAACAGTGCGCACCGAAGAAACAATTGCCGCTGTAGAGCAAAATGTTGAAGAGGACCCGAATGAATCGATTCGCCACCGTGCACAGCAATTGGAGCTTTGTCCATCAACTTTATGGAAGATTTTGCGCAAAGATCTTGGCTTGCGACCTTACAAGATCCAGCTTGTGCAAGAATTAAAGCCGCGAGACCATGCAATGCGTCGTGATTTTGGTGTATGGGCCGAAAATGAGATTGATCTCGATGCTGATTTTCATCGCAAAATTTTGTTCAGTGATGAGGCTCATTTTTAGTTGAATGGCTACGTCAACAAGCAAAATTGCCGCATTTGGAGTGAAGAGAATCCACATGAGACCCTTGAGACGCCATTACATCCACAAAAACTGACTGTTTGGTGTGCTCTATGGGCTGGTGGAGTCATTGGGCCATTCTTCTTCCGAAATAATGCTGGAGAGTCAGTTACCGTTAATGGAGACCGGTATAGAGCCATGATAACCGACTATTTTGTTCCCGAATTGGATGGCATGAATGTGGATGAGTTGTGGTTCCAACAAGACGGCGCTACATGCCACACAGCGTACGTCACAATCGATTTATTGAAGGAAACATTCGATGAGCGCATAATTTCGCGGAATGGACCTGTCAATTGGCCACCAAGATCGTGTGATTCGACACCATTGGATTATTTTCTTTGGGGATATGTGAAGTCGCTCGTCTACGCCAGCAAACCAGAAACGTTAGGGGACTTGGAAGCCAACATTCGTAGCGTTATTGCCGACATACGGCCCCATATGCTCGAAAAAGTGGTTGAAAATTGGACCTGTAGAATTAGATTTATTCGAGCCAGCCGCGGAGGCCACATGCCCGAAATCATATTTAAACATTAATGGCATAAAATTATCCTTCCAATAAAGTCAAATTGATGGACATTAAAACGATTTTCTTGTGTTTTATTTCAATTCGAAGTTCTATACCTCTAAAAAAAACACCCTTTATATGCTTTTCTAATAATAAAGTTGTTTCGTATACTATTGTGAATAAATTGTAGTAGAAAAATTTGTCTTGATGGTAAAGTTAGCCCCTACCAAATAGGAAGCATGTAGGGAGCCCTTTCTGACAAATTACATATGCTGGCACATCCTATGATCTTTGAAGTGAAACTTTTATAGCCGAGTACACAACAATATGTCGACCTAGATGGGAGGTAAAACCAATGTAACGAAATGGTTCTTATGAAAACAACAACAGAGCAATTCGCCGCACTAGTTGTACAAAAAAATTCCTATCTAAAATATTTTTATATTTTTGCTTCCACTGAGGATTGAACACAGTACGTTTGTATCCATAGCCGACTGTTCCGACCACTGGGGCACGTAGATATATTTATTTGAGTAGCTCATACTTATGTTAAATCAAACAATCAGTACTTCTCTCTTTCTTTTATGATTGAATTGAGTATTTCGTTCAATACTCTGAAGTACAGTACAGTCTAAAAATTTGGTAGGTATTTCTCAAATTGAGTTTTGATAAATTCAGATTGGTTGAAACTAAAGCATAAGAATTATGTGTTACTAAAGTATTGTGCTGAAAACTAACCAACTTTTTTGTTAGAAGAAACTACAGCAAGCAATATCTCGAAAACGGAGTGACATAACAAAAAAGAATGATATTTTCGAAATAAGTGACCGATTTTACATGAGGAATGAATAAGTAGTGTCATTCATTATATTGATTGGCTGTAAGCCAGTGTAACACACTTATTTTTCTAGTGTTCTAATTTTTACAATTTTACTAATTTAACATTTCCTAAGTTAGAAAGCTCAACCTAACAAAAAACTTGTCATTATTAGTAAAAAGTGTGCCATGAGAATTATCAAAATTGCAAAATAGGCCCAATTTTGTATAGGGTTTTAGCCAGCGTTGCCTTAAAGCAGACATGCTCATCCAGTAGTTCATCTTGCTCGCGTTACCCGCTATACAAATTTTTTTTCTATCATGAACTTTGTCTTTGCGCTTATGCGAAAGCAAAACCACGTATAAAAAACAACATAATCTACAAAAAAAAAAAAAAAAATGCAAATAACAGCACCACAAGCCGCTGTCGATCATCATCTAATTTTGAACGCGGAAACAACACCAACAAATGCATGCAAATCATCCCGTTGCTTGTGTGTTAATTCACCCAGGATTTGTTTTTGTTTTTATAGATCGCAGTAGAAATTAACCGCATGTTTATATAATTCGAAACGAGCACTCTCGTTCGTGAAGGAAACGAGCAACCATACTTTTTGATATGAAAAATGTATTGCTTATTGTGTCCCACACGAACGAGAGTGCTTCTTTCGGATTACATAAACCTGCGGTAAGTCTAGTCGCAGTTGAGTCTAGTTAAGTTTATTTAAAAAACAAAAAAAAAAAATGAAATGGCCATCTCAGCCCTCGAAAGGACTTTGACTGAGCTTCTTAAGATCAATTGTGTTGTGTGTGATATGAAATGTTTGCACACAAATGATCGAGAACTGGACCTACATGTTTTACACCGACTCCGAACGGCTTATGTTCTCAAGAAGCTTTTCATGGCAGTTTTTACTCTCTGAGGGTTGCCATTGTCTGCAGAGAGGTGACGGCCGAACAGAAAAATTAATTCAATTAAAAAAAAAAAGTTTCTGTGTCAGATGGAGGATTCGAACCTGGGTTCTCTGGCGTTAGAGTCACACACTCTACCCACTACGCCACGGCCGCCACTTATTAAGTTTATTTATATTTTTTTTTAAATTTTTTATTTTATATATTTTTATTTTTGTTTTTTTTTATATTTGTTTTTTTTCATTGCCAAAAGTTACGATGCGCAATATTTTGTGTTTATTTTGACTTTTCAATCATTTGCTCTTTTGTAAAATTTCATGAGCTCCACTACTGTGAAGACACTCCAAAAATCTACATGCACTGACATACATAAATTTTACTATAACTTATGATTTAATGACTAAGGACTTAAATGTGATACATTAGGCGTATTCTTTTCCTACCGACTTACAAAAGAACACTAGGTAGGACAACTTAATACACGCAAAACAACAACACAAAATCGGCTATTTATGCGAGCTCAGCAAACTCGGTAAACTGCTATCCGACCTGATTTGCAGTGATTTGCATGAAAAAATTCTAGGGAAATTTTATGCATACGTCAAAATAGTTTTTTTTTATGAACACATAAACAAAACGAAAAAATATGGAGGAAGTGTAAGTGAAATTGCTTTACTTCAATTTTTCATAAATTCATAAAATAAAATATGGTTTTTATTTCAGAATGCAAGAAAAACAGCGAAAAAAGTGGTCCCGTGACGAGACAATTGGGTGCTATCTCGCCCGGAAAGCGGAGGTCCAGCATCCAAAAAAAAAGAGATTGGCCTACGCGAACGTGCTGGAAGACATGGTGTCGTTAGAAATTTCGGTACAAAATATATGCTTTTATATTAAAGGAATTCAATTAATAAACTGAATTTTCAGGATTCAGAGAGGACACCGATATGCTTGGAGTCCAAAATGCGAAGCCTTCTCCAAGCATATAAATCAGCACGAGATAATAACCGCAGTACTGGTGGTAGTCCATGCTTTGCTCCGTATATGGAGCTAATGGATGAGATTTTTGGCACCAGTCCAATCATCTTGGCTACAGGTCGTTTAAAACGCAGTGAGATTGCGAATACTTCACTGAAAATAAGAAATCCAAAAGTTATAACATGCATTCGTTTAATGGCATTTTGTCATTACTTATTAGATGCTGCACCGTCTGACGTCACAGCCTCATGTGCATTTTGAAGTCCATGTCGCTCATTGCATCCAGTGTGTCTTCAAAATTGGAGCACTTTTCATGTTGCTCCACATCGCTGTCTGTATCTTCCGAGGAGCTGGAACTTGCGAATACCGCTTCCACCACTTTACAAACTTCCATCGCTCCATTGCGCTGCACACCCATGTATAAAGATGCAATCTGTCAACGCAAACTATAATTCATTGATTTTATTTCATATTTTAGAATAAATAAATATATTTACCAAAGAATCCTCGAAATTACTCATTTTGTTTTGATTTTTCTTATTTTTTTTAATCAAAGTAAACATATGATTATGACAGTTCTTGCCAGTGTTGGTAAGCAACTAAAAGCAAATTTTATCCGAGTTGCAGTGTTCTTTTGCCACTCGTTTACAAAAGAACACGTCTATTATCTTAAAAAATCGCGCCTCATAATTGTAATAAAATTACTTTATGTATTTTTTTTTTGATTTCTTAAAAAATGTGTAAAAAAGGTGCATCTACTGTCCAGGCTTCCGTTCTAGCAAAGTTGATCAAATTGTGAAACATTTAAAGTCGATTTTGAAGCCTATAAATGTATGATTTAATCACTATTCTTAGTTTTCAAATATCGTTTACTGTGTATTTTAAATAATTTTTTAAAGTTCGTGTTTCTTTAAAGAAATAGGTTAATTAGCTGAATTCAGTAAAATGAATCTTGGATTCCTATCTTTAAACACTTCTTTCATGGAGTTTCTAAAATCTGAGAATGTTAAGACTTTAGGCAAAAATATGATAGTGGAAAAATTAAAGTGAGCTTGTCCTCCTCCATTTTGATTCGTAATTAAGCATATTTCAATTATTCTTTGTTTATGAAAAATATTTTGAAAAATTTAAATTTCGAAACTTGAAATATATTTTTCTAAATAAAATTACGATACATTTGGGTGTACTCAAAGCTTTTTTTCGTTGCACAGAAGATCACACAAAATATTTTTATGGTATATTTCGTTTTGGTACAAGTACCTTAGCCGTTTCCAAAATCGATTGATGCTTTTATGACTTTTATGTGTATAATATTTTTTACGAGTATTTTGCCCCTTGGCATAACATCATTTAATTAATATGGGCGTAGTCTTCACATTTTTCAATCATTCATGTTAACATAATTATGTTGTATATCATTTTATTTTGTTATTGGTAGGAATCATTAATATTTCATATTTCCAGCAAGAGTGACAATAAAACTCCGCATGACACTATATAAATCTTGTCAAAATGACAAAAATTCAAAATGTCAAATGCTAAATATTCAAGTTTTATGAATGACAAGCATAATTAAAAGGATTATAATGGCGATGCTTGACTTGCACAATGCCGAAACAACAACAAAATGTCGCATGATGTTGTTGTGCTTGGCAAAGTCAATCAATAAACAAAGACGTTGATTGTTTTAACGTGGGTTCAACAAACTTTTATGTTACAGCTTATTAACAAAATTGTTAACAGCTTCCGTTGTGTCGTAGCGTGGGCTACATCATAAGCCATAGAGTCAACAATTCCTAGAGTACACAAATTGATAGTGGAGGGGTAGGTACAAATCGAACAGTGTGTAAAGTAAAATATATTTTTTACTGATTTGTGGTAATTCAATAGTCAGCTGCAGCAACATAGTTTATAGAAATCTACTCGCTTGCAGACGCACAAACGCCTCGGGTTACACTAAATAAATAGATCATTTATCAGTAAAAATGATACTCGTGTTGCAGTCGCATGCATCCCAAGCCAAGCGAAAAAGAAATATTTTTCGCATGACCGCGAAGTTCATCCGGACATATTACTCAAAGCATGATCAAAGCCAGGGCCAGGTTCTTGTACACGGCAAGCAACTCTATGTCCCTGTGCTTATTTTCAATACGATATATAAAAACACAAAAAAATTATATTTATATTTTAAGTACGCAAAAAATTTATCAAACGTCAAATATCAGCAAAAGTCAAAAGCAACATTCACAGAAGAGTCCCAAGAACGATGCGACCACGAAAGCAGGAATAAAACTACAAACGATGAGGAATCAATAAAATATGAATGCCCGATAGCGCAATTGATTGGTCAGCACGTACGTCCACGTATATAATATAAGACCCAATCCGCCATTGCGATCAGCTGGCTTTGTTTTTGTATAAATTTGTTTTATTCTGTTGTCGGAGGACAATATATGCGAAAAACGCATGTTGTTAACTTGGCCTCTAAACGGCTGATACTTTGGTTGGATGTTGTTATTGTTATTGCCTGAATGGTAAAAGCAGGAAATAACGACATATAAGCCCGAAGTGAACATCTGCTCTGGCCTAAGTATGGACTGATAAATAAACGCAGGAAAACTGAAAAAAAAACAATAAAAATAAAAACAAAACCCCGCTCAGATGTTTTAAAATTAATAAATAAAAAAATAAAAAAAAAACAAGGTTCAAATAAAGTAATTGCAAACAGTGTTTACACATGGCCCAGGGCGCAGGTAAAATGCAAGAAATTACTTGATATTAAGGAGACACCGGAACCAAGTGTAAATGAGATAAGTTTCCTGTAAAATATGCAATTATTTAGAGTACCGCGCAAAATATACGGCCCATTATGACAAAAAGAGTAACTGAAATCGAAACCGTATCGAACATACTTTTGTTTATTTACATCGGTATTGATTATTTGGTCAGAAATATTTCAGAATATAGAGGCGTGTTAAGTAAACTTCTGAATGAAAATTTAAAATTGTATTAAAGCCTTACTGTAGAAACTTTCCCATTTCTATAGTCGCTGATTCAAAGTATATAAAAAATTTTTCTAAAATTAGTTACGTGCTTTCTTATATGTCACGCATTCCGTGAAAAATTAAGCCGTTGATTCGAAAAACTACTTTCGTTTTTTTTTTTTTTGGCTTATTAGGAGCACGTTAGTTGCAGTTTTATTATTAACCAATCAATAAAATAAAATTTTTATATGGTTCTAACCTAAAAAGCAGCCGTTTTTTTTTTTTGTCCCAAATAAGCAACGAAAATATATTTTAACCCACAATATCAAAACCACTTCGACTGCGAATAAATAAAAAAAAAAAAGGTTTTGTAATCAAACAGTGCGGAAAAATTTGAATATTATTTTTTCATACATGGCCAAATATGCAATCATTGGGGACAATGATGCAACCGAAATTTTAATTTTTATAGTTTTCCTGTGTAATTTGGAGTTTATTTAAAATAAAACATTGAATTCTATAATTAAACTTTTCATACAAATACAGTCTTTCTTGTAATTTTAGCATATTTCGCTGATTTGTGATGTATCCAACGCAAAACTAAAAAACTCGCAAAAGAATGATGTGGATGGATTTTCTGCATTTATTTTGAAAAAATGTCACCATGCTCTGGTAAAACCGCTTAAAATTATTTTTAATAAATTCTTGCAATCTGGAATTTTACATGCTTGGAAAATCTCTTTCATAACTCCAATTTATAAAAATGGAAGTAAATCTGAAATCTGTAATTAAAGGCCAATTTCAAAGTTATCAAATATCTCGATAATTTTTGAAAGCATTATAAGATACAAACTTTCGTTTGAAATAAAGAATATAATATCCCCTAGTCAACACGGTTTTATGCCTAATCGGTCAACAGTCTCAAATCTGGCAACCTTTACAGACTATTGTATATCTGCATTTGAAAATATACTGATTTTTCAAAAGCATTTGAAAGGGTTTCCCCATCATATTTTAGTATCTAAATTTGTGCATCTAGGATTCCATCCAAATTTCATATCTAGGGTTAAGTCATGCCTAAGCAATAGAAAATGTATGGTGTCCGTTGAAGAATTTATGTCTGAGCCGTTTATAGCTTCCTCAGGTGTTCTCAAGGGAGCATCTTAGGTCCACTTTGCTTTATAATTTTTATAAATGATGTTAGTTCTTGTTCTGTAAACTCAAAGTTTTTGATGTTTGCTGATGATTTAAAAATCTTTTTACGAATTGCAAACCAGAATGATATGGATAATTTGCAAGCAGATATAAATAATTTGTATGATTGGTGTTCTAAAAACCATTAACCCTTAAACACAGATAAATGTTTTCAAGTTTCCTATTCGAAACTTAATAATAGGGCCCAAAAACAGTACAAATTGAAAAATCTCAATTTAAAATCGGGCACACTGATAAAAGATCTTGGTGTTATTTTTGACGCAAGCTTGACTTTTATACATCATTTAAATTATATAATTCCAAAGGCTTATTCTCAGTTAGCATTTATTAAACGCAATAGCAATGCATTTTTAGATCCATACACGCTAAAAGTTCTGTACACAAGTCTAGTAAGATCTAGGCTTGAATATCCAATTTTATTTGGAATCCGTATTACAATATACACGTGAATCGCTTGGAACGTGTTCAGCGTAAATTCCTAAGGTTTGCTCTTCGTTCTTTTCATTTTGCTGATCCTTTTCCCACCTATGATGCTCGATCTAATCTTATTAACTGAAAATCACTTGAACATCGTAGGACTATTTTGTCATTTCTTTTTGTTTACAATATTATTTCTGGCAACACGAATTCCTGATACCTTCTGGAGCAAATAAACTTTAATGTTCCCTCTAGAATATTAAGAAATAGTGCACCATTTAACATAGCATTTCATAGCACAAATTATGCTTCAAATTCTCCAATGGTTAGAGCTATGCGAGAGTTTAATAATTTATCTAATTTGCATTGTATAGATTTCTCAGTATCTAAGGCAACTATATTTAGTCAACTAGCCTCAATTTATTAATACCTAATATACTCGTATAATTTATTCTCATACAGGTACTTATTTTTTTACTTAATATCTAGTCAGTAAGGAAATTATTATTCCATTGATTAATAAATGAAAATGAAATGAAATGATTTATTGAATTTTTACTCCGTCCGCAGCCTAGTAGATACTTTATATTTTTGTTAATGTTTTAATAAATCGATTAAAACAAATTTAAAATTTGAGATACACATATACTGAACAAAACTGGATTTGAAAAAAAAAATGTTTAAATTCGTTTTATTATTAAAATGCACCAAAATATACGTTAAACTACTGAGAAATGTCCCCATTCGCAACACGGAATGCGTGATGTTCAATTTATTTATTTTTAATCAAATATTTTTCTGAAATATTCTAAGTTGCTATGCAAATAAATGACACATTTCCTTAGTCGCAACCCACTTGAGTCAGTTCAAATGAACTGATCCAACACTGGTTCTCGACCATGTTTAAAAAAGTTGATCTTTTTATTTAGAATCGTCCAATGTATTTGAAATTTTTTTTTTGTTCTACACACAACCATATTTTGGCGACCATATTTTCTTACTTATATTTTTCAGTATCTATTATACATAGAATGATCAGTTAAAAACTATAATATTAGCCACACTTTTAATCTGTCATATAAGAGATGCATATGAAATAGTTTCTTCAATTTAAAAAAAAAAAAAATGTATTACATTTTCATGTTCAAAACGTAATATGTTGCAAATTTTAGAATTGTATAAATAAATTTTTTACTAGATTATATTTGTTAACATTCTCACTCATAAACTTTTTTGACTTTGGGGTTAAATATCTCTGGCGGGCACGGGTTAACAAATTTAAAATTTATTTAAAATAAAGTACATAATAGTATTCCTTTGCAGCTAAGATTTTCATTTTAATATTTTCTTCGTTTGGAAGATACAGTCCTTCAAACTTCGTGAATACTCAGCTCATACTCGGTTCCTTTATGGTGGTTGTTATATGGCTTTTTTCGAACTTCAATGACGAATGGTTGTTGATCGACTCCAAATTTAAAAAAAAAATCTACTCTGTATATTCGATTTTTTAGATTTTTAAATTGAGTACTAAGTCCCAATATTTCCCCATTTGTTCTATCCTATACGGAATATGCCAATATATATAAATAATATTCTTAGAGGAATAAAATTTTGCATATGAGTTGAAATTCAGAATATTGACACACAGAGCAATGAAATTTCAAATCCGTCCACAGCCACGCCCACCTCCCATGCATCAAGAAAATTAAAAACGCCATATTTTCCTTCATACTAGACCGATTTGAAAATAACTCGGTTATTTATGATTATGCGTTTTTTGAATTTTAATGATGAATACGATTAGCCACGTATAAGCTAATGAACACGTTTCACTTCAGAGAAAAAAAAAATATACAAAAAGCCTTGAACGCCCCGAGCAAAAATTTTTACGCTCCACTATGCAGAGCTGGGTCGAAAAGTATTCATTACAATTCAAATCCAATTCCTGGTAATTAGGAATTTAAAGTACTTAATTACTTTAAATTCCTCAGGAATTGCTTATTGAACATTTCAATTCCTCAGGAATTTAAATTTTCAATTCCATTACAGGAATTGTAATTGTAGGTTATTATAATCCAGTAACAATTGTAATTGAGGTTACTGTAATCCAATTACAAATACAGTAACTTCCTGTAACCGAATTGAATATTTCAATTCCTGAGGAATTGTGATGTTCAATTACCCAGTGCTGAGGAATTGAAAAGTTCAATTACTAATTACAATTTCTGTAATGGAATCGACCATTTTTTCCGATTCCTGAGGAATTGAAATGTTCAATTACCAATTACAATTCCAGTAATGGAATTGATAATTTATCCAACTCCATTCCTGAGGAATTGAAATGTTCAATTACCTATTGCAATTCCTTTAATGGAATTGGCCATTTTTTCCAATTTCATTCTTAAAGAATTAAGATGACCAATTACCAATTCCTAATTCCAAGAAACTGGAATTGAGGCGGAATTTATTCCAAAAGGAGTCAATACAACCCAGCTCTGCCACTATGAACATGCACAGAGCTGGGTCGAAAAGTATTCATTACAATTCAATTCCAATTCCTTGGAATAAGGAATTGGTAATTGGTCATCTCAATTCCTCAGGAATGTAATTGAAAAAATTCGTCAATTACATTAAAGGAATTGTTAATGCTAATTGGACACCTCAATTCCTCAGAAATGTAATTGACGAATTTTTCCAATTGCATTCCTGAGAAATTGACGAATTGATGAATTTTTCCAATTACATTCCTAAGGAATTGAGATTATCAATTACCAATTCCTAATTCCAAGGAATTGGAATTGAGATGGAATTAATTCCAAAAGGAATCATTACAACCCAGCTCTGAACATGCATAATTCGTTTAGAAAAATTTACTATAGTTTTTAACTTACACCTGATGAGTCATTATAAGCTTTATCGTAAGGAAACGCTACAAATTCAGTATTCAAAATTAAATTCAGAAGATTGCTGTAAAGTTACAGCTGTTGTTCAATTTGCGATATTAAAAAAAAAGTCTCAAATGTCATGTTGTGGCCTTAAGTGATGACAAATTCAATTACGTGCTCGACAACAAGGAATAACAAAGAAAAACTATTCCCCCCCATTAAGAAAATAATCGTAACACATAAAATATTTGTCAAGTACATGTCCAATAAAACTGAGCAGCCAACTAAAATTGACCACAAATCAACAACTGTTGATGACAGAAACCGAAAGCAACAAATAAAAAAAAAACAGCGACACGAAACACATCTGTTCGACAAATTGTCCTGGATGACTTGAATTGACTACAAGCCACAAATAAGCTTAATTTATTAACACACACTCACACGCACTCAAGAACACACACATTCTATTTGATGACCAAACAAATGTCCTTCGCATCAACAGAAAGTTTGAAGGAAGCCCAAGGTGCTGAGTTAAACCACTGAAAAAATTTGAAGTAAGACTGATAAGTGGCACGTAAACGTAAAGAAGACATTGAAGAACTGGTTCCATCGTGCATGTCCTTCAGCATATTAAGAGGAACATCAGTTGTTTTGTGCGTACAAAAAAGTGCTCTAATAATAACATTAATGATTTGTGAAAATATGGCGAATGTAGCTTTTCTGAAGTTGTGTCTAACTTCATACGTGATTCTAAGAAACGAATGTTGTTCTGGATGACGATAGGATAAACATAAAATGTCTTCACAGCTTTGAGTGAAATTAATTGAGTTATAGTGGCCATCATATCAAAATTTTTTCCTACACACTTTTTTGGCATAACTTTTTTTATTTGTCAGTCGTTTATATAATAACCTTAAGTTATTTGATGTCATTTTCCCAATCATTACCTGCGTGACTTAACAACTTCTTCATAACTTCAATATTTATTAAATCATTTTTCTACTCTGATTCGTTAAGTTTTCCTCTCAAAGCAACATAGCAACGTTACATAAATACAAGCTTCCGTAACCACTTCATAGATTATTCACAAGATTATCCTACTTAAGAAAATATTTGAGAAATTTGCTATATATGTGTTCATATGTAGACTTATATTATGTTTTTTTTTATATTATTTTTTTTGTCTTGTTTTTACAACAACGAAACACTTGAGTGGTTTCCACTTGCGGTCCGGTGTATTCAAACACACACACACACACCACTTTCATATGCATGCCTTGACATAACCATGCATAATCCGTGTAACAGCACTTGAGACTTGAACCCTGATTCAGTCTCTCTGTTATGCTGGCAACATTTTGCTACAACTTTTCCAAAGGATATCCCAAATTCAGAGCATCATCAATTCGAAAGGGTCATTTAAAAAAAAATTTCCTTAAAATTCCTTATGATTGCTTTTACTAGTCCCCTGAGTGTCGTATGGAAAGCTTATGCACAGCTTCTTAACTGGCCTTGGTCTTTGGTTGTTTTTCATACCTTTTTGCATTTTTCTTAGTTTTTGACCACATTTTGTCTGAAGACATACAATTATTTTCCTACAATTGGCAATGTTTCTGACGCGTGGTTTTCATACTAAAAACTAAAGTCCAAGAATTTTGCAGCAGCTAGTGGCTGGTTACCGTCTTCTTCTAGCTGGTCAGCTCATAACTCATTGCAAAATGTGCGGTAGAGTTACAGTGAACTATAAAATTGCACATTGTTGGTTTGGGTTTTCTTAACTGGCTAAATTAGACCACATTTTGGCGAAGACATGAAATCAAATGTGAATGGTATGAACAAACTCAGGTTGAGCAAGGTTCTGCAGATGTTTGTAAAATGTCACTGAAAGACTTGTTTCACTAGATCTACGACGGCAAATTGACGTTCTTTCTTGACGCTTAAAACAATAAGAAAAATATTGAAAGAAGAGTATATATATAGTAGATGTATTGTTAGGGAAATCACTTTAAGGCTCAAAGGCAAAGGTGTCATAAACGACTCTCAGACCAGCTTCCAAGTTGGTGACATTTTTTCAAACATCTGAAGGCGGTAGGTCAAAAAATAAAAATCTCTAATTCTATAACCAGGTGATTGAAAACTAAATTTAAAGCTGACATTGACACTAGATAATCTTGCCAATTGATTTAAATTTGGAAATCAATTTATTACCCTTCAATATAATATATGGGCATTTCCGTGGTGGCGCACATGACGATCGTACGACTTTAATGAGTGAACAAAGAAGGAACTAGTAAGAATGGAGCTTTGGCAGGGTATCGAAGCTAAAATACCCCCCCGCATTCGAGGTTTTTAGCCACGACATTCACGATGATATTCAGTTTTATATATTAACGAAAGTTTTCCTATTTTGATGACGTCACTTTGTATGGGAGGTAGGCGTGATTTTGATCAGATTTTAGGGATGGTTCATATTATATATTAAAGCTATTGTGCAAAATTTCAAGACATTTCATTAATTTTTGTGGATTTTGAAGAGATTTTACGTTTAAAATAAAGCCACTTTGTATGGGAAGTGGGCGTGGTTTTCAAGCGACTTTGCCATATATAATACAGATGGTTTATATTAAATATCAAAGCTTATGTGCAAAATTTTAAAACATATCTTTAATTTTTGCAGTTTTTAAAGAGATCTTACGTTTAAAATAAAACCAATTTGTATGGGAGGTAGGCGTGGTTTTCATTCGACTTTGCCAAATATCATAGTGATGGTCTATATTATATATCAAAGCCTATATGCAAAATTTCAAGACATTTCTTTAATTTTAGTTGATTTTTAAGAGATTTTACTTTTGAAATAAAGCCACTTTGTTGGGGAGGTAAGCGTCGCTTCCATCCGATTATTCCAAATTTTAAAGCCCCATGATTAAGACTGAAGAGGAAAGCTTACGTCCCAAATTTCAAGGCATTGCTTTAATTTTGGTGGATTTTAAAGACATTTAACGGTTAATATAAAGTCACTTTGTATGGGAGGTATGCGTGGATTTCAACCGATTTGGCCCATTCTCGAACTTGATCTTCCTTTTTTAAAAAGAAACTTATACCTTGAATTTCACCGCGCTAGCCTTAAAATTGCGGCTGTAATAGTGTCGACAGACAGACAGACGGAGAGACGGACAGACAGACGGACACACAGAAATCGACTCAGGAGATGATGCTGATCAGAAAAATATACATTTTTCTACACCTGACACGCCTCCTTCTTGGCGTTACAAACGGAATGACAAAGTTAATATACCCCTTACGCCGTACGCGTTGGGGTATAAAAATTTAACTTACAAGTTCCTTATTTTGATTTTCCAATAGCTTACTAAGCACACTATACAAGGTGTAAACCCTAAGAGTTGTCAAAAGTTCGGCTCTTAGATAGAAGCCACCAAAAATGATACGTTACGTAACAAAAAATAGAAGTGGTTTTTGACTTGGATCACAAAATTAGTAAAATTCTGTAAATTGGCAAGTTTCTTTGTATAAAACTTTTTTTTTGAAGGATTTGAAATAGTATAAGTTTATTTTCAAATTTGAACCTTTTCCCGTTTTTTTTTTATTGGGCTTAGTATGAAACGTTACGTGACATGGCGTTACGTGACAATTTTACCATTGTAATTCATTTGGGTAATTAAGTATTTAGGTAATTAAGTAATTATGTGATTTAGTTATTAAAAAACAAATTTACCACCATTTACAACCATTTTTTGATTATTTTTAGACAATGCCTTCCATTTTTACTAAAAAAAAACGTTTACGCAACATTAACAAAACAATTACTAAAAAGAAAAATTACATTTGTGAAACAGTGCAGACGATTTGATCAGCATGGTAAATGAATTTATATTTAAATTGCTTTAATCAATAAAATGTATTGAATCTTTGTGCAATGCCGAATTGCTTATGAAATTCAAAATATTAGCTTTTTCAAAAAATGAAGATTAAGTTTGAAAATCAGCCAAATCGGATGAAAACAACGCGTACCTCCTATACAGAGTGACTTAATTTTTACAGTAAAATCTCTTGAAAATCTGCAAAAATTAAAGAAATGCCTTCAAATTTTAGACGATACCTTTGATCTTCAATATAAGTCCTGCCTGTGAAATTTGGAAAAATCGGACGAAAACCACGACTACCTTCCATACAAAGTGTCTTTATATTATTCGTAAAATCTCTTAAAAATCTGCTCAAATTAAAGAAAGTATTTTTTAAGATATTTTGAAATATTTTACAGTGTATATCTTTTAAAAAGAAATAAAAAAAAAGAAAGAAGTATGTAGAAAGAAGTATGTTTCAGGAGAACTATCAACCCAGTGAGTTTCAAAATTTTCAAAAATTGTGATGTCAGAAACGCAAGCATTTTGACCAGAATCACCGATATATATAGAAAAGTGATTTGTATGGCTTATATACTTAATACTTTTTACTGTTTTACTACACGCAACGAAATTATCTTCAACTTTTAATCAAAGAAAAAATTATAAACATTTTGTTACAGCCAAATAAGGCAAATAAAAATATGAAATTTAAGAAAAAGGGAAAAACTCAAAAAATACTAGTTTGATTGGCACACATGGTATATCGTTTTCGAGGTAGATTTCAATTCTCATCAATTTTGTGAAGTTCGAAGTTCTTCGCAAAAACTAGAAAAAGATATAAAAAACCGAGTTTTTGCAGAAATCTCGAAACCCTTTCTTTGGAAAAATAAATTAATATCATTTTCATGATCAGCGATCCCAAATTAGTCTTAAAAACACATCCTAGCTAAATAAATTTCCTGTGTAAACGAGTGTTATTTATGGTTAATTGCATCTGCAGCTGATATTATTATCGAATCGACCAAGATTCCATGACACAGATTCTACTATAATTCACAATTTATTCATATAATGGACTTATATCAACTTGGCTGTCAACTCGTATGCTTATTAGAGCATTAATGATTGATGAAAGCTAAGTTGAGTCAACTGACAGTAGGAATTCCTTATCGGCATGTGTGACAACGTATTTTAACAAGTGACGCTTATTCGATAATGATGACCAAGTCGCACATATTCAAGAAGTGATAAGAAATCCAGTGTGACTGAAAAAATAAGCAACACATATGTATAAAATTAAGTGAAGGCTGAGTTATAAGTAAATTGTTAAAAATTTCAAGAAATCGCAGATTGATCAAAAGAAAACAACAAATCTTCTTATAAAATGACATTTGGACCCACTGCTTTTGAGCGGCAAGAAAAACAAAAAATTAATGTCACGAAATTATCATAGCATGACAGACAGAAGATCCGACATTGATAGTAAACATTTTTTTTTTTTTCATAATACTCTTTTATTTTTTGTGTTTTTTTTTTGTAATGCTGTCATGATCTCTCGTGGCTGATCGCGCTGCTGATGAAGAGACTCAGTTCATGATTATGACAAGGGAAAGAAGACAGAAGACAAATAAAACGCTTTTATTCGCTTTACTAAGTGTTTTTCATGATTATGTTGCTGCTTGTCGACTAAAGCATTTTTCATTACATGACGTTGGAACATTTGGCGGGCGGGCGAGCTGGTTGATCTGCAGGATTGTCTCATTTGTGCATTGAGCTTCTTCAGTTGCTTCTCCAATTACAGGAAAATTGAATTTCGCGCCAAATGACGAAAGACAAAGTTTTAAATTCCCATAAAACACGACATCAACAACGGGTGATCGCAGTTAAAAGGATTTCATTGTGTTCCAATGCTAGTGCAGTGTCTGTCTTCTGTCCCGCTTTGACTGTCGTTTTCGTTTTCATTCTCATATCAGTAGCCAACAAAGTGGCTCATCTTTTGGTGTTGCACACAGTAGCTTCTTTGGAGCGTTCAAATAAATGACTGCCGATAGAATCAGCGGTGCTCTTTATATTGTTGTTGTTGTTGTGAGATACTGTTGTATCTTGGACTATTTGATACGGACTGGTGGTCCACATTAAGAATTTCTTGTCGTTTTGGTAATTGTTTAGTAGTTGTTTTTTTTTTTATAAATGTAATTTGAAACTTTTGGAGTTTCAAAATAAATTGCAGTTGCATGATAGTGGGTGCCAGATTTTTCATTTACAACATTTTTAAGTAACCCAGCAAACAACAATGTCAGAATTCAAGTTAAAGATTGCAATTTTTTGGAAAAAAGTCAAAATAGATCGGTAAATTTTGCAAAAAATCAAAGATTGTGCATTGAAATAACAATTCGAAGTAAAGTATACATTTTAATCGTTTCATTGAAGTTTGCCCCATTTTAACTAATGAAGTTGGATCCACGCTCACTTTTAATTTTCACTCATCATTTTTGCGAAAATTTCACCAAATACGTTCATCCTAGAAAAAGTCATGTAGAAAAAAAAGTTAAAGTTAAAGTGAAACATCACCAAAAATTGAAAAAAAATTTAAAAAAAAAGCTAGTGTCATACAATTACCAATTTTGTTAAGATTTAAAAAAGTAATTTTTTTCCAGATCGGACAATTTTTGCAACTCCCAGCGCTGCAACCACGTGGCCCCGTATTTTTCTCTGCCGCTAGTTTGGAGCTCTATAAAACCATGTTGGAGTGAAAAATATATTTTTTTGAATTTTTTTTCTTGTAATTTGTTCAATTCTCTACAATAAAAAAATTTTGGAAAATGTTTGTTTTTGACTGAGTTATGAATTTTTAAAAAAAGATCTGTTTTCTCTGCCGCGAATGTCATGTCCCGCCTTAAAAAAAAAAACGTAAAAGAGCATACAAAATGCCAAAAACCCATCAAAACACCCTTAAAATTAAAATAAATATATATATTTTTAATTGTTTTTATTAAAAATTTTTGGAAAAACTATCAAAACAAAACAATACATCTATTGTCGGCCTGCCTTCTATATTGAAAATCTTTTTTCCACTTCAGCACAGACGAAATCTCATATTCACAATATGAAATACCCTTTATTTATTTGTTGGAAAACAATGCTGTAGTCATTTTAACTAATTTGGCTTAAAGGCTTGCAAAGGGATTTATGAAATATTTAACTGATACTAATAATCACTAGTCACTAAAAATGACTAAAAAAAATTATGTAAAAACACATAAAAATACTCGAAAGAATGCTCCAAAACTATGAAAAATTTCGTTAGAAACTGAAACCAAACTGAGTATTTATATAAAAGGGAAAACTCTGTTTCTAAATTTTTTTTTTTAAATTTAAATTAAAATATTTTTTCCATTAATATTAAAGTGAGTTTAAAGAATAAAAAGTTAATTAAAGTTCTCATGGTGTTTCGAGTTACAATTAGAAGTCAATATTCTTAAATTTTTTCAATAATCCTTTGTCTTCGGTTTCGGTTTCGGCCACATTGGCAAAAACTGCCGCAAATGGTCAATACTGAATAGTCGGTCGGACACTAATTATAAAGATGAAATTCTTAAACTGACAGCAAGTCTTCGTATTTATCGTATTTATATACTCTGAGTAACTATCTTAAGGAATATTCCAGCAAAAGGAATTTCTTGCTCATCGGAAGCCAAGATTTTTGATGGGGGGAGGAGTTGATAAATAAAACTGTAAGTACGAGTACAAAATTAAAATCAAGGTTATGGTAATACTTACAAGCAAAATCGTTTACTTTTAAATTACTCTTTTAAATAACTCTTCAAAGGTAATACAAAATTTGTTTACTACTAAAAAAAATTATTAAATTAGTTGTCTTTTTATAATAAAAACTTTATAACGGGTTCTTGTAGTCTATTAAAATCAAAATTGACAATGAAATTACGAATCACAACCATGTATAAGTATATAGAACATTAAACATGAATGGAACAACAAAATAAAAATTACATCCTTTACATTTTGTTTCTTTTTGGCTATCTTAAATACGTATTGGTCCCTAGATGCTGTACAAGGTTCTGGCTCTGTGCGAAGCCTAGTTCGTGTTTTGTAAAATCGTAAACAATCTAATGCCAAAATATGAATTTTTGAGAAAACAATTTGAATTGGCTCGAACTTATATTCAAATGGAAAATTTTTAAAATTAATTGAAAATTATATTTTTAAGGCTTTTTAACATATTAATTATCTCCTTATCAATAGCCTCCTATTTATCGCCTATAAGAGCCTGTCGAGGTCCTGCCTTATCAGTGTGGCTTCAGACCTGGAAAATCTACCACCGACCAGATATTCATGCTACGACAAATCTTAGAAAAGACCCTAGAGAAGCAAATCGACACCCACCATGTTTTTGTTGACTACAAAGCCGCTTTCGACAGTCCAATAAGGAATCACCTATATTCCACCATGCCTGAATTTGGTATACCTGCAAAATTAATCCGTCTATGCAGGATGACACTGAGTAACACCAGCAGCGCAGTTAAAATCGGGAAGAACCTCTCCCCACCATATGTTACCAACCGAGGTTTCAGACAAGGTGATTCCTTATAGTGCGACTTTTTTAACCTAATCATGGAGAAGATCATTCGAGCTGCTGTTCTGAGACAAAGCGGCATAATATTCTATAAGAGTGTTATGCTGCTAGCGTATGCCGATAATATTGATATCATTGGCCATAACACACGCGAAGTCAGTGCAGCATTCTCCAAATTAGAAAAAGAGTCGAGTCGCATGGGTCTTGCAGTAAACGCAGATAAGACGAAATATCTGGTGTCAACAAACAAACAGTCCCAGCGTATTGGCACCCACGACACTGTTGACAACACCTCCTTCGAGGTTGTGAAGGACTTCGTCTACCTCGGTTCCAGCATTAACTCCACCAATGATATCAGTAGAGAGAGATAAAACGAAGGATAACTCTTGCCAACAGGTGTTACTTTGGGCTCAATAGGCAATTGAGAAGCAGAGCCCTCTCTCGGCGAACATAAGTCACGATCTATAAGTCACAAATCATGCCCGTCCTGTTATATACAGCACAAACCTGGATGTTGAGCAGCACTGATGAAAAGATTTTGGGAGCGTTCGAGAGAAAGATCCTTCGTAAAATCTACGGACCAATTTTCGTCAATGGCGAGTACCGAATACGATGGAACGATGAGCTGTATGGTCTATTCGCCGCAGAAGAGGATGACCGCATCTCCGTCGAAGGGACCAAGTGGAGGACAACCTGACGAAACATGGAGCTTCCAACTGCCGCCAGCAAGCGCCAAACAGAAATGGCTGGCGCAATTCCTTACAAGAGGCGGAGACCGACTTACGGTTGTAGGCGCCATCTAAGTAAGTAAGTAAATTATCAATTTTGTTTTAGTTATAAAAAAAACATTTTTCAAATGTGGACATTTAAGAAAATTTACTCAAAAAATAATAAAGTTCTTCAAAAGATCACTGTGCATTATTTTTTGCAAAAATCTCGAGCGGTGGAATCGTTTTAAAAAATGTCATATTAAAACTTTAAATGTTTTTTCAAAACCCATATTCGGAAAGTAGACAAGTTTAAGAGTTATAGAGGAAAAATCACATAAAATCAATATATGACTTTTATTTTAAAAAATGATCTCTCGGCTGAATAAATTTTTACAAATAGAATTAAATTGTAATTCATATGAGAAATTTTATAATTTATTTGTTCCGTAGTGTATTAACATTATTTCCATAAGATTTAAATTATAAAATAAATTTATTAAATTTATTAATATAAGTGATAGAATGAAATTTATTTATTATTAAATTAGTTTGTTAGTTTGTTTATAATTAATTTATTTTTTAATTTGGCTTCGGTCAAATTTTCGGTTTCGATCGGACACTACAGATCGTCCTCTTCATACCAAAAACGCCAATGTGAATATAAATAAATTGGTAAATGATTGCATAAAGCGTATTTTTTATACCCCAACGCGTAAGGGGTATATTAACTTTGTCATTCCGTTTGTAACGCCAATAAGGAGGCGTGGCAGGCATAGAAAAAAAATATATATTTCTGATTAGCATCACCTCCTGAGACGATTTCCGTGTGTCCGTCTGTCGACACGGTTGCAGCCGTAATTTTAAGGCTATCGCAATGAAATTCAAAACATAAGTTGTATAAGTAAAAATGGGCCAATTAGGATGGAAACCACGCCTACCTTCCATAAAAAGTGACTTTATTTCAACAGTAAAATGTTTTTAAAATCCACAAAAATTAAAGAAATGTCTTGAAATTTAGCACTAAAGCTTTGATCTGCAATTTAAATCCACGCCTACCTCCCATGAAAACCACGCCTAACTCTCATAAAAGTGGCTTTATGTTAAAAGTAAAATCTCTAAAAAAAATACTGATCAAATTAAAGAAATGTCTTAAAATTTTACACAGGCTTTGATATTTAACCCTAGAATTGTATCGCGAGGTAAAAAAAAAAACCCCAGACTGGTTTAAATCTCGCGCCAGACACAAACGTCTTACGTTTACGGCCCGGGACCATAACCATAATTCTGTTTCTACGTCTGAGAGTAGAGGGAGCACTCTCGCGGTATCCATACCACATGGTAGCTCAAGCAGTGAACATTAGAAGTGCGTCTGGGGTGTTTTTTCACCCCGCGATACAGTTTGTGTATATTTCTCGTCATCTTAAAGTTTTTTTTTATTTTAGTGTTGTTTAATCTTTTTGGGCAAGTAATGAGTGTATGGCGGCTCCACTTCACATATATTCATCATCATCGGAATCATCGACAGAAAATATGGAGTCAAATGCTCCAAGTGTCAGGCCTTCGTGTGTCCAGACCACAAATCTGTTATCTGTCAGGATTGTGATGAGCAAGAATGAGAGATAAAAATCGAGTTGAAAAATGTTTAATTATAAATTTAATATTCTTCTCAATAATTGTACTTTATAATTGCACATAGAGATGCTTTTTTCCAATTTGAACGAAATTCTTATTCATTGTAACGATCTGTGCGGCAAAAATCGTTTTTTCAAATTCTTCCTATTTGCGCACTTTGATTTCTCAAAATAAATAGCATTTTTGGAAAACTGTTCAAGACCACTATAATACCCCTTACACATAGTATCTCGCCTTTAGAACCCCGTTTTTAATTATTACTTATTTAAAAATTACTGGATTAAGTCAAAAACTCATTGAGATATCGTAATTTTAACGAAAAATAAAATTTCTGCTAGTTTTTCACGTTTTTTGCCCTTGTTGGTCAATATTCCCGGACCCTCCAAACTTTTGGCCAAAACAATTTAGTTCACGTGATTCTAAGTGAAAAGACGAAAAATTGAGCTCCCATGGAACCATCAAATCCACACTGTGCCCGAGATACAGGCCCTTGAAAATTGGGGTATTTTTTTCATCCCGCGATACAGGAATAGGTAAAAAAATAGCAATACAGTTCTAGGGTTACTATAGACCATCACTATGATATATGGGAAAATCGGATAAAAGCCACACCCACTTCCCATACAAAGTGGCTTTATTTTCAACGTAAAATCTCTTAAAAATCCACAAAGATTAAAGAAACGTCTTGAAATTTTGCACATTCGCTTTGATCTATATCATCTCTGTAATATAGACATAGAGACGTCATGCAAAGTGACGTCATCAAAATAGGAAAACTTTCGTTAATATATAAAACTGAATCTCATGGTGTATATCTGTGAATATCATGGCTAAAGACTTTGAATATACTTTAATATAGCCGAGGAGGGGTATTTTAGCTTCGGTACCCTGCCGAAGCTCCTCCCTTATTGTTTTTTCCGGAAACGGAAGCTAAATTTAAAATGTATATTATGACGGCATGCATCATCCACTTTCGAAAAGAAATTTTGGAAAAGGTGGATTTTTTTAAGTCATTCGAATCTTTAAACTCGATCTATCTAAAAACATAAAAATGCACATTGGCGTTTTTGGCATGATGGGGACGATATGACACTTGAAGTCTAAATAATCCATTTATCTATTAATAAGAAATGATTTTTTACTACAACACAATTTATTTAATTTTTTTGTGGCCAGATGCGTTTATTAAACCAACTCTGATGACATCATTGAATAACGCCGAATGCCTCATTCGTAATAAAGGGCACTTGGTCAGCACCCTGACCAAATGGAAAGCAACAACTGCACGTATTACGGATAGTTTTTGAATAGTCTTATAGAGTGCTAAAATCTTGAAAAACTAACCAGCACGTTATTAGTCATTTTCTTGAACCACCAAGCCACAAGTGTGCGAGTTTTTCAGATCAATAAGTGTCAATCAAAATCTTATTTACAACACACTTCAAATACAATAGCCTGTATTTGAAACAGTATGCATCTAAAAAAGATTTCAAGCTAATTTTTGTTCCAGCACTAATTCTTTGCTGGGTAACTACGAAAATTTTAGCATTTACAATAAAATATTTCGTGTGCTTGGATGCTCTTAATATGATTAAAATTACTGCTGTCTACGAATATAATTAAACAAAAAAAAAATAAATATTTCTCATTATTAAGAAGATTAAAGCATATCAAAACTAGAAATGTTGCTTAACGGTTTAAATTTTTTTTTTTATTACACACATTTCCAAAATTATAAAATGTACGCATCTATACCTCTGTTGAAGCTTTTAGTTGGCATGACATGCAATATTAGCCCATATAATGAACGGTCAAGCATATATTTCTGGCAACAGGGTGAGGCACGTTTTAAAATAACTAAAAAAAAAAACAAAATTCTCCCATGACTTAATTTTCACTTTCTCGATGGCGTCCGCAGGGCTTCAAACATAAGTAAAAGAAATTTACAATAATTTAGGTATTGCAATTTACTGGTAACAAAGTAAACGTTGTTTATTATTATGTATTTTTTTCGTTATACGCAAATTTTCCACTAAGTATGGTTTTTTGATTTAGCCACCACTAGAACCACCTAACGTAGAATCACCCACAAGTAATTAAAATCACAATAGCAGCTTTTTTTTAATTTTTCTGTGCTGAAATTACCTACACCGAGAAAAAAAGCAAAAGGTAAATTACCTAAGTCAGCTTGGGTAAAGATAATTGTATGGGAATTATTAACTTATGCTTATTCACCTAAGCAATTTATTGTTTGATACATGGCTTTGATAGCACATACTTCGATAACCTGCAAAAAAAAAGTATTTGATTCACCTAAGCACAACATCCAAAAACACAAAATTAAAAAACAACTAGGCTTAAGCATAGTTTTGAGTTATTTTCTGCAAATGTTATTTTTGAATTTAAAAGTGAGTTTATTACAAAAAAAAAAACATTAAATTATCAAATCTATCCTTCTCTCGTGTGTGTAATGATTTTTTTTTTGCAGAAAATAGCTCAAAACTATGCTTTAGGCATCCTTGCTAGTCGTTTTTTAAGCTTGTATTTTCGGATTTTGGGCTTAGGTGAATCAAATATTTTTTTTCTTTTGGCAAAGTACCGAAGTATGTGCTTTCAAAGCTATGTATTAAACATAAAATTGCTTATTGGTGAATAAGCATAAGTTTATAATTCCCATACAATTCTCTTTACCCAAGCTGACTTAGGTGATTTACCTGTTGCTTTTTTTCTCGGTGTATAAAAACATTTCCTAATTGGAACGTAATTGGGGCAGCTGCCTCACCTTAGAAATAAAATGGCATATAGCTCGTTTTCTTCAATAACGTCATAGTCCAAAAACGCTTAAATTGAGTAAACCATGCATAAAACTTTATTCAGCCAGGATCTATATTATATGTCGTAAATAAATCATAAGCCACGAAAAGATTGGAGCACAGTTGCGCTGTACCATAAATTTTGACGTGTTTTATGTTCTTTTTGTATTTTTGTATGAAATAATGTTTCTGAAATACGCAACAGTGTTGGCACAGTAAAACTAATCAACTTTTTCAGAGAATGTAATCTGCTCCAAAATTCTTCTGCAAATATATATAGTGTGAAACTAGATGGTCACAAAAATACAAGATAATGGCATTGTTTAAGGGACATTTTATAGATATAATGGCCGATCTTGAAAAACTCTTCCACGAAGGAAATTCTGGCACAATAAAAGCTGCTTTCCAATTGCTTTCTGCTGCTGGATAGACCATATTTATTCTGGCGTTATGTCTTTTTGCCAAATACAGTCAGATTCTTGAGCCGGTGGCCAATATACTGCTGTCAAAACACTTGGATCTAATTAAGTGCGCTGCGCATATCAAGATTACAACTGTTAAAGAACAACTATTTAGCAAAAAAATAGCTGAAGCTGTAAATGTTGATTTACGCCTTCCGGGTATAGTTGGTCGCCAACAACATAGAGCGAATCATACAGATGCGTCGCTAAGGGAATGATTCAGGCGTTCTTCAAACGGAATGGTCATTTCAGCCTTTGAAAGGACTTTGACCGAGCTTCTAATGATCAATTATGCTGTGATATGAAATGTTTGCACACAAATGATCGAGAACTGGACCTACATGTTTTACGCCGACTCCGAACGGCTTAAGAAGTTCTCAAGAAGCTTTTCATGGCAGTTTTTACTCTCTGAGGTGACGGCCGAAAAGAAAAATTAATTCAATTGAAAAAACTTTCTGTGTCGAATGGAGGATTCGAACCTGGGTTCTCTGGCTTAAGAGTCACACACTCTACCCACTACGCCACGTGGCGGCCGTATCGAGATTCATTAATATCATCATTAGAAACACGATTCAGCGAAGACAACTCACCTGCTTTTTATTTGTTGCAAAATTGTCTGATTTATACGCATTAGGTGGATTGCAAGCGGAAATATAGCTATGGCGTTTATTGTGGTCAAACAAATCAACCTTAGATGTTGATGTGATAGATGTTGATGTGTTGATGTGAATATAAAGAATCTACTATGTGTATCCACAAGTAAACAAAGGCATTAAAATTATTTGACCATTGCCATAACCAACTGCATCTATAAAAAGGACTTTCAGTTCATATAGGCATGTCAAAACTTGGCTGCGATCAACAATAAACGAAGGTCGCTTGAAGGCCTGTGTATGCTCAGCATCGCAAACTGGTGGAGACAATGTTTATATACAATGTTTTGCAGAGATTTTTTGAAGTTCCCAGAAAGATTTTATTTGCTTAAAACTAAATCATAAGTTATTTAAATTTAATTGTACGTTTCATTTTGATTACCTTTGGGCCCCCCTATGACAAAGGCTGTCTACGACCTTGAGCAGCCCTTAGAGCATAAGATAAAAAATTTTAAACTTTGATTTTTTTTAAACGCATCACATTGATGAAATTAACGCAAAATATTTAAAATAAAAAATTTAACCGGTAATTTTTATGCTATTAGCGCGACTTAACTATTCTCAAATACGTACTTTCTATATACCATAGACCTTTGCTCAGCCCTATAGAAAATGCTTCGGACGCTCATGCATACAGTTCACCCTGTTATATTTCAACAGCGACAGCTACCTTTTCATATATTAAATTATTTTTGCTGAGTCTGTAGACGTTAGTGAGTGTGAGTCTTATTGTCCTAAACAAAAAATGACCTTTCAGGACATAAGCCAGAGATGTATTCATTCAACGCCTGTACAATGAGTTGTCTAGGTTTGTCCGTTTATTCCATGACAGAAACTTAGATGTTCTAATATATGTATTATGCTAATTATATGCAAAAACATTTTATTAACATATGAATACCTTATCTAAAAATTAAAATGTTTTTCCAATGAGCTTGTTACATTTTGCAGTTTAAAATTTTGCCTTTTGCAAAGTCATCTTTGGTTTATGTGGTTAATTTGTGTGAGTGGATGTGTGTGTGTGTGGGTGTGTGTGGAGATTTTCGACCAAAACTACCATATTTGAAAGACTGTCGTAACCATTCGGATTTGTGGTTAAATGAGGCTTTTATTGTTGCCACAACTTTATTGTGCTGAGTCAGTGCAGCATGCTTTAGGCATTTACAATAACAGTTTTTCAAAAAGTTCTCTAAATTATTTCAAAATTTTTTACATTTATGTGGTTTACTTGAAAAACATATATTTGTTTGCAAACATTTATTTCATTTGCTTACTAAAATACAAATGTTTTCTCTTTTTGGAATGTCGGCAAAGTTCTGCTAATAACATAATTTTAGTTTGCTAGCGCGATCAACTTTTATGTTAATATAGAACAAGTTGCAAATTAAAAACTATTTTGTTACTTATGTATCATGTTTTACAATGATGTAGGAAACAATTTTAATTGTTATATGGTTCTACAAAATCGCTGACTAAACAACCTGTTGAAAAAGGGTTCTATGTATTGAAATTGAGGCAAAATAATACTTTAATTCATACTAAAGAAAGGAAACCTTGGAAACTGGACACGGTCAGTTATAAATGTTCGTTTCAAGTTTTAGTCTTTGCGTCAGTGATGTTGAAGAGCCTCATCTGGTGGAATTCTTGTACAGGTAACTATCATAGCTTTCGATTTGCACCAGTTAATGATATGAAGGCACTCAACCAGAGCTGTGCGATAATGATTATGAATGCAGCAATCCTACATTTTAAAAATTACAATTGAAGTAATCGTTCATCGACTGATCTGAGATTACGATTGCAGTAATCGTAATTTTGACAAAGTCGAAATGAGGATTACTGTAATCGTAATCTTAGCTAATTCGATGAAGGATTACTTTAATCGTAATTCCGCTTTTTCTTTGATTCCCAACATACTTGCGAAAAAATGGAATAAATAAAAATTCTTAAAGAAGAAGGCTATGGAATTCCGAAAATCGGGCGTTGAATTAATCGCAGCCATAGAGTGATTCAACATTTTTTTAACAAACCTCAAATTTACGGCAAAACAAAATGTTCGGGCAAAAAAAAAAATACTCTTACCGTGATCAGCGGAAAATAATCCGAACTGCGAGCAACACTACACACAGTTTAAAAGAGTTGCGGAGTTTTGTTGCTGAAAAAGTTTCCCGAACACCGGTATTGAGAGTGCTACATCAGTGTAAACATATCCGTAGTGAACTTGTAAAGTGTGTTTCTGCTCTTGCTAGCAAACATAAGAGAACGAGCTTGGAATTTGCAAGAAGGAACATAGGAACAAATTGACTACCAGTCAGCTTTTCAATAATGTTTTAAAAAAGGGTCCCACGTTGAAGTTTAATTTTGACATGTCATTTTTGCTGATAAGAAAAAATGGAATCTTGATGGCCAGGATGAATTTTGACATTATTAATACGACATACGCCGCGAATCACTTCTGTTTTCAAAAAGAAGTTTTGGTGGAGAGAAAGTGATGGTGTGGGGTAGTTTTTCTGAAATTGAAAGTTGAAGCATGAAGAGCGCTGACTACACTCGTGTGCTGGAAAGCAGTTTGACTCCACTTATGGAAAGAAACGGACATACACAACTAGTTTTCCAGCAAGATAATGCGGCAATCTACGTAAATCGATATGGTTTCAGGCCAATAACATTGATTTATTGGAGTGGCCGGCGTACTCTTCAGATTGTTATCCCATCGAGCATTTATGGGGAGTACTTGTACGCCAGGTGTATAAAAATAACAGACAATTTGGCAACGTGAAAGAACGGAAATCAGTAATTTTCGAAGAATGGACTAAAATTGATTCAAACACATTAAAAAAAATTAATTGCAAGTATAACAAATCGCATTTACAATATTATTGGAGCCAATGGAACAGTAATTTAATATATTCTTTTTTTATAAATTCAATAAAAATCGTTTTTATTAAAAATATTGAAATGGCGTTATAAATATGAGACAGCATCAAAAGTGATATTAAGCAATAAACAATGTACCGTTATTAGAAAGAGTTCACTTTTGCTCACTTTTGTTGTTGTGCATAGATGACCAAATTCGCAAAACATTATCTATTGTTTAAACTGGCCGTTACAAAAATATTTCAAATTTCGCAGTGGCGTTATATTTATGAAACATACCTTACTTCATAAAATGTATTGCAATGAGAACAAATTTTTTCACAACTTAAGTCTATCATCAATAGCAACATATTAAATCTGTATATATAAAACTAAGTGGAAAAATGCATATGTTTCCCTCTGCTGCCCGTCATTTTCAAACAATTTGATTAATTTTTTTTTTGATGTAGATAATTATGATGCATAGGTTAAAGGTTAAAAAAAAATAGAGTTGCTTTCTACATTTTTTATTTTTACGAATTCGGTGGGCGAACACTCTAGGTAAAAATGAGTCACTAAATCCGAATCCGTTTTCAGAATATAAGAAATGATGTAATTTTTTTACCATAGGCTTTCCACCTTAATTTTTACGAATTCGGTGCTGCTAAAAATGGATGGCTGAATCCGAATCCATCGTCAGAATTTAAAAGTAACGTGAAAAACAAGACACTAAAATCCTCTACAATTTTTTAAAAAAGCACTATGTCTTTTTACAATGCATCAGTGTGCTTTTTCTCTAAATTGGTGCTAAGCAGATTCACCAAAACTGCGCAACTGGATTGTTATTTATAAGTACGCTTTAGTTGCGCAGTTTTGGTTAATCTATTGCGCACCAATTCAAAGAAAAAAGCACACTGATGCTTTGTAAAAAGACGTTTAGGAACTCAGCCATATATAGATTATTAACAACTACACCGAGAAAAAAAGCAATAGGTAAATCACCTAAGTCGGCTTGGGTAAAGAGAATTGTATGGAATTATAAACTTATGCTTATTCACCTAAGCAATTTATTGTTTAATACATTGCTTTGCAAGCACATACTTCGATACCTTAAAAAAAAAAACAAATATTTGATTCACCTGAGCCCAAAATCCAAATATACAAAATTTAAAAACAACTAGCATGGATGGCTTAATCATGGTTTTGAGCTATTTTCTGCAAAAAAAAAAAAAATACGGCTGCGTCATTAGACACACGAGAGAAAGATAGATTTGATAGTTTAATGTTTTCTTTTGCAATAAACCCACTTTTAAATTTAAAAATAACATAAACTGAATTAAAAAACACACGTTAATATTCACACCAGTAAATTTTATTACATTTCATCAACAGAAAGAAAAGAAAAAAAAAAAATTTGCCCACCGCGTGGAATCGAACCTGGAACTTTTGGTGCCAGTCCATCTCTTTAAAAGTGGTGTATAAAAATTACCAAATTCGTTTTGATGAAGTACTTGGAAGGCTGAAAGCGGCCAAAGCCATCTTAAAAATTATACTAGGTTTTTTTTCAATTTAACATAAGCTTTTTCTCGGTGTAGCTGAACCCCCGCCCGCCTCGCTAGGTACTTCTTTTTTTTAACAGGCTTACATACATATAGCTATGTATGTGCAGATGAAAGTGTCTGTTTTTTAGTTTATGTTCGCCCATAACCAAATTTGTTAAAATTTAGGTGGTAATCCTATGGTAAAAACAAAGGTGCGACACACGAGAGAAGCGAAGTTTTATTTGTAAGAATAAGAAACATTTTTTTAAACATTTTCTCCTCTGTAAGCCTCAGTCTTCAACAATTGCTAATAAATATTCAACCAATTCTACAGTACTAGCCAAAATTATTCAAATATATATATAGGGAAAACAATTCAATGCATTTTATTTGAACAGTTTTCCTAAAATACTAGTAGAAAATACTAAAAAAAAAAAATCCATAAAAGATTTCTCAAATCAATTCTTCCGCATCTAAAATTGAGGACCGCCCACGACGTTTTAAGCAAAGCACTGTCGCCATTGATTTACGATACATCGTTAATTGTTTTTGGTTCATAAACAAAATGCTACCGAATCAATTCTAAATCCAGTGCCAACACCAAATTCTCCCTGTCGTAATAATGAAAGCGCGCCAACTTAATGACTGGCAGCACGGCAACGCTACACAGTCAATGGAATAGAAGAGTCACCGCGAGAAAAACATCTGGAAATAAATTTTTTTTTTTTTTTTTTTTTTTTGTATGCATAAGAACTGCATCAAAAATATTTATGACATCAATAAAAATTAAGAAAAAGACAAATTTTTAATGCTCATCTCTATGAATGTGTGTTTGTTTATATGTTTGTCGCCTGCTTAATGCCCATGTTAGTGCTTCCACCACCCCAAACATTTTATAAAAATTTACAAATTGTAGACGAAATGCAGCAAATCATCCATAACCACGAGCACCTCCAACCCCTACATTTTCTCTGAGCTTCACTGTGTGTCTACAGTTAATTGTCTGGAATTATTTTTGTCATAAACTTCGTCATCTTTGAGCTCGTCATCGTCAACATCAGCGGCAGCAGCAGCAGCAGCAACGTCAACATAAACATTTCGTTGGCGATCGTCAAAACAATTTCTAAAATTCTTAAATTTAGAAAAGCCATGCAAACAAACAACAATAAGAAATACAACAAAAAGTGTAAACAAATTGTTTGACAACTCGTTTCTCCTGGCCTTAATTTGTCAGCCACTGCCACTGCTATCGCCGCTGCTGTACAATGTAAGCTGTAATAGTTTAACAACTATTTGTGTTGTTGTTGTTGTTTTTGTTGTTGTTAATTTAATAAAAAGCCATGTGTTTGGCGTGCGTGGAGTGACGCGTGTTGATGTTTTTGTTATTATTTGTCACCTCGTTATATTGAAGATTCAAAAAGATAAGGGGACTGGAGGAAATGAGCCCCAACTCACCCTACCCCTCCGTCATTTTAATCGCTGCCATCGAATCACCCTCGCTACTTTAAGACGAGTAGGAGTCATAAAATTATCGTCATCTTTGCTATCGTTGTTGTTGTTGTTGGTGCCATTTGTCAAAGTGTTGCCTTATACCGCTTGCAGAACATGGTTCACTTGCTACTCTCCCAAACACCGGGTGTTGATGTCTTCAATTAAAACAACCGCAGATGTGGCATCCCTGAAAGCATTCGCATTCGTATTCGTATCGCACGAATTTAATAATTTGCTGCGCCTATAGCTACAGGAAGCTGACTGTGAACAGCAAAATTAGGGAGGGGGTTGGTGGGCTCATCGGGTACAGATCAGATTGGTTTCATGTCAGCAAAGAATTAATTTTAATACTTTTGCAATTTCAGTGAATACATTTTTAGTCACGTTGTAATTGCGCGCTGCACAGTGGTCAAAATTAGAGATTTCAAAATAAAACAACAAAATTAAAGTTATAACTAATTACGAAGACGTCAGGAAAGAGTCTTGTTTTTTAAAACTTTACAGGAACAAATCGACCGAGAAACTTCTTATTCTACTTAGCTGTCATGGAGAGGGAAAAGTTTTTGAACCTTTGAGGTCCAAACCGAAGCAAGGCCGAGGGTACAAAAAAGTTCAAGATGGATTTACACTTATTTCACACTTAAAGCTAAATCAAAATGACCAAAAGCGAAACAAATAGCAAATATATGAAACAAGGGCGCAGCCAGGATTTTGTTCAGGGGAGATCGAAATTATTTTTTTCATGTGGCTTATAAGTAAACGTGTCAGCCGTTAGTTTGTAATAAAAAAATTAAGCTTTATTAAATATTAATAAATTCTATGCTTTTTAATTACGAGTAAAAGAAAAAATGTTTTGAATTTCTAAATTTAATACTAAAATTTTTATTTTTCTATTGTTCAGGTGGTGGCAACTGCCTCCTCGACAAAATTAATATAATAACGATACAAATGTCTGCGTTTTATGCATGTCGTATGTTAATTAAGCTCTTTATATAGAAAGGTATTATTAAAATTAGCTTAAATACCTTCGTTAATCATTAACCCGTTCCGATTGCGGTCGCCGATTGCGATGATTTTTTTTTAGGAATTGCTTATTTTGATTCCTTGATCACAATTTCTGAGTTTCAATAAAACCGAAATTCTGGTTTCCTGGAAAATGGGTGTTGCTTTAAAGCAACGGTGGACATAAATGTGTTATATTTTCACTTGAAATGGAGCTTTTATTTGTTAAACTTTAAGTTTGATCTTTTGGCTTTAAATTTCTGTCAAAATTTGCAAAATAGCATCTTTGTTTACATTTACTACACTGTAAACAAAAAATGACCAAAAATGTGATTTTTTCATACACTCACACTCATACACTCCAAAGGTACATACACCTCTCCTCCTCAAGAAAGTGAAATTTTTGAAAAAACAGTATACTGAAATACAGAACAAACATTATTTTTTAAAGCAAAATTTCAAGCGAAGATAATATTGAAAATATTACAGCATTTAGGCAATAAAGACTTTTGACCTGCAGAAAACTGGTCAACTTCCTTTGTTTTTAAAGGATTCTTAAAAATAAAGAAATTCTTTCTTCGAAAAATATTCATCATATGAGCTCTTCTCAAGATATCAAACGTGTAACGTAATTTGGGTTGTTCTTAAATACGTGTTTATAAACATTTTTCAACTTTTTAAATTCATATTTATTGATTTAATCTCTTCTTAAAATAGTTCAACTTTATTTAATTTTCGGTTTTAAATTCAAAAAATTATACCATACTACAGGGCCGTAGCTAGATTTTTTTCCAAAATTAGAAAACAGTAAAATAATAATAAAAACAAAAACTTTTAGGGGGGCTTTTGAGTAAAATTTTTTTCTAAAATTATTTCAAGAGGTGAATTGGGTAATTTTAAAAACATCAAAAAAAAATTTTTTTTATGACTAATTTCGACGATGTGTTTTGCTTCAAATAGACAAATTATTGATAAATATGCTTTCCCGAACGTCGACAAAATTTTTTGTTTGATTTTACGATGAGTTTAATAGGCAAAATTTTTATTGAATTATCACAAAAATAATTTAAAAAAAAAAATGAAGTTCGAAACCGCCCCCTTAAAGTTTCCATTTTTATTATTATTTTAGTGTTTTCTTATTTTGAAAAAAATTTGTTAGTGCTGCGACCAATATTTCGCTAGCATGGCCTTGCCTTACTATACGCTTCAAGCAGTTCCTTCAAGATGTCATATTTTTGAAGCAAAATTCAACGAGACAAATACAAAAAAAACAAAAGGAGAATCAAGTGTTCACAACAAAGGTAAAATGCAACTAGTAAGGGTGGAGCTTCGGTAGAGTTCCGAAGCTAAAATACCCCCCCCCCCGCCCCCGTGACCATATTGAAGTATATTCGAAGTCTTTAGCCACGACATACACGATAACATCCAGTTTTATATATGAACGAAAGTTTTCCTATTTTGATGACGTCACTTTGTAGGGGAAGTAGGCGTGGTTTTGATCCGATTTTGCCATATATCGTAGAGATGGTTCATATTATAAATCAAAGCTAAAGCGCAAAATTTTAAGACATTCCATTAATTTTTGTGGATTTTTAAGAGACTTAACGTTTAAAATAAAGCCAATTTGTATGGGAGGTAGGCGTGGTTTTCATTCGATTTTGCCAAATATCATAGTGGTTCTCTATGTTATATATCAAAGCCTATATGCAAAATTTCAAGACATTTGTTTAATTTGAGCAGATTTTTAAGAGATTTTACTTTTAAAATTTTTCCAAATTTCATAGCCAGGATTAAAACTGAAGAGCAAAAGTCACCTGCCAAATTTCAAGGCTTTTCTTTAATTTTTGTGGATTTTAAAGACATTTTTCGGTTAATATAGAGTCACTTTGTATGGAAGGTAGGCGTGGTTTTCATCCGATTTGGTACATTTTTAAAAATAAAATTATATTACGCAGTACGCGTTGGGGTATAATATATGCAAAATAACAAAAGCAAGCGCATAAACAAAGTGAAAATTACCCTCAAAAGTGTGTAAATAGGTACTGAAAGAGTTAAAGTATAATCAAAAAATTTGAAAATGCAAATGCCACCAAAATTAAAATATTTCTGACTTGTGCCAAGAATATCATAATATTTATTTTAAAGTTAGATAAATTGTTGAATTTCTCTGTGCTTGCTTTAAGATTTGAAGGTCTTAAAGAGTTTCTAGTTATTTAATTTCGAAGGTTTTAAACTTAACAGACACTCTTACGTACAATTAAGTAATAAGTAATAAAATAGTAATAGAATAAACCCAAATTTAGAAAATTTCGGACCTGATACAAAAAAATGTGGGATATTATTTTAATGTTTTCTATCACACTTAAGTTGAATTTTTCATGTGTCTTATAAAAAGCCAGAAGTTGTCGATTTATGTTGAATAGTTTATAATAATACACAATAATTATAATATTTTTTGTAATAATTTGCTTTATAACACAGTGTGACCGCTAAAAAATTACAAAAACCATTTGTAGAAATTCGAATTGGTTGATCAGGCACCGTATTCTCCAGACTTGGCTCTCAGTGACAATTACCTGTTCCCAAACCTCAAACGGTGACTCCAAGGAAAGTTTTTCAGATTAAATGAGAAAGTTTCATACTACAGAAAGTGCATCGATATGTTGAAATGAAGACAACTAACGGCATTTTTTTTTTGTTCCTCCAATTTTGGTTTTTTTTTCAATTTCAATTTTGGTCATCCATCATTTTGATAACTAAGCCCACTGTGCTGTAATTATTTATGCCCATCGTCATGTTGTCGTCAAGAACAAAAAAAAAAAAAGAAACACTTTCCTGTCAATAAAATCAATTTAATATGAATTTTTCCATTAGTCGCTCTCGTCATCGTCGTGATCCTCAACCGTCGCCAGTGATCTGCATACGACACTCAACTCAACTCAACTCTGCTCATTGTCGGCCTCGGCCTAGCTACAGTGATGTGCCAACGGGCACTTTTAAACAAAATTGAAAAATATTCGAATAGAATTTTTAGCAGAAGCCAAAAATAAAATAAGGCACAATTGAAGTATACAACTACAACTAAAACGATAACCATTAAGAAAGCGCAGCCAGCAGAAGCATAAAATCCATGGTAATTTCTGAACATGCCACTGAATTATGCCATCGAACAAGCGGATGAACGTACCGTGGAGCTAATGCTGCATCCAACATGAGGCTACATGTGTCTGGAGGGCATTTTTCGTTGCATTGTTAGAACGTGCATTCGATGAATTGGGATGAATGGATTGGTCCTAAAAATAGGAAGCTTATTTCTCTACTTGCTTCAATCATTTTGAATGGATTAACACGCGCGCCACTCGGCTTTTTGTTACTAGCCACTAACAACAGAAGCCACAGCTGTAAAATAACCATGCTACTAGTACGTATTGGCAGGCGGCACAATTCGTCGTTGTGACTGGAAATTTCTGAAATTTTGTGACGCCAGATCATTAGACAAGTTGACGATGACGACTGAATATGGTGCATGGTGATGTTGACGGTTTCATTCCCTTCACAATAGCAACGCAAAGCAATATTGCCTCCAAAAACTCATCCCCATCATGGTTTGAGCATCATTTGAATGCACAGTTCTTGTCTCAAATCAATTTTTACTAAAAACTGTAACTTTAAAAATTTGTTCATTAAAAAGTGGAACAAACAGGCGGATTTCGAATAATTATAGTAATATATCTTCTATCTATACAGATATATATATACATGTATACATAAAACAAAGTCGGGTTAGTTACTCCATTTATAACTTAAGAATGTCTCCGCCCCAAATAACAGAATAACTGTTAAGACATCGGAAGAATTGAAGAAAAAAAACAAAAAAATTATGAAGAAAAATATATAAAAATAAATTCAAATGACCATGACAAAAACAGAAAGATGCAAGGGAGAGAGCGTGTACTCAAAATTGGCAAACCTCACGAGTAGTTCTGCAGCTACCTGGTTCATTGTATCATGCAAATGAAAACTCAAATTAATTTCTTGTTGTCAAACAGTGATGTCAGATTCGATCTCGAAAAAATTTTTCAAGTAAAGCTCACGCTACTTTCGCCGTTTACGCCACGTTTTGCTTACTCTTCTTCTGTCTTGAGCTTGGGAAAAACATAAAGAAACAGACCTAAAAAAGTTAGAAAGAAAAAAAAAATAAATAAATCATGAAAAAAAATCACAACATATATTAAGGTGGGTCAAAAAATAAACACTTTTTTCGACACTCATATTCTGGGAGCTAAATTCAAGTAGATCTAAAATCCAAAAGGATATCGAAATCGGTGGAAACGTCTGCCAGCGGTTTTGATTTAAAAAAAAATCACTTTTTCGCCAAAAATCAAAGGCTTTTCCGCTGCTAGTTTTTATAAATTTGAAATAACTACCCAAAAGTAGGGTACAAATGAAAGGTTTCTAAGACTCCAAAGTTCTGAATAGGTAGATTGTTAGATTCGAGAATTTCTTTAGTACAACAGTGTTCAGAATTCTGTCCAAATTTTGGGTATTTTTCACAAAAAGCGCTATAAATCTGCTATTTTTTGGTAAATTTTAGAAAATTTAGTGTTGTTCAATAACACCTGATGTAATATTGATGTAAATAAAAAAAAAAAAAATTAAAATAGTGGAATCACGAAGAGTTTTCTTTAATTCAATTCAAAGACTATCCAATGCAAATTCATTTAAAAAATGAAATTCCACCATTTTGAATTTTTATTCACAACTTTGGGGTCTAGATACCTTTTTCAAATTTATAAAAACTTACAGCGAAAAAACCGTTGATTTTTGGCGAAAAAGGGATTCTTTTAAATCAAAACCGCTGGCAGACAGTCAAACCGTTTTCGATATCCTCTTGGATTTAAGAAGATCTTGAATCCAGAATTCAGAATATGAGTGTCGAAAAATTTTTTTTTCTACCCTGAACAAAACGATCCACCTTAACATATATATTACAATTTACAGCTTTCATGAACATTTATTGAAGTCTTTTCCGTACTTTTTGATAAATTATCTCAATTTTACAGAAAACTAAATTACTCTAAATTTTATGGAAACAGACCTGATATTAAGGTTATGTAACTTGTCATTGTACTAAAATCGACATTCAATCCAATCGGTAATTTTTGACGGTGCATTTGATTTTTCCCGGCGGATTAGTTCATAGTTCTGTGACGTTTTATTTTTGATCGTGATTTTCAAACAATTAGTGGCCTTCGAAAATGTTATTTTTGTGAGGCTATCATATCTATGACTGCATTCGCCATGCTAATACCAGACGCTTTTGACCGACATGCACTGAAGTTTCAAAAGAAAACATCATAAACAAATTCATTGAATTATTTATTATTATTTATTAGTACATTACAAAGATTTTTTTAAGAATTCAATTTCTTATATACTTCAGTTTCTTAGATCTTAACGGACAATTATGATAGTATTTACATTTAATGCACTTTAGTTTCTCTTATATCAACATGAGAATGGTACGTGGACGGAATTCACAGAAGAATCGCTGGTACGCCCGATATACACTTTCCCGGCTGAAAAAATTTTAACTGCTTTAAATACACCCACTTAAGAGGAGTACTCCTGCCAAAGAGGAGTTATCAAGCTATCAACGGTAATGGAAGTTATCGCTATGAGGTTCGTCGGGTGAATTAACAAAAGAATAGATCTCGACGACAATCAACAAAATATCCCCTTGGAACCTCCAGACACAGATGAAATACTAGAAATAATGCTACAAAAATTTGCAAGAAGTAGTTGAAAGTTTTTTAAAAAAAAATAGGTTATAAGGCAACCCAGTAACTGGTCCATTGATCCTTCCAATATGGGACTGATACAGTAGTAAAGCAGTAAGGAGAGGAACTTGTCAGGCTGAATCACGTACTTGACATTACTATAATATGTCTTTCCGGCCACAGCACTATTTATGATAATGACGGATGAAATGCCCAGACTAGGGTTTTTGCTTTGCATTTAAAGAACGAACCCAGTTTAGGTTGATTTCATTCTAGTAAAGATAAGAGTTTAATCTAATTTAATACTTGGCAAGAGGTAGTCACCGATGGAGTGTATAATTAACCTATACGGTATGTGGTTTTCATACAACCTAAACATAAATGGATTGCTTGAAGAAAAGGTAATTGCATGGTTTTCATTCATAGTAATTTTAAGAAGAAGAAAGTGACCGGTTTATAATTAGCTGGCTTACTGGCTGTAGCAGTATTACCACCCTGCAACAAAAAAAAAACATCGTGAAACATTGTGAACTTCGATATTACTGAAAAAATATTTTTTTATTATTTAGAAAAACTTAAAAAATGACCAAACTACACAATTTACACGTAAAACACACGTTATAAAAAAAAGCGAAAAATAGAAGTAGCAACTTGGAAGCCAACCTGCACTTTAACGCAGTATAAAGTATTAACTTAATATTGACAATTCGTGATATCTTTGGAATTATGTTTGGATTATGAAAATTTTATGAATAAGCAGCATATCAAAAATATTTAAAAAAACGAAAAAAAAAACGAAATAGCCCTTTCAGCCCTTGAAAGGACTTTGACCGAGCTTCTTGAAATGGTTGAACACAAATGATCGAGAACTGGACCTACATGCTTTATGCCGACTCCGAACGGCTTATGTTCTCAAGAAGCTTCTCATGGCAGTTTTTACTCTCTAAGGTTTGCCATTGTCTGCCGAGAGGTGACGGCCGAACCGAAAAATTAATAATGCAATTAAAAAATCTGTCTGTGTCAGGTGGGATTCGAACCAGGGTTCTCTGGTGTATGGGCGACACACTCTACCCACTGCGCCACGGCCGCCACAAAATTTGTATCTTGACAAAAATGTTGTATTTATGAGCTCAGCATAAGTATACAAATTAAATTTTTTAATTTTTAAGAACTAATATTTTACACTTTCTTAAGGGGATGGGTGCCGTTTTTGTGACATTGTTTTATATTTTTTTTTTTCTGAATGTGCAACATTTCAATAGTTTTTTGTAAATATTTCAAGTAAATCGTGCTAAAACTAACGAAGATGCAGCGTTTCAGGTGAGTGGACCTCAGTTCAAATCGAGACTTTAAATCGATTTTCTGGAAAACAGCATTTTCCAAATCCGTGAACACGATGCCGCAAAATCTACTTGACCGATCGTTTTGAAATGTTTCTACACATAAATCAACAGGTAAAGCCGAAGCGTTTTATTTTTCTTTTTGTCCCCTATTTTAAAATAATAAAATAACCTCAATTTTTCAGCGAAAATCGCGTTTATGACTTCAAAACGCTACAAAAAAAAAACATTTAAAAAAAAACTCTTCGGCATTACCTCGCGAAATGTATTACCTTTTAAACTAATTTTGAATTTTTTTTTGCGGATGATCGGCTAACCTCTTATCGTGTTCACAGCAAAACAACTTTTTTTCGAGGCGCCCCTCCAGAGAATCGGTGCCGCGGATTTATTTATCGATAACTTTTAATTTTTTTTTTCCAAACATACTTAAGAAGTCAATCTATGAACAGTGAATGTCAGTGAACAGTCTATGAAATAAATACACCAACATTATTCATGTCTCCAAAAAAAAAAAATCATGAAAACATGCATTATTTTCGGCTTTAAAACTGTACCATGCCCTTAAGCTACTGTGTTATTGCGTCTGTTCAAGAAAATTTAAAGTGAAAAATACCTTTTTGACGTCGATGTCTGCTGGATTTTAGGTTACAACATAGTCAGAAAGTCAAAATACAGCAGTGGTGGCAATCTTCTGTAAATATGACCTTAAATTCTGGGGAATAAAGACAATGAACTTCGGAAAAATTAGGGGAAAGCTGGAAATTTCAAATTTTCAGCTTAGAAATCTGCCTACAAAAAAACATCGAATTACTTTTTTTTCGTAGGACTAACCCCTGCAAATATTTGGAAGACGAATGGAAGAGAACCTGGTTTTGCGATGCCCTTGCGATTCGTCCAAGGGTTTTTTAGAAGATTGATCGCTTTTCGATCGCTCAAACGATTAATGTGTGATTCAAGAAAAATGTTAAAAATCTTCCTTCGCTCATTCCGACGATCGTTGGAAGATAGGTCGATCTTCGATTACCCAAGCGTCTAATGCGCGATTTCAGAAAAATTGTCAAAACCTTCCTTCGCTCATACCGGCGATCGTTGGAGGTGGATCGCTATTGAAACTTCTGGAAAAAATGTCAAATGTTTTCTTCTCGTTCAGAATCAAGGACGCATTTTAATTTCTTTAAATGATGTTAAGCTGAGAATATTGTCTGATCCAAAGAAAATGTTGGGGATTCATAAACACAAGGAAGAAATCCGATGGATTCCCTTCTTCATTCAGAACTCTTGATGGATTTACTGATAGCCCCGTCATAATTTGTGGCCTATTTGCCAATCTTTTTAAAGAATCATTCTGTTCAGATTCTTTTAACCCTGATGAAGAGTACTTTGAGTATATGAATTCTGAACCCAGGGATTCTTTGGAACATATATCATTTACTCCAGAGTATATTTTAAAGTATATTGGATCAATCGATAAGGATTTTGGCGCTGGGCTCGATGGAATTCCTGCCGCAGTGTTAACACAATGCTTTTCCTTTTTAAGCCAACCACCTTCTTTATTATTTAAGAAATCAATTAACGAAAGGTATTTTCGAATTTTCTGAAAAAAAATCATTAATGAGTCCTTTTTATAACAAAGATTTCAGGAATAATGTTAATAACTATAGGCCTATTCCTAAGCTCTCATCGATTCCCAAATTTTTTGAGCGGATCATGTATGATCGGGTGAAAGTTCACTGTGGACAAGTCATGACAACTCGTTAGCATGTATGGCAGATCCACTGTATCTAAACTTCTCGATTTTACAACAGTTCGATTGAGTCTGGTAACCAGGTCGACTGCGTTAACACTGACTTTAGTAAAGCTTTTGATAAGTTACCACACAATCTTATTTTATTTAAGCTCACAATATTTTCCACAATATTTTGTGAACTTAATTAAATCGTATTTGGTAGAGCGATCTTATCAAATACGTTTTCGAGGCGTATTGTCTTCTGAATTTATTGCTGAATCAGGTATTCCTCAGGGATGCCACCTTGGACCACTTCTGTTTATTTGAGCAATCAATGATGTAACTCACATCATAGAACACTCTCTTCTGCTTATCTATGCCGATGATATGAAAATTTATAGAACGGTAAATTCTAAAGACAATTCAGATCTACTTCAGTCTGATCTGAAATCCTTTGAAGTTTGCTGCCGAGCTCCCGACTCTTCTATTTGCGAATTGCTAAGAACCCTTCTTGGCAATTCATATGCAACTCTTCCCAGCGAATCGCTTAAGGCAACCCTCGGCGATTCATTCGCTAATCTTCCCTGCGAATCGCTTTTATTGCCTCAGCTACTTACAGTCGGCGATACTCGGATGACTCTCAAATGAGCTCGCCGGCGATTGTCTCAGCTTCCAAGCGTTTCTCTGGTGATTCTGTGGCGATAGAATATGTTTGCAGGGATGGTTTTTGACAAAATTCGTTTCAAATAGTTGTAACGTACAGTATGCACTCCTTAACGATAACTATGTGACGAAAATACATTTGAATATTAATCGAAATTACGCGAATATTTGAATCGAATTTTCTCAAAAACCGCTAGTCCTACGAAAAAAGGTATTAAGATGTTTTGTATAGGCGATTTCCTAAACTAATTATTGTAAGTGAGATTTTTCGAAAATCCATTTAGTTTCACCTTTGCATGTATCGGCGAGGATTTTTGGTATCTTGCTTAGAACCACAACAGGAACCTTCATTAACAAATTCAGCTTTCCTCTAATTTTTCCGAAGTTTGGTCTTATTTTGTATTTATTCCCTGTACTACTGGGTATATTTCATTAGTAAACTATAATGAAAATTGCAAATATATAAAAGTATTCATTAAATTTTGTGGTTTATTCAGTTTTTTTAAAATCCAAAGCAATGATTTTAAAAAAACTGAATGAACTTTATTTTGTTATGGGGTTCATTGGGGCCGGGACTTTATTTTATTATGACTAACATTTATGGTAAGTAGTATGAACAATTCACTATTATAACATTATCACTAACAAACTACCCATTCAATTTTGATGAAAGGTATTTTCTCAGCGGCACGCTTATTCATATCTGCTATAAAATATAAAAATAAATTCTATTAAGTGGCCGGAATGATCTTATAAGTGGAGATGAGTGTCCGCTTAGTTGAAACTTCAATATAATAATAAGTTTACATATCGAAATTAAATCGAGATGTAGCCCTCTGACGATTTGACACACAAAAGATTTTTGCATTATTTCATAATGCTTTTTAGTAATACTGCAAAAATATTGTATTATTCATAATGCATTTTAGAAAAATAGCTAGAGTAGTGAATTAGTTTAGTAACAAATTTTAGTTAAAATAAAATATTAATGCATTACTTTGACGAAAAACTAGTAAAAACGAAAAAGTAGTGCACTAGAATTTTTATAGTTAATAACATTTAAATGGTAATGCAAATTGTCCAGGTCTGCCGTGTAAAGGTTGATAGCAGAGCTGTAAAAGATTGCAATCATTTCACGTTTTAATTCTTTTGATTTTGTTGAAATTGATTGCAATACATAATTCTATTTTGGTTCTTCTGACTTAAAAATGTAAAATCACCAATCATTTTTAATGATTTGATTGCAGTCTGACATTCATTTATGTGGTAATTGATTGAATTCAGCTGGGACTTCAAATCCCGTGATTGAAATTTTTTTTTAATACATTATTTCAATTATTGGAAAAAATACGAAAAATTGCAGCCACGTATTTGCCAGGCGTCGTAAAACGCAGAGAGAATATCGAAATAAATGTTATTGATAATTCCAATCCAAAATAACGAAAAAGAAAAAACAACACATATGCATCATTGGCCACAAGAGAGAAGCAAAGCTATTTAACTCCCATATTTAAGTTAATATCTAAAAAACTAGGCGTGGTGGAACGAAACGGAAACTGGCAAAAAAACTTTTAAATTTGTGTTGATAAACTTGATTGCATTTACAAGTCAAATTATAATTGATTGGGAATGATGACAATGAAATCAAGTCATGATTGCACGAAAGGATTAATAAATCAAAATCATTCAAAATGATTGGGACTTAATTTTTCTTAAGTCTTATTCACGAAATTGAATAAAGACTGCAATCAAAAAATGTATTCATTGATTGTGACTTCAAAGAATGCAGTTCCAAATGATTGCAATCTTTTACAGCTCTGGTTGATAAGTAATAAAAGGGTGATAGTCAATAATGTGTCACACTAGGAATGTGATATTGAACTTGCAATGCTGCTTCCTGAAATCCCAGAATTTCAATTAGTTTACCCAAAAAATCACAAGATTAATAGAAGATGAATTTGGCCTAAATTTATTAAACGTAAAATTTCTTCATTTCCAAACCAAATTTAAATTACAAATTTAATAAATTTTCACTGTTATTAAAGCATCATTTTGATATATCATAACTGTGCATATTTCGTGTTTCGTTTTTGTTTTTTTTTTTTTGCAAATTTTTTGGCGTACTTCAAATATATTCCCGAATTTATTGCCAAAAAAAGAGTAATAAAAACAAAAATTCGGCTGAAAACTTTTCTCATATGCTTTTGTGGTTCAGGCTCTACACCAGAAAAGCCCTGCTCCAAAAAAAAAAAAAAATTAAAAATAAAAACATTCACATAATAGACTTTGCTAGACGATGCAATTGAAAGTGTTGGTAGCAAAAATAAAAGTAAAAAACTAACGTCTGAAAACTTTAACTGATTGATGAATTCCCAAAATAAAAAAATGGGTCATTGACTTGTTGAAAAACAAAAATGGAAAAGTAATTTTAAAAAAGGTACATCATAGCGGCAAAACTCAAGTGGTGTGTCAAGTACAAACAATTGAAGTGTCTACAAATTATTTTTGGGATGCAGCACTTCAGACTTAAGGTTGACAACATTCAACAAATAATGAATACGAGGAGCATGAAACATCCGTTCCATATCAAAGCTATATGTCAACGGCAAGCAGCACAAACTACTTCCGGAATCTTTTACTAGGCTGCCAACAAGAAGCAAACGCCTTGGTTCATTGAACTGCTGCAGTCATAATTATTGTCATCATATGATCAATTTCATCATTTAAACAAATCAACTTAAAACTAAACAACTGCTTAAAATACCTCTAACAAAAGATTTGTTTTGATTTGTCTTCGTTGTGAGACACTCAAGAATTGCTTTATTTATTTAGAAGTCAGGAAAAAACACAAAAAAACTAAAAATTTCACACACGTGCTAAGAAAAATAAAAGAAAAAACAACGCGAGGCCCCCTCAACCAACGAACACGGGATGCTGCTCTAATATTGTTAAGATAATAATGTGCCTCGATATGGCGACTGGTGCCACCAACATACCGCAGTCACCAGCATCCCTAGCATCCTCATTTTCATCCTCGTTGTCTGCAAGACAAATAAACAAGAGTGCATCGCGCTTGCTGGGTTGGCATCAGTTTCATTGAGTAAACAGAAGAGGCGTCAAGCGATGGGGTTGAGACAACGGTGGGGTTGCAGCGGTTGAAATAGGCAGCTATAGGCTTCATAGTAAGGTGGATAGCTCAGGCACTTGCAGTGCTGCTGGCGCTGTTACAACTGGGCAGAAAAAAAAACCCAGTTGTTGCTCTATTTGTTGGCTCTGTAATTGAAACATATGACTTGCAGGCTTTTCTTGTCGCAACTCCGAACAACCCGCCAAATTGAAGTTACATCTGTAAACAGTTGCAAGCGCCAAGCATTTCAGGAATTTGCAGCATGGTATATCTGATGCACATTATTTCTTTAGATTTGTTGAAATTATCAATAAATTGGCATCTACTGTTTTAAATTGCGAATTGGATGATTGGAAAAGTATTACTTATTAACCATCTATGGCCATGTAAACTCTTTTGTAGATAAGTAGTTTCAATATTTGTTATCAGAGGCGCCGGAAGTGGGGCAACAGGGGGCGATCTGCCCCGGTTAAATATAAAGTCGTTATATTGAAATGAATGAAAAAATGTATCCCAAAATCATTTTTCATATGTACTACGATTTCAAGCAGCAACACATAAAGGATTAAAAGTTGACTATGCAATTCGCATTACTAAATTAATTTCGATACGAGTTTAAAAGAAAGCATGTCGGTATGAGAAAATGTACATAAATGCTTGCCCAATAACTCGTTTTTGGTCTGATTTTTACGAAATTTTTTGGAAATTCCCCATCTATCGAATAGGCAAACACACACAAATCATGATTTTCCTAACTTTATCTCATAATCTTCAGATGGTGAAGCTACAATTTTGCTCATTATTTCGAAGTTACCTGTTTGAAAGATGCACACAACATTCCTTTTAATTAAATTAAAAAAAGACTAAGCACCTTAAATTGAATTCACACAAAAAAATTAATCTGTATTTAAAGTTAAATTTTAACAAAATGTATGCATTTCGAGTTGTTGACAACCCATCTTCAGCAAAACGAATGAAAGTATTTTATGTATAATAAAATAAAGCAAGTGCAAGACATGTAATACAAAAATAATGGTTACAAACATAATCTCATTATAAAGAGAGAGATAAACAAAGTTTTCTGACTGTGCAAAAGGTAACATCAAAACCGTAATAAGATTTTAGTACTATGAGTCATATTTTAAAAGTGAAAAGTAAAACAAACATCGATTTCTGAATGCTAAAAATGAGAGCGAGATAAACCAAAAAGTAATTGAGTACGAACAGTAACTTTCAACATCAATTTTAAATACAATTAAACAGCTCTGATATTATATTTCCTTTGTCGAGGTTAATCGAATGTTTATTTTTTTGAATATAAATGCTTTCATAGGCGTCAAGTTTGTTGGGATCGTTTATTTGTTTTTTCAATTCCATATTATTAATTGAAACGTTAAAATGGGAGTTATTAAGAACGTGGTCTGCAAACGCTGATTTCTTTGTTTGATTTTTCTGTATATAGCCTTCGTGTTCTTTATAACGTTTTCCAATACTACGTTGAGTTTGACCAAAGTAAACCTGGTCACAGTCACCACACTTAATCTGGTAGATTCCAGATTTTTCTAAAACCGGAGATTCGTCTTTGGTTGAACCCTGTAATTGCTTAACTTTATTATTGCTTGAGAAAACCAACTCCATGTTCTTGACGATTTTGTTATCGTGAATAAGTTTATATCATGTTGAGAAAAGCATTTTTCAAACAAATAAGACACAGTTTTCAAATCAACACATACAATTTGTTAACGTTTTATTATGTTTTTAATCAAATGGATAAAGTTTCTTTCGAATTAATAAAAATATGAAGCGTTTATGATAAAATTTAATCGATTGCACAATTTAGTTTTGTTAAGGATTAACAAAGATAATTTATCAATTTTACCAAGAATTTTTCGTTGAGTGTACTCTCCTAATTTTTTGCCTCTTGAGTTTCCTCCGATAGTTGTTCTATTGGAATAATGCAAGACGACACGTTATTTTCCCATGGCAGAATATTTTATGGACACTTAATGGCTTATGGAATACCATGATAATTTTGTAATTTACAATTCCCCAGTTATTTTTCTTTGCTCATCGAATTTGTCGATATTTATTGAAAATTTTGAGTTAAGGGGTTACATGACATTGGCAGTTTTTTGAAATCGTTTTTTTTTAATAATTTGGTATTTTAGTAAATATTCTGAAGTTTCTAAGAAAAAATTTCATGGAAAAATTCCCACGGGTTCAAAAGTTACAGCCGGATTAGTGAGAGCGCATTTTTAATTTTTGCGCTACCTACGTACGGCAGCTGGTATATACTTGTTTTACTTGCTACATGACTTTTGGTGGTTGTTATTTCGTACCTACTTGAAATTGTTAAACGATTACAAAAAACTATAAGAAACAGCACAACAAAGGTAACCTTTTTTTTCTTTGTTCACAAACTTTGAACGCGGTTATCTCGAAACCATGTTTTTCGTACTGGTTGCGGCACTAGCGGGTTCAGTTTTTGACGAAATTTTTTTTTGTTTTTTTTTCAAATTGATTCACTATCTTATGACACGAGCTTTTTTAAATTTTTTTTTTTTTCGATTTTATATGAATTTTTAGAGTCAATATTTTTTTCGAAAAAACACACGTTCAAATTTGAAACATCACCAAAAATTGAAAAAAAAATTAAAAAAAAAAGCTCGTGTCATACGATAACTAATTTTGTTAAGATTTAAAAAAAGTCATTTTTTTTCAGATCAGACAATTTTTGCAACTCCCAGCGCTGCAACCACGAGGCCCCGTTTTTTTCTCTGCCGCCAGTTTGGAGCTTTATAAAACCATGTTGGAGTGAAAAATATATTTTTTTGAATTTTTTTTCTTGTAACTTGATCAATTCTCTACAATAATAAAAAAAAAATTTGGAAAAATGTTTGTTTTTGACTGAGTTATGAATTTTTAAAAAAATGTCTGTTTTCTCTACCGCGAATGTCATGTCCCTCCTTAATAGTTTTCAGTCGCAAATTAGTGCGATAGATATAAATTTCTTACTATGCACTTTTGACATATATTAAGTATCATAGCATAAAAAAGGTTGATCTTTCGTAAAAGGTGTGATTTTTTAAGAGAATTATCTCGGCTATAATTGTTATCATAACGTATTTAATATCCGACAAACAGGTGCTAGGATATAGACGTATGACCACTTTTTTGTTTAACTTTGGATCCGAATATCTTTTGATTCGTATATAAAATAATAAGGGACTCTTTTCATTTTATTTGTGAAGCCTCAAGAAATTTGTCTGCACAACAAAAAAGAAAGATATTGCGTTATAATGAAATGCTAAGACGACTAATATGATTTTGCTTTTTAGAAGAAAAGGCAAAAAAAAAAATGCTTAAAATTTTAGATGTGCGCAAGCGTGCGCATGAAAATTTGAATGTATGTTATTAAAAAACTATTAATATCTATACAGTCGACAAACGTAACATAAGGAATGACCAACAATGGTCATTATTAGTTTTAATCTTAATTATAATAATAAGTATTAAAACACAGGTGCGTTGTTGGACACACGAGAGAAGCAAAGCTTTTTCGCAGTTACATAGATTTGATAGCTTAATTATTTTTTTCTTTTTAATACATTAACTTTTAAGCACAAAAATTTAAAATAACATAAAATTATTTACATATATATAGAAAACATATTTACTGCTTATTTTTATATTGTTGAATGTTAAATTTCCACGCCAATTACATATACGGGCATATAATGCCAGTGACTCTCCATTTTAAGTCTCTACACATGGTTGTGAACTTGGCTGCACTGAACAAATTTTTTCCTTCAACAGCGTACTACTTAGCGAAAAAATATGTCGAAAATTTTTCAGATTTCACTCCAAGCAAATCACAGAACCAGGATAAAAATATATATTAAATATATATTAAAGAGCGCACACGAAACAAAATTAAACAAACATTTTAGATACCTTGCTGATTTCATGCATGCGTTTGTTAATTCCATATTTATTGATATCGTCTATTTTTTTGACACTTAAAAACGCACTTGCCAACGCATTTGTGGGCATTGCTAATTTTCTTCGTGCCAACAACACCACAAACGCATTCACAATACACACACCGATACTGGAGACACCTTGTGGCAAATTAAAGCAAATTTTTGTTATTTGTAGCATAGCAAATACACAATCCTCTATCTATTGATAGATGGTGACGATCTACTGCAGCATAGCTTCTGTTATAATTAATTTTGAATTAACAACTGTTTCTATCAAGCCTTTGTGGCCTGGTGGATAGTGTGTTGGACTCTCATTAAAGAGGACACGGGTTCGATCCCCACGGGCGGACTGAAGAATATTTTTAATATTGAATATTAAAGTATTGAATTTTTTTGTTGTAATAAGCGCAAGCAACAAAGAAACCATCAAATTTCCAAGAAAAAATCTGTCGAAAATTTTTCAGATTTCACTACAAGCAAATCACAGAACGAGGAGTAAAAAGCTTCGCTTCAAAAATGTAATATGTTAACATTTTTAAGTCTGAATCTTAGACAAACGAATAACTAGAAAGCGATAATTAGATTCTGGTTTGACAAGTATGCCTGCCGCAAGACTTAAGTACTTGGGTCTTCCAGGCCTAGCGTAATAGTTCATGAAACAGACAACCAGAACTTATGTGTTATACCACAACACGGACCCGTTTATGTTTTAACTAGTAAAACATACGGGGCATCCGGTGTGGCAACACGAACATGGAAGCTGTTTCACAAACACAAAGCATCACAAGTGCTCTGCTGATTAGGAGCATTACGCAATAAATTACATACTGCCCGTAATAGCAGTACCAGTTTAGACTTCAGTAGTGACGTACTTACAATCCATCTACTGGTGAAGACGAGACCTACCCAATCTCTTGCATATTAAGACAGATATGCCAGCCCGGTCGTACCACTGCGCAATCCCGCCTGTCAATCTAGACCTGTGTAGCATTCACACAACCACAACCAGTACGAGACTCCCCGAAGGGCCAGTCCACGACAGTCATCTGGGCAACTCGAACCCGTCAATGAGGATCCACAACATCCCCGCAAAAAGACCAAAAATACACAAATGCAATTATGAAAAAGTGCATTCTTATGCATGACCGTGCTCAATGAGCACTTAAGGGGCTATTTTAATAATTCCCAGCTGCCAGCTCAACTGCAAACTATTGCACATGTCTGGTACCTACTTTGGAGGACCTTTACAAATGCTACTCTTACTCTGGCAGTCCGGATTTCAACATCCAGACAGAGTATAGGCCACTGTCCTCAGGGACTGCGGTGCTCAGTATGAGAACCCAAGTTTTACAACACATTACTACATTTCCCTCAGTGACTGCCGTGCCAGTTAGAGGGTGCGAGTCAAAACGTCGACAAGCAAACCACTAGGAAAGCCAGAGCGTCGACACTTTTATGCACGCATGCCAAAACACTCAACATCCAATTTATCCAGCCGATTTAAGGTCTCAGTGCGGTGGATAGATAGGGTCTACCCCATTTGACGGGTTAAGACTGTCCCCGTACTAACAAGTTTTAAGGTCAATAGCTATACCTTCGCAGGCTTGTTTCATATCGATATGCCGAATATGACCTGCTACCAAGATGGTCACCACCCCGATCTCTTGGTTGGCCCTATCAGTTTTTACGTTTGCAGGACGTATCCTACAAACAACCATCCTCCTTTATCCTGGCTGTGAATAGGCAGGCGCAACTAGGTTGCTAACCTGGCGGAGTTAGAAAACGATAAATCATATAATGACATTATGACTTATAATCATATTTAAAGCCTGTACTTTCAAAATTTGGAAAAACAATCTATTTTAATCACGCTTGCTACTTTAATCACGGTTCAAATTTCTACTATTAAAATAATTATATAGTTTGTAAAATATATCAAGTTTGCTTGCTGAACCGAACCTATTGGTTTTGTTTATTTTTATGTTCATTTGTTTATTTTTATAAAGGAAGAATTTTATATGACATAACACCAAATTATTTGAATTGGACAACTTTTTTTTTACTTTAGTCCTCCTAGATTATGAAATTCTCACACAGTGCGAAGTTTAAAAAATCGGATGATGCCAATTACCGAAGCCGAATATTTGGTCGGACATTAGTAATAACCTTAAAGGTGGTCACCTCTCCCTGCATTAAAAATACCTTAAATTTTAAATAAACTCAATAAAATTTATAACAATAGGTAATGTTAATATTAAATAATATATACTCAATTTAAATAAAATAAACTTTAAATAAGCTCAATTAAATTTTGCAAATAGTTACAGAAACTACTAGTTAGTATTGAAAGACAAAATTTATATAACATAAAATGTGCTCATTACACCAAATATATAAATTAAAAAAAAAAATGGCGCGTGACTTAAACGAAACTGCCAAGTGACGGCAAGTGCGTTGAACAAACGAACAAGTCATCGCTGTGGCACGTATAACATGATAATTTCTATAACTATGAATTTAAGTTTGGTTTCAGAAGCAGTGACCAAAATAGACCAACATGCTGACCTCTTTGCAGTGAGTCTGATCGGCATCGCGCAGACCAAATGCATTTGAGTAAGTGATGAAATTTAATGCAACCATAACTGCAGTCACCGCCGTACCCCACCCCACTACTGCTTATGTATGTTTAGCGTTAATGCAAAAAGAAAAGTATTCAAATTTACACAAGACCCAGAGTTTGCTGAAGCATCGTACACCAAACGTTTTCTTAATTTATCGTATTACGCTGTGTCGTGAGGAAATCCACTTGAATGAACGACGAATGACCGGGGTATTGGGTGTGCGACCACCACCCACCTTATGGTGCCTAGAATTGAGCATAAATGCAACATTGTTGAGCGACAACGTGGCTGACGGCATGCATTCATTGGCAGCGTGCATGGTTATGATTAGTTCGGTGGTCGTCCAATGAAGTCATCTGCTGTGGTCGCTTGATGCGATCCATGGAATATGATGTTGATGTTGTTGCATTGGAGCTGCGTGCAGCAGGCATTGAATTACAAAAATGCAGCTGAATGAGCAGCTGAATGGGGAGGAAGTTCGTGTTCTACATGGTGGCATTGTATAAAAACAAAGATTTCTTAAATCTTAATATATATACTTCAATCTTTAATACTTAATTCTACGTTTAGAATATACATAGGTTCGTTTAATGGAATAATTAGGCATTTGATCTAGAATTTATTGCCACTTGCCTTTACACTCCACTCCATTCCCCAGACAGCTGAATACTTCCAATTATTCTAAGTGCATAACGACGCATTTATCATTATCGCCTGCTAGGTGGTTAAGTCTACCAAAACTCCACAGCAGCTACCATAACACTTTACCGTCTTTTCCTGCCTAAATCCTTTTCTTTACCGACTCTCCCTTTGGTCCTATAATATTTTAGTATTTATTTCTGCTGCTACTAAATGACATAAAAAGGCAAATTTTATTTTTTTACTCATGATTTTTTTTTTCCATTAAAACAACAAGATTCATGTTATGTCCGTCCCCTTTGGGCCCATGTAGAGGCTGCGTCCAAATGACTGGACATAAACTAAGCATTTTGGCCAGGAAAAATAAGCACGTCTCCAAGAAACAGTAGCTGCCGGAAGAAAAACACTATCAAAAACTTGGCGATTAAATTGTGTGGAAATTCTCAAAGAAAGGGTTGCCAAGCGTAAGCGACACGTTGTCACCCTTGTTCTGTATCAAAGCCAGTTTAATGAAAAAAAAAAAAAATGCAAAAATGATTTGTCGCCTTTTGCTGGTGCGATTACCACATTATAAGGATACGCAACAGAATATCCTGGCTTACTGGCTTAGTGCCAGCAACAACTACACAATAACAACAACCACTAAGTTGTTGCGCCTTTAATGCACTTGCCTCTGCTTTAAGTGTTGCTGCTGGTGCTGCTCATGCTTAAGCTTCAGCATACGCATCCATGGGGGTGAGTTATGTTAATGTTGTCCCAGCATGCGCCACAAATTGCGTCACATAAATAATCAGCTTGTATTCGGCTTTCATGCTGCCACTATGACAGCCAGTCCGGATATGTTATGTTGTGACATATTTCTCTGTTCCCAGGACGCACATAAATAACAAAAGGATGTACAAAATATAAAAACCAAGAGTGAGAAATCAAGAACTAGGCAAAAATGGAAATTCAATATCAATTTGTCAGCTTCGGTTGAATTTTTTTTTTTTTTTGTTTTTTGGAGCTAAATCAGGTACTTGAAGCTAATTTCATATGCAGCGCGAGGGCTAAGCTAAGGTCCTTAAGAAAATGTGGGCCCTTTGAATAGTATGTGTGGGTGAAACTGACTGGATGACAGCATGTCAAGGTGCATGCCTCAGAACATCTACCACTTTCATTTTTTACAACTTCTTCATTTTTTTTTTTCTTAAAAACTGTCATAGTATCTCATAGCCTTGACAGCAACTGACTGATTATTGTATATCGCATAATAATATGCATAAACTCGAATTTCATGTTATTATAGATTGTTCCTTTTTTCTCGACTGTCAAGCACTGCTGTTCTACTTGCATTTTGAACCCTTCTTTTTTCATAGATGTCTTCCATCTAATCTAATAACTCTTTTAGTATTCTTATAGCTGCAATTGTGAACAATTCAAAACAATTAAAGCACTTTGGCATCATCCCTGAAGGGTTGTTTGACTTCCTTCTGTTTGTTCTAATGTTTTCTGGTAATTCTTGGTTTTATACCCTGCAGCAATTTCTTGTGTTGATTTCGAAAATTAGCAAAAGTTGAAGTTGTTGTTAAGTTGTTGTTTTTGTTAATGTCATGCTTTTGTCCTTTTCCGGTGTGTCTCAAAGGAACAATAATTTAAATGTTGTTAACAAATTTATTTGTCGGCATTTAAGTGCTTAACTGCTGTAAAGTAAAAAAAAAAGGCAAAGTTGGAACCAAAAGAGAATTACTACTAGCTGTTACCAGAGGCATTCCCCACAATTCGTTCAGTTTCGTATATATATATATCTGAGTTTGCACTTTTATTAAGTAACTAAAACCATAAAATCGGTAAAATTTTAAATGGTTCAAACAAAATTTTTTGCAATATTTTTGAACTGGTGAAAGATATGAAAATATGAATTAAAAGATTTAATTAAAAATTCAAAAATTTTTATTTTTTTTGTCAAATTTTATAAAGATTTTGCAACCAAAACTGTATTGTTCTCAGAATTTCCATTGTTTCAATACACCCAGTGGTAAATGGAAGCATTAAAAAACTCCTATTTCTTAAATGCAATACAGTTGAGAGGCATCCAACGCCTGCTTACAATTCTATATTACATTTGTTGAGACATGATCGCCAAAATACTGATGACACATAGTAGGCGAATAGTGATGGAGTAGGTCAGGCCCGTAGCCAAGGGGTGTTTTGGGTGTTCAAATCCCCCCTTAGTGCCAAGAAAGTATGAAAAAAGAACACATATGAAACTATTTAATTCAAAATGTGATCTTTTCTTTAAGTTAAGCTGAGATAATGTTGTAAATTTACTTTAAGATGCAAAAGTTTCAACATTTTCAACGCAAATTAAAAGAACTTCAATCAATGAACAATTTTTTGGCCAAATGAAACATTAACTTTGCTTATAAAAGTCATAATCATCATATTTAAATTCAACTGCAAGAAGTTTGTATATTAAAGAACCATTTTCAATAATGGATTTTGATGCTCAAAAATTCCCTGATATCTGGAAAAATATATATTTGAGTTTATACCTAATTTATGTATTTTATAAATTGTAGAAAATTAGGTTGACATTTTTTATGCAATATCTAAGCTTATTCGACCCAAAACCTTTTAGAAAGCATTCGTTTGAATGGATTTTTTTTTTAAAGTTTGAAAAGCTGTATAATGCAAGAAATACATGAACCACGAAATTTAACACGCAAAGCGGATGACAAAAATAATTTTCCCATTCTCTTTTGTTGCTTTCTTGGTATATAAGACATTTTAGATCTCCAACTTGCCACAACAATTTAGGCCTGTGCGAAGTCTTTTCCAAGTAACAGGCTTCAGAAAATCACCTAAAATCTAAATATGCGTTTTTTCGAAAAAAATTCTCAATAAAAATAATTTTAAAACATTTTATGGAGTCCAACTTTAAGAGGATTTGATGAATTTTGTAATCATGTTACGTAATTTTCATAAGAAAAACTAACAATTACATTTTTTAAACTGCGGCAATTTTTCATAATTTCCATTTTGCGAGTAATTTAAATTTTAATCCACAACTGAACAATTTCGCAAATATCCAAAAAAAAGTTACTGTTTATTTCTTTTTATAAAAATTTTATTCAGCTGTGTAATGGTTCTCAAACAAAAGTCTTCTATTGATGTGATAATACAAAAAATACATTGGCTATAAGATATTGGTTCCTTGCAAAGACCAGTTTTCGAACTATGAGTTTTAAAAAATTGTCTAAAATTTAAATATGACTTTTTTTATAGTTAATTCCTCTGCTTAAAATATTTTATAATAAAATATATTGTTACTAGCTATTGGGAATTGGATGGTTCTTTCAATCATGATTTCAAATTTTTATAAAAAAACGGTACAGTTAAAGTTTTAAAGATTTTAAAATATTCTCTTTTGAATATAAGTCAATTTGTAGAAATCAGTTTCGAGAAAGGTAATATTTAAAGAAAGGTACCATATATTCAAATACATTGTGTATAAGTATAAATAAGAGATCAATAGAGGCATAAAGGAACACCAAATAGGAAGATTTTTGGTTCTCCTGTTGATAAAAGGTGAAAGTGAAACTGCGTGATAGTTATTTTAACGTCAATTAAAAAATTCTTAATTTGGACTATTTCAAAAATTAAAGGCAATATTCAAAAACATAGTACTCAAAATTAATTTGATAAAATAATGCAATAAACTCTTCTCATCTCTTTATGGTCATTTAAAAACAGGCCTTTTCACGAATAGTCTTAAAAGAAAACTGTTTTGCTTGGAAAAATTTTCATTCCTTGCTCTTAATTTTTTACTGGTATCTAGTTACAAATTTTTTTTTTTCCAAAACCCCCCCTAAGGTAAATCCTGGCTAAAGGCCTGGAGTAGGTTGTTGCATTTCGGCGATTCTATGTCAAATCGGACATTCGAAATTCGTATATGTAAAAATTTGGTGCTTCAATTCAATATATTTTGAAAGATGGGTTCAAGAAATAGAAACCATCCAAGCTTAGAGAATTCCAGTTTTCTTGTATCAGTTTAGAAATATTTTTAAATTGCATTTGATTTATTGCTATGCAATTCATTTTAATAATTTTTTTGGAAAAGCAAATCAAATTATTTTTTTTTTTTAGTTAAGTAAAGTTTTATGTGTAGTAAAATTGTATTAATTACCATTAAACTTACCTAATTAATTAAAAAAAAAAAATTCTCAAATACAGATGCAACAATTTTCCGATTTTAAGCAATATACTTTATGATTTCAAACATATAATGTGGAGTGCAGACCTGTGTAAGCTGATCTTAAATGATCTCGCGGATTGACTTCTTTAATGAACTCAGTTTTTTCACTATTTGCCAGTGGATGCTCGATTTTTTTTTTTTTAAGAATGCATTCATGTGATTGGAATATTCTAGAATGTTCAGGTAATTCAATAATCTTAAGGTATGAGGCAAAGAGGCTTGAGGGTTTAACCCTAAAAAGTCAAATATTCATGACTTGTATCATATGCCATATAAAATACTAAAAATGTAGTGTATATTTTTGAGAATTTAAAGACTTGTATGTCTTATGTTAATCTATGCTATTTAATGACAGCATTTTATAAATAAACTGTATCTAAGCATTGTTTTTATTTATAAACAAGTAAATTATTCCGTTTTTAAAGTATTTTCTTGATTTGTTGAAATTCTTGATTTGTAAAATCACAGTGCAATTTCGAAATCTTTCTGAACTGACACAAAAATTTAAGAATGCACATGTAAATTTTGTTATTAGTACTATTAGATTTAAGTGAAATTTCTCTTGTATGCAATATATTATATAATTAATTTTTAATTTTTCGATTTCTTATTTGCAAAAAAATAGTTGTGGATTCTCAATAAGTTGAGTATGGTTTTTAAATAAGTATATATTAATAAGTATATTTATTATATTTTTAAACATTCTTAAATAAAAAGGGTTGAAAATTCAAAGAAAAAGAAAGTAAGAGATACTGATTAAATGTGTTATTTAGGTTCATTAAACTTATAGAAATAGTTCAACTAAACAAATGATTTTATGCAGAGTATGCTTTTATATAATCTTTAAGTAAAGGCTAAAAGCTATAGAGTAGTTCTCCCCTTTTGATATCACTTAAAGTTCAAATTTTTTAATTGATTCTTATATTATTATACTGAAAAAAATATAAGATAATTGATTTCCATATAAAATTTCGTTTTTAACAATACTTTTGCTTATACTTCCATTTTAAAATCCGTTGTATAAGTTAAGTTAATATGTATTAATGCACTCTAATAAAATACATGTCAATGACTTCATACGTAAAATCATATTCATATTCATATGTAAAATAAAATAACATTAATTAATTCATTTTTTGTTTGACTGAATTTATTCTAAATTCTAAACTTTTTGTATGATAGTTGTATCTAACAAATAATAAAATATTTAAAATTTTTTTAGTTGAACTCTTAGGAGGGGAGGGTATTGTTCCTCCTTTTTTTCACCAGCGGATGTCCTAAGGATAATTGATTAAAATGAGTAATTAGTAATAACATGGAATACTTTCGCAGCTCCAACAAATTTTACCAGTGGGTATGCAAATGTCATTGATGTCACATTTATTGAAATTCTATAAAATATACTGTCCCTAAAGAATATTTTATAGTTAGCAAACATTAACTCATTTCTGCCCAGTGGTCGAGTATTCGACCAGTCATTTTCGAATTTTTTCTGGGTGAACCCGAAAATGGTGAACTTGTAGCCTTGCACCTATGTTAGTCTTAACTTTAATCAACATACTTTATTTTTGGTTTCGTGTGATTCAGTCATTTGTCTGTTATGTCGACTCTTACCGCGAAGCAATTCTCTGATTTTTTTGAATTTTTTTTTAAGTGAAAACTTCTTTAGGCGCGTTGAGCACCTATAGAGAGAGAAAAGACTATAGTAGAGAGCAAAACTATAGATTCGTGAATATTATCACGCTGTTAGCGTAACAGAAATTATTGCTGTACAGCATTCCTTTCTAGGGATTGCCTAGCATTGCCCAAGCCGAAGACCAAAGCGACTACCGATTACCAGGCGAATTACCGAAGCGATTACCAACTGATTACCGAACTAATTACCGATTACCGAGATGATTACCAACCGATTGCCGAACTATTTACCATTAACCGAAGTGATTACCAGCCGATTACTGGACCAATTACCGATTACCGAAGCTATTACCAACCGATTACCGAAGCGATTTATCAATTCTGTGGCCATAAGCAATAACTGTTTAAGTCGACTTAAAACAGGATTGAGGTAATGATGCCGCTGTGTTTTACGAATATATCTTCATGTACACAAAAAAGCTCTAGCTTCTAGCGGGACCCTAGCCGAAGTTATTAAAAAAAAATCAATGAAGATTTCATTGAACTTATATGGTGATTGAAAACTTTGAAGCACGATTTCTCGAAACATACAAATCAGACTTAAGCTGTTATTGCTTATCGGCACAGAATTACTGAAGCTGTTACCAACAAAGTACTTATTATCGAAGCGATTACCAACCGATTACCCGAACGATTACAAAAGCGATAACCAATCGATTACCGATTACAGAAGCGATTACCAACCGATTACCGATTACCGATTACTGAAGCGAGTACCAACCAATTACTGATTACCTTAGCGATTACCAACCGTTTACTGAAGCGATTACCAACCGATTATTGATGCGATTACCAACCGATTACCGAGCCAGTTACCGATTACCAAACCAAAGTAATTGTGTAACAAATATATTTTATATATAATTATTAAAAAATAGCAGTTTATACATTCAATAACGCAGAAATTGTTAAAAAAAGTTCAACAAGTAGAACGCGTCTGATTTGCACACCCTAGCTACTTCGGAAATTCAAAACAGTTATGTTATTTCATAGCTTTACGTTTTCACTTCGATCGGCAGCTCCCCACTGCCTTCTGTTTTTTTTTTTTGTTAATTTGGCAAAAATATTTACAATCGGCTAAAAATTGATTTTCTCCAATTCCAACTTGTATTTGGCGTGTATTTGATTTCAAATATAGTTTGGTCGCGTTCTTCCATTTATTCCACGATCCGTGTGCACGCAAACGTGACTGGTGGCCCAGTGGTCGATTGATCGAAAAATCAATTTTTCTTTTGGTTTTTTGCTGAACGCACCAACCAGGTAACAATTTTACCTAAATAAACCTTGTGTTAAGCTTTATACAAGGAATTTATGTAGGGAGGAGAATATAAACTTCCTTGAATAATCCCTTAAACAACTTTTATGCAAGGTATATGCAAGGAGAGAAGGTGTATGAAATTAAATGCTTTATTCAAGAACTTTTATAAAATTTTGTATACGTTTCATACAAGGTTTTTATTTAGTGTCCGACAAGTTTTATACAAGGTCTATGCAAGAGAAAACGCGTATGAAATTAAATGCTTTATTCAAGAACTTCTATAAAGTTTTGTAGATGTTTTATAAAAGGTTTTTATTTAGTGTCCGACCGAATGCGAGGAATTTTCTGCCGTAGCCGAATGGTCAGCAATGTGGAAATAATCGGCCGAAGACCGAAGCCGAATTTTAACAAAATTTTGTTAAAGTAAAGAAACAATTGTACAATTTAGTCCTTTCTTTTGATATAACATAAATATAATAATTTCTTTGAAATTGATATTAACATCTATCAACATATGTTATCATATTAAAACATGAAAAGCTTATTAAACTTATCATTTATCAATCAATCAGATAAATCCCAAGATCACGTCTTAACATGAATTCTTACTACGCATTACGTCACAACCTACACGTAGTTTGAGCAAAGCATACTTTATTATGATCAGAGGTACTTTTATGACTTTTTACCAAAATCAAGTGTATAAGTTATTAGATAAGTTGTTACACATTTATATTATAAAAGCCTTATTGAGAATTTGCATTAAAAAACTTTACAAAAAACGGCATCTCCTGTGGATTTAACGCCAATTTATAGCATGTTCACACACAGGCCGAAAAGCCGCTTTTCATCTGAAAATCCTCTTTTCAGAAAAAGGTGTTTTCACACTTGAAAATCAGCTTTTCATTTGACAGACAGAAGCCATATGTTTGTAATTATAGCGATTTGTTTCATTGTGCTTGGCTCAGCAAATAAAATTCTTTAAAATAACTTTTCTTCTTGCAAAAATGATTCCATTTATTTGGATATCGATGGCTAATGCTTTATTTTTGCCTTTAAAAGATAACTGCCAATAAAACACCGAACTGCTGGATGGCAAAATTTGTAAACGCCAAAGTGAACGTCGGCAGGCACTGGCAAATATATTAAATTTGCGTCAGGAGCTAATCTGTACTCTCGTGATGGCACCATCACTTATCACCCACAAATCCACAACTATCGCATCATGAAGGTCACTCCACTTCATGCGCTCATTGTATTTTTTTGTTTTTTCCATTTTCAAGATTTTTTCTAATTGGGAAGAAAGTTTGTCTCTAAATCACAACAAATGAAAACAGAGAGACGAAATGTCAAATATCAGTGACAACTTGGATTTTTGTAATAGATTTTGACTTTACTTCAACGAACACACTTCCGAACCAGGGTTGTTTTCTAACTTTTTAGAGTTTTTCGCTGAAAAGCAAACAAATATCAGCTTTTCATTTGACAGTTCTTCTATAGCAAAAAACTTTATATCTTGTAGCTTCAGCTGAAAAGCCATTATTGTTCGAAAAGCGGCTTTTCGGCCTTAGTGTGAACATACTATTATGAGACACCAAAATTAAAGTTACAAGAGTTTTTGGAAAAATTTGGGTGCATTCCAAATAATGAGAGTGAAGAAGAAGAACCCTTTATTGGAATTTGCTACAATTAAGCAAAATGTTATAATAAAACTACGTTAAATTTAAATTTAAATGTGCTGAAGTATTGGAACAAATGCGAGTATTTATTCCTTGGAGAGATTGCACAACTTATACATTGCACAACTTATACTGCAACTCAAGTGTCCAATGAGCGAACTTTCTCGGCATTCAAAATAATTTTAAACAATAGACGAAATGCAATAAGAGACAATTATTTTAAAAAATTTAATACTAGTGCATGTGAGTGAGCATGTAGTGAGCATGTAGCTTTGCTCAATAAAACTTTATTAATATCCTTTCAGAGCTTTTTTCCAAAAAGACTTTTATCGAAACTTATACAAATAAACATTCGGCAAAAATATTCGGCTATTTTTGGCCAAAGCCGAAGGCGAAGGTTAAAAAATTGGCCAAATATGCTAGTTACCAAAGCCGAATATTTTGTCGGACAGAAGTTTTTATTCAAAGCTACTTCAGGAACTCGGAGACTGTGAAAAAATTAGATTTTCATTTAATTATTATTACGTATATTTCGGCAAGTACATTCCACCACTTCACTTTTTCTTTAACTTAAAACAAAAATCTTGTACATTTTGAAATTTTTTGCATATTTACTATGATTACTCGGAACCTTTGTATCCGTAGCCGCACACACTATCCACTCGTCTATTCATGAATTTGCTTGAATAACGTTGAAATTTAATTACTATTTTCTTTGAATTTCCTCAAGTAAAAATTTATAAAAGCCTCAGCTGAATTATTTCATATAAGCAATCAATTTAGCGGCCATAAAATGCTTCGGTAGCCCTACAGTCTAAGTGAACAGATTATCAGCCAATCTTTTTCAATTACTTACGCCCATCCTCCCCTTCCCCCATTATTTAAATAAAAAGCGTGTGATGGCAAGTTTTTTTTTGACAGATTTACTTGAGTAAAGATATTTCTGAATACTTCCTAAAATGTACCAAATAACTGAATAAAGCTTTATATATAAAATTATACAAGAAAATATAATTTTCAAGGATACTTCAAGCAAAGCTTGAATAAGTTGTTTTTTTGTAGAAGGCTTGTTCAAGTTGAGCTAGAATTACTTCAAATATTTATGTGAAATTGTTATGTCGAACAATTAACAAATAATAGCTACAATTATTTGTTCTAAATAACAATATTCAACAAAATCTTAAAATTGTGTCTTTGCATTTAAGTTATTTTTATTATTTTGTAATTTTATGTTTGTAATAAATAATCAAAAGTCTGACAAAACCTTTCGCAGGTTACCTACAATTTGAAAATACGAGAATAAAGACCTCTAACAAATTGTTCACAAGCAAAAATTTACTTCAATCTTCCTTTCTCCAAAACACTTAAAACTCGCCGCCCATTTATGCTGGAATCATGTTGTTGTGACACCTCACAATTAATGCTGCTATCAAATGATCTGACATTTTTTTCCCAGCCGAACAACAACAATAACACGACCACTTGATGTTATCAAGTGAAAATTCACTGAAAATTGTTTTCTGTCGTGTAATTTGCATGTTCAGCTAAGGAAATAAGTAAATCCCAGCGACAACCTCTGGCAGTGGCAACACCCAATAGATGCGAGATATTGTGTACGTTCCAACACGCAACGGAAGTACTGACGACAACGTCGATGCTAACACCAACAACAGAAAAAAAATAACGCACTCAAACACGCAGTATTTTAGTCCCATGTGGGCAGTGAAGTTTTTTAATCAAAGTCCTGACAAGGATTCGCCATCAACGCATACCAGCTAAATTCATCATCAATCAGGGCATGATTGGGGTGAATCATTTAATGACATATTTGCATACTATGAGTTGATGTGCGAGGTGTACAGAGGTTATATTTTATTGCTGTGGCATACAACAACAACAACAGCAATAACAATATAATTAATGTCATACGACAACAGCAACAACTGTCAACAAACAATTAAATGATCTGCGCCAAAATCGACTTTAAAATGACAGCACTTAGTTCACCAACCTAACAAATTTCTCTTGCTTCTTTCTAGCTCCTTGCTTCTTTCGTTCCTCCCGAAGAACTAGTGCCCGATGGCAGCGTTGTTGTTGGCGTATATTGGTTGCTTGTCATGATTAAGTGTTGTGAAAAAATTCATTTCGAAGGGTGTAAAAACTAAATGACGAAAAGTGTGAATTCCTCCCGTTTGCTTTACACTTCTCTTTGGGAGTTGTTTTTTTTTCTTAACACATGCAAAATTATTTTCTAATGAAGTGCGCATCAAGGGCGACAGCACACCCGGTGTGGCAACACCGAATTGAGTTCGTCATCCATATGGACGGGTATGACGGGTAGCGTGTTGTTGCTGATGTCTTATTTTGTCACGTCATACATCTTTGTCAACATAAGTTTGAAGTTTTAATAAGTTTTGAAGAAATATTTTTTGAAAAATTATTCGATCCTTCAAAGTTGACACCATACCATGTGTTGGAAGGAAGGGATTTCATAAAGTCGACAACTTTATTAAATCAGTTGAGTTGAGTTGATGAAAAACTTGATAGTTGAAGTGTAGCAAAACATTTAGAGCAGATTTATAAGAAGTTCAAAATTTTTGCTTGATGTACAGAGAAGATGATAGCAAAAATAAATCCCATCCTAGATTTATTAAAAACTAATTATCTCGGCGTGCCTCTCACAAGTCAGCAAAACCCTTGTTTTCCACTGTACGACAACAAAAAGCCAACAACAACCAACAACATTCAGGCTCATTCAGCCTGAGTTACGCACCATCTAGCTGTGCTCACTCGGAGAGCTACACAATCTTGGACAACATTGTCCCATCACCGGCAGATCGTTATCAGCGCAAAATTGCCACTAAACGTCACTTCTTTTAAGATCAAAGTGTTGTTAGCGATAAACGCGTGCGCGCCTGCGCATGCGCACGACTTGCAAATAAATGCAGCTGCTGCTGCTGCTTGCCTTGGCTATGTAAAAAAATATGCAAACGCAACTGCGTAACTCACGGATACACGATGATGACTACGTTGTTGGACCACCGGTACATTCAGTGCGTCGGCACGAACTTGTGCCGCTGCTGCTGTTGATGCTGATTTTCCACAAGATTTATGCGCTCGTTGGTGACAACAAATTAATTCAGCGCCCACAGTGTAACCTGAGTACTCACTCACAAATACACACAAACGCACTTCTGGTACAGAAGCGTTTTACCGCGTACATTGCAGAAGAGCTGAACGAAAGGAAGTCCTCATCACCAGATCACAAAGATCACTTTTGTTCACTTGTACTTTGCGCCGGCGCACAGTGTATTGCTGGCAAATAAAAGAGGCACAAAATTTCCAAATTATTGATTATTCAAAAAGCGGCAAAACTTTTGGTAATGATGCAGTTTATAAAGTGAACCTGTTGGCTGGATTGTTTGCATAAAAGTCAAAAATCCTGGATTGCTATTAGTCACTGCCTTCCGAAAAGAAATCTATCTCAATTGGAGGGATACACTTTTGAACGAGAGATATATCTGCGCAAATCTCAACATATAAAAATCCTCTGATCCTGATGGCATAGAACATAATGTGCTTCCGACGTATGCTTTTACTTTTTAGTGGCCTTTAGTCAATATCTCCAACAAAACTGGAGTTTTTCGGAGTTTCCATCGTGTTGAAATATCACAGACAGTATTTAAAATGCGTGATATTACACACTCTGTAAGCTACAGACCCATTGGGGTATGGTCTACACTTCACAAAGAAAAGAAAAGCTTAATAAACTTCTTCTTTATGAATTTTGTCGTGCTCGTCAAATTGCTAAGTAGCCGCCAATATGATTTGAATATAATCCACTTCACTTGCGACCATATGGCGTTTCTCTTCGAGAAATTAAACAATTGTGTTCACTTTTTGAGTGAGAGCAAGCGTTTGAAGGAGATCATTCCATGTCATCGTCAATATCATTTCGTCTAGAGACCACACCATCGATGGAAAAATACTAAAGGGTATATTACTGTTACCCACTTTGTACTTGGTTTTTATTAACAAACAAATAAATGGTCTTTTTTAACCAAAATAATCTTATTCACTTTGTTCTTATTAGTAGAAGGCAGAGAAAAAGATTGAATCAATAGATTTTTTAAGTGTTAGCTTCTTTAGTGATGGGAGTGAAATGAATACTTTTCAATAGAGTCAGTTGCAATTATGCAAAAACAAAAACGTGCCCAAACAGCAACAACACAAGCCGCTCGCGATGGTCAGCATAGTTTCAAACCTATGCAAACGCAATAAAAATCATTCCTCACTTCAGTGGTGTAGCTAGGGTTGCTGGCACCCCTGACAGAAAATAGATTTTGCACCCCCAAAGGAAGGTTATCGTAATCCATACCTAGAATATCTATACAAAAATAAAATTTGTAATTATACTGTTTTTGCTTGAAATGTTTTATTGTTAAAATAATTTTGTTAAAATTCATCGAGTTTATTGAACGGTTGTACTTTTAAAAACATCGATTCGGTGCATGAAAAATATAAAAAAATGTTACGAAGTGATATTTATTCATAAAAACAAACTTTAAGGTATCATCAAGATTTCAAATTTTTTCTTTATTGCTTTCAGAGACGCAATATTTTATATAATTTCATCGAAATCAATTCTGTTTTCCTACTGCTGTTTACCTATCTTAAATGTGCCCTATGTATATTCTGGGTTCACCGAGGTACCGCTGCATTGTTTCTAGATTTATTACCAAATTGAACCATTGATCCGGCAAGTTCTTTTAATTCTTTGGATGGTATTTCTTTGGCCTAACTTTGGTGGCATTCTCTTGGAATTTTTTTTTGGCAATTTTATTTAGCATACTTACAACAGATTATAACACAGAATTTACACGACACTGTTCTTAAATAATTCTTGTTGAAAATGCACATGCTATAAAGAGAAACGAAACTTCGGTTGACATCAATTTTCCGACCAAAAATTTAAATTTCTTCTCACATTAAACCTACATTAAAAATCTCACATTAAACCTACAGTTTAGTGCCTCTTAGACCCTTAAAATTTGTGAATACGAAGCTTTAAGCAACTTGCATGCAACTTATATAAAGGGCGTTTCTTAGAGGTATACCATTTTTTTTTAAATAAGACACAGTAAAATGAATAAAATAGCCAATATTTTGGCTTTATTACTTCGCAAATTTAAATCATTAAGTTTTTGAACACAATTTCGAGCAAATGGTCATCCCGACTGCGTCTTATGAGGACCATCTTGTTCGTTCAGTCTTGCACCTTTTTTCCATCATAGCCGACCTTATCTCGGCAATAACCCGCTAAATGTTGGTTTTCAGTCGTAGCTGGCTTCTCAGCATAGACCAGTGTCTTGACGTACTTCCACAAAAAGTAGTATAACGGAGTCAAACCACATGACCTAGGTGTCCAATTGACAGGTCAATTTCTTGATATGATTCGAACATCAAAGGTTCGTCCCAGTAAAGTTGCACAGTCCTGCTGGAACTATTTAGCACTTAGGCCTTTTCCACATTTGGTCAACGCAATTCCAATGCAACTTCAACGCAACAGCGAAAAAGTTGAAAAGCAATGCTACTATAAGCCGAATGCTTTCAGACTTGCTTCAAAAGTCGTGCAATATGTGTAATTATATAATAATTAGTTTTTTTTGACTTCTTATACTAATTTAATATTTAACACTTGCTCATTTATACTGCAAACTATTTCTTCTTCTTCTAGATTCTATTAATGAAAAACGGAACTAATTAATTAACTTATTCACCTTGATTAATATATAGCATACTGCACTACAAATAATTGAATTCACAAAACAAACAAGCTGATGCAACAAGCCGCCGATGAAAATTGCTGAAAGCGGCGTTGCGTTGCACAAGTTAAGAACGTGTCGAGAATTTGTTTCATGCAAGTTGCTTAATCTGAAGGTTTCGGTATAAATACACAGGCTAGCAACTTGAGTTGGAGTTGCGTTGATCAAGTGTGGAAAAGGCCTTAGACGATTGATATTCACATGAGGAACCGAAAAGTCGCGAATCATTTGCCAATTGGCTTCATCACCAGTTTTTACTCACCTCACACACAGCGGCGGTGGCTTCTTCGCTGCACACAGTATGAGCTCGTATTGAATGAATATTGTCCATAAGAGCAAACGTACACATAAATCGATTCATTTAAACTGCTCAGATGGATGCATATAAACTGCTCAGATGGACAATCATGTGCAACGTAATGTTTGCGAATTGCTCCGTAAGTTTTCCGTACAAAACGGGAATTTTGGAAATAAATTTACACGATTTGTAAACTTTGTTTCGGTGTATGCATTAGTATGATAAAATGCCAGAATATGCTGAACATAAATGACAAAAACATGTGTTTACTTTAACAACTAGTTTGACATCTATCCTTTTAGGAAATTACATAAAAAAGTTCTTTAAACAAAATACCCTTTACAAACACTTCTAGTTCCTATTTAGTTAGATAAAAGCATTTATATACAGCAAAACTTTATATTGTTTGATAAAAGTATGACATCAAATATTACTCTATATAAAATATATGAAAATTTGTGATTTATCTTTGTGATGGTTGCATCCCTCACCAAATATTATATATTAATTTCAATTTTGTTTTAATTGATGCGAATGCATTGTAAGGAATACATTCAGGTATTTTTGCACCCTTTGGCAATTGCAATATGTAAATGCAATCAATATGCATAAGTTTAATCATAGGTGTTGAAGAAACAAATCTACTTTGATATTTAATTTTACGCTCCCATTAAAAGAAAATTGATATTTATACAAGAAATTGTATGTTATAATAGAAATTTATGTTGAAAAAACATATTTTGCTAATTTTTTACCCCTTTTGGCTGTGCATGCGGGGCGGACTACCCTCCCCCCTTGCTACGATACTACCTTACTCGAAGATGCTGATGTTGATAGCATTGCTATTGTGTGCGGTGGCTAAGGTTGCGAACATAATAAACGCTTATTGCTTAGCCGAGCCGAAAACACAGTGGAACAAAATTCCTGCATACTTGCTTTCTCTATTGTTGCAATGTGTTTTTCGGCTCGGCTCAGCAATAAGCGTTCACTATAAACGCGCCCTAAGAATTGTTTTTGCATGTGTATTTTGTTGATAGGCTAGAAATTCAAAGTAAGGAATGCTGTTTGCGTTTTTATTAAAACGTTAGTATATAATTATCAAGATAGTAATGACAATTCGTTTAGCGAACACAGCTTGTCAAAAATAGTATAAAGTAGATAACAACAAAGTAAAAACCAACCGGGGTCAGGACACTGGATCTGAACTGCCAGCCGAAACGTTAGCTTATTAGCATTAGATGGAAATTAATAATAAAAATAAAGAAAGAATAAACATGCAAGCACTTTTAAGCGCATTACAAATAAAATACCATTATAGAAATCGAAGATTCCTATATATATATTCTTTTCACCAAAAATATGATAATTTCTGAGTTTCGCGAAAATTTCTTAAGTATAGATAAATTATTTTACAAAAAATATATTATAAAAAATTTAAAGGTGTGTTAATTACAATTAGAAATTATCCTGCAGGTTTTATTTTCTTTTTTAAGCACTTCACAAATTTTCTTAACTTACTTAAAGTAAGAATAATCGTTTTTCTTAAAAAAACTCCTTTTTGCTTTTGTCTCTCTTCGATGCACTGTACGGAAGTTCCACGCAACACCCGGCCGGCTCTATCGGTGACTTATCATGGTATTGTCATTGTCACAACAGCCATACCGCGAGCAACGCTAATGGATGACATGATTTTCGCATTATCGCTTTGTTGCAGCGTATGCGATCAGTTAGTTGAGCTTATCTACAACTGCTGCTCAAGTATTTTTGTTCTACTCGTACTTTAACTTGCACTTCCTTCGACTTAGATGACAAACTCTGCCCTCTTGTTGTATACTGATGAACCAGCCAAGCGCACAGGCCATTAGCCGGCGACAAGACTGCTGTGCTGAGAATTGCAGTTAAGCTGAAATCAATTTGCAATCTTCAGAGCGATCAGCGTGATCATTGCGCTCGCAATTCGCGGATGGCTGCCGCTCTTCTGTTGTGCAAGGTTAGTTAAGGGCTTTGTTCTTGTTAGCATGCGGCAATAAGTTTTTGATTAGCTTACTTGCCGCAATAGAGACTATGCTTTGTTCGCAACAAATGTCTTTAAGCAGCTCTTTTCTTGGCTTTAGTGCAAATTAGAAAATTGCAGATCAAGCAACAGCAAGATGTTTGTAAGACACCAAAAATTATTCATTGTTTTTACATCTAACAACATTTTTTATTCACTAAAGTTTGGTCACCGCTAATCGTGGAGCCTCAATCATTTGTCTTAATCTGACTGCCTCTTTTTATTTTAAGGTGTATTCATAGTTTTAACGGAGGAAAGTTTAATAGCATTTTCTCAAGTAAGCCAACATATTTAAGCACTGATCTTAGCTGATCTTGACATCAATTACAATACGATCAACGTGACAGTTCAATGTCAATGTTGCAGGTGTCATTTAATTATCTGTGCAGCAGCAAAAGCAGTCTTGTGACACCAGTACCAATCTCAGCGCATTAAATCTAATTCGATTTGCATGACAGCGAGAGATCACTTAAGTTGCAATTGAGGATTAACTGGTTTCAGTCAGCTTTGTGACTCAATACTCAGTGACAACTGTCACAAAAGGTCAGTGAATATTAAAACGTTATGACTTAAAGTTCGTTGGTCAGCTGAAGGCAATTCAATCATAGAGTAGATCTTACAGTAATTTTGAAATAACATTGGTAAATACTTATTGCGAACAGTAGCTAGTTTTGCACCAGCTTTAGCTTTTTTTCTTGTTACTTGAATATATGACTAAATTGTTTTACATTAACCGCCAGAGATGCCGAAGCCTCGAGATTGTAATAAAATTACACTGTGCGACACCAAAATATAACTGCACAAACTCCAATGGTTTCTGATAACCATTGATCCAAAGAACATACCTTCCAAGGGATTTTTCTGGGTGAGCGGAAATAACCGATTTTTTCAAGGTCACATTTTATACTACGGAGCCGTAGTTAGTTTCCTTTAACTCCTAAACTAAGTAAAATTTTGATTTAAAATGTTTCATTAAAATTATTGCAAGCTTAATGCCCCTTTAAATTAGGAAACATTATTTCTCCCTAATATTCGCACAGGGTGTCAAAAACTCCCTTAAATTAAGAAATGTAGTATATCTCGGAAGCTCTGGGCGAAATAATTTTTATTACTTCAACAAACAAAATTCTCATTTTATTGTCTATAACTTTGCAGAACATCATAATACAGAAAACTGATACTTGGCATAAGCGAGACTCACTGGACCGGTCATGGAGACTTCCGCACTTCCTAAAACGACACGTTGCTATTTTCTGGGCGCCCACAAGGTGATGTACGCTGAGACGGTGTAGGCCTACTCTTAAGCAAAAAAACTAATAAGGCGCTTTTAAGCTGGCTCTCAATAAGCGAGCGCGTAATAATAGCGCGATTTCATACACGCGTCAGAAATATCTCTATCATCCAAGCCTACGCTCCAACGGAAACCAGCAATCCAGACATCAAAGAAAGTTTTTATAACCAACTTACTACAACGCTGTCAAAAATTCCAAATGGTGACATAATAATAAATATGGATGACTTTAACGCTAAGATCGGCGAGGGTACCGACAACACAAAACACATCATGGGCAAATACGGCCTCGGCCAGATAAGCAACAACGGCGAATTATTGGTGGAGTCCTGCAACAATTTCGACCTTTTTATCGGTGGTATACACTTCATCCACAAAAAGTGCCATAAACAAACTTGGGTCTCCCCGGACAACGTCACTGTCAACCAAATTGACCACTTTTGCATAAGCAGAAAATGGAGACACTGTTTACGTGATGTGCGTTCCATGCGCAATGCCGATATCGGCTCCGACCACCACCTCGTCATGGCAGTCGTGCAACTTAAAGTGGCGGCGGTAAAAAACATGCCAGGCGCACCTGTGCGTGGAAGGTTTGACACGAGCAAGCTCAAATACATTGGTACCCGCAAGAAGTTTAGCGAGGTATTAACAGACACGTTTAATACCACCCCCTCGGAAACCAAAGGCGTCGAACACAAGTGGTTGTCTGTAAAGCTATCCTTCTTGAACGTGAGTGAGAAGGTCCTCGGCTACCGTCCAAAAGGCAAAAAAGAGTGAATTAGCGAAGCCTCCTGGGCGTTAATCGAAGAAAGGCGAAATGCAAAGAAGCTCAGGGTCGAAGCACAAACCTCTGATACTCGTGCAATGTTGGCGACCAACTACAACCATTGTCACAAGTTAGTCAAGAGAGCTTGTAAAAAGGATAAGCGTGCGTGGTTCAACAACCTAACCAAGCAAGCAGAGTTTGCTGCGCGTAGACGCTACACTAAATCCTTGTATGACATAAACTGAAAGCTGACCAACAAGCCCCGACCCATTGACCGTCCCATTAAATCGAAGAAGCAGCCCTACTAACATCTGGTGCCGAACAACTGAACAGATGGATTCAGATGGACAAGAATCTGCAAACTCTTGGTAGGGACTAGCACCCAAAGGCATCTCCTTCCACAAATCTGGAGTCAAGTATGCGTAAGTTTTAGCAATGGCTGCATAGGTGGCCTTGGCAAAGTTACTCAAGGTACCGGTGGAGCCACGGGCAGATGTATAGCAATCTTCAATACCAGCCATTGTCAAGAGCTTCTTGGGTACTGGTGCAGAAACAATACCAGTACCACGGGGTGCAGGAATCAGACGCACAGATATGGAACCGCACTTTCCAGTGACCTTACAGGGCACTGTATTAGGTTTACCAATCTTGTTTCCCCAGTAGCCACGACGTACAGGCACAACCGATGATTTTGCCAAAATAATGGCACCAAGAATTGCGGTAGCAACTTCTTTGCTGCACTTAACACCCAAACCAATATGGCCATTGTTGTCGCCGATGGCAACGAAAGCCTTGAAGCGTGTACGTTGACCAGCACGTGTTTGTTTCTGTACCGGCATAATCTTTAAAACCTCATCTTTCAAAGCTGAGCCCAAGAAGAAATCAATGATTTCGAACTCTTTGATGGGCAGAGAGTACAGATAGATTTCCTCTAGAGAGTTAATCTTGCCTTCGCGCACCAAACGTCCCAATTTAGTCACTGGAATCCACTCCTTGGAGTCTTCCTTACCACCACGTCCACGACCGCGTCCACGGCCACGTCCGCGACCACGACCACCACGTCCTCCACGAGAGCCAAATCCTCCACGTAATCCACCACGGGCTGGAGCTGCGTCCGCCATTTTGTAGTTATGCAGTTATATAGTTGACGGTAAAAAACCGAATGATTGATTCTTGTTGATTCCATCCAAAAAATTTACAAGAATATTGCTGAATCGCATATCCGAACACCTGAATGGAACAACAAGGAAACAACAAGCCGGTTTTCGCGCTCACCTCTCCTGCATAGATCAGATCAACACCCTAAGGATCATCATCGACCAGGTCAACGAATGGCAAACGTCACTTCACCTCGCATATATTGACTACACCACAGCCTTCGACAGCGTCTCGCGACATTGTATCTGTCGAGCACTCGCGAAGAGAGGCGTGCCAAGTGAACTGATGACGGCTTCAGATGCAGAGTGCTATATAATGGCAAGTTGTCAGAACCTTTCGGCACAAACTCCGGCGTGCGGCAAGGCTGCCTTTATCCGCTTTTGTTTCTAATTGTCATCGATCAGATCCTTTAAGATACTGCCCACAGAAAGAACAGGGGTCTTTTCTGGAACTTTGCAGAAACTCCTGAGGATCTTGACTATGCCGATGACATATGTCTTCTCTCCGTGAAAAACTAAGACATACAACAAAAGCTGAACGACCTCGTTGTCAATTCCGAGAAAGCTGGTCTACACATCAACATCAACAAGACAAAATCGATGTGCGTCAACCCCACAAACATTAACTCAGGCCTCTACATCGGCACGGAAGCAATTGAGTACGTAGAAGACTTTCAATATCTCGCCAGCATCCTATTCCCTAACAACAGCGTGTTAAAAGACATACAAGCGAGGATAGGAAAAGCTAAAGGTGCTTTCGCCCAACTGGGAAGTATTTGGAACTCGTCTCTACTTTCTATCCATACCAAGCTCCGTATTTTGAAGTCCAACGTGCTGTCAGTTCTTTTATATGGTTGCGAGACTTGGCTCACGACCGAGGCGCTAAACAGCAAAATACAGAGCTTCGTCAATCGTTGTCTTCGCCGCATTTTAAAATTTGTTGGCTCAACACTATAAGCAATGACAGCATGCTTAGAAAATGTGACATGCTTCCGATAGGACACACTTTGCGTAAACCACCCATCGAAGTATGCCGCCAAGCTCTCGACTGGAACCCGCAAGGAAACCGAAGAAGGGGACGCCCTAAACTGACATGGAGGCGATGCCTGGAAAAAGAGGTTACAAAGTCAGGATATTCCTGGGGCCAACTCAAACAGCTGGCTTAAAACAGAACGAGATGGAAAGGGGTTGTTGAGGCCCTATGATCCGCCTAGGAGCTCGAGGAAACGATGATGATGATGATGATAATACAGAAAAACCTACCCTTCTATCAAAAATCGCCATTGAAATCTTCCTCCTAAAGTATCTCCTCACCTCATGAGTCAGTACTTTGATTTGATCTTAAACATTATTTTATAGTTACTTATTAGATTTACTTCAATAACAGAAACAATACGGGAGGTAATCCTTTTACAGAATTTCATTCGACAAAACTTGAATATAAATTAAATTTAAAAATATATTAGAAGTATAAGATGTAGTGAAATAATAAAAGTATAAAGCATACATTAAAATGTGCTTTCTTTGCCTTTGGGTTACTCGGTTCGAGGGTAATGAATACGAAAAGAGAACGAGAAGAGTTTTCACCAAATTGCCATGCCATGCGTTGGCTGCAGACATTTGCTGTTGCTCCCAAAAAGTATTCAGCACTGATGATAAGAGAACCCTCTAATGAACGATGATATAACGTAATAGTAAAATATTTTTATGTTTTTGAACTTATAACTGATAGTGTTTTCAATTGAATTACTTTTTCTGTTCAGCCGTCACCTCTCTGCAGACAATGAAAACTTCTTGAGAACATAATCCGTTCGAAGTCGGTTAAATTTATATTTTTCTCAGTGTATTAGCAATAAAGGGCATATTATAAAAAAAAAAAAAAATATTCTTAAAAATTTATATGACAATATTCTATCTTCACTTTGGTTTTTCTTATTATTTCAAACTCGGCTGTATAAGTAGTACATATATCCAATTTTTTAGCTGTCTTAAATGGAAATATTTTTAAATGCTTTTGCTTTATGGAAATTGATTTTTATCTTGAAAACGGAACCAATTTTAGTAACAGCAAAAGCAAATTTAAAAATATTAACGCCACTTGCCTGACGTTTGCCTACAGCAAGTAGTTCAAAATCATAAAGCCAGACTTAAAACTCAATTTCAGCTACGCTGCCATGTTAATTGCCTCAATGGCCCTGACAAAGCCAAGAAGATCAGGGCAAGCTTCTACAAGTATGATTGTCTAAATATGCGACGCTTCCATCCATTCATCCTGAATCACGTCTGATGCAGTCTGGCAACGATATGTGTTATTTTGGTTTTAGCAGTTATTGTAGCTTATACTGTTATTGTTGTTTTTTGCAATGCTATTTGTGGTTGTTGTTGTTGTTGGCTGTTTTCATAGAAGCTTAACTATTGCCCTAAACAGGTCCACACCACCAACACCACTTTTGAGTATTTGCCACTACGGTAGTGCTTTTTGGCAGTTACCGATCACTTACTGCTGCTTGGCATGATATGGTTAAAGCTGTTTTTGTTAATGCTGTTGTTGTTGTTGTTGTTGTTGTTGCGACTTGTTGTACTCTGATTCTCTCGCTCGTGATGTTTGGTCACGTTTTGGGGTGTGATCGTTGCTATTTTATTGGCGGAATTTATATTCAATGTGCTTGAGTTATTATATAGTTTTTTGTTTTTCTGTTACTTGTTGCTTGTTGTGACTGCTTTTGTTGTTGTTTATATTGTTGTTTTTGTTGTTGTAATATTAAAAATATTGATGCTTTATGATATGCACATGTAATGTAAACACTTTTCTACGAAACCTCTTCCAAAGTAATTGGGGCGTAAGATGTATGAAATTATTAGCTCAACAGTTTTTCAATGGAAGCTGGAATAAGTGTGGAAGGTTGGGCAGGTTTTATTTTTTGCCTTTTAAAAGGTAAGTATGGAAAATCATAGTAATGCTAAGTAATAAAATTATATCTGAATTTTTAAAATTAGAATTCTGATACCATATGTTCTGAATTGTGATCCAAAGACAAGTAATGAAGCCCCCTTTATTTAATTTGATTAATTGCTGTAAACTTTTTTTTTTGTGGGGGAATGTGTAACTTCTAGAATTAAATTTTTTGAGTCTTACAGTAAATATACTCTTAGTGCAATCGCATTCAGCAATTTTGTTTTCTCGTATGTTATTTATATATGTTGCTGAGTGTTCTTCTATATTGCCAAAAAATGACTTCTCTAACCCGCGCAATCTAGACCTAGACAGTGCAGGACAAGTGCATAAAGATGGTTGGTGGTGGTGGTAGCTATATCAGTCCGAAGTTTTGCTAGCAGCTCTCGATTTCTGTCTAGGTTAGTTGTATGTGGGCCACATTTTTCTTCATGAGGCATATCTTTGTAATCCTTTCCATCTACGACCAGCTATGGCAAAGTGATAAGTGTGAGCACTTCCCTGCCCTTCTATATATTCAGTGGATTTTTGATTGGTTCTGCTCAAGAAACTTCAAGGGAAGAACCCAGCCTGGACAGTTCATCCACCTTTTTATTATCGTGAATGTTCCTAAGGTCGGAAACCTATATTATACTAATGTCTAGAAGTTTCTCTTGTAGCTGGATGATCAGCTTGAAAGACGTTACCTGAACCCTGTAGTCGAAAAGCTTTAGTCACACCCATATTCTCTGAGTAAATACCTGCTCCTATTTCGCACGTTTTGATCCGTTTTTTTTGATCCGTCCGTGAAGAAGAATACATCGAAGACATCCCCCTAGTTTAGGGATATCATAGTCAGTACTGTAAGCTTTCATTTCGTGTGGTAACGGACCAATAATGTAGCTGTGTCCATAAACGTAGCTTTGCCAGTTGAAGGACTCCCTGAGTCTGTCTGAACTGTTTGTTGCGGTGAGTTTGTTTGTCAGGACGTTGAGTGCTTCGATAGGTAAAGAGCGGATACTATACGATATGCTTATGCATGCAGATCGGATATTGTAAGCTTTATTACAGTCCTATAAACTAGGGAACCGTATGTCAGAATAAGGCGGAGTACAGGTCGTACAGGTGTAGTAGAGGAGTATGTGACGTAAAAGGCTATGCAAACTTTTTGATCCTTCATTCAATGTTTCAACATGCACTCCAGTGCACCAGTGTTCCACAACGACTGCTGTGATTCTAGCTTTACTAGTCTCTAATATTGCTTGCGCTTGGTTCTACAATTGAGCTTAAAATTCAGTATGACTCTTAGATATTAGGCATTGCTGGATAATGGGTGTGCTTGGTCGTTTAGTTTCGATAGAACAAAGTACCACGGTATTTTATCATGTTGCCTACAACTAAACCACACTCTCGTCGGTTGATCAGCCTATCTTCTTTAATGTTAAAAACTCTAAAAAAACTTATTGAAGTTGGTCTGAGGCAAACCATTCACCCTTCGAAACGTTCAAGTGCTCGACATGCGAACAGCAAGGATAAATCCACAGACACCGCCCTCCAGTCCTTAGTTTCGACTGTCGAAAGGTCACTCTTAGTTAAGAAGAATACGCTAGTGGCATTCCTAGATATAGAGGGTGACTTCAATAACGCCGTTCCGAGCGCCATAAACCTGGCATTGACGGATCTGGAAGTCGAGGCAACCCTAGTTTCGATCATCGACCAATTGCTTTCCAGCAGGGCAGTTAGCTCGGAGCTTGGAGGCTCCTCGGTTCGCAGGTCGGTTAACATAGGTACCCCTCGGGAAGGGTTCCTATCTTCAGCCCTATGGGTCGTAACGATCAACCAGATGCTACTACGCATGCAAAAGGAAGGCCACCAGGTGATAGCGTACGTGGATGACGTCTCTATCATCATACGAGGTAAGTTTCCGCAAACAAACTGCAACATCATGGAGACCGTGCTTTGGTTGCTATCTAGCTGGGCTGGATCCTACATGCTCAGCGTGAACCCGGCATAGACATAACTGCTTGTCTTTACTAGGAGATACAAAATCCCTACACTAAGCAAAGTGTAACACGAAAATATCAAACAGAGTAATGTTTATTTACTTCGTGTTCACTAATGACAGCTTACAAACAAATTCATGTTTCTTTCAAACAGAATTAAGTTTGATGCACAAACTTAAAAATTAAAAAGTTTAAATTAAACAAAGTTATATTTGAACCAAACAAGAAATTTTTTGATCCAGGATACGACAAAAGCCGATGCTCTTGCTTCGGCGTTTCGCTCTCACCGCTCGTTGTTTTACTAGATCAGTCCGCTGCTGCATTTGTTGGGAATAAGTTCAACCAGAATGGATGATGCTGATTTAAAATTAAAAAAATTATTAGACGATTGGAACTGCCCGCAGGTTTTTGGAATTCTCAAAGGTAAGTCAAATGATTAAATAAAAAGTGAAGTGATTCAATTAGTTATAAAATTAAATTAAAATGAGCAAAATTGTTTAGTTTCAAAATTGTCCACACAGTGCAAAACGTACATATTCAGTCATGTTGTTTGCTGCTTAAATAATGAATTATGAAAAATAATTCGAATATGTACGTGTGTGTGTATATGCGGCGACATACGAATGAAAAGCAAAAAGCAAACGACACGATTTAACAAGTAGGCTTTGCACTGAACGGACAATTTTTCAAACAAAACATTTTTGCACATTTTAATTTTAATCACAACAAATTCAATATTTTTTAGAAAACCAAATTACTGTTGAGAGATTTCATTACCTCACGGCCGAAGACGTAAAGGACTTGATACCAGTGGTTGGCGTAAGAATAGAATTTCGCGAAAAATTATTTCTTTGGAAGAAAAAAAACGTAAGTAGAGCCGCCTACTGACAAGTAATATAAACATTTAAAATTTTAAAATATTAGTTCAACATTGACGATCAAACGATATCTGTAGCCAATTCAAATTGGCTTGAGAGCAACGACTCATGCGATAGTCTATCTACCTCTGTAAGTAAAGTTGATTACTCTTATTCACTTTCTCTATAGTTTCTCTATACATAGGGCGTTATCAATGTTCTTCAATGTCTACAAAATAATGAAAAGGGAAGGGGAATTCTAGAATTCCATAAATGCAACAATTTTTTGCTTGATTCTCACCGAATTGATATTATTTCAATTATATTGGATAAAGTCTTTTCCTCAAACGCTCAACTGCACAGTACGGATTTCGCAAAAATATCACAGCAGATAGGTATTATTTTCCCAAACGAAAGCGAGGTACTTGAGCGGAACATAGTTTATTTGAGATAATAAGCAATTATTATTTTATACATTTTCAAGGTTTACTATTTCATCCCAAGAGGTGCAAGGAAGAACCCCGGCGGTAAGCTCTATGACAAATTCCACAATATAAAAAACAAAAGGCGTAAAATTGAAAAGTCGTCGAGCTATGCCGAACCTAAATGTGCTTCGGATGATGAAGACTTCGACGCCGAAATTGACGTGCCCAGTCTAGAAAAGCTTAAAAGCATAATCCAAAAAGACATTAGTGGTTGTTTGTGCCGCGAAGCAAATCCGCCTGTCGTTACCGACATTTGGAAACAAACATTTACCTTGCGCAGACGGGATTTGAAAACTCTAAAAAACAACACCGACTTTTTAACTAATTGGCCAGCATTTAAGCAAGCCTTTGGGTATATATTGGTAAGTGCATTAACATAACATTCTAACAATTCTTAATTATAAATTTAACCTTTTTTTATAAAAAATGGAGCTGATTTGCTTTTAATGCAGCGCCTCTTTTACTATTGTAAACGATTTAGTAAATCATTTAAGAAATGAACATTTTGTAAACATGTTTGATAGAATTAAATGCGTACAGCCAGGATGTAAACAACTTTTTACAAGTATTAAAGCATTTCGATCCCATTTGATAAGAGTACACATAAGGGACAATATAACAGAGACCTCAATCATTAATCTATACAGTAATACGGATGTTAATATAACAAATAATTCAGTTATTATAAATTCCCAAAATCCGCAGTCTAAAAGTAAAACCCAATTTGAGTATTCGGAACCGTGTTTGGAAAATGTGGAAAGTACAGTACTGAATAGTATATCTACTTTGAAAAAGAAGCTGTTATTGTTTTCTTTAAAATTATATTCCAAGAACAATCTCCCACGTAAAGATGTTATGGAAATACAACGAGAAGTAACGGAAATAACTATGTCATTCGGAAAGATATTTGAAGTATTTTTCAAAAACTCAAATGACGGGAAACTCTTAGAATTTGTTTGCGATTTATGCTTCAATCCCTTTAGAAATTTTAAAACAGAAAGCACTTTTTTCAGCTACCTTAAAAAAGCTGGATTATACGAAGCACCGAAACCTTTTTTAATATCAAACTGTATTGCAGAGAAAGTACAGCGAGGCAATCCAAGCTTAGCTGAAAAATTTGTAAATTTTTACTTAATGCCAGTGCGTTTTCAAATACAAAAATTTTTTGAACTTCCAAATGCCCTTAATTTAACTCTGAAAAACATTGAAAAGTCATTAAAACAAAATACGATTAATAATTTTGTAAATGGTGAAATCTTTGCCAGTAAAAAACAACAATTGCAAAAGCAATATATTATACCGTATATTTTATATTTCGATGACTATGAAATAAATAATCCATTGGGCTCACACAACGATGCAGTATGTGCCGCTTATTATATATTTCCGAATATTCCAGAGCATTTACTATCAAAATTAGATTTCATTTTTCATTTTGGTTTTGTAAAAACAAGAAGTTTAAAAGAGTTAGGTAATGATATCACATTTTTTCATCTCATCAATGAAATTAAATACCTAGAAGAGAATGGACTCAAAATTGTTGTCAATGGTGAATGTTTTCATGTTTACTTTGTTTTGGGATTGATTGTTGGTGACAACCTTGGTCTGAACACCATATTAGGTTTTTCAAAATCTTTTAATTCCAATTATTATTGCAGGGCTTGTAAGTTAGATAAAATATCCGCACGAGCTTCGTGTGAGGAAAGTTTTGATAATTTAAGAAACAGAATAAATTACCACGAAGACATACAAACCAATGCTCCACTGATAACAGGGTTGCGTGAGGAATGTGTTTTTAATAACATTCAGAGTTTTCATGTAACAAACAATTTCGCATTCGACATCATGCACGATTTATTTGAAGGAGTATGTGTTTATGATGTATGTAATATTTTAATATCTTTATTGAATGAAAATATTATAACTCTTCAACAATTAAATGGCAGAAAAAATGTATTCCCTTATGGCGAAACCGAAGTTGGCAATATGTCTCCGATAATTGAAGAAAAGAAACTTAAATCAAATAATTTAAAAATGACAGCCCGAGAGTGTTTAACTTTTTTACATTTTTTACCATTAATCATAGGCGATTTAGTTCCAAGTGGAAATAAGGCATGGGAATTGCTTGGTATACTTATTGAAATTGTAGATTTTCTCTTAAAACCTATATTTGATGTTGAGCATGATATAGATTATCTTCAGAAACTTGTTAAAAAACATCATGTTTTGTATATAAGTTTATTTAAGCAAACGCTGAAACCGAAGCATCATTTCTTAACGCACTATGCTTCTGCTATAAAGATGTGTGGACCATTAAAAAAAATTTGGTGTTTCCGATTCGAGGCTAAGCACAGGCCATTAAAAATATATGCCAGGTCCATTACCTCTCGTTTAAATCCTCCATTAACTTTAAGCACAAAGGCAAGCCTGCAATTTTCGGAGTTTTTAATTCAATATGAAACGGGAATTCAAACTGATGAAATTGAAATTCAAAAATTTAAATTCTCTAAAATAGAATCATTACCTTTATATGAGTTTCTCACTGATTCTGATATATCTGTTGGAACTTATAAATTAACAAACGCAATTAAATATAAGGGGATACTTTACAAAGAAAATTATTATTTATCATTATACAGCAATAAAAATATGAATTTATTCAAAATAATTTCATTTTTAACAGATGACATCGACCTTTATGTGTACAGTTATCCTATTGAAATAAAAGGCTTCGATAGGCATTTCCAATCTTTTGAGATAGGTAAAAGAAAAAAAAAATGTATTAATAAAAAAAATTTCATACTTTACTAGTCCACCATTACATATTCACACCATAAATAATGGGAAAACTTATGTACGTAATAAATATATTTAATAATAAAACTATTTAAAACCATTATCATATTGCTTTTTATTTTTATGCAGCGGTTTTTTGGTATACGTTATGTTTAATTCAAGCTGGAACCAGCTTAAATTAAAAGGATTTTTGTTTGAAATTTTCAAACTGGTTTCTTCTTAATCCAAACATGAATCAGGTTAAATTAAAAGGACTTCTGGTTAGAATTTTTGAACAAGTTTTTTGTTAATTCAAACAAGGAACGTGTTTGATTCAAATAGATTTTAAGTTGAAAAATGTAAATGATTTTTGTTTATTTTAAACAGAAATATAGTTGATTTTAACAAATTTTACTTTAATTATATTAAACAAATTTGTGTTTAAAACAAACATATTTTTACATTGAAGACAAATCGAGTGTGTTTTTGTTTGAATTAAACACGAATTTGTTTGATTTTTTTCTCAGTGTATATTAACACCTCCGAATTTTAACAACGTCAGGCTTAACATAAGCAACAGTGCCAAGTTTCTGGGAGTAACCCTTGACAGGAAAATTTTATGGAACGAGAAAACTGAGGAACACATCAAGGAGGCAAACATAGCGCTCTTCGCATGTAAGAAATTAATATTCAAAAAATTTTGACTTCTCTCATCATAGTCCGCTAGACTAACACTGCTATCGTCAGACAATATATATACTCCAATTAAAGTCCATGGAGTAGCCGGCCACTCCTAAGTCTTTCGTACCAAACAAGCTTCTCAAAGTACAAGAAAGTGCAGAACTATGCATACCAGGAGCCTTGCGGTCTACTACAATGGACGCGTTAAACGTCATCCTGCACTTACCTCCCTTAGACTTAATTGCCATCGAAGGTGCTACTATTACAACTCTAAGGCTAAGAGAGTCTGGATCCTGGTTCAGAGATGATAATGGACACACGAAAATACTGGCCTCGGCCACCATTCCTACCAACACAGACTACTGTACACCAGAGGTAATCTTTGTCAAAAAATACAATGTGTGCAAATGCCATGTCAAAACACGACAGGTATGAAAAAGCAGGCCTCACTATATGGGGGGAGGGGGGGTTATAAACATATTTGCCAACGGCTCTTAGCTCGAAGGGCGAGTTGGTGGGGAGTCTTTGTTAGTGGAATAACCTGGTCACCTGCACCACAGCCAGACTTACCTGGCCTCCCTACGACAACAAACGCACCTCCTCCCAACTGGGATTCGGAAGACCAAATCTCTTTGTTCTGGTGGGGGTACTCACCGGACACTGCTTGATAGGAGCGCACGCTCTTCGTCTAGACTGTGAAGCCAACGACATCTGCAGAAGATGCAGAGATGCTAAGGAGGAGGAGACCGTACAACACTTTCTCTACCACTGACCCGCTCTAAGTATAAGGAGACTAAATACTATCAGTCAACCCCTCTCTCACTCCATCGTTTCAATCGCCAAGATAAATCCTAAGGAAATCGACAAATTCATTAAATCCACGTGATGGTTCAACGGAGACAGGACACTTTTAACACCAAGTTAAATGAAATTATATGCCTTCACAAGGGACCTATATTGGCTTAAGTACACGATACGGGTAGCCATCTTAACCATACTAACTTAACTTAACCTAAGTACCACAGTTCTAACCACTGCTTTTTGTGGTAAGTAGCATCTGTACCGTCTTACTAGGACTTACTCCTTGAACACACCTAGCAAACTGCTTGTCGAAATCTCCCTCCTCTATGATCACATCGTCCGGTAAAATTTAGAAAATTCCAACACCAATTGTAATTTAGTAGATTAAGCACTTCGTTCATGGCTATGACTCAGAGCAGAGTAGAAATCAGCCCGTGCTGTAGTGTACTCCTTGTTAACGGATCTTGTAATTTGTCTACTCCCAGGTCTGTCTGTATTATTGTAGTACTGAGGATTGAGACTGTCCAGTTTCTCACAGATGCTTCCACACCATCTGGCACGGAAACGGGTACGAGAATCATGAACGCTCTTTGTATGCTTATTGTTAAAGGCTTCATTAGTGTCTAAAAAGACACTGACAAAAAAAAAAGGTATATTTTAAACCAGATAGCTCTTTCTATGGTTAATCTCATTAACGGCAGTTTCTGTGGATCTACCTTTGAGATATGCGTATTGAAAATGAATTTGGATGTTCTGTCTAGAATATGATTGAGATGTATGTTTAAAATTGTTCCAGAGTATTCAGCTCAAATCATGTAAGAAAATCACTGAGACGTATGTACCATATGTCTAAAATTTGTTCCAGATTTTTAAGTTCGAATGATATGAGACTTAAAGGTCTGAAGTAGTTGATTCATGACACCTTCTCCCAGCATTGGGTATAAATATATTGTAACATTCACTCTTCTCCAAAATCTTGGAGTATAGTTAAACTGAAAAAAGTTTTTAAATAAAGAAAAAGGATAGGTGTAACTGCATTAGTAGTTTCTGTAACATTATTGATAAAATATTATCAGGGAGAGGCTTATAGCCCAAATTATCTTATCCTTTGAGGTCTAATTTAAATGGTATTAGGTAGTACTTAGGTAGTACTCATCCCAACTGATTCTGCAGCCAGGAAAGTGTCCTGAATAGGTGATTCAGTGATTCTTCTGTACAAACCGTCCATGTTTTATCTTCTCTTTTAATAAAAGAAAGACTGGATTGTTCCTTGAATAAAATTCTACATAGGCTTACTGAAAAGTGCAAAATTAAGACTTTTTGTTTGCTGGGCTCAATTAAAAATTTAAAAAGGTTTGAAGCTTGATTTGTAAAAAGTTTCCTACGTTATTTTACATTATTTACACACGAATGTGTTAGTTTGAAATAGCATTAACATTTAAAGACATTAACTCTCCTCCAAATTCTTGGAGTATAGTTAAACTGAAGGACAGTTTTAAAATATAGAATAAGGATAGGATTTTTACAATAGTATTTTAGTATTATAATTTCTCTGATGTCTGGGCAACTTTCCACCCCATTCTCCCCTCGAAACGCTCATGTCTTGTTCATATAACTAAGAAGCTTTATCAATATACTGACAGAAAGTAATCGCATTCTTAAGCTACATTTATATCATGGATGCATGAAACGAGCAGAGCGTAATTTACAAAAAAAAAAATCTTCAAAACTCAATATTATTCGTAATCAATTTATGATTTCCTCTTAAAACTCTACCCATCTCTTTATCACCAAATATAAAAAAATATGTTTATGAAAACAACAGCTTTTGCGTATCCATTAAATATTCCTTAAATCAAATGGGGAAACTTTTGCTTAAGTTTCCGCTTTATGGAACGCAATTTATGCCGTAGAGGATGTTGGCGCACTTTGCATAACAAACAGTTTTGGCTGCTTAAATCAATACAATGTCCAAAAAGTGGAATAAGAAGTAGAATTAGGTGTGTATGCTGAGCGCACAAGTCAACCACTGCCACTGATACAACCCAGTCAACCCATTAATTCACTTGACAGCCATTAATAGCATAAACAATGGCTAAATGAGTTCCATATGTTTTTCTCTTTAATGAAAGAACAGCATATTTGGGCTTAATACTATGTCGTATTGGGCTTAATACTAATACTATGTTGTCATCATTGTTGCATCGCATAATGAACAAAATTAAATGTATGAATTGAAAAAAAATCTTAATGCTGCTTCGCTTAGTCTACACTTTATATGAGTAATTAAAGAGCTATAGATTTTTTCACTTTAATTTTAAACCTGGTATATGACATATTCCAGGAAAACTTTACTGAATGGTCAGCTATGCGATAACTGCAACCAGCTTAATTACTGTACCATAACAGCAATTAAAATCATTCAACTCTCGCTGAGGATCACTTTGATGTTGATCATCACTTTTATAACAGATTAAAAACGAAACGAAAAAAATTCAAAAAAGAGAAAAATATGCTGGATCACGCAACTAACATGCATGACAACGACACGTTTACGACATCAAATAAAAGACTTGCCATCAAGTAAAATTCGACGAGAGATCAAAAGCGGGTCCTTTAACCCATTTATGCACTACTTGGCCCGCTAAAACAGGCTCTATTTTCAAATTTCCCAAAAGATCACGAGTACGCTAGCTGCAGCAAGCAAGGCTGGCCTATCATAGCCAGACACTAGCTGGACAGAATGTACAAAATCTCTCAATCAATAGAAGTGTCATAAAAATGGAACAACAGCCATAAAAGCCATAAGAAGGCAAAAAATTAAAACCCTTTCAGAGCTACAACAACAACAACAACAAAAGCCATGCCGACTCAACTAAATTGATATTTAACCATGCTGTTCCTTTGGTCCAAGTGTTGTTATTGTTGTAGCCACAAACAGCAAGCATAACGCTGCTACTCTAATCGACAAAGTGGCAGCCGCCATGTTGGGCGACATGTTGTGCAAACATGCTACTGTATTAAGTACAAAAATTTAAAATGTAGGCAATGATCAAACGCAAAGTGCTGGTAAGTGATCGTTGAGATCGTCCTCACCGTCATCTTCGTCTTTTTATGTTTACAACATGACGCATTGTAACGCAATGCAGTGTGGACGCATTAGAAACAAGCTAGAAGAAGCAAAAACAACAACAAAAAAGTCACACCACATTACGAAAAAAAGGATCAACTTCTAAGGAAAACAAGTTGCAACAAATAGCACTGCTACAACAAAAACAACAACAAATGCACGAATAATATTTATCAGCAGCGGCAAAACATTCCAAAGCACACATTATAAACACATTTTCACCAACATGTTGCTGTGAATTTATACATATTCCTGTTCATGTCTCCTTCTCGTCACTGCCACGTTGACAATTAGTCCTTGATCATCATCATCAAGCCGATCTTTGTCGGCTATGAGAGATTACTAAGGTCGCGCGCGGTTGCTTAGTTCCAAATCCGTAGCGTTAAAGAAAATATTTTTGTTACTTGGCTTAAAATCAAATAAACAGCAACAACAACAACTATTTGGTTTATTGCTGGTACAGCACGAAAATTATTTGAAATGTGCTAATTAGGGCTTAGCATCTCTCAAAGTGTAGCCTGTTTTTTTTTTATGAGATTTTTTTTTGGGCTCCTTCGGTTTTATGTTACTAAATAGTTGCTTTGCGTGTTTGTGTTAAAATATTGTTTGAATGTTAGTTTTGGTCCTTTATTGGCGTTATTTGTTGGCGGCAAAGATGTTAAGTTGTTGTTGTTGCTGTTGTTGCTATCATGTTCATGTTGTTTCAGATGACCTCTCTGAGCACATTAGTAGTTATTGAAGTGATGGAAATTCAAGGATTGTTGAGTGAATTTTGAAAAGGCTTTTTATACTTATGGAACAACTCGGATCCTAACTACAAAAGGGGCACACTCAAAATTTTTCAATTTCCAACAATAGCAAAAAACAATTTTGTTATTTATAGAAAGATGCAAATTGATTTTTTTTTTTTTAAAAACATTTTCATAAAACAAAAAAAATTGTTCGTACTATTTTTATTTAAAGGCAAAATTTGTAAATTTTGAATAGTGTCTCATTTGCAGTTTGGATGCGATATGTATTAATTAAGAAAGATTAAGACTTCTGTTAATACTTAATTCAACTGTTGCCTAACGGGAGTCTTTTATGTGGGGATCAGTGACGGACTGAACCTAAAATTTGATGTAGAAAAAAAATAGCTTGACTGGCTCTCTCTTCTAAGGTGTTGTTTTGCATATTTAATACAAAAATGTATGGCTTTTGGAAATTTTTGTATAGGGAACCTTTATTATGTTTTTCTACAAAATATGCTGCCATGGGCCTGAAACACAAAAATTAGCTGAGTTAACATTGCAAAATAAAAAATTTCACTCGTATTTTAGTAAAACTTCCAAAAATTTAATTTTTCCTCCCAAAAGCAAATGAAAATATAAAAGTAGGGTAAAATAAAAATAGCAGACTTTGAAAAACATATCACACAAGCGAACAAAATCTTCTATGAATTGCCTGAAGATTTAAGTCATAATAGAATTTTGAAAAATTAGATTTTGAAAAATAAAGCGCAACAAGTTCTGTTTATGTGTCTAGTCATATTGTACATATATACAGCGCACATTGGGAGAAATATAGGCAAAACCCTCGCATTCACGATTATTCCGAAGATTTTGGCTACTTTTTGTTATCTGGATATATCCACCATGCGAAGAGCACACTTTGCATGTAATAACGTGTGGTCACTGAAAATCTGCGTAAACTTTAATTCAAAAAAATGCAACACTGGCACATCGTAGTTGATCGTGCTTTATGCCGTTAGATTCGTCGGTGCTTATGGCTTACATATGCAAAATTTGTCAGTTGTCAGTTTGCGTTTGCCTTGTGAACAGGGGTTCAAAAGAACTAGAAGTGAGATACCGCGTGTACAGATTCTATCAAGAAAATAAATCGTTGGGCAAATCGTATACAGTACATCATTTTTCTTAGGAAAATATATCAAAAAGAACAGTGTATTCCATTTTGGAACGTTTTGAGAATAATCTGGCTGCAGAAAGAAAGAAAAATGTTAAACGAAAAAACGTTAAAATTACAGAAAGTCGTTTAAAGGCCATAAAGGTATTTTTCGACCACAATGACCAAGCTTCAGAGCGCATTGCGGCCAGAAAATTTAACATATCGAAGTCATACGTCCAAAAATCACTTAAAGAGAGGACCGAAGTCCGGTATAGAAAGAAAATATAATTCCAAAACGATCGGTTCAACAAATTTTAGCAGCCAAAACAAAGTATGGTCGACTTTTCCGAAAATTCTCCAATTGCAAGATTGTGTTAGATAACGAGTCGTTTTTTACTCTAACACACTCAAAAATTAATGGAAATGACGGCTTTTATTCAAGCGATGTATTTTAAGCACAGGCTTCAAGAAAATTTAAAACAAAAGCTAAGTTTGAGCACAAAGTTTTGGTATGGATAGCTATGAACCCAAAATTATTTTGTTCCGCACTGATACACAAATCTGGCTTCGCTATTAATGGAGAAACGTACTTAAATGATTGCTTAAGATCACGATTGGTACCGTTTATTAAAGCCAAATATGCAGATAGCAATTATGTCTGCTAGCCGGCTCTTGCAAGCTCTCACTATGCGAAAAAAGTTATGGAATATTTAAAGGAGGAACGCATACATTTCGTACAAAAAGTTTACAACCCCGCAAATATCCCCGAAGCGCGACGAATCGAAGATTTTTGGAGTTATTTGAAAAGCAGAGTCTATAAAATGAACTGGTGTGCCCAAAATGTGGACCAACGCATTAGTCGCATTAAGTATTGTCTGAAGAAAATTAACTAGTACCACGTGATTCGGGCTTTGTACCAGAAGGATAACGGGGCAACCACTATCAGGCAGTGCCAAAGTCGTATTGTAGTAAAAGGATATGCAACATTTGATCTACCTTTAATCATCCAAAGTACTTCACTCGCCCATAAGTCAATTCTATTTGTATCCGATCTTGAAAAGTGATTATTCATAAGTGAATCTGGATATAGAATGCAAAAACGTTTGTTAGGTATATATTTACACAAAGATTATTAACGGGCAGCCCGAAATTCACCTGAGGCAGAGCAGCGTAGCACATTTCCAAACTTCTTAATAATTAAAATTATTTCATTTTTACAGGCTGTCAACCCACGAAAATCCAATTAACACACATCATCTCTTTTTGCCTATACGATTGCCTATACGCAACAATGTCTGAGTTCGGTATACCTGCAAAGTTGATTAGACTTTGCAGAATGACGTTGAGCAACACACGTAGCTCCGTCAAGGTAGGAAATCCGAAACCTTCAATACCGAAAGAGGTTTCAGACAAGGCGCTCCACTGTCTTGCGATCTCTCCAACATCATCATAGTGAGGATCGTACGAAAAGCCGATGTGCATCGTAATGGCACCTTTTTCTAGGTGTCCAGCTCCTTGCGTACGCTGATGATATTGATATTGTCAGCAGAATCAAGAGAGATGTTAGCGCTGCTTTCAGCCAAAGGAATCAGCCAAAGTCGGTTTGACGATAAATGAGGGTAAAACAAAGTATATGCTGTCTACCAACAAGGGAGCGCGGCGTCTAGACTCCCACGTTTCATCTGGCAGCTATAACTTTGAAGTAGTCAAGGAGTTTGTATACATTGGCACCGCCATTAATAACGACAACGAAATCAGCCTGTAGATAAAGCGAAGAACAATAATTGCTAATTAGTGCTATTACGGGCTCAGTAAGCAACTAAGTTCCAGAGCCCTCTCGCGATCGAAAAAACTAACACTCTACAAGACGCTCGTTCTACCTGTGCTTCATTATGGTGCTGAGGCATGGGTAGTTTCGCAAACTGACGCAGCCGCTCTGGGGGTGTTCGAGGGGAAAGTTCTTTGCAAAATCTACGGTCCTGTTCGAGTCGACGATGACAATCGCATCCGAATGAACCACGAGCTGTATGAGCTCTACGAAGACATTGCGTTGTTCGGCGTATAGCTGTGCAGCGACTACGCTGGCTAGGTCATACCCATCGTATGGACGACGAAGCTCCAGTGAAAAAGGTGCTCGAGGTGAGGGTCGTTGGTTGGGATGGACCAGGTGGATGGATGGACCAGGCCGAGGAAGTCCTAAACGCACTTGGTGTACCCGATTGAAGAAGGCGCGCGCAAAGCAGAGGCACCTGGCGAGAGCTGATAAGGTCGGGTGAAAACCGAACACGGGTTGTTATGGCCACTTAAGTATGGAAGTAAATCAAAAATACTTTCTTACTACTTTTTTTCATTCAGGAAATATATAGAAAATTTTACTTGACTCATTACTTAAGAGCTGGAAAGAGGCCTTTATTAATGAACAAAAAAAAAATACAAAAAAATGTATATAAAAATATGAATTTTAAGCATAAGAAAAAGATGTTGGACTATATTAAGAGCTGAAAAATTATAAAATAATGTAAGAAGTAAAAAAAACACTAAAAAGCCAATTTTTCCAGTTTTTTAAGTACGATCGACATGCAAAGTACCAATTTTTACAAATATGTGAGTTTCGGAAAACGCCCCATTTGACATGGAATCACCGATATACGCACTGCCTCTATGAGTTCTATGAGTACTACATCTTTAGAGTTCTATGGAAAGGTGAGTTCAGTTAATTCATAGGATGGAAATTTGGATTTAACACCGTTGGTTGGCGAATAAAGAAAAAGAAAAGGAACAATTGACAGAAACCATAGCAGCTGTTAAGAGAATAACTTTACATTTTCATGGTTTTGCTTAACGATTTAAGGATTAGAGGCGGAAAAATAATTATCTAATATATAAAAATCTTGTGTCACAATGTTTGTGGCCAAACTCCTCCGAAACGGCTCGACCGATTTTTATGAAATTTTTTTTGTATGTTTGGTAGGTATGAGAATAGGTTGTAAAGTACTTTTCAATCTTCTATGAAAAACGGGCGTGGCTTCGCCCATGCAAGTCACATTTTATATTCAGAATAACTGTGGCAGTAAAAGTCACAGAACATTAAAATTCAGAATGGAGGTACCACTTGGTGTTGTCCTTTTAATGGAAAACTTGCACAGGCATTGGACACGGGGTGTGGTTCCACCCATACAAGCCAAATTTTTGATATCGAATAGCTATGGAAGTAAAGGCCGCAGAACATTGGAACTTAGAATGAAGTTATCACTTGGTGATGTCTTTCTAATAGAAAACCTGGAAAAGCATTGGGCAGGAAGTGGAGTGGGGGGGGGGGGGGGAAGGAGTGTGGCTCCGCCCATACAAGTCAAATTGTTTATATCGATTAGCTTTGGAAGTAAAAATCACATAACATTGAAACTCAGAATGGAGTTACAACTTAGTGACGTCTTTCTAATGAAAAACTTGGACTGGCATTGGACAAGGGGGTGTGGCTCCACCTATACCAGCCAAATTTTTGATATCGAATAGCTATGGAAGTAAAAGTGACAGAACATTGAAACTCAGAATTGAGTTACCACTTGGTGATATCTTTGCAATAGAAAACTTGGACGGGCATTTGTCAAGGGGATGTGGCTTCGCCCATATAAGCCAAATTTTTGATTTCAAATAGCTATGGAAGTAAAAGTCACAGAACAGTGAAACTTAAAATGGAGTTACCCCTAGGTTATGTCTTTCTAATAAATAACTTGAACGGGCATTGGACAAGGGGGTGTGACTTCGTCCTTATAAGGCAAATTTTTCATATCAAATAGCTTTGGAAGTAAAAATCACAGAACATTGAAACTCAGAATGGAGTTTCTCACTCAACTCAAATTTTCTCAAATTTTGCTTAAATGGAAAGTTCATAGAAATGAGAGCGGTGACACTATAGTTACACAAACTTTTTAGAATTCATTAAAATTGTGCATGCTTTAATAATAAAATACACGCTGTAAGCACAAATGTGTACACTTAATAAATAAAAAAAAGACAAACAACAATACCTGAAATTGGATAAGGGCGTGGCCACACTATACGCCCACTTTTAAGGGGAATGCCGTGGAGTGCAGCGAAGCGCGCTGGGTAAAAGCTACTAAATTATATAAATAACATAATAGTACTACGATGTTTTTTCAGGACACCCGACAAAATATCACCAAAAAATATTGAAACCACCAATTTTTTTCCATCTCTTCAAAGCAAAATTTTACACTCCAAATACTTTTTCAAACCGCTAATTTGGCGAGATATCGCCATAACTGGCAATAGTGCTTCAGACAGTTATAGCTGTTATTCTTTACAATTTCATCGTGACATCTAACTACGCTACAATAACGTTACCCAATTGTAAAAATTTGGTTCCAAAATTATGGTTCTGTGCGCCAAACTTATAGAGCACTAGCACCATATTACACCCGACATAATCGACCATCTGAGAACATAATTCAACGTATTGATGATTGCTTTCTCACAACATTTCCTTTGCAAGATGCATAAGAAGAGTGCGACCTTGAAGAGAATATTGCATCCGTACAGGATAGTGTTGAAGAAGACCAAAATTTACCAGTTCCACGTCTCTTAGGCTGCCCGCATAGTAAACGCAGGCAGGCAGACAGGCAAGCAGGCAGGCAGGCAGGCACCAGTGCGACAAAAGTGGCTTCATACAGTTTTATATAAATCTACTCGGAGTCCACATAGTGACGGCAGGCAGGTACAGCGAGAAAACTGGCGTGTCCTGGTTTCTTGCAGCTGATTTTGCGTGTTTGTCTAGTTTGTATATGAAATGTAATAAAATTTAGATGTAACGAAAGTTTTAAGGAAATTTTTTTTAACGCAAGAAAGAATTTATATGAGATGCATTTTTTGTTTATTTTTTCGTTGGACGAAACACACACACAAACCTAATAAGCATCAGCGCACATATATATATATAATGATACACACAAAAACTACTCCATTCAAACACAACATATCAACGAGTGTGAAAATTGTTTTTTTGTGCATCTATATTGTTGTTGATGATAAATTTGGCATAACTGAGACAGCGAAACAGCAGCAACAAAATACATTTTTCGGAACATACATATAAACAACAGCAGCGGCTGAGTCGGCGCACATGATAGAGTGAGGGTTGTGTTTTGTTTTTGTTATAAATACGTGCAATCGAGAGCGAGTGCAAGTGTAAAGCTTTATTTACTCTTCCTTTTTTGTTTTTTCAATAAGCAAAACAAAACTGATCACCATAAAGTCAGTAAAAGTAAAACAAAAAAAATTCTTGCGAATTTTGAGTACTTTCTTTGATAATTATAGACAAATTTATTTGTCAAAGAAAGCAAATAATCTATCTTGGATGATTGAGTGAGTGCTGTTTTTGTTGTGCTCATAAGCAAGTTGGTGTTTTGAGTTGCTGTTGGTAAGTGAAGAAGCATTAATAACAAAAGAAATGCGAAAAAAATAAAACAATAACAAACTATGTCGCACTGATCTGCTCTGCTTCTCGCATTCACCCTGTGATGCTTATTTGTAGAGCGAGTTGCTTTCTCCGCCTGCCTGCCTGCCTGCTTCGGCGTTTACTATGCGGGCAGCCTTACAACAGAGTGGTCTGTGTCTGTCTACTTTATGAACAATTTTACTTGAGATCTTGGCTTAAAGGTTTACAGGAACCAGCTCGTGCAAGAATTGAAAGCGAATGATCATCGTTTGCGTCGAAATTTTAGTGAATGGGCGCAAAATCCGCTGGCCCGCTATCCGACGCCTTCAGTTTATTTTTTTTACTAATCATACAGTTAATCGGCCATACAGTTAGCCACCCTCTTTGTTATTAATATTTGAACAAAAATGCAGTAAGCATTTCGAACAGTCAAATATAAACCATTATTATTTACAACTCAATAAGTGGCTAATAATAAATTTCTACCTACATACATTTTTGCTCTCGAAAATAGCAGCTACTAGTTCATTAAAAAAAAGAAAAAAAAATAAACCGCCAAAGCAAAGTATTTCAACTTTAGAAATTTTCATTGAAAACTAAAAGCATCAGAGAACAAGCCAAACAGAAGCGTTTTTGCGATTATGTTTAGCTCATTAAGTTTGTTAACAGTTCTGAGCAAATTGTATGAAAAAAATTACGGCCTACCAAACAAACTCTGCCAAAGGATCGAAAGAGTGCAAAAAAATTTAAAAAAAAAGCACAAAGAGCTTATTTTTTATATGCATCCGAGTACTTTTCACCAAAGCGTGGGTGCATAATTTTTATTTGTATGTTTTTTTTTAATTTTTTATTGATCAATATAAAAGGAAATGAAATCGAATCGAATTGAATGGAGCTACAAAGCTGAAGCGGTTGCATTGAAGCGGCAGCAACTGCGGCTGCCTTTGCCTGAGCTTGCAGCAGTCAACGAGTTTGGAGAATTTATGCCATAAGGTGATGTATTGGCTGTTGAAATGGTGATGTTGTTTATGGAGGTGGTGGTAGTGGTGGTGATGGTGATGGTGGAAGATTCAAGCTGCGAATGCTTGGCAACGACAACGTGTAGGTGTTTTTGTGATTGTGCAACACCAATTGGTACCAAACAGTACCGACCATAAGTTGTTTCCACTCCACGTACAGCCAACATAAATAAGTGTTTTAACAGCTCATTGATTAATAGCCAGTCATAACTCGACTGTCCTTAAGTGATCCTCGCTTAAATTAAATGCCGCTCATCACTAACATGCTAACATGTCAATTTCCTACTATTTGATTAGCAAAGTTCTTAATTTCTGTGGCCATTTAAAGGCAACAATAACCGGTAACTGATCGCTTCACTGCTGGCAGCAAACCTTGAACTTCAATCTTCATGATCTACAGCATTTTGAAAAACTTAAAAGATTCTGTTTTGCTTCGCAGCCTCTGGGTAAAAGTCACTCAGGCAGGCATTGTCTAAATAGGCGCTAATCACTGTTTAGTTTTTATTTTATAATCTTAATGCTGAGGCAAGCAAGAGCGTTGTTGTTCCCAAGAACACTGCAATATATGGTGGCTGTGTTGCCGCCTTAAGGCTGCGATCGATGCGTTTTTCCTCCCAATGCAACACGGTCGAGTCGCTGTTCATATCTCTGCTCATTACGCATGCGCAACCAGGCTGGTCAACAATAAGTCAGCGAGTTAGGACTGACCACTTGGTTGAATAATTTATTTTGTGCTTGTTTTAGTTTTAACACTTTTTAGTGTGGATTTCTATAGTTTTGGCTGCTTGCTGTTGAAGCGTTTTTCTTTTAAGGTTTATTTTTTTTTTGTTTTTTTTTTTGCCTTATACCAGGCTTTCTTTTCCAGCGACTTGGCCAGAGACAAAGATTCTTCTGCCGTATTCTTGTCACTCATTCAGTCTAGCATTGTTTTGCAGACATTGCTAATTAGTTTTTGTTGTCTTGTCGTTTGTTGTGATTATCGCAACTTATTTGTTGCCTAAGTTAACGAGTTAAATAGGCGTGAACACAGTTTTGAAGTTATGACTGCGTTGCTTTTCCACAAGAAATATTAAATACTAATTCACTGTGCACAGTGTAGCCACAGGCTAAGAATAGTTATGTCTGAGATATTTTTGTATGAATTGATTTTTAAACCTTGTGGTTTGATTGACTAAAAACTCAGTTTGGGTAATAACATTTTCATATTTTCTTAAAAGCATTAATTTTCTATCAAAATATTTTATTGTCAACTATAAAAATCGATTAATAAAGATTTCGACGATATGTACACTTTTCCAATCCCGCACCAATCCTTAAGACGGCTTGGGTTGAAAGAATAATATAGAAATTAGAAACTTATGCTTATTCACCCAAGTAATATATTGTTAAATACATTGTTTAATTTAACGTCTATATATGTATATATTCCACTTCTTCCTGTATATTAATTTATCTATTTAACTTTGATAGTTTAACAAATATTTTTGTTGAAAACTTGAACACTATAAATTGTCGAATCCATAATGTATAAATTACAAGATACTTAGTTAATTTATCGCCCAAATCAATATCGGTAAGTTAACATGCCAAACTTTGGTGATTTTATGAAGAACTTAGTGGGCTGAAAATTGCCAAAGACATCTTATAAATTACACTAGGTTTTTTGTTAAAATGCATAAGCTTTTTTCTCGGTGTGGAACTATAGACATATGCTGGAATTTCTAAAGAATTTTTTAAAGCTTTTTTATTCTACTTATTGCGTGACAACAGTAGCTAAAATTACGAATTTTTTGTATCATATTAATTCAATTAATTCTCGTAGAGCTACTTCATTTCAATTTCAATGGAAATAAATTCATGAATTCGATAAAATCAATTTTATAAACAAAACTAGAAATACCCGGTATACGTTGCTATACCCGTGCGTTCTCAACTATATTGAAAAATAATTAATATATTCAATACTTTTATTAAACCCTTTGTTTCACACCACGCTCATTGTCAAATGCCCGTTCCAGTTTCCTAGTAGCTTGTCAGTAAGTTAAATAGTAGGTATGTACCAAGGTTAAATCATGTCTGGCCTTTAGTTCGAAAGTTATACCGAAAATTTTGACTACTAAAAAAGTGCCACGCCCTCCGTCCAATGCCCATAAAATCTTACCAGTGAAACAGCACCCGTAAATTGAGGTCGAATACCAATTTCTGAGGCTGTGCAATCCACAACACCAAGGCTTTTCGATATCGCAAATTTCCAAAGCCCACTCCATGAAGAACTTCACAGAAAAACCCTCTCAAGACCTTTTTTCAGTTTCCTAAAAATTTCATACTTATTGTTTTAGATCATACTAAAAAAAGTCGTCGGTTGGTTGATAGCAACAAATACACCTTTTATTGAAAAAAAAAATTACCATTTCAACCCTTGAAAGTACTTTGACCAAGCTTCTTATGATCAATTGTGTTGTGTGTGTTGTGAAATGTTTGAACACAAATAATCGAGAACTGAACCTACCACCTTTATGCCGACTCTGAACGGCTTATGTTCTCAAGAAGCTTTTCATGGCAGTTTTTTACTCTCTGAGGTCTGCCATTGCCTGCAGAGAGATGACGGTCGAACAGAAAAATTTAATCAATTGAAAAAACTTTCTGTGTCAGATGGGAGATTTGAACCTGGGTTCTCTGGTGTATGAGCCACACACTCTACCCACTACGCCACGACCACCACTTGTGTGTTTTATTGAATGCCCCAAAATTTCACCTAAAATTTCGGAAGCATAAGGTCCAATCGGTGTTTTTGTAGTCGGCTTTAATCTTTAACACAGTACGCTTGAGAGAACCTTATATGCGATGGAAATAAGACTGATACCTCGATAGTTGGCACAGATTGTTGGGTCTCCTTTCTTAAGTATAGGGCAAAGTACGCTGAGATTCCAATCGTCGGGCATGCTTTCCGCTAGCCATAGTTTGGTGATGAGCTGATGCATGCGCCTTATCAATTCATCTCCGCCGGTTTTAAACAATTCATTCAACAAAAAATTTCGGTTTTTGAGTAGTTGGGATAACAACTCGAACCTCTTTATGGCTAGGTAGGGGTACTTCTACTCCGTCATCGTTGATTAGTGGCGGTGAACTGAGCTCTCCATGGAAGGCATTGGTGGAATCGTCACCTGTAAGTAAATTGGAGAAGTGCTTTCTCCACAATCTCAGCACACACTGTGTATCCGTATTCAGAGCTCCATTTTCGTCTCTACAAGTGGATGCTTCGGGCTTGAAACCTTGGGTTAGAAGCTTAACCTGTTGATAGAATTTTCGTGCATCCTTCTTGCCCTGGTATACCACTAGTTCCTCACGCTTACGCTTTTCCTGCTCTCTTTTCTTGCGTCCGAAAAGGCGCCTCTCTTTCTTCCTCTTTTCGCTGTAGTTTTCTCGAACGGCTCGCGTTGCATCTGACTGCAGCGTTTTTCTATAAGCGGTGTTTTCACTGCTGTCGCGATGCGACACTCCTGGTCCTACAATTGGTTCCGAGGTTGCGGGCGCCAGAAACCAATGACTTCTTCAGCGGCAGCGCGCATGGAGTAGATATATGCGCCCAAAATCCGGCGGCGTCGTCGGGTCCAGAGGTTGGTTGGTTAAGCTTAACCGAGAGTTGAGCAGAGTAGGCTTCGGCAGTCCGTTGTAATTGCAGATTAGCGACATCTACCTTTCGTTGCATTACTATGCGTATGTTCTTCGCATTGCATAATCGCATGCGGATCTTGGCCGCAACAAGATAGTGGTCAGAGTCAATGTTGACTCCCCGAAATGTACGCACATCTAGCACACTAGAGGCATGCCTTCCGTCGATTACAACATGATCAATTTGGTTTCGCGTTTTTTGATCCGGGGACAGCCAGGTGGCCTTGTGGCTGTCGAGGTGCTCAAATCTGATGCTACTAACTACCATGTTTCGCGCCACGGCGAAGTCGATAAATCTTAGACCGTTGTTCGTGGAGGTCTCATGAAGACTGAACTGGCCGACCGTGGTGCCAAAGATACCTTCCCTTTCGACTTTCGCATTAAAATCGCCGAGGGCTATTTTCACGTCAGGGCCGGAAGGTGGTCGTATACATCCTCAAAACTAGCTTAGAAAGAGTTCTTGACGACTTCGTCCTTTTCCTCCGTAGTGGCGTGCGCGTAAATAAGGCTGATGAAGAAAAATTTTGCCTTGATGCGGATTGTGGCCAATCTTTCGTTCACAGGTGTGAACCGGGATACAAGGTGGCGTAGTTTCCGACTAACGACGAATTCACATCCGAACATGCGCTTCTCCGCATGGCAGCTGCAGTAGATATCGCAGTGTGGCTTGTTTAGAGCAGCCTTGCCCTTTCCATCGTATTTCCTGGATTGCGATGATGTCTGCCTTTATTGTTTTGAGGGCTTTCGCCAGTTGGATAATGGCACCTTCCTTATAAAGGGTCCGGACATTCCAGGTGCATATCCGTAAATCATTGTCCTTTTTTCGTTTCCGGTGGTCGTTAACGTAATTGGGGTTCTTATCCGAAGCTGGTTTAATTTTCATTGGGCAGTAGTAATGTGGCGGGACCCAAACCCTGCGCACATTCCATGTTTAAGGTCCACGGAGCGACCTGCCGCTCAAATTAGCCTTCAAACTAGCGGATGGCAGTTAGCCGTTGCCCAGAAAACACTCATGAGGAGGTTTGAGTCGACTTGGGACGGTTTCGACATGGATAATGCTGACCTAGCCAGGTTGAGGCAGTCAGGCACGTTGCCATGTGAAGGTTCAACCCCTGTTCCTCGTGACCGATCACACGTGATTAGTCTTTTATATAATAGAATACATGTACACTAGGGTGTCCCTTAAAAATTGAAGTTGTTTGTTCTTATGACTGGATCTCTTTTTTCGGATGATGTTGAAATAAATATAAATAAAATTTCGTGTACCTAGGACTACGTCAGAACTTGGCGAAATGGGAAAAAAGTGCTAATTTTTTCAAAAAACCCCAATAACTTTTATATAAGTGTTAATATTCAAAAAGCTGGTTCACAGCTCGTTTAATTTTTTAATATATCTTTACAATAAGTTAGCAAACATGAATATTCCACGAAAACTAGCAGAGTTGTGATTTTTTACTTTTCTAAAAAAACCCCTTTTTAATCTTGTTATATTATAAAAAAAAAAATTTAAAAAAACTTAATTTAAAAATATTTAAATGAAATCTCGTGGAATTATTTTCTTAAGCTATATCAAATGCAAATGGAAAAAATTGTGTTATTATGTTGAATAACCTGGTCGTTGAATAAACTTTTTTGTTAGAATTGAACCTATTTGAAAATTTCGAGTTTGAGTATTTATTACGAAAAAAACCCCAAAAATCCAAACATAAACAAAATTTAGAAAAACGATAGCATAGCTTAAAGATAGTCATGAGCTACTTTTTAGAAAAAACTAAAAAACAAGAAAATCGGAAAAAAGATATAACTGTTGGAACTTCACTTTTTTTCCAAAATAATTAAAGTGCAAAATAATTAAAAAATCGTAAAACATATATTTCTCATTCATAGTATCTTTAATAATTCAAAAAAAATAATTCTGATTTTCATTCCAAAATTTTTTTGAATTACAGTGTTGCCCACAAAGCTTTTATATGAAATAACAGCTTATTTCAATTATGTGGTAAATTTTGACCCTAAAGGTTTGGCTCGAAGGGTTAAACTGTGCTATGAAATTATTTCCCAAGTAATTGTTAATGTTTTACCTGAAGACATTAAGCCGCTAAAATTAATAAAAAAAGTTTTTCTAACAAAAACTACATTAACATGTATTTGACATTGAAACTCGAATTTCTCAAAAATGGTTCGTAGGATAAAAAAACGGTTAACGCTATTAAAATTTGAGTCCATGAACTATGCAGAAAAGTAATGTCCCAAGCTTTTTTGGTTTTTAGACATGCACAGTGTTATTATCTTGTATATTTTAGAAATTTTGTACATTTTAAAAATTTTTGTATTTTTACCATTACCAGCGCGGATTGAACTCGGAATCTTAACTTCTGCAGCCACACACACTATCCACTCTTCTATTCAGGAGTTTGCTTGAATAACGTTGGAGCTTAATTACTATTTTCTTTGAATTTCTTTGAGTTAAAATTTATTAAAGCCTCAACTGAAAACATTTCATATATTCCATAAATTGCTTCGGTAGCAATGCGGTCCAAGCAAATAGTTCATCACTCAAGAGTTAAGTGGTTCAACGCCGGACACGAACAAGCTTTTTTTTTTCTTTTATTGAAATAAAAAACGTGTGATGACATTTTTTTTTTATAGAAATTTACTTAAGTCAAAGCCTTCTCGAATACTCCCTAAAATTGTCTCATTGAATTAAGCTTTCTATAAGTTATTATTCTTGAATAAAACTCTTCATGACTACTTTCTAAAATATATCATCAAATAAAGAAAATCTAATTTGCAAGGCTTTTACAAGGTTCTGCCAAGCAAAACATGAAGAATTATTTTTATATAAGGCCTTTTCAAGCTGAGTTGGAACTACTTCAAATATTTAGGTAAAATAGCTTTTTTGGGATGCGTTCGATGCTCATCTCCTTGTCGACAACAAAAACAGACCTACAAAAATGGTGCAATATCTAAGCTTACATTTATTAAAATGTCATGAAATTTCGACAAAATTCAGAAAAGACAGTAGATAGCGCCACAAACAATAAGTTTTGCTATTCTAAAAAAGTTCGAGAACTTTTGAAAAACCCCTTGTAGATTTAGCCAAAATTGTAACATACCTGGTTGAATTGTTTGAATAAATAAATAAATTTAAATTTTTAAACTTATTTAAAAAAATTCTCAAGATATGAATACTTATTGTCAGCTTCGGCTCTTTCGAATCAATTTGAATCAGTCTAAAAAACCTAAAATTTACAAAAAAAAAATTAACTTCCAAAAGCTGCTCATAAATGTACACGTTGCTACAGTCAGTGAGCGACCGATGTTAAGGTCCGCATACACCATAAAAGTAAAGGATTTTAAGCCAATTAACTTAAGTGACTTCAACCATTAAAATATAGATAAAAAAGAAAACCTGGCCAGCCTATATAGTAACTTTTTGCCGACTTTTCACTTTCACCTCAAATAGCTAATCGTTTTAGGACCCCAATTTTTCATACCAAACCGATTAGGCTGATTAGATTTCTATAAAATCTTTTCGAAAATAAAAACCACGCAGTATTCTTTTATGCTAGCCTATTAATAGATTCAATGACGTATTTGCATCCATTGATTTTTAACCCTGACAGAATTGTTGCTATATTTCTAAATGTAAAAATCATGCAAATCCATGAAACAAGTACGAATGGCAAACTTGCGGTCAAATTACCGTAAAATAAATGCTTATTTCATTGATATGTCGATGGTATAAAAACTGAGCGAGCTAAAAAGTAAAAGGGTATTTTTTTTTGTAAAAAGAAATCATTGGCTTTCATGTAGGCCGGGCAGGATAATGCTTTGAAGTTGAAAATCAAATGAGTGGAAGCTGTTTTTTTAATAAAATTTCTTTTTAAGCAAATTGATATGGATAGCCATTGAAAATTTATGTGGGGCTCTGAACGGCTTCAATGGTTTCTAAGCGCAAAATCTGCCATTCCAGAAACATTCGTCTTGCGTATTTATATTGGATCCTTATATTTACTTTGGCTAATTGTAGTTATGCGCTTCTTCTTTATTGTGCAAACTCAATGAATTGGAAAATTTATTTGAGTGACTTAAAGTGCGGTACAACAGTTGACATATTCCCCAAATTTGTGCCTGCTCCAGCAGAGAGAGGGTTGATTATTCATTGCCTCAGGTGCAGATTTAATCAGCCAAGCATGTCACTCACTCTTCAAACACAAAGAAAAAAAGGGTTAGTTAACATTGGACAACGTATAAATTTAAGTTAATTGCTAGCCGCAAGTTGAGTGAATTTCACAAAACGTTTAATCAACCTTAGCAAACAAAGCTAGTATTTGTAGAAGCTTGTTTCGCTTGTTTGGCTTGTTTAGCTTGCATAGCTTGTTTAGCTTAAATAACTTTAAGCTCCAAGGATAAAAAGCCATTTTTCATCAAACTCAAAGGATTTTTACCTACATTTCTCTACTGCTAGCAATGAACAAAGCCCAGTCAAAGGCAAAAGTTAACAAATAAAATTGGAAAAAACAAGAATAATTTTTTTTTTCTCTCTTCTTAGCTCAAAGGACAAAGCCAAACGCTGGCCGCTATGAATTATGCAGTTGTTGCTCGGTTGCAGTGAACTGCAATAAGGATGCAAACTAAATTTTGTTGTTATTTTTCTATGCTTTTTGATTTTTGCTTTGCTCCTTTGGCATTTTGTTGTTATAAATAACCGCCGCTTGTAATGCTTTTGTTTTTGTTGTTGTTGTTGCTGTTGTTGTTAAATTTTGATTTATAAAGTGTTTTCCGCACTTTCAGCCACGTTGCACCTTGCTGCATGCCACATTTTCTGATTAACTGCTCGAAGTTTCTCAGCTTATGATGACGTTGTTGAAGGGAAACAGTGCGTGTTTTACTAACTAAAAAAAAAAAATGGACCTGCAGGTTGTGGCCATTAATAATGGCTAGTTGCTGCTCGATATTAAGCAGAACTCTTTGAGATAAAGTTGAGCCTTTTGTTGTTTATTTTAAATAAATTGAATTTGTTCAAAATACTCCTAATAGAAACCTGATCAAAATAGAATATTTCAATGTTTTTGCTACATTTATGCTACATTAAATACCAAAACAATCTATATTTTTATTAAGAAATATTTTTGTATAAATATGTGGCTACAACCGGCGACACACAGTGCTTTGCGCTCATACAAATTTGGACATAAATAGAAGGAGTGCGCCTATGATAGTGAAATTTTGTATACTTAGTTTTACACTTTCACAAACGCAGATGCTGTAGCATTTATTTTCATAGTGATGTAAAATGACGTGAATAACATAACAAAACATTCAAATTAAAAAGCTTAATTTTATTCATTTGATCTTATAAAACTTTAACTTTTTGTAATTCTTATACAATTCTAAGTATGAAGCAATGGATTTATTTGGTAATTTCATATTATTTTGTTTTGTTCTCCGTGTATTTACTTATTTCCTTAAGTCGGTACATTCAGTAAACTAGAAGTGTAATACGTGGAGTTAATGCTTCAGCATTCAAATATACAGAGGTAGTCAAAAATATTTACACATTGCTCAATATTTTAACGTGTTGTAAAGAAAGAAAATAACTCCATTGTTGGTGGAAATAGTTTGCGAACAGAGATTTTGTTGTTGCATTCCTTGCAGTATGCAAAGAACTAAGGCAAGCTTTAGCAAACCTAACGATAAATAAAACTAGTAAGGAATGGAGCTTCGGCAGGGTACCGAAGCTAAAATACCCCCAGCGGCCGTACTGAAGTATATCCGAAGTCTTTAGACGTCTACAAAATTTGTATGTATAGTCTGCGAAAATAATTGTGTCATACGCTTAATTTAATTTTACCCTTAGCTGCCACATAGAGTAATTTGTAAACAAAGTAAAATACCGCATCCACTTTTCTAGTATAAAGACTTACCGAAGAATATATGTATGGGTTGGATAATCAACGTGGGCACATACAGACACGATGTCATTCAGTTTTATATATTTACGAAAGTTTTTCAACTTTGATGACGTCACTGACCTAACGCCTATTGAAGGTAGGCGTGGTTTTGATCAGATTTTGCCATATATCATAGAGATGGTTCATATTATATATCAAAGCTAATGTTCAAAATTTCAAGATATTTCATTAATTTTTGTGAATTTTTAAGAGATTTTACGTTTGAAATAAAGCCACTTTGTAAGGGTAGTAGGCGCGGTTTTCATCCAATTTGGTCATATATCATAGTGATATTCTATATTAAATATCATAGTCTATATTATATATAAAAGCCTATGTGCAAAATTTCAAGACATTTCTGCAATTGGAGCAGATTTTTAAGGGATTTTACGGTTAATATAAAACTACTTTGTATGGGAGGTAGGCGTGGTTTTGATCCGATTTTGCCAAGTTTCATAGTCAGTATTTATATTGAAGACCAAAGCTTATGTGTTAAATTTCAAGACATTTCTTTAATTTTTGTGGATTTTTAAAAGATTTTACTTTTAAAAAAAGCCACTTTGTATGGGAAGTGGGCGTGGTTTTCATCCGATTTTACCATATATCATAGAGATGGTTTATATTAAATATCAAAGTTTATGTGCAAACTTTTAAGACATTTCTTTAATTTTTGTGGATTTTTAAGAGATTTTACATTTAAAACAAAGACACTTTGAATGGGAACTAGGCGTGGTTTTCATCCGATTTTTCCAAATTTCATAGCCAGGATTTAGATTCAAGATCAAGGCTTATGTGCCAAATTTCAAGGCATTTCTTTAATTTTTGTGGATTTTCCGAACATTTTACTGTTAAAATAAAGTCGCTCTGTATGGGACGTTGGCGTGGTTTTCATCTGATTTGGCCCATTTTCGATATTGCTTTTTTAAAAATAAACTTATATTCTGAATTTCATCGCGACTGCTTTAAAATTACGGCTTTAATCGTGTCGACAGACGGACACACGGAAATCGACTCAGGAGGTGATGCTGATCAAAAATATATATATTTTTCTATACCTGCCATGCCTCCTTCTTGGCGTTACAAACGGAATGACAAAGTTAATATACCCCTTACGCAGTACGCGTTGGGCTGTAAAAATTAGCAATGTGCAAATATTTTTGACTACGTCTGTATATAAGCTGCATTCCCGTGGTCGTTGATCTAGAGCGTGTCTCTATTTTATTCACAATGCAAAAACAAAAATTAATCCTGCTCTTTTCCTGGTTCTATTTCTGATTTTTTTCAAAACAAGCATAGTTGTCAAATCTGAATTACTCTTAGGCGAGTTTCGTCACTTCATCGCCAGTAGTGCCAAATTGTAATATAGTTGGACTAAAACTGTTCCACTGTGATATGGTCTGATCCAGTTGTCTTACGAGAGAGAAACTGAACAGTCTGCTCTATTTCTGTACATTGTTTTGTGAGAAAGACCAGACTTAATTACTTCACATTGTTTTCCTAATAATTGCCGTTACTTTCTCCAATGTGCATCGGAAACCCTAAAACATTTCGTTATCTGCTTCAGTTCGATATTTCAGATCAAAGTGAAAACATAAATTTTTGTTTAGACTATCGTATAAATTTATCGATAGAAAAATAAACGAATTCACAAAAAAACTTCAGTTCTGTAGATGGCATAGAAGTATGAACCTCTTGATTCCGAGCTACTATTATACAAATTCTAGCAGGCTATTTTTTGTCAGCGCTATTAGACTGTAGAATTCTTTGCCAAATAACGTAAAGGTCACTTCCAACCAAAGAGTCTTTAAGCGTTTAATCTTCGAATATTTCTCGATTTCTACTACTTCCTTTTTTTTCTTTATTATGTGCATATTGTTAAATTATGGTATGTTTTTTTTATTGTCAGTGTTTTTATCTTTTAATATTAAATTTAAAATTTTTTGTATTTTTAACCGACTTCAAAAAGGAGGAGGTTCTCAAGTTCGTCGGTTTCTCGGTTTCTCGATTTCTCTGTTTTTTTTTTCTTTTTTTTTTTTAAATGTATGTACATCGATACATTTACGAAAGGCCGGTGTGCATCGTAATGGCACCATTTTCTACAAAGGCGTCCAGCTCCTTGCGTACGCTGATGATATTGATATTGTCGGCAGAACCAAGAGAGATGTTACCGCTGCTTTCACCGCTATCGAAAAGGAATCAGCCAAAGTGGGTTTGACATGAGGGCAAAACAAAATATATGCTGTCTACAAACAAGGGAGCTCGGCGTTTAGACTCCCACGTTTCATCCGGCAGCTATAACTTTGAAGTAGTCAAGGAGTTCGTTTACCTTGGCTACAAGACGCTCGTTCTACCTGTGCTGCTTTATGGCGCTGAGGCATGGGTAGTTTCGCAAACTGACGCAGCCGCTCTGGGGGTGTTCGAGAGAAAAGTTCTTCGCAAAATCTTCGGTCCTGTTCGAGTCGGCGATGACTATCGCATCCGAATGAACCACGAGCTGTATAAGCTCTACGATGACATTGACGTAGTTCGGCGTATAACTGTGCAGCGACTACGCTGGCTGGGTCATGTCCATCGTATGAACGACGAAGCTCCAGCGAAAAAGGTGCTCGAGGCGAGGGTCACTGGTCAACGACGACGAGGGAGACCATGCCTCCGATGGATGGACCAGGCTGAGGAAGCCCTAACCGCACTTGGTGTATCCGATTGGAGAAGGCGCGCGCAAAGCAGAGGCGCCTGGCGAGAGCTGATGAGGTTGGTTGAAACCCGGACACGGGTTGTTACGACCAACTGAGTAAGTAAGTAAGTATGTACATCGATAACTCTTAAACCATATGCGTGATTGCCATAACTTTTGGTAAACAGATAGATATCATAAACACGGACGTGCCCGTAAAAAAGTGGGCGGTATTCGAGAACTGAGCATGGCAATACTAGAATCTCGCAATAATAGATACTACTGTATCTCGAATAATATTTACACTAGGGTACTGCAATTTAGTGTAGGAGTAGGCACAATTATTAAAAATTACCGTCAAGAAAATGGGCGTTATTTGACAAATGGGCGTTGCAATATTAGAAAAAGAGTGTATCTTGAATAATATTGATACTATGGTACTGCAACTTGGTACAGGGGTAGGTATTATTAGTACAAATTACAGTCAAGAAAGTGGGTGGTATTCGACTACTGGGCGTGGCAATATTAGAAAAACAGTGTATTTCGAATATTATTGACACTAGGGCACTGAAATTTATTGCAGTACAGGGATAGGCAGAATTATTAAAAATTACGGTCAATAAAGTAGGCGTTATCCGACAAATGGGCGTGACAATACTAGATAAACACTATCTCTGGTAATATTGACGCTGGGGTACATAAATGAAGTACGAGATAGGCACAATTATTACAAGAAATGGTCAAGAAAAAGGGCACTTATTTGACAAAGGGGCGTGGCAATATTAGAAAAACGCTATATGTCGAATAATATTGACACTAGGGTAGTAATAAAACTCGTTACAAGAATGGGTATAATTATTTCAAAACACGTGACTTCTAATTTCATTTTAAGAGACACATATTTGAAATAACCAACAAACTTTCAGAATTTAATAGAACAAATTTTTTTAAAACAATTGTATTTATGTAGCTTATACACTTTTTTCGAAAATTTATCATATTTTCTAAAAAGGATGAAATAAAAATTTATGATGATTTAAAAAAAAACCGACTACAAAATCACTATAAAGTAAAAAATAATTTTAAAATTTTCCTTTTAATATCTTGGTCATATTTGACAATCTTAACATATTAACATATTATTTTTTTAGCATATTATTTACTGTTATATATATAGTTATTATTTTTAATAATTTTAACATATTATTACATTGGAAAAGTTATTATTTTAATTTTTTTCTAATTTGTTTTATTATCATAAAAATATTAATTTCTTTATGAATACAAAAGCTTTGAAGTTGGCGCTTCTGATTAAAAGTATGACTATATTAGCGCCGACCTTAAAATAATTTTGAAAATATTAGCTTGGAATGTTTTTCCGAATTTTTCGTATTTTAGTGTTAACTTCATTTGTATTTATATTAAGTTCTTCATTAAACTTCTCCAAATTTTTTTTGAAATACCAACAATTGTTTGAATTATTAAATTTCTGAAACACCGTTTAAAAAATTTAAATATATCGCGAAATAGTTTTCAATTTTCCACTCCAGAGGAAAAAAAAAATAAAAAAATCAAAAACTGAAAGAAATATTTGTTTATCTCCTTTTGATCAATATCCAAAGTTTCCATAGAAAACAGTCTTATCGTGGCAATATAAAAACTTCAAATAAAAAATCTTTCCCAAATAAATATCGTCACTCAAAATTTTTAATTTCAATGAAATTCTGTGTCAGACCAAACACAACCGGGCAATAATGTTCGCCGACTTCATCTACAGATGTTTACACTTTGTCCGGATCACACCTTCATTTGTGCCTGTCTAAAACATTTCATTTTAATTGTTTTTCGATGAAATCAAATTTGTTTTTAGGTGTTTTTTAGTTAAAAAAATAAAATATCCAAAGAAGAAACATTTAAAGAAGATGATCGGGGAATAAAGTTCTATCTACACACTTTTTTGAGAAAACATTTTAGAGCTAAAGTCTTAAAGGAAAAAAAAAATTAAAGATTTAAAAATAAACAAAGCTTAAGCAAACAAATGTACAGAAGCCAAAAGGATTTAAAATCTAAGATAAATAGATTGTATAAAAGGGGGAAAACAAAAAATTAAGGTAGTGAACAACAAACACAAACACAAAGTGTATTTCTAAAATGCCGTTAAACGTCAACTATGAAATTTAAACGCACAGATACAGATACTCAGTGGCTATGAGTGGCAAAGAAGCTGCAGATCGTACTTATGTGTGATCGAGCACGCATTAGAATAACAACTGCGTCTTGTTGTTTTTGTTGTTGTTGTTGTTGTTGTGTGGCACAATAAAACTCATTAAATTCCACTGCCACTTAAAATTTGGAAAAAAGCATAAAATAGCATTTTAGAAATAAACATCAAATGATTTCAGTGGAAAATCTGGTGAATCCAATTTGGATGTGAACGTACTTGAAGCCGATTTAGTGCGCTGCCATCCAGCATTCAATGATGCTTTTGACCATGGATGGGACGGTAAAATGTTGGCTACAAAGACAATAATAATAAATTGGGTAACCTAATCATTAATAATAACAAGAAGAGGAAGACAAAAACAACAACATCAGCAATTAATTAAATGGTTTTTAATCGAAAATAAATCAAGCGAGTCACAAACATACATAAATTAATTAAAAATAAAAAACAAGGCTTATACAAAAATAAATATAGCCGCATTGCACTGGCGCTAATAAAACGTGATGTGAGCGTGTGAAGTTTATGACAGTTGATAGATTTTGAATATTATTTCTTTTTTTTTTTTTTGCTTTTTTGGTTTTTATGGTATCTTTATTTATTATTATCGTATGTAAGCACAAACCGGAAGAGTTTCATATATGCCAAAAATTTATATTAATTGATGTTTAGTCAATTCAAATTTAATTAAAAAATCAAAACTTTTTTAACTAAATTTTTTAATAGAACAATTTTTGATGACATTATTAAAAAATAAGCAAAACTGTCAACAAATATATGGAAAGTAGCATTTTTTGACATTTTATTTCAAGTATTGAATAATTCACTACATATATTTGTATAGTTTTTGGCAATAATCGAAGTTCCCGTGTAAATAAACAATTTTTAAACAATATGGCAATTCTTTATGGAGTCACAATACAATACCAATACACACTACAATCAATAATTTTTTGGGAATATTCCCATTCATTTTTTTTTTTGTGATTACTTACGTGTATACTAACGACATTTTTACCAAGTGTATTCGTAACCATGCCAATTATGACATGAACATCAGTTGTCAATTTAAAAATTGGGAAAAATACAGAGTAGTTTTTTTCACCCTTGGAGCCAATCATCCACAATCATCCATCATTGAAATTTTTAAAAAAGCCATATAACTACCACACTTATGCGCTTAATATGAGGTGAATTTTCAAAAAGTTTAAAGGGCAGTATCTTCCAAACGAAGAAAATACCAAACATAAAATTTTAACTGCAAAACAAAACAATTATGTACTTTATTGTAAATAAATTTCAAAATTTTTAACTCTTGAATACCAAAATTATTTAACCCCAAAGTCAGCAAAATTCTCAAAATTCATATATTTAAGAGGTTGTAAACAATAAACAAAAAAGTTGATGAATCGGAATGTTAAAAAAAAATTATGTTTTAACAACTAGTTCAAATGTACTCTAGACAAAAATATATGACTAACTGATTTCTATAAAAAAAAAAAGATATCACTTTTTGAACACAAAAATGTAAGTTTTATTTTTTTATATGAAGAAACTATTTCATGTGCTTCTCTTATATGTCAGATTATTTTGCTGCGTCCCATCAAAAAAATTAAGTAGTCATCGGTGTGAGTAAATTTCTCTCAATTGTCGTCTAGTAAGGCCGTTACCATCATCAATGAGTTCCGTGCATAAAGGTCAGGTGCAGGGATGATATAGGCTTAGTTGTAAAAGGGCCAAAATTTGTACAAAAAGAGGGCTTTTTTGACAAGAATGGGGCCTTTAGTGGTAATTCATTATTAAAGACTTTATATATGGATATTCAGCCATGACCACGATTTGTTCTTTTTTGTTCTCTTTTTTTTTTGTTCCATTTGTTCTTTTTTTTTGCTTTCACTGTTTTAACCTAAGCAGGGAAGTTTTTTTATTTGTGACAAAAATAGTTAATAGTTAAGTGTCCTAAAGTGTGTACCCGATCAGCTCAGAATCAAAAATGTTATTTCAAACAAAGAGGTCCAATCTCACTTTAGAACAGATTGATTGCAAAAGTCAAAAATATGCATAAAAAAATAATGTAGTTAATTTCTCCAAAAAAATTTAACAAAGCCATTAATTACATAAGTAAATAATACAAATAAAAATATATCATTTTCACAGAAAACCGTAACCCGCATCGATATCTTCATCATTCAAAGAGTCTTAAAGTGTTCTTACGAGTATTTGGTTATATAGCTACATAAGAATGTCTGAAAGATATGAGAAAGTGAATACAGACTCTTGGTTAAGAATTGTAAGAAGACGAATCAATGATGCGGGCGAAATGGACATGATAACAGAAAAAATCAGTCCTACCAAAAAATAGGAATAACTGAATATAATAAAGAATAATTTCATAAATATAATATAATTAGGGTATATAGAACTTTGAAGAACAAAATTAAGTTTAATTAAAATTTTAATTAAATTGTCATCGAATAAGGTGATAAAAAATGTTCCAAAGCAGTTTCCATAGTCCCCATTTTTTCGAAAATGCTTATAGATTTTAAGTTAAATAATTCTGAAATCGAAAAATTTTCATTTCGGATACCATTTTGGCACCGCTATGTTTAATTTTATTCCAGATCCTACATTTTTTTAAAATTGATGATCCGGAAACTCTTCTCCATTCGGAAAAGGATGTGTAAATAACCGATTTCATATATAAAAAAAATAGATCTTCAATTTCTTGAAGCGGAAAAAATCGCATTTTTTGAATATAATAAGAGTATGAAATTTTATATAGGAAATCATATGTCGGAATTCTTGTTTTTTTGAACAGATAAAATAAAAAAAACAGGATGAAATTGATTGAAAATTGATGGCATTTAAGACTTAGTGGGTTCAGGTTATTTTTGTCTATGATGGAGCCTTCAGGGTCCGCTCTTTTTTAATCTACATGCACGATAAAATAATGTAAGCAATGTATTGGGCATGAAGCTGTCCACCTGAAATTTCCGTTTTAAACCTATAGAATTAGTTTTACCTCATTTCCATCGATCAAGAATAGACTTCAATTCTTTGCTTTTTCCTTTTAAATTTACCCTCTCTCATGTTGATGACAACGTCTCTCATCAACAAATGCAAGACTTCATCCTCAATTCTTAACGAGTGTAAACCGGGACCTTGGGATACTATTCAAAGTAAAATCGGTTCGTAAATTTAAACATTCTTTTGGAGGGTGTTCAAGAATCTTCATACTTCCTACATTATAGTAGAAACTAAGTGTTTTGTAAGAATTCACCTTTTAGATGCCGATCTACAATAAAAAACTTATGGTTATGCTATATAATTTTAACATGGTGGCTTTATGCAAAACATATGAAAGTCAGTTTTTGAAAAAATTCCTACAGTTTGAATAGATTGTTACAAGTGTACTATATATGTAGCCAATCAAAAACGTAGCCGTATATAGCTTAAATGAAACAAAATTTAAGAAAAATTGTTTAAGTCTTATGTTTTTCCAAAGCTATACCTTCAAAATGGGTTTCTTATATTAAAAAATTCAACAGAACTTATTTTGCTGAGATCTATTAAAAATCACTTTATTAAAAATTAACAATTTTTATATCGATGGTATACTATTAAGATGATATTTTTTTCAGTAAAGTTTCCGTAGAGTAGAGAAGAGGGCTTAGAATGAATCGAAAGGGCTTCGGGGCTTATGCAATAAAAAAGGGCTCAAAAAAGCCCTAAAAGCCCCCAAATATCATCCCTGGTCAGGTGTGCTAAATAATATGAATTTTAATTCATGATTCTACGTATAATAGGAGCTGAGAAATAGAAGTAACCACAAACGCATATATCGCTAAAGGTAACAAAGAAAATCTGGCCACCATTTCGAAAGTAGAACGAAAACAATTTTCGAAAGCAGTTCTGAGATTGAACTGTTAATAAAACAAGTAAGGAATGGAGCTTCGGCAGGGTACCGAAGCTAAAATACCCCCCGTGGCCGAATTGAAGTATATTCGAAGTCTTCAGCCACGACAGAAACGATGACATTCAGTTTTATATATTTACGAAAGTTTTCCTATTTTGATGACGTCACTTTGTATGGGAGGTAGGCGTGGTTTTCATCCGATTTTGCCAAATATTATAAGGGTGGTTCATATCATATATCAAAGCTAATGTGCAAAATTTCAGGACATTTCTTTAATTTTTGTGGATTTTTAAGAGATTTTAGTTTAAAATAAAGTTACTTTGTATGGGAAGTTGGCGTGGTTTTCATCCGATTTTGCCAAATATCATAGAGATGGTTGAAATTAAATATCAAAAGCGTATATGCAAAATTTCCAAGACATTTCTTGACTTTTTGTGGATTTTTAAGTGATTTTACGTTTAAAAAAAGCCACTTTGTATGAGAGGTAGGCGTGGTTTTCATCCGAATTTTCCAAATTTCTTAGTCAGGATTTACATTGCAGATTAAAGCTAACATGCAAAATTTGAAGACATTTCTTTAATTTTTGTGCAATTTTAAGAGATTTTACTGTAAAAATAAAGTCACTCTGTATGGGAGGTAGGCGTGCTTTTCATCCGATTAGGCTCCTGATCTCATTTTTTAGCAAGAAGCTTATATTTTGAATTTCATAGCGATAGCTTTCAAATTAATTGAGGTATCAGCCTTCCATCCATCGCATATAAGGTTATCTCAAGCGTACTGTGTGAAAGATAAAAGCCGATTACAAAAACACTGATTGGACCTTATCAGTGTGGCTTTCGACCTGGACAGTCCACCATAAACCAGATTTTCATGCTACGACAAATCCTGGAAAAAACCCACGAAAATCAAATTGACACCTCATCTCTTTGTCGATTACAAAGCTGCGTTCGATAGCTTGAGAAGGGATTGCCTATACGCAACAATGTCTGAGTTCGGTATACCTACAAAGTTGATTAGACTTTGCAGGATGACGTTGAGCAGTACATGTAGCTCCGTCAAGGTAGGAAATGACCTCTCCGAAACCTTCAATACCGAAAGAGGTTTCAGGCAAGGCGATCCACTGTCTTGCGATCTCTTCAACATCATCATGGAGGGTATCGTACGAAAGGCCAGTGTGCTTCGTAACGGCACCAGTTTCTATAAAGGTGTCCAGCTCCTTGCGTACGCTGATGATATAGATATTGTCGGCAGAACCAAGAGAGATGTTACTGCTGCTTTCACCGCTATCGAAAAGGAATCAGCCAAAGTGGGTTTGACGATAAATGAGGGTAAAACAAAGTATATGCTGTCTACAAACAAGAGAGCGCGGCGTTTAGACTCCCACGTTTTATTCGGCAGCTATAACTTTGAAGTAGTCAAGGAGTTCGTATACCTTGGCACCGCCATTAATACCAACAACGAAATCAGCCTGGAGATAAAGCGAAGAACAATAATTGCTAATAGGTGCTACTACGGGCTCAGTAAGCAACTAAGTTCCAGAGCCCTCTCTCGATCGACAAAACTAACACTCTACAAGACGGCCGTTCTATCTGTGCTTCTTTATGGCACTGAGGCATGGGTAGTTTCAGAAATTGACGCAGATGCTCTGGGGTGTTCAAGAGAAAAGTTCTTCGCAAAATCTTCGGTCCTGTTCGACTCGACTATGACAATCGCATCCGAATGAACCACGAGCTGTAAGAGCTCTACGAAGACGAAATAATACCGTTACTACTCTCTTACTTTGTTTTACTATTGCTTTTTATTTTTCCCATAAAACGTTGTATTTTCAGTTGAAAATGGATCTATATTTTGTTTCCGCTCACAATATAATATTTAATTGCATTTTGTTCATTCCGATTATAAAACGTACAAGACAAAACCTAAAAAAAAAAATGTTTTTTTCTTATTACTGAATTAAATAACATCAAATTGCCAATGGTTGTGGTTAAATTTTTATTGTATCTTCAACATAACAGTGATCGAATTCAAGAGATGGTTTCTTTTAAACAAGAAGCATTGGGAAACTTCAGCCTTTTGTAGAAACGCTACGGTATTCCAATTTTATCGGAATCCGCTTTTCGTAAAAGTTTAGATAAGCTCGTGAATGAGTTTTATAAAATTGCTAAACATTCATTAAGGTATTAAGATACAATATAAATGAGTGGAATAGTTTGTTATTGATTTGGAGTTGCAAGTGCTGCATTGAAATAAATAGTCCATGCTACTGCAGAGCTTCTAATAAAATTTCGTCGATGATTTTATGCCACAAGTAGATCATTTTATAAATTTTAAGGCTGACTCATACTTCAGTGACTCATACATGATCAATTGGATCAAATTCGAATTGACTGAGCCGCCATTCTTGCAGCTCTCCACGCAACACCAGCAGGAAGCACTTCAATATTCAAAATAAGTTATCGAATTACCAGTTTTTCACAAGAGAAATAAATTCGGTTGGTCATTTGATAACTTCTGGTTCGCCTATCTTAGAATATGCTTATTTAAATAGTCTCCGCGATACGGTTGTTATATTGGCGACATTGAATCGGTTCAGAAAAAGATTCTTTTGTTCTGCTTAAACAATTTTTTTACAGAACTTATTTTCATCTACCACCTTATGAATATCGGTTACAGTTCTTGATTCTTCTTACTTTAAATAATCAGAAAATTATGCTTAATGTGAGTTGGATTCTTAAGCTTTTACATCGATATGTAGACAGTCCATATTTATTCAGCTAAATTTGCTTTAATATTTGGCAGTATATTACTACTCGTATCAAGCTGAATCAAATTAAACATGATTACCCAATATTGAGACCGTTCCTCTCGCCTGACGTATGCCAGAGTTAAGCCCCGCGGGTCTGGCCTTGTATGTGTGAGCTTTGTTCTAATCCTTGCTTACAGAAACCTACACACAATAGAATAGAACTTGATTATCCAGAGCAAGACCTTATTTATATTGTATGGCATATGTATCTGGATATATGTATGGCATGTATCTGGAATCCTTATTATAGCTCCCACATAAATAGACTTGAACGTATTCAAAAAGTATTTACACGATATGCTCTTAGGTCCTTAATTCATACTGAGCCAACCCCCTCATAAAGTGCTAGGTGCTTGTTAATTGGATTGAAATCGCTACAAAGTAGGAGAACTATAACAGCAATCTTATATGTCTCAGACTTAGTTAAAGGGGCAGTTGACTGTTCTCGTCTATTAGAAATGATAAATTTTAATATTCCAATAAGAAATCTCCGAAAATACGATCTTCTTCCATTAGATTGCTTAGAACTAATTATGATATTAACGCTCCATTGAATAAAGCTCTTATTGAATACAATATGCTCTCTAACAATATTGCCATAGATCTTACTCTCAATAAACAGGCTTTAGAAGTCCTTCATGTTAATTTTTATCGTTAAACAAATTATAGTGGTACTCAATGAACGACGTATTTGTGATGTAAACTGTGTATATGTGGTAAGTTGTATGAACTTACGGCATATACGCTATTTAGATCACAAATACGGCGTTAATTGAATACCACTAATGTATTATATTGTTTATGTACTTACTATATTCATTATTATTACCATATGTATTATTATTATTACTTTAATTTTCAGTAACTGCCAAATACTCTTTAGTAAGTAAGGAATCCTTGTTCCATTGATGATGTTAAATAAATAAATAAATAAATATATATGTGGGAGCTCGAAAGCCCTTAAACAGTTTCAATTCAGTTTTTTTAATTTTATTTCTGTAAAAGTTCAAATTTGCTTTCCAACAAGGACTTTATTTGTACAAAAATTTCCTGAGCCTACCTTATCAAATCAGTATTAAATAACTTAATAATTATTTCAAACTCCACACATACACTTATTTTCAATAGCAACATTTTATCTTAACAAGATCTATATTGGGCAAATGTAAGCGCCTGTGACGAAAAAAAAAAGGTACCACTTCAGAATTCAGCAAGAGGACAGCGACGGTTCTGCGTGCAAAGCTTATTGCTTTTGGTTATTTTAATCGAAATGGCAGCGAAAAATCTTTAAATTACTATAATTATGTTTAAGCCTCGCGCAAATACATACATACACATAATCGCTGATTATAATATAATCATATTATGATCCTTACCTATATGCAGAAGGTATGTGGTCAAAGATGTAGATGCGTCAGTATAATGTTATGCTCGAAACCGTAAAGCAAAAGTTTCGTTCTCATATCTGGCGATCTGTTGATGCAGCAAATTGCAGTTCAAATGCTTGCTGTCCGTTTGATTGCCACGCTATGGCTGGAGGATACAAGTGCCATGTGGTTGTTCATTGTTTTTTCGTTGCTAGCCACTTTGTCACCTATAGTCAGTCAGTTGGTTTTTTATTGTTGTATTTTATATATTGTATTGTTTTTTAGCCATGCATGGCGATGCTGTCACCTATGAATAAGCTCAAGTCACAGTTTTTAGAATAAGCGTTTTTATGTATTCCCAGTCAGCCAAACGAATTCGTTTCGAATGCGTATCGAAACCGTATTTATGATATTTATTTATTTATTTATTAACCAGCAAGGAGATCTTTTAATTTATAATTCCATATAAAGGCAGAGAGAACAAGATGGTTCGCTAAGGCAGTGAATCTTCAGGTTAGGTTTTGAGGATCGTAAGCCTAAGTTTTTTTTTTTAAGTTGTTATATGGTATCTCCCAATATTCGGGCGAGGGGTATGGCTTTAATTATAAAACTTTTTTTTAAATAGAAAGGGAGAGTGAACAAGATTAGGTTAAGACGGTGAATTGGGAAAGCAGTACGATATTAGGACTGAAATATGGACTTAGAAAGGTTCTTCTTGAAAATGAATTTAGACATTGGTGGTAAATAGTGCTCGATAATTAGTTTAGTTTAGTTTAGTTTATTAAGTGTTTCGTTTTCTAATACAAAAGATATAATAATCTTAATATAGTATTAGTGATATTTTGTTCATGATCAGCGGAAGTAATATAATATTAATTAGTTAAAATAACAAAATTAACTTAAAACTATTAAGGAAAAGAATAAAATAAAAAGTTAGAGTTAAAAAACTAGGATAACGCAATTTTTAAATCATTGTAGTACTTAAAACGGTTGTATTCGTATAATGTAATGTCGGGCCAGCCGAACAAGTATTGATAATTAATTTTAAACAATTTTCGGAAACTATAAGTGATAACATAAAAATAACAAATTAAAGATATTACAACAAAGAGAAATAATTATAAAGTTTAGCTTTGAATTGCACGGGATTAGTAACAGATTTAATATTGGCAGGTAGAGAATTCCACAGACGAATTGAATTTATATAGAATTGCCTCTCCGAAATCAAATGAGTATGCCTTAATTGTATAATTTGAGTTGATCTATTTGATCTGAGAAAGCGTAGTCGGTCATGTAAATATTTAGGTTCTTTGTAGACAATTATTTTCTGTAAAAACACAAGTACTTTGAATTTTCATAAATTGTCGAAAGTCATATTGAAAATTTGTCTAGAAAACGTGGAAATGTGATCCGATCGCCTAAGTCCAAAAATATAACGTGAGATGTTGTTATAAATAACTTTAAGTTTCTGTCTGCTTATAGAGTCACAATTAGCGTATAATTCACACCCATATAGTAGAGTAGGTATTAGGTATGTTTTTGCCAAGAGGAGCCTTATTCTGCGAGGAGTGAAATATTGTGTAACCCAAAGTGTACGAAGCATGCCGTAAATTTTACCAACAGTGCAGTTTATATGATTATTCCAAGATAGGAGTCTATTGAAAGTAATACCGAGGTTTTTCGCGGTTTCCACAAAAACAATGTTCGATCCATTAAGAGTCAATGAAGGTATGAGAGACTGGTCAATTTTCTTTTTATAAACAACAATACATTTAGATTTTTTTGGATTTAAACACAATCCATTCTTAAGCGCCCAGTCATTAATTTTGCATAAACCTTCATTGATACTTTTGGCACAGTTATTCATGGAGTCTAAGTCGCAACTTGCATAAAGTTGAACGTCGTCAGCGTACATGTGCAATTTACAAAAATTCAACACTTTGGGCATGTCGTTAACATAAATGGAAAACAATAATGGTCCTAACAGAGAACCTTGCGGAACACCTCTTGAGACTGCGATAAATTTAGACGTAACATTATTCACAAATACTGCTTGAGACCGATCTCGTAAATATGACGACACTAAATTAGACGCAGACAATGAACAATTATACATATTTACTAGCTTAGAAGACAAGATATCATGATCAACTGTGTCGAAAGCTTTCGAGTGGTCAAGAAGGGTCAAAAAAGTTACTTTGCTGGCATCAAAATTTACTCGTATGTCTTCGGTTACATCTATCAGTGCCGTAATGCAACTACGTTTCGGCCTGTAGCCAGATTGACGGTCGGTTAAAAGACCGTTATCACAGAAATGCTTGTTTAGCTGTTTACACATCAAGTCTTCAAAAACTTTAGAAATAAATGGTAAGATTGCAATTGGCCTATATTCATTTGCAGCTTTCACTATTGGAATTATTTTAGCTTTTTTCCAGCAAGATGGGTAGATCGATTTTGTTAATATTGAATTAAAAATAAAGGTAAATATTGGTAAGAGTCTTGGTAGCAAAGCTTTTATAAATATTGGATGAATTTCATCAAAACCTATAGCATTTGATTTAATGGACAGAAAACTATTTAACACATCAAGTTGGTCAACACAACTGAAACTAAAGCTAATATCACAGTTATTATCACAGATGGAATTTTCATAAACATTGGTTTGTATCACAGGCATAGGAATGTTAACAAAATTGCTGTTAAGCTCGTCCACATTTATTGCACTTAATGAATCAGTTTTCTTACTGACACCAATGTCACGAATCAAACTCCAAGTCTGCTTACTGTCTACAGCATTGCTGAATTTGTTTTCATAAAATTTGGTTTTAGCTGTTTTAATAGCCCTAATATTATTGAATTACCGATATCACCTATTTATCGGCTCATTACTTGCATAGACAGTGTTGTTTGCTGGCCCTACTCCGAGAAAAAAGCCTATGTTAAATTGAAAAAAACCTTGCATAGTTTATAAGATGGTTTTCGCAGTTTTCAGCCTTCCAAGTTCTTCATCAAAACGCCTAAGTTTTACATGTTGACTTGCCAATTTTTATTTGAAGTTGACGTTGACTTTCATTTTATTTAAATTAACCAAGTATTTGGTAATTTTTTTTAAAAAAACACTACTTTTTTAAAAAAAAAATAATTAATTTCACAAATAAAGGGTCCGCCAAATAACTTTTTTTTTTTTTGAAAATGCAAAAAAAAAACTACTGAATATTTTCTCAAATTTCTTTTTTTATTTGAATGTACAATCCCTCCGGTTATTAATGGAAAATAATTTCGTTCAAATGGCTGTCTCGGCTGGCCATGCAGTAGCCTACAGGATCGGTCCAATTTTTAAGCACATTATCGATCAATTTTTAAGCTGTATTTCACCAATGGCTTCACGAATATTGTCCTTTAAAGCGTCAATTGTCTCTGACTTGTCGGCGTAACACTTATCTTTGAGGGCACCCCACAAATAATAGTCCAACGGTGTCAAATCGCAGCTCTGAGGTGGCCAAACGACATCACCTCTGCGGCTGATAATGCGATCTTCAAAAACAGGGCGCAAAACATCGAGTGTAGCTTCGGCTGTGTGGCACATAGCGCCGTCCTGTTGAAACCAAATGTTGCCAATATCTTCCTCTTCAATTTTTGTTAACAAAAATTCGTTCAACATGGCCCGATAACGATGGCCATTGACTGTAACGGCCACTCCTTCTCATTTTCGAAGAAAAATGGCCCAATTATGCCTCTGGACCAAAATCCGCACCAAACAGTGACTCGTTTTGGGTGCATCGGCTTTTCAATGTATGCGTGCCGGTTTTCTGTGCCCCAAATGCGACAATTTTGCTTGTTTACATACCCGCCAAGATCAAAATGAGCTTCATCTGAAAAGATGATTTTTTTGGCAAAATCGGCATATTTCCCATTTTGGCAAAATCGCAATATTTCCCAGCGTTGTTCAAGCGTATACACAACCATATTCGTTCAGCGGAAGGATAAAACTAATTATCTGTCAAATTAGATGGCGGACCCTTTATAACTTTTTTCTGGTTCTGGTTTTTCTTATTTACCTTTATTTGAAGCTGCCGCCTTCTCGTTCTGTGATTTGCTTGACTGAAATCGGCAAGAACACAAATTTTTCTTTTATTAAAACCGTTTTTTTCTTAGAAATTAATGACATCTCGGCTTTTCTTGCTACTTAAATTTAAATTAAATTAAATATCAAATACAAAAATTTTACCTTAGCATGCCTTTGAGATTCGAACCCACAACCAACCGATACCACAGTGTATGAAGTTACTACACTACGCATTGAGCCAAACTTCTTCGTTACGCGGAATGATTTATTCAATATTTATTACAACTGAAGCTATGCTGCAGCATAACACAATAATCTATTAAAAGATTTTTGTTGTATGGCTATCAACAGAATACTGCGACATACTGCATCTGTTAATACAGCATCTGTTAAAATAGCTGCACTTATGTCAGCAAGAAGTAGGAAGTCTGCCTGGATCAGTGGGTTGAGCGATGGACTGGCACCAAAAGTTCGAGGGTCGATTCCGCACGGCGGGCAAAGAAATTTTTTTTTTATTTTTTCTTTTCTTTTGTTGATGAAATGTAATAAATTTACTGGTTTGAATATTAACGTGTGTTTTTTAATTTTCTTTCTGGTTTTTTTTAATTTAAAAGTGGTTTTATTACAAAAAAAACCATTAAATTATCAAATCTATCCTTCTCTCGTGTGGCTAATGACGCAGCTGTGTTTTTTTTTTTTTTGCAGAAATAAGCTCAAAACTATGCTTAAGCCAACCATGCTAGTTGTATTTTAATTTTGTAAATTTGGATTTTGTGCTTAGGTGAATCAAATATTTTTTTTGGCAAGATATCGAAGTATGTGCTTTCAAAGCAATGTATTAAACAATAAATTGCTTAGGTGAATAAGCATAAGTTTATCATTCCCATACAATTCTCTTTACCAAAGCCTACTTGGGTGATTCACCTATTGTTTTTTTTTCTGTGTAGATACAATTTTATCATAATGTAAATTGAATCGCAACTTATTGTCTAAAACTACTCTAAGATCTAAGATATGATTGAATCTATTAAATTCAATATTATTAAGGAAGTAACTGTTATTTACAACAAAATTTTTGCATGAGCAGCTTATTTTGATTGCACCAGTGCTCGAGAGTTATCAGTTTCGACTGTAAGTACATAACATCTGTTTTCGATTTAATAACATGGTATATTTTTAGGTCGTCAGCATACATAAGTAGTGGAATATCGCAAAGTATCTCGGATAGGTCTGAGATAAAAATTAACGCCGGATATGACTAAGATCTGTTTAGATAAGGTACCTTGAAGCTTTACGAATTGGGAACGAGCGAGGGGATAGGACATCAACCATTTAAGCACAGATTATGAAATGCCAAATTTTCCAATTTGAAAGCCAAGATATAATGATCAACACGATAAATGGCTTTGCTAAAGTCGGTGTATACGGCATCTGCTTGGTGGCCCTTTTCCATTTTACTTAAAGCATTAGAAACGATGATCATAAGATTTGTGGTGGTTGATCAACCTTTACGGAAACCGTGTTGCTGTTCATTTAGAAAAGGATTTATAATGCATGTTGGCTTATAAGATATAATTTTTCGAATAGTTAGAATGACCGATAGTATGGCAATTCCCCTACAATTTACAATCCATCTTTTGTCGCCCTTTTTATAAATTGGTGTGAGATGTGAAGTTTTCCAATACGATGGAAAAGCACCCCGAAACAGGAATTAATTAAAGATTATAAATAAAGGCATGAGCAGTGAGTCTACACATTGGACTAAAAAGCTTGTTGGTATGAGGTCTTGGCCCGGTCCTTTGTTTGGATCAAGTTCCTTAATTGCTATGGATATATTTTCTTGCGTAAGTTGAATATGATTAATTATGAGTGGTGTATTTGGAAAGGAAATAAAATGTAAAGAAACAAATTACGTTGCCTTTAAATAAGAATGTAGGACGGCTAATGTTCTCAAGAAGCTTTTCATGGCAGTTTTTACTTTCTGAGGTTTGCCATTGTCTGCAGAGAGGTGAAGGCCGAACAGAACAATTAATTCAATTGAATAAACTTTCTGTGACAGGTGGGATTCGAACCAGGGTTCCCTGGCGTATGGGCCACACACTCTACCCACTGCGCCATGGCGGCCACTTTAATTAACTATTTTAATTAATATAATCAAAATTTTTTCTTAATCATTTGGACCTCAATACTACCAAAATATTAAGTTCAATCCCTGAGATTTCAAAAATTTTTCAAATTATTACTTTGCTATTTTGCTTTCAGACATCAATGGGAGAAGGTTTTAAATAGTATTTCGTTTGACAGCCTATTTTTGCTTGTTGAGCACACAATGAAAGCATTTATGGCTCTGCATTATTTAAAGTTTTCATCTCTACCTCTTGCTTTACTATATCTTGAACTATCTGTTGCTCTTTCTCTGATGATGGAGACATCATAGGCAGCCACGCCTCTCATTCCGCCTTTGAAATGCAATCAGTGGAAAATTCAAACGAGCGCTTTTATGTGCGCATTCATGGCATGTCATAGCGGTAAATCTGCATTTAGTCAATGAAATACATTCAATGTTGCTGTCGCTACTGGTATTGTTGTTGTTGCTCTTGTTGCAGTTGTTACCACAGGCGGAATTTCGCAATAGCAATAATGCTGCTTTATAAATATGTATATCTAGATATAAATGCATATATATATTTAAGTTCCTGTGCTTGCATGCTGTAAATATTAATCCTTTAACAATTACAAACACTCATACTCACACAAGCATACATGAATTGGACAGCAACGCACTCCCACACACAGCAATCTACCCAATCCGTAGTTAACATTGCAGCATGAATGAGTTGCTGCTGCACTTCGTCCTTTTTGGCATCCTTTCACTGCAATCAACGCGATGTAATTTAATTAATGTCGAAGTATGCAAATTGTTTGTGTGTCGGTATGTTTGTTTGTCTATCTGTCGTTGCCACAGCCACTGTCTGTTTGGCTGTCTGTCTGTATGTTTGTCTCTTATGCTATTGACTGCGGTTGGCGAGGTCGTTGGTTTGAATGTTGCTGTTGCTGATCATGTTGTTGACAACCAGGCGTTACGCATCTCATGTACAACGTGTAAATATTTACATAATGCAGCAGGTACAAGCATAGCACATTGTGTGTGTGTGTGTTAAAGCGGATGATTGTCATCCTTGCTGTTGTTGCTATTTTTATTTACACAAGCCACTGCACGCTGTGTTGCACAAATTAATTTGTCAAAATTTATTAAGTTATTAATCGAATTAAAAATTTATCTGAATGTTTTGCTTTCCATTATTGAATTTTTGTAAATTCATTAGTTTTAGAATATTTTTATTTAAATTTTTAAAATATTTGCAGCAAAATGCTTAGGTTTTTATAGATAAGTTTGCAATAAAAAAAGTTTAGTACAAACTGGTAAAATTGTTTCCACAACTCGATCAAATAAATCGAAAGTCAAAGTTAAAATAATGGCTATAAAAATGGACTATATTTTTCTTACTATACCATAAGCATCTAAGCACTATTTTATAAGTAATTTTAATGGATTTAATTAATTTGAAAATTATAAGGAAAACTTTTGATATAAACATAACTAGCTTTTTTGAAGTATCGTGTTCAATATTGAGGATAATATTAGACTATGATTATAATTATCAGAAATATTTGCTCTTCCTTAAAATATCGTTATTCAACAATTATACAAAATAAAAAAAATGTGGCATTATAAGAAACTTATGAAAATTAAGTTTTTTAATTTTTTTAAATTTTTCAAAAATACTTATAGTTTATACTTACGACATTGGTTTGCATTTTGCAAAAAAAGAGATGAAGCCAATAAGCACGGGTCCTTTTGAAAACCCTATGAATTTGACTCATAAACTGTTTTCAGAACTTTTAAGTAACTGCTTTTTTTACATATATTTAATTTTACTTTTAGAAACTTGGGAACCTCTACTAGTAGATACACTAGCTTTAAAAACATATTGCACACCCACAGCCTTAACTTGATTTAATGACACCTTAGCCATCAAAATCGGTTCATAGGCTTAAAAGGAGTTAAAATTTCAAAAAAATGTTTGCCTTTTTTATATATAAACAGTCGGAATTATTACTTAATTAATTATTAGAATTCAAACTCTTCAAAAGCATAAACATTTTCATAATAAAGCGTGGAATAAAATTTAATACAGGTTGTACTTCTTTAAGAATACAAAGTTCGGTTCTTACGTATGTTTATCATTTCTATATACAAGTGACAGGAGAGATCAGTCGTTAGAGCATTAAGCTGATAACCTGATAGTAGTGGATTCGAATTCCGATAGCTTTGCTATTATGAATTTTTGTAGAAAATATTTTAATTTAAGCACTTATTTCAATTCAATATCTTGAGGGGTTAAAACTCATATTGACATAAATTAAATTTTAATCTGGATTCGGTGTCATCATATGGACAATACAGGATTTACTAAAATTTACTCCAAGATTTTTGACCGTGTAGATAGATAGATACTTTTCAAAACTAAAACTTTTAATAAAAGTGCTCCTAATTTTTTCCAGTAAAAATGAGAAAAATAATCCAAATGAGACTCCTAAAATCAAAACTTGATATTTTCCTATTGAAGGATTGCAATTTGATTTGAAGGATTGTTTTTGAAATAATGATGCATTGGCGTAGTGTGGGGAGTAGCATGGCTCAGAAGACAGCTGGGGACAGCTGGCCCTCAAGATATCATATTATAAAAAATTCTGAAAGCGCTGCGATTTTATAACAAATGTAACAACACAAAAAATGGTAAAAAAAATGTTCATGGAAATCTATAACTGAACATGTTTTTAAATAAAAATGCAAGTTACTCCTCTTCAAATATAGCTTATCTAATTGAATAAACTTTTAGCACATCAAACTTTAAACTTAATTTCTCACCCCCTGACTGATATCTGACGCCCATTTCCTTTGTGCTAACAATTTTTCATAGTTCAGGCGAATTTATTAAATTTGTATTGAACCTTTGCTTTCATATTCAATACAAATTTAAAAATATTCGTTTGAGCAATGATGTTTGGCCATAGGAAAGTTCAACTTTGCCTTAAAAGGTCACAACCACTATATTTGAATTCACAGTAACATTTTCGACTGTGGCTTTCATTGCTCAAAAACTGTCTGATATTCGAAAAAAAAATTTATAAGATTCCAGTTGAATACCCGGCTTAACTCGGGAGTTGATATAAATAATTTTCGATTTCATTCGTCGATTTGAAAAAACTTTTCACAAACCTTAGAAGGAATTTTGTGTGCATCTTTCAAACAGGTAACTATGGCGAAATGAGCAAAATTAAGCTTCAACATGAAAATTGTGAGAAAAAGTTAGGGAAATCGCGATTTGTGTGTGCGTGCTGCCAATCGCTTGCAAAAATATATTTTCATGTTTTATATTGTATACGATAGATGGATGGCACATATTTGAAAAAAATCAGAGCAAACTCGAATTTTTCCCAATTCGCAAGAAAACTGGACAAAAATTAAGTAAGCATTGAAAATAGAAATTGCAATGTCAAAACAACTCCAACTTATGACGCAGCTGACTTGCGCATGTGTTGATGCGTACTCAAATACCACAAAAGTTGGCATCAGCTGTCCTGATTTGCGAAAAATAAGAAAGTGGAATATAAATACACCTTAAGAAGAAAAGAAGATATTTATCACCCTTCGCGCTTTGCTACGCCTTACTGTATTTTCTAGTACAGCGCCCTCTGGGGTTCAAGATATAGCAAAACACATAGCGCCAAAAGTCTCACCGCACCCGAAAACCACTTATAAAAATCATACTTATTGGATGAGTTGTTTTGTTGCGGTACTTGTACAACAGCGCCCTCTGGTTTTCGATATAGAATAAAAAAATAACGCCAAAGCCCTTTCCATACTCGACAATCAAATCCTATATATCCGATATACAAATTTTTATCTAAATCGGATGAGCGGTTTTTGAGTGTTTCGCGATATCTTAAGTGATTTGTACAACAGCACCATCTGGTGTTTAAGATAGCGCAGAAAAAAAAGTCCAAGATAACCACCGTATCCGAAAACTCTTATGTACAAATGCTCACGCAAATCCGATGCAGAGCTAGAGTTTTTCGAGATTTTTAAAACATTTGTACTGCAGTGCCCTCTGATGTTCAATATAGAACAAAATAGATAAGCCATAAAAACTACCGTACCCGAAAACCCCTAAATACAAATTTTCATGTAAATCGGTTGAATGGTTTCGGAGACAAGCTAAGAGATAACGCAAAAACAGTTGCCGTACACGAAAATACTTAAATAAAATTTTTCATTCAAATCGGATGAGCGGATATCTACTTTTTCACGATTTCTTAAGAGATTTGTACTACAGCATCCTCTGGTGTTCAAGATAGAACAGAGTAGATAAGTCATAAGAACTCACGATGAATAATGAATTAAACACGATCGCACCGCCACCTACAGGGTCCAATTGTGAATCTGAACCATCCAGGGATCCACTCAAACACACACCAAATTTTTCATAAAAATCAGTGCAGCCGTTAAGGAACAGTTTAATGACATACACACGTACAAATTGGACAACAGCGCCCTCTAGTTTCGAGAAAGAGCAAAAAAGAAAGCACCAGAACCCTTACCGTTCTTGAAAATCGCTATTTGCAAATTTTCATCCAAATCGGATGAGCAGTTTTGGAGTGTTTCACGGTTTCCTAATATTTGTACTAAAACACTCTCTGGTTTTCAAGATAGCACAAAAAAGATAAGTCCAAAACACTCACCGTATCAGAAAACCCGTATTTTCCAATTTTCATGCAACCAGATGCACGGCTTAGGAGTTTTTCGAGGTTTTTCAAAATATTTGTGCTACAGCGCCCCCTGGTGTTCGAGATAGAACAGAGTATATGAGTCATAAAACTTAGCGTGTCCGGGAACCTCTACATACAAAATTTCATGCATATGGGATGAACGGTTTCGGAGATAAGCTGAAAAAACGAATGCCTGGAACCAGATCGCAGCGCCCCCTACCGGGTCCAACCTTTTTTACTGTATAAAAAGTAGCCTTTATGTTAACCGGGAATATAAGGAACCTGGATGTCAAGTTTCATTTAAATCTATACTGTGGTTTTCGCGTGTTGCTTTAACAGACAGACAGATAGACAGACAGACATACAAAAATTTTAAAAATGTGATTGTCGGGCTCAGCGTCATTCAAAATGTCCATCGCAAAATTTAAAAAATTTAAAAAAAATATTTCATGTACAGATTTTTTTTTTTTACAATTCAAACGGGTACAATTCAAACAAGTCAAACGGGTGGAGAATGGTGAGAGCTTGCTAATAGAAAGCAGCAACCAACTTTCTGCTGTTGCTGCGGGTGAGCTGGATGATGACAAATTTGGAAATGATAAATAATATTGAATATATATCTGTATATGCTAATTATGCTAAGTTCAAAATGCTTTCTTCTCTATGTCTATCCTTTTCTTTTCTTCTTTTTAACTTTGCTAGTAATATCATAAGAGATATCTGGTTACTACTTGCTACTATTTTTTTAAATCTTTTTTCTCTGTACCTAATATCTGTTTGTACTCCATATAGTTTGCCTATTGTTTCTATGTATCTTAAATTCTATGATTGGTTCTAACAATTATTGCAGTGGCGCGAATGAAAATTGCAAGGTCTTGTTAAATGTTTTGTGTAGCCGATATTCTGGTCTTAAAATTGTACATTTTAATGCCAGAAGCCTTAATGCTTATAAGTTACACTATTTGAAGTATGTGGCTGAGGAATCGTCTTTAGATGTTATATGTGTTTCAGAGACTTGGTTTTGTTCTGATGTTAATGACAGTGTTTTCGATATAAAAAATTGTAACTTATTTAGGCATGACAGAACAGATAAGAGAGGGGGTGGGGTAGCTATTTATTGCCGAAAAAACTTAAATGTTGCAATCATTAATAAATCCGCTGGTGGTAGCATTGAATTTCTAAATCTTTGTATATGTGATAATGCTACAAAAATCCTTCTGTCTTGCGTTTTGACTATAATTATTTTGTTGTGTGTGGGGATTTTAATATAAATCTGTTATGTCATGATAACGTCACTAAATCTATGTATGAAAATGTTTCGTCCGTCGGTCTGTCGATTGTGAATAATACTATGCCCACACGATTCTCGCATAATAACGTCCCTAGTCTTCTAGACTATTTTATTGTCTCTGATTTATCACATGTTCTTTTGTTTGATCAGATTTACTTTATTTCTGATCATGATTTGATGTTTTGCACCTTAGACATAAACTTATCTCGTTCATGTTCTCCAGAAACAGCATCATATCCAGACTTTAAAGCTATTAATTTTCCTGCACTATATAATGATGCGTTTTTAGTTCCCTGGAATAATATATGGTTTCTGCCTTGTATTGACGAAAAAGTTGGATTTTTTTCTAATGTGCTCAATAATCTTTTTGTAAGGCATGTTCCCACTCGTACCACTGTTATCAAAAATGCTTCCTACCTATGGTTTAACAGTAACGTAAAAAACTCAATTAAGAAGCGAAATAAAATGCATAGTCGTTGGAAAAAGAATCCTTCAACGGAGAACTGGGAAAACTACAGAGTTGCCAGAAATGCTTCAGTATTAGTTACGAAACAATCTAAAATCAACTACTGTTCTGCTAAGCTGAATACTTCACTTCCTGCTAAGGTGCTGTGGAGGAATTTAAAGTCCCTTGGTATTGGGAAAAAATCTGCTGATGATTGTAACGTAGATCCTGACGTTCTGAACAATTTCTTTCTCTCTAGCAATGGCAATCTGGGAGTTAGAACAATTGTAGATGTAATAGTGGAACAAAATTTTTAGTTTTCTGTTGTTAATGAGAGTGATGTTGGCAAGTGCATAATGAAAATTAAATCTAATGCTACTGGTGAGGATGGTATTTCGGTTAAATTCATGAAACTTATTTTACCCCACGTACTTAGTTCGCTAGCACATATCATTAATTATTGTTTTACAACGTCTGTCTTCCCTCACTCATGGAAAACTGCAAAAGTAATACCTGTTGCCAAAAAAGCTTTAGCATCTGAAGCCTGTGATTTCAGGCCTATAAGTATTCTGTCCTCTTTGTCTAAGATAAGCGAATCTATTATGGCAGATCAGATCTCAACATTTTTGAACAGTAATAGCTTGCTTTCTCCTTTACAATCCGGCTTTCGTGCTGGTCATAGCTGCATAACTGCTACAATGAAGGTATTAGATGATATTAGAAAATCATACGATGATGGTCTGGTTACTCTTCTTTGCATGCTTGACTTTTCAAAAGCATTCGATACCGTAAATCACTTGTTGTTATGTCAAAAACTTAAATGTTGGTATGGTTTTTGTGATAGTGCTGTAAATCTTTTAGGAAGCTACTTGTCGAACAGATTTCAGAGAGTAAGAGTCGGAAATAAGTTTTCTCAATTCAAATTAGTACGAAGTGGAGTGCCCCAAGGCTCCATACTTGGTTCTTTGCTGTTCTCCGTTTTTATAAATGACATTTTTTCAACATGTAAGTTTTCTTCCATTCATGCCTATGCGGATGATGTTCAATTATATCTCTCGCGTAGAACGGGACTCTTAGAAGACTTAAGCTATAGAATGAATGAAGATCTCTACAATATTAACCTATGGGCCTTTAGTAATGGTCTACAGCTAAATGCGCTGAAGTCTTTTGTGCTACCGATTTCAGCGTCTATAATGTATTTTGAAAATATTCCACACTTGTTAATTGGCAACAAAAAGCTTGATTTTGTAACTAGTGTTGTAAGTCTTGGCTTTCACGTCAACTCAACACTAACATGCACTGATCATGTAAATAGCATTATACGCAAAATGTACTACATATTGCGAAATCTTAGAATGTCTGCTGATTTTAACCCCGTTGAAACAAGACATAAGCTTGTGATAGAACTAATTTTACCAATAATTACCTACTCGGAAATCGTATATAGTAAATTAGATTCGTGTTCTGAACATAAACTGCAAATAGCATTCAATCATGCAACAAGGTATGTCTACGGCATTCGAAGATTTGATCATTTATCTCAGAATAGGATTTCTATCCTTGGTTGTAACATTACTAACTACACTAACGCCAGAAACTGCATTTTCCTTCATAAGCTGATTCACTATAAAACTCCACTATACCTTTTTGAAAAACTACAATTCAGCCAGTCTAGTCGAAGTAACATGCTAATTGTACCTAACTTTAAATACCTAAACTCTGCAAGACTTTTTTTCATTAACGCCATCAGACTATGGAACTCTTTACCTAATCACTTAAAATGCATTGTTTTTATTGGAAACTTTCAGCAAGCTATTTTTAAATATTTTAGTTAACTACTTTACAAATGGTAAAGTCTCTTTCTATCTCTCTCTTTCTTAAATTTATCTCTCCTTTTTTCTTCTTTAAATTTCCTAAATTAAATTTTTATAGTTCTTAAAAGGTCATTTTATTATATCTTTGCTTAGACATTATTTTTCTTCAAGTATATCAGCTATTTTAAGTTGTGTTTATTTTATTTTTATTTATTTTGTAATGTTTAATCCTTAAGTCATCACTTTGTATAGGAAAAGAACTTGTTCTTATTATACGAATTTTTTGAATAAATAAATAATAATAAAAAATAAATAATAATAATTTTATATATATAGATAGAAGATTATATCTCGAACTAATATACTTTTACAAATAGAGAGTGTTCTAAATATAATTGATAGGTACATCCCGAAAATTAAGAAAAAAGACAAAACATTCAGAGCCATGGCTGGATAGAAATCTTAGACAACTAAGAAATCAAAGAAATAAACTTCATACCAGAGGAAAATACCAGATATGAAGAGCTGTACGAAGAATTCTCTATCAAGTCATATGAAGGGTATAAATTTTACACAAACTTAATTGGTAAGACACAGGATATTAGAACATTATTGTTGTTACCCAATAACTCAACATTTAAAAACTCCAACTCAGATTGACATGACATAATAATAACTTTTGTTTTAAAATAATCTTCGCAGACAATTACTAATCCTCCTCTCTTATTAATTCTATCATGACGTAAGAGTCGAAAATTTTTTTTTAAAATAGGAACTACTTACATCCTTATGGAATCAGGTTTTCGCTACGCATATAACAGCTGTGTTCTTTATTAGAGAAGTGGCGGCCGTGGCGTAGTGGGTAGAGTGTGTGACTCTTACGCCAGAGAACCCAGGTTCGAATCCTCCATCCGACACAGAAAGTTTTTTCAATTGAATTAATTTTTCTGTTCGGCCGTCACCTCTCTGCAGACAATGGCAAACCTCAGAGAGTAAAAACTGCCATGAAAAGCTTCTTGAGAACATAAGCCGTTCGGAGTCGGCGTAAAACATGTAGGTCCAGTTCTCGATCATTTGTGTGCAAACATTTCACATCACACACAACACAATTGATCATAAGAAGCTCGGTCAAAGTCCTTTCAAGGGCTGAAATGGTCATTTCGTATTCTCGTATGTATCACAACTACTGTTCACGCCCTACCCATGGAGCGAATCCAGTAAATCTGAAAATGATGAATGAATTAAAAAATCCGATAGGCTCTATTTTGAATGTCTTAATTGTATAAAATGTATATTTACTGCATAAATGGATAAGCTGATTGAAAAAGAATTTAATACTCTCCGGAATCATTGTCACCGTCGGAGTTACAATTGCGGTATTTCCGGTATTTAAGTTGACTTTTCGCTTACATTTTGAACAAAGTTCCCACTTTTGGCAGGCGTTGACGTGAATGACATTGGCTTGCTTGGTCTGCAGCCAGATGTAGATGGAATTAGCTCGGTCGAGCTGATTCCACGACCTCGGCCGCACAGCCGTTAATGACAATAAGAGCCGACACTGATCCAAACCGAAACCAAAACTAAATAATCAATCGGACGCTTATCGTAATTCGATTGAATTTTTAAAAAGCTATCAATTGTTGTATAGTGTAATCTTAAACCACTTAAATTTGCTTAACCAAAAAAGTCCAATGAATTTTCTTCTTACTTAAAATTTATCAAAATCATAGTACTCGGAGAAGGATTTAGTTATCTCACAACAATAATCTTTTTTTAATATCTTAAAAATTTTGTGGCGCAAAAATAACACTGTTTATTCTAAGTTAAATCAGTGCACTGACCAGAAAGTAGAATATCTAGAAAATATAATATTTGAAATATGTTTTTTACAACCTACCAAATATTCAAAATAACTGCTAGTTGATGAAATAAAGCTCGTAAAAAACTTAAAATACCCACCATAAAATGCACCAACTGCCGCACCAACGCCATCAACGCAACATAAAAATACACACATTAAATTTAGTGAAACACTCCAGTAGCAATAGAAAACTAACAACAACAACAACAACAACAACAACTGAAAGTAAAACCAAACAAAATTGCGGTTGATACAAATGAACAAACAAGCAGGTTGGCAAAATTGGTAAATCTGCAACAACAACAACAATAACAACAGCAACAACATCAACAATAGGAAAAACAAAAACCGCAACGCAAATATGTTAAAATCATAACAACAATAATAATCAATTTTTATTTATTATTTTGTTTAAAGTTGTGTGTTCAAAATTGTATAGAGTAGGTGTACTGGAACAGAAGTAGAAACGCACAAATTTCGGTGGTGCTCACCTCCAACCACAGGGGTGAATGCTGACTACAACGTATGTGGTGGTATGATGGTGGCAATACAGAACAAGATGGCGCACTTAATGATCGCACATCCTCGATTGTTGATTTTGAATATTGATGTTTATTAGTTTGTTTTAAAATTTCTTTGCGATTTGTTTTGATAATTAAGATGAAGACGATTTAGATTTTGTTATTTGTTCTGCTTATGAATTCGTCTAAAGTATCTTGAAGAGTTTTATGGCAACAATATTTCAGTTGCGTTTTGTGTTTTTTATAATTTATTAGTTGTTTTGGAATGATTTTATGTGGCAAAAAAAAAAAAAATTAAATTATGCCATAATTGATTCAATGCAGATAATTTAAACGGTGAAGCAATAATCATGAGGAGATTGCTGGGTGGTTTCTAGTCTGAAGCCATTTCTCTTAATGACTCATATTGTATTGATACATTCAAACTAATTGGCCATATAGAGATAGTTGCATCAACTAAAATTAGAAAGGAACACTGTATGGGAAAATATTTTGCTCAAAAATGTGTGTAGAAAACTTTCATTTGGATATCACGTTATGAGATACAATTTCTTTGAAAGCAAATTTCCAAGCTTCCAAGATTATTTTACTCTTCCATATTTGAAATTTAGTCAAACCCAATTGAACCCTTAACGTTGTAAGTAGCAAGTATGACAAGTTCCCATCATCATATCTTATCTTATGAAACTGTATCCTCTCGAAATCCACTTTGAGACAATTACCGATTGCTTGAAATGCTGCCTCTATCCTGCTCTGCCCTGCTCACAATTGTCTCAACATCAATGTCAGTTATATGTACTTCGATTTCCTTCAAATATTATTTATTTTTCAAAATTTTGACGTTTCTTTAACACTACAAAGCGCAACAACAAACGAAGCGATAAAATGTTTAAATATCCTAAGGCAAAAATAAAAAAAAAAGAAATCCCATAACAAAAAAAAAAAAATTACAAAATAAATAGATCCCCCGAGAGAGTGTGTGTCTAGCGGTTTACATGAAAAAGGATAATTTAATTTCATAATGTATGCAACGATATGCCACATCAAGGACTCGCTCGTTGAACATCTTGTTCAGCCATCCTATTGCCAAAGCCACTTGACATTCTCGGTGTCGTATTCATTTCACTCACTTTGCGGTTGTCAAGCTTCCAATCACTTGACAGGAGCAGCTACAACAGCAACAGCAGCAGCAGCTTCGTTCGTTGGCAAAATATTCCTTCTCGCCTATTGTGGTTGCGTAAAGAATCGGATTATAAAATTCAAAAGCATTTGTTGCGGCTCATGTGGTGACGATGACGATGCTGGATGAAGCATTTAGCTGGCATGTTTCGGTGTCAATTCACAATCGCACAAATAAACGCATTTTTTACTATTCTGTAGAATTTTCAGTGAATATGTCAAAATTATTTGATGCTTCGTTAAACCGTCGTTCCATGTTCATTGTCATGCCGGGCAATGTGTCAGTTTGACACTTTTCATTGTTGCCATTTATTTTGCATAGTTTTTCAAAGAAATTTTAAAATAACGTTAGCACGTTAACGATTATGAGGCAAGGTTCAGCATCTTATTTAATCCACAATTCTATTAATGTGATATACATATATATATATGTAACTATATATGTATATTTTAAGCTGAAAATTGGCTTTATAAGAAATAGAATTTTATCCCATTAATGTTTAAATATGATTTTGGGCATGTGGTCGCTGCGGATCGGATGTACAGTGCGCGAAATTTGCTTAGCCTCACACGTTTTTTTAATAAAAAATTTGAATGAAAAAAAACTACTACTATAGGATTAACTAAATAATGAAATTAATTCATTGATTGCTTTTGTTTAAGATAATTAAAAATTATAACGATTTTATGTCCATTGTTTAAGAAGATTGTACAAATAGCCAAAATACTAGATAAATTCTGGCGAAATATGCTTAGCCATGTCACGTCGAATGTTTAAAAAAGAAAAAGTTTAAATAAAAAATGATATGTTTTGTCCGGTTTATATTTGGTTGACCCTCCATTTTTATTGTTTATCGCAAAATTTCTATCAGGGAGTGTGCAAAAAATATTTTCTGTGTACTTTAATTTCTAAATCTACGCCTGCAAAATTACTGTTTTTAACTCATATACAAAAATGAGCCAAATATAAAAAAATTAAACAAATAATGCAAAAATAAGTCAAAAAATTAACAACCTAAAAAAATGCTTAAAAACCTGACAAAAAGATTGAAAAATCTGAAGGAAAGTTGAAAGATATTCATCACGTTGTTAAAAGTGAAAAATTACCTAAAACCTTAACCTAACCGTGAAAGCACGAGGGTTCCTTGAAAACGTTTTATCGCTTACCGCCAAGTAAGCTCATTAGAAGGATTTCCTAATTTTAGTTTCCTATCACAATGCATTCGAAAAAAGCTAAGTCTACTCAAAAAATTAAGAAACAAAACCTCATAAGCGTCATGATTTGTAAGTATTTCGGCGAAGAACCGAAAACTGAAACTGAATACGAATGCGAGTGAGTTCACACAAAAATATACCAATGCAATCAAAATTTTCGGCTAGTAGTGTACATTTTAGTGGGTGCAGAAAAGGAATAAATTTGTAAGTTCAACAATTGAAATAATTGGTAGCGAAATGCCACATGTGTGCCTGAAAATGTTTGAGTTGCAGGCTATCATCGATGGTTGAAGTAATGACGAAAACGATGCACATCCCACAGAAGTTGTTTGCATTCGGCCCAAGGTTGTGGATGAAATGAGTTAAAAAGGAATACTTGATGTCGACAAGCAAATTGATCTATTTCAGTCGTCAGTCAGTTTTGAAGTTGAACATAGTTCTGTTTTGGACGCTAACCTGCGACAAGGAAACAAAAAAAGACGATCCAACAACACTCACTGAGAGTTGTTCAATCGTCAAGGCCCACACACCGCTGAATAAATTTGGGATGACAAAATGGCTCCAACCGGTCAATATTTCGTATTCTCGAGACTCAGTAAGAGGTTCCACTTGAAAAAGAGAAATAGATTATTGCAAAAATGTACACATGGTCAGCTAACGATGAAATGACTTGAATATTTAATGTTTTACTTATTAATTGCATTTGATTTGTTCAATCACACCTATTATTTATTTTTTTATTGCACAACTAAGTAAATAACTGCTTGACTGAATAAATGTCAATATTTTGCATGATTTTTGGAAAAAACATACTTTTGATCATCTTTTCCGCTGGTTGTCGGACCACTCGACATTCTACAAATTTTAGAGTTTTTTTAGTATTGTGTCGTCATTACATTCGAATTATAAGTTTTTCTAAAAAATTTTCTCATAGAGCCGAAAAAGATCGTAAAATCATGGTTTTTTTTCCAGCCCCTTAAGACTTAGTAGAAGAAGTAATCAAATTTAATGGCCGGTGTGCATCGTAATGACACCATTTTCTATAAAGGTGTCCAGCTCCTTGCGTACGCTGATGATATTGAGAGTGTCGGCAGAACCAAGAGAGATGCTACCGCTGCTTTCGCCGCTATCGATGAGGAATCAGCCAAAGTGGGTTTGACGATAAATGAGGGCAAAACAAAGTATATGCTGTCTACAAACAAGAGAGCGCGGCGTTTAGACTCCCACGTTTTATTCGGCAGCTATAACTTTGAAGTAGTCAAGGAGTTCGTATACCTTGGCACCGCCATTAATACCAACAACGAAATCAGCCTGGAGATAAAGCGAAGAACAATAATTGCTAATAGGTGCTACTATGGGCTCAGTAAGCAACTAAGTTCCAGAGCCCTCTCTCGATCGACAAAACTAACACTCTACAAGACGCTCATTCTACCTGTGCTGCTTTATGGCGCTATGGCATGGGTAGTTTCGCAAACTGACGCAGCCGCTCTGGGGGTGTTCGAGAGAAAAGTTCTTCGCAAAATCTTCGCCCCTGTTCGAGTCGGCGATGACTATCGCATCCGAATGAACCACACAGTTGCTCGGCGTATAACTGTGCAGCGACTACGCTGGCTGGGTCATGCCCATCGTATGAACGACGAAGCTCCAGCGAAAAAGTTGCTCAAGGCGAGGGTCGCTGGTCAACGACGACGAGGGAGACCATGCCTGCGATGGATGGACCAGGCTGAGGAAGCCCTTACCGCGGTTAGTGTATCCGATTGGAAAAGGCGCGCGCAAAGCAGAGGTGCCTGGTGAGAGCTGATGAGGTCGGCCGAAACCCGGACACGGGTTGTTACGGCCACCTTAGTAAGTAAGTTAGTAATCAAATTTCATGTATTGAAATCGAGATATGAAAGAAAGTATGATGGGTCATTACGGATAAACGACCAAGTGGTAGAGAATGGGTTAAGAGACTTTATTATTTGCATTCGATGATTAGAGTAGTTTTTCGACGTTCTGACTAAGTTAGGCAGTTAAACATGACATTTGGTGTCACAAAACTCCAAAAGAAAATTGTTTTTATGAGGGCTCTTCCCTTCCTCCCTCCCCCCATAACCAAAAACTATCTACACCACTGGATAATATTAATGGTATTGAAGTTTGAAATGTTTACTTTTTATTAATTTCACCCAAAAAAAACTTTTTCTCAGAGAATATTTGTCAAGATGAACTTCTTTCAGAACCAAGAATTTCTGAGTTGAATTTTCCTTACCAAGTTAAACAGAAAATTGTTAAATTGTTGAAATAAATTGTTGTTTATGACTTGTTGTTATTTTCTTAATCAATTCTTACTGCATTCAAAAGACTTTGTCTTATATGTGAACATTAACTTTTGGTTAAATAAATATAATATATAAATAAAAATAAATAAATAAATTACGAATTATGAAATTTAAGCACAGTTTAGGAAATTTTTTTTTAAACACAGGAAAACTTTGTTTAAGGTTTACTGGACACTGGACATTTAGGTAAACTAAATTATAAATATATATTTAGGTAAATGTTACGTTTAATGAAATCTGTTAATCGATTTTTTTTTAAGAACTTTTCGAAAATGGTTCAAGCTAAAATTCTATTGTTTTTATCGTTGATATGATTTTATATTTCTATAGAGAGAGAGATAGAGGACTTCTTTAAAGAACACTTTCAATACATACCTTTTCAATACATACACTTTTAATAATGCTGTTGAGGATAATTTTTTTTTATATTCTGCTAATGTTTAAAGTATCCATTCTGACCATATCACAATTTACTACGTGGTTTCATTTTCTTTTGCTTCTCATAAAAATAATCTCTCATGGTTAGCCTATTGCCCTGACGCCGAAGTAATCACAAAATATTGCAAAAGTGCGATTTGACACGTAGTAGAAAGAATTCCAAGTGAACCATATCTTCTCTGTTCAATACACACTTTAGTATACGATTTGGTAGCGGTTTTAGAGTGGCCATATTTATATTTAAATAAACAAATCTCAAAATTAAAATTTTACACAATTTCAACTCTTATGACTATGTGTACATTTTTAAACAATGGTTACTCTAACAAAAATTCTAAATAATTTCCTCAGATTTCGCCTGTCATTTCTCTGTGGAATGTGCTGGCATGTTAAGCTACTCATGCTTCCAAAATGATGCTAGCTTCGCTGGATCAGATCAATCGCACGATTACTTGGCCAACAACGACAAACCAATTCAGTGCGCTCTAATTTATGCGGCTAATTTTAGAATTTTTCGTTTTGAATTTTCAATATTTTTTCAATTGCAACATTATTGTTTTCAAGTTTTCGTTATTTCATTTTTTTTTTTTTTTTTGTTCTTTTCAGTGTGGCGTGAAGAGTTTTTAATCGATGTTTTAATATAACAAAATATTGTATGTGCAGATGAGTGTTGAATGTGAATGTGTACTGTTGTATTATATATATTTATAAATAGGTTTGGGTGCTTTGGTGCCAGTATAGCGGCCATGTGGATTTTGTTCAATGATTTCGCTTGACATCAAAATTTGATGGAATAATAAAATTTTATTGAAGGGGTGATAGAGGCACGCACAAACACACTCCCCAATAGTTTTGCTTATTTATGAATTACAAATAATTAAATTTAGATTTTTGACTTATTACTATACATATGCACTTTTTTTTAATATAATTTTTTCCTCTTGTGTTTGTTAAATTAATTGCCAAAACAATTTTTGAGTCATTCAATATGTTTTTATATTTATACCCGAAATATTACACCCGATTATGTAACGTTTGCGTTTTTTTTTTTTGTAATATTTTAGAGAGTTTTTATTGAACTTATCTTTTAATAGAACATCTTTGACTATAAGATTTTTAAGAAATGTACCCTTTTTCAATAAAATTCAAATAGGTTTTAGTTTTTAGAGATTTTTTAACGTGTTTTAAATATACGTTTTTAATTGACATTTGTGAAATGTGCGTGTTGCTCAAGGTTGATTTACAAGGTTGTCGTACGGGAGAGAGCGAGTATACCCATAATTGTCAAATCGAAGTTGACAGTTCATAGAAAATCTGCAAGTGCTCCCTTTTATCATCCGTTTTTCTTTCGTAGTCATTCGCAAAATTGCCTGGTTTTGACAATTATGGGTACTGAGAAGACAGTGCGATCAGCCTTGCTACAACCTTATAAATCAACCTTGCGTGTTGCTCACTGAACGCTAAAATCGCATTGAAACAGGCTTTAAGAGTGAACGACAAAATTGAACATGAATAACTGTTAATCTTATGTATGCAGTGTTTAATAGCGGGGTGGTCAATATTAGCCGCCTTTACGCTATTTCACTGTGCCTTTACACCAAATTGAAAGCTTTGCAATTTAACTTAACTGTTAAATTTTTTTTTTATTAGCCTTAAAAGTAAGGTTTTTCATTAAAAAATTTTCGAAAAATACAATTTACATTGATTTCTAATAGCTAGTAATTGATTTTCTTTCCATTCCTCGCATATACTTAGCCATTTCTATTATAGCATATATTTATTTGCCCTTATGAGTATATCGTAGAAAATATCTCTAGATAAACTCCAATATGAAATTTTCTTAACTTAAACAGTAACGAGGTCCATTGGAGTACGTAGAACTAATTCCGTTAGGGGACTACAAATGTTTCATCCCTTAAGACATTCCCGAGTGGAAGTTAGTCAAGGTAGGCCTTTTCATGCAATGATAAGATGCGGATATGATATGATAGCCCTTTTAAGGAATCCTTATCAATATCTTATCAGGTTAATATAAAATTTTCCTGAGGCTACCCTTACTTAAGGAGTCCTTATCAAATTCTGATCCGATTATTACCAAGATCAGGTAACCTGATCCGGATGAATATCATAAAGTGCGTAATGTTTGAAATCATATCCTTCTCAAAATAAGCATTTCTTGATCATTTTCTGACTGTATACTTAAGAAAATTTCGACTCTAGGTATTGTTGTTAAGATTTTTAAACAAGATCTAAATATATTATATCATATTTCTAATCTCTGGCAATAGCTCTGGGGGGTATGGGCCGGACCGGTGGATCCCTTCTGTATACGTATGCACGCTACATTTTTAACTATACTAGAGTACACCAGTGGTCGAAATTTGATCTTTTTGCCATACCACCACCGAGCGAGGACGGATATTCCAGCTAGCAATTTTCTTTAAAAACTATTCGGTGCACACCTTCTCACTAATCTTATTCATTAAAAAAAAAATCATCAAAATCGGTTGAGAAACATGCTGAATGCATACACCCCCGAGCAACGTCGGGTTTTCCAGATAATATATTGCTTCGGTTCTTCTCCCTGCTTTGATTAATTTAAAAAAAAAATCATCAAAATCTGTTGAGAAACACAGGAGAAAATGGTTCTTAACTGTTTTGCCTACGCCTATTTAGCATATTTATAACAGGTCATTCCATAAGTCCGTAGGTTAAGTTAGAAAAAAAAAAATTTTGTTAAAACTCGATAAAATTAATCAACATAGTTGTCTTCGAGAGCGATACAACGAGTATAGCGATTTTTCAACTTTTCGATACCACTTTTATAGTACGATTTCTCTTTCTCGTCAAAATAGGCCTCATTTTTAGCGATTACTTCATCATTGGACTTGAATTTCTTTCCAGCAAGCATTCTCTTGAGCTCGAAAACAGGAAAAAGTCGCTGGGAGCTAAATCTGGAAAATACGGTGGGTAGGTTAGCAATTCGAAGCACAATTCATTCAATTTTTCCATCGTTTTCCATCGTTCAAAGAAACAACACATTTTTCTTTTGCAAATGTGGCCGTTTCTTGGCGATTTCAGCGTTCAATCGATTCAGAAGTGCACAGTAATAGTCGCTGTTGATAGTGGTTCCTTTTTGGAGATAGTCGATGAATATTATTCCTTTCGCATTCCAAAATACCGCTCCATCATCTTACAAGCCGACTATTGGGTCTTTGCTCTCTTTGAATTCGACTGCTGTCCACTCAGCTGACTGTCTTTTGGATTCTGGTGTGTAATAGTGAAGCCATGTTTCATCCATTGCCACATATCAACGATAGAATTCGATTTTATTGGGGTTTAACACCGCCAAACAATTCTCTGTTGTTTTTGGTCGACTGTGAGCTCACGCGGCACCCACTTTGCACAGAGCCTTTGCATAGCCAAATGTTCGTGTAAAAAGGTAAAAACACTACCATCTGCTATCTTTACAATTTCAGCTAGCTCGCTAGCTTCAATTTGCGATCGTTCATACCAATTTGTGAATTTTTTTGATGTTTTGTGGAATAACAGTCCGATTTGGGCGTCCACTGCGCTCTGCATCATTTGTGCTGGTACGACCACGTTTAAATTCAGCAATCCACTTTTCTACCATTTGTCTCGATGTAGCATATTCCGGATAATGTTTATCAAGCCATTGTTTGGTTTCCACTATATTTTTTTTCATCAAAAAAGCAATGATTTATCAAAACTCGAAATTAACTTTTATCCATTTTTTTTTTTTTAATAAAAATAGTTGCACACAACATGCTTTATTTTACGAATCAATTCTCAGATTTTTGTCGAATTTTTATACGTATCGTTTGAAGGTTGTACTATATAAAAATCATATGGAAAAAATCTAGTAACGCCATCTATGTGTCATCCTATGGACTTTTTGAACGTACTGTTAGATCTAACAAAAGTTTTTATAACAGTTATTCAGTTAGTTTTTGTTAAATGTCAACCATTAATCCTCCCACTTCTTCCTAATTAATTCTCCCCCACTTTTAAGGAAAAATTAAAACAGCAATTAGTTTATGATTGTAAATTCTTTTTTTTTTATTTTTATAACTTATTATTCGATTTACTATTGAAGCATTTGAGCAGTTCTATTTTATTAAAACTTAGAAATAAATTTTTGTTTTTTTTCTTCTACAATAACTATAAATATCAGCTTTATCGATATGTTACACAGCAATTCATAGAACTACACTCAAGTTCAATTTAAGCAGCAGCAGTTAATTAAAAAATAACGTATACATTAGTAGAAACATTAAGCTTAAATTTGTTAATAAGGATTAAAAAATAAATTTTAATAAAAATAGGAATCATTGCAAAAAGCTACTGGAAAGAAACAAACAATATAAATAATATACATACAATTATAACTTAAGAGAATATTTAAAGATAATAATATCGAGACAACATTATTGCACATGGCTAAGTTGGCTTTAGCTTGGGGTGCGAGTACAGATACATTAGTTTCACATATAAAATTAGAACGAAAATAAATTGAATACTTTTGTAGGTAAATCGATGAATACTTATTTATTCTCCCTTTTATTTATTTAAATAAATATTTAGTAACTATACAACAAGGTAACGACGTAACAACCCATTTGAAACGCTTCAAAAACACAGAGAAATTAACGTATACCGGCCAGCCTAAGAACAGCTTTAAACCGAGATTGCATTCGTTGACAGTTCGCTGTATTGCGCCTTCAAACTGTTGTTCATGAGCATGGAACGATAGACCTCTGAGAGAAGATTCCACATGGGTGGCGCGGGCGCAGCACCATCTGTGGTAACTTCACTGGCTTCGGCGTTGGAAGACTGTGAATTGTTAGTGTTGGCGGCTGCAGCAGCAGCAGCTGCCGCGGCGGCGAACATTTGATTTTGCAGCAACAACAAATGCTGATCTTCGGCAGAGAGCGCAGATGAGACTAGATCAATTGAGCTACAGTTTATTTCGGACTGATACCGCTTTGTGTGCATGGCAGTTAGATCTAGTAAAGACGAAGCTGCTGGCACCGCAGCGTCATCCATGTCCACATCGATTTCGCACTCGCTGCGCCTTCGTTTTTTACCTAATAGGCAATCCATGGAGAAACTGCTTGAGGTGCTACTCTGACTGATCGTGGTTGGGCTCTTACAATCGGTGCTGTTGCAAGGGAGAGACATGGACATGGAGGCGGGACTGTGTAAACATGCATTATCTTCGGTATTACTTCGCTTGCGCAACGAAAAGTCGAGCGGTTCGTTTGAGTTCTCCGTATGTGTTAGAATATCTGCATCCTGCTCTTTGCTGGCCACACAAGCCTTAACTTCATCATCGTCTTGCTCTGGTTCCTCCTCCTCCGTCACACTGTCTACCTCAATTCTCGGGCAATAGTTCTCCTCACTATCGCTATGACTGCCCTGACTAGCGCTGGAACCATTTGTATGCACATCCAATATAAAACCATCATCCTCTTCGGCATCCGAGGATACGGAACCCAAAGAATCAGTATGATGAAGACCCATAAGATGTTCTTGACTTGCCAACATATGATGAAACTGGTTGTTGGCACTTGTTGGGCATGCATATTCGCCAAACATGGAGGCCGGATGCGGTTGATAACCCGCATGACTGGTTGGCATTAGGCCGGGAAAGGTAGTCGGGGGTGGTAGAAGACCAGCAGGTGGCAACGAAAACATGGGAAATTGCTGTGCTGTGCGACCATCGTGAGGTGAAATTTTGCGGCGTATATGCGGCGAGTGCAGCTTCGGGTTGGGATTAGCACTGTGACGATTACGTGAGCGACGCGAGCTAAAGACCATATTGCAACCATCAACGGTACATTTGTGCATCTCACGTAAATGCACGGCGGAGAAGTGAATCTTAAGAGCGCCTTTGTCGCAAAAGGTCTTGAAGCAGATGGAACATTGAACACGTTTTTTGCCCGTGGCTGGATTAATGAATTGACCGGCCATATTAATGGGTGGTGAGCCCCAGCGCTTGGGTTTGGAGCCACACAGGGGCGAGGTAGCTGGAGAGGCTGCAGATGAGTTGCTTGAATTGCCAGCAGTTGAGGGGTGTCCCAGAAGATAAGTTGGTGGCATAAATGCGGACATCAAGTGCTCCATGGTGGCTGTCGATTTGATGAATAGAAAGTTTTTTCAACTAAAAAGAGAGAAGAAAAGAAGGAATAGTTTTAATCAAGAAACTAAAAATGCGTGTAATTAATGGTCAAAATAAGGAATTGAAAAAAAAGATTCACAAGAAAACAAAAGCAAAAAAATTCTACAAGATTTGTGTGATATTCTAGAAACCTGTGATAAAACTTGATAAAAAAATGCTTGTTATTTACATAAGAAGCAAGTTAAATATAAAAATAGTAAAAACAGTAGGTTAATGTAGACATTAGTGAAACATCGCCATGAATGGGACAGTACATAAAAAATTATTTTTACTACAGGCAACACTTAAATTTCGACTGTCATCGAACAGTTCCATTTCACTTTTGAACGTTTGGAAAGATAAGATGTGCTTATTGTTACTGTTAAAATTTTCATTAATTTTTCAATAATTTTTTTTCAAATAAAATGCCACAAAACAAACAAAATTTGTCCAAGCATAGAATTCAAACCTATGAAACTGTGCTTGAATCAATCAAAGCGGTGGTAATTGATAAAAAACCACTGAGAAAAACGGTCATTCATTTCGGGATTCCTACATCGATCTTAACAGTAATGATGTACGGATTTAAACGGCTTTATTGTTTCTCATATGATTCACATGAATAAGCCAACTTATCTCAAATTGAATAAATATTGAAAAATATCAAAGATATGGCATTTGATCCAGATTTTTTGACATTTTTTGGAAATTTTTCCCACGGTCCCACTCCGGGCCGTAGCTAGAAACATTTTGCTTCTAGAACTAACAAATTTTTTTCAAAATTAGAAAACGGCAAAATAATAATAAAAATGTACACTTTAAGGGGGGGCGGGGGGCTTTTGAGTTAAATTTTTTTTCTAATATTATTTAAAGGGGCTAATTTGGATAGTTTTAAAAATATCAAAAAAAAATTTTTTTTATAAATAATGTCGACGATACGTTTTGCTTTAAATTAAAAAATCATTGATAAATATACTTCCCGAACGTCGACAAAATTTCTTTTATGATTATACGATGAGTATAGTGAATAGACATCATTTTTGTTGAATGATCACAAAAATAATGTAAAAAAAAAAACATTAGTTCAAAACCCCTGACCCCCCTTAAAAGTTTCCATTTTTATTATTATTTTAGTGTTTTCTAATTTTGAAAAAAATTTGTTAGCCTTGCGACCAATATTTCGCTAGCTACGGCCCTGGTCCCACTCATGAAAAATGTTTCCCCCATTTCTTTGAGTACCAAAAATCTAACATCTATTCAGAATCAATATACTTTATTCTTCAAAGTTGGGGCTTCAGCCTAAGTCAAAAGGCTAAGGTGGCCCACTAATGACGGTTCTCCCTAAATAAAATAATATATTCAGAGACAAAAACAAATTTTAAATATTATTTAAAAACTATCTGGATTATAAAGTTTTCATAAAATCTTAAGTAATAAGTGAAGCTTTAATTAAAAATCATTTCTTATATTCAATAGAAAAACCAGATGTAAAAATATAATACAGCAATTTGGACAGAATTATTTTAAAGCCTCACCTCCTAAAAAAAAAAATAGAAGCCCCTTAAAGAGGTTTTTTATTTGAGTTAGTAAACAAAACACTAAGAAAGAACTTAAAAAAAAATACCCTATAAATTTATTATGATACAATTGAATACATAATAATAATTCAATCCCAAAAAAACATTTACAGATCGATTCTGTCGATGTAACGTTAATCTTATTACCGAAGAAACTCACCTTTTTGGTAACATTTACATCCTTTTGGTATTCTACAAGCAAGCGTAACCAGTGAATATTGTTACCATCTCCTTAGGTGGTAACAAGCAAAGCAGCCAGATGCAAGGAAAGAGTGTTATTTGTTCTTAAACGAGCTTACGGCTTTTGAAAGCGTTACCGAGAGTACAGAATACCGAATACTAAGACCGGTAACAAATTTCGGTAACAAGATTACTATTACCGGTAACGAGCAGAATAGATCTGTTAATAAGAAAATGTTAAATCATCGGAAATAAGTAGATATTCCCAAGATAAATTTTAGCTAAGAAAATAAAAAATTTATTGAAGTGCAAATTTTTAATTCCAGGCTAACTCAAAAAGTTCTGGGCCAATTTTTATGACATGATCTTTAAAATGCCATATTTCAGCTACAGCACAGTATAGAGGTATTTTCATTCCGAAACTTTTATAATAAATATGTTTAATTAAAGTGTTAAGATTATTGACTTATCATCCTCGATGCCACGAATTGCTTGATCGATTTATTTTGTGTTGCGAGAGTTTCAATAAACTCCATTTTGATCTCTACCCTTCTCTTTTTATGCTCAGCTAGCACAGCATAACATAAAAAACAGATGAGCCTCGAAAAGAGCGAAATATACAATAAGATACATATACAAGCAGTGCTGAGCTGCAAAACAAAACAAAACCAAAGAAAACATTTTTTATTTCGTTTGACATGCATTGTTTTAAGGGCTGAGGTCACACGGTGATCGTTTGAATGGCGTTCAAAGGTTTTTGTTGTTGCTTTCATTGGAAACTGTGAAAAAGCAGTGAGAGTGAGAGCGAATGAACGTTTTTAAACGCAAGGTGATTCACTGCCACCTTCAGTGTGCTTAGGACTTTTTTTTTTTATATGAAATTTTTGTGCTTTATCTCTCACCACAATCATTCAAAGAGTAACAAATATGTGTTAACGCTCGTTATTGATAAAAAAAATGTTCGTGGCGAAGCCGCGGCCCACTTTGGCCTGCTAGTGTGGTATAAAAGTGTGAAAGGTAATATTTAGCCAGTAAATCCTCTATACAGAATCTATGATTTTTCACTTAAAAATTTAATTAATTAATTTTTATGAGTTTTGGTGCGTAAAATGAAAATATTTTGGTCCTCGTCATAGCACAAAATTTGTTCATTTTAACGTACTTTGTTTTAAGTTTTAGGTTTCACGTATCAAGCCAAGAATTAACTTTAAACGATTTTTATTCTTAGGCTGAGGTAAGCTCAGCTGATCGAAGGTGTCTCGCAATCCTTGGGAAAAAACAGGTTTTTCACAAAGTTGATTAGGAGGTCAACACAAGCACCAAAAGTTTTTAGCTCGGAGCAATTAAGAATTGGTTTGTTTGGTTTTTTATTCGTTTTTAATGTAAAAATTATACATAATCTTATATTATATAATATTATATTTATATTTATATTTATTATTGTTTTATTTTTTTATATTATCTCCTCAATAATATAATTTTATAAGCTTTATTTTAGTACTTGGTTAGCCAATATAAATATACTTAAGATTTTGACCGAAGCCGAAAGTTACTACTTTACTAGGTTTTAGTTTGGTGGTTTGGTTACAAGTTCCTGCAGGCAAATTTTTTTTTCTTTTGAATTTTTTATTTTAAAATCACCTAAAAGTTGTATTACTTATATAAACCAAGTGTTCTTGCCAAGTGAATTTGATTCCCGGTTATTACATTTTACGTGCTTTTAGTTTATACCAACTCATGAACAATATAAGAACTATAATACTGCAAACGCCACTGAATGCGAATCGCACACCTATTGTTTACAGTTACCGGTTTTTAGAGTTAGCATCGCTTTTTGCGATTGTAAAATTAAACACCGTTCGATGCGTTTTATGGAAAAATGGGGAATGCATAGAATCAACGTCTTTCTTATTTACTTCTTCTTAACTTTTTTATGTTTTGTTAATATTTCCATTTTTTATTTATATTTTAAACTTAATATTTATATTTTAAGCATCGTATTTAGGCATATTTAAGCATGTATTTCTTTATATTTATACATTGTACCTTTGTAGCTATATGATCGCCACAACCTCTATATTGTTTGAATGGATCTAATTAATGAATTCCATGCAATTTGTCGAGCGGTTTCGTTACCTAAGTCATGTTAAGCGTATGAAAGATGATGTTTCAGCGAAGAAATTATTTGATTCGGTACCCGGCAGTGGTCAACGCAGAAGAGGACGCACACATCTCAGTTGAAAGAATCGAGTGTTGAACAAACTGAAGACGCTTGCAGTTTCTAACTGGCGCCGGCAAGCGCAGAACAGATCTAACTAGATGAAATTTTCTATCAATTTCGTAGATGAAATTAAAACCTCAGTAAGCATTTTAAATTATTTTCAGAGGGTGTTAGAAACTCTCCCTCCTAAAAAAAAAAAATACACGATAAAAATAAGCTTTAAAAATATTTTAGGTCATTTTAAATTATGTCCTTAACACTGTTCTGATAAAATATCAGAACACTCTTGCGGCTAACCGTTTGGTAATTATAGAATTTCCGGCACTAATTCTTGACTTAACTAAAATATTTAAACATTATCTTGATATCTCAAGTGCTGCTTGAAGCTGTCTGTCTAACGAAAGCTGATGTTGGTGATTATCTCTCATGAAGAAGGCAATGAATGAACGAATGAATGGCCATATTTGTTGAATGTCATATAAATGTGTGCCATATGATCATTGACATACACTTCAAATCTACAGGCACTATGGCAGGCAGAGATTGTATCATTTCCTTGATGTCAATCTTGTAATTGCTAACATACACACAACCAAAGTAGTGCAAGTGGAAAAAACTAACATCAAAATGAAAATTACTCATCCAAAGATAAGCTTAAAGATGCACTAAATGATCGAGTTAATCCCAACTCGTTGAACCCAAACAACAACAAAAAATTTAAACATTAGTTATTAAAAATTTCGTACCTATATTCACACCATGTTAAAAAACAAAGCAATAAAACTACAACGATCAAAAATGACAGACAAGACAAGATCATTTTAAAGAAACTGGTTGCAAAGCGCGCTTGTAGAAGCAGAAAAACTAGTTTTTGATATTGCCAAACTTAGAGCAAATGAGCTGCAATAAAGTTTATAGGCCTTAAGGTAGTTGTTGTTGTTGAAGCATTTAATAAAAAAAATTTGCACGATCGTCAGTGAAAGAGAGACACAGCAATGCTAAAATAGCTTTGTCATAAATATAACGACGAATTTCTTATACAAACAAGCAAAGGAAGTCCACAAAAGGACGCAGGATTGACAAAGAATGTCACATGTTGGGAACAAAAATCACGCCATGATCAAGGACACAAAAAAAAAATCGTCTATATTTTTAAAATTTTTTTTTATATTCTACGTACAAATCATCAAACAGAGAGACGAAGGCAGAGTTTTATTCTCAACCAAAAACACTGCAAGCGAAACAAGTCATAAATTCAAGTGATCTGGCTGGCAAGATCGCCAGCCAAAGATTTGAAAATAAATGCAAAAGAAACGCCTTATTGTCATTACAGCACTTGAATGAAAAAAAAACGCACACTCTCAAAAGGGGAACAACAAAAAATCAAGTGTCCTTTTGTGGTTTCGAACAACAATGAGGTTGCGCTGATCTTGTCAACATGCACACACGCTTGCGCTGTTGTACGGAGCCGCAGGACAAAAGCGCTGCACAGTACAGCTAAAAACAGCAACGTAACGTCATTTTAAGACTGTGAAACAGACAGACGAACAATCAAATAGCCGCAGAGTCGCTTGGAGTGAGTGAGAGATGCTAAGCTATAATTATGGTTATTTTCGAAAATATGACATATTGATTGTCATTGCGAAATGATAAAGAAAACAACAACGATCTACCAAATATGTGAGAGCGCACAAAAATAACAAGAGTTTAATTATAGTCATTATTAATATAAGGATCGTGACATTTCTGTAGCTATTGCTGGAATTTGTCAAGACAGCAGAGAATGACAGACCAAAAATGTTGTAAAAAAAAAACGACGTTATTTCGAGGAACTGGCAAGCAAAAATTGGCGCTACTTTACAGATGACGTTCAGCAGTTAACGATCCTCAACTCTATTGCAGCTATACGAATACCTCAACTATAATTAAAAATCTTTATCGTTTCGTATTGATCGTAAATACATACAACTGACTATTTAGGTTCAACCAAGAGACAAGCTTGTATTTTATTTTATTCGCTATTAAAGAAAACATGTCAAAATTACGACGTACATGAACGAGTTGAAGCAACGATATTTTTTTATTCTACGTTTATGATACCGGATTTTCTTGGCAACTACAACAAGTTTAGCTTTGTCACCTTTTATAATCCGAACGGCAATACAGCACTTAAACTACCAAACAACAGCTATTGGTTATAAATAACCATAAGCTGCTGTTAAAGCTGCTCTCTGATTTTAATGATCGTGTCGCAAGTAATGTCAATTTGACATTAAGCTGTTTACTGTTGCTGCTGCTGCAGTGCCAAGCACCAGCTGCTCTCTCTCTCCTTCTCTATGAACTACATCATAAAATGACAGAAGTTCGTCGCTGTCGTCGTCAAAAAGTCAACATTTGTTATAGTGGCTTCATTGTTGTAAATATAAAATCAAGAAGCAACACATGACGACAACTGTGTTTAATTCTTCTCCTGTTTTTATATTTTTTGTCCTCTCTCTTTTGTGGGCTTGTATCTTGATTTATTATCCGTCAAGATCAGTTGGACTTAAAATGACCGATCATTAACATTTAGATTGGATTTGACTGATGTTTTTGTTTGCCATTGCTTGTCGTTGTTGTTGTTGTAACTTTTGTTGTTTCTTGTAAAATTTTTACTAAGAAAACAACAAATAAACCCCAACTTAATGAGTTCTTCTGGGCAATATACAACGTTTTTGTGTCGTTTGACAAATCCTTTACTTTCCATTTATAGCAAAATCAATGTTTAAGCCCATGATTGCGATCATCACTGTTGACGACTACTACCTTCTTCTTCGTCGTGATCACTAATTATGCGTCTTTGAGTTCTACTTTAAAGGCTACCGCCCTGCTGTTTTTGGTGTTATTGTTGCTGGTTAGTTGGGTGTGAGTGCCATGTTGATCGCTGATTTGATTGTTTGTTTTGTAAACTTTTTAACAACCTCTATGTAAGTTTTCTAATTGATAAAAGAAGGGGGAACGAGGGGGGATGATAAACAAGCTTTACTTACTTGAGCGGCCTAGTAGATAGGCATACGGAGAGCAGTGGTGTTGCATGATTAACTTTAAGGAATTTCCTGTAATAATGAAGATTTTAAAAATAGGGCGTAAAATCTGTATTCAAAATCTTATATAAGATTTTGAAAATTATTATAAAAAAAGAATAACTTAAAAAAATTTGAGAATAATCAAGAAAATGTAATTGTATTAAGTGAACTCATCATCGTTTCCTCGAGCTCCTAGGCGGAGCATAGGGCCTCAACAACCCCTTTCCATCTCGTTCTGTTTTGAGCCAGCTGTTTTAGTTGGCCCCAGGAATATTCCAACTTGGTAACCTCTTTTCCAGGCATCGCCTCCATGTCCATTTAGGGCGTCCTCTTCTTCGGTTTCCAGTCGAGAGCTCGGCGGCATACTTCGATGGGTGGTTTACGCAAAGTGTGGCCTATCCAGCTCCATTTCCTCAGTTTGATCGTTTGCCTTATCGGAAGCATGTCACATTTTCTAAGCAAGCTGTCATTGCTTATAGTGTTGGGCCACCAAATTGTTAAAATGCGGCGAAGACAACGGTTGACGAAACTCTGTATTTTGCTGTTTAGCGACTCGGTCGTGAGCCAAGTCTTGGTATGAATAGAGCTTGGTATGAAGAGAGAGTAGAGACGAGTTCCAAATACTTCCCAGTTGTGTGAAAGCACCTTTAGCTTTTCCTAGCTGTTGTTAGGGGAGCCTGAGTTAATGTTTGTGGGGTTGACGCACATTGCTTTTGTCTTGTTGATGTTGATGTGTAGACCAGCTTTCCCGGAATTGACAACGAGGTCGTTCAGCTTTTGTTGCATATCTGAGTTTTTCACGGAGAGAAGACATATGTCATCGGCATAGTCAAGATCCTCAAGAGTTTCTGCAAAGTTCCAGAAAAGACCCCTGTTCTTTCCGTGGACAGTATCGTTAAGGATCTGATCGATGACAATTAGAAACAAAAGCGGATAAAGCAGGCAGCCTTGCCGTACACCGGAGGTTGTGCCGAAAGGTTCTGACAACATGCCATTATGTAGCACTCTGCATCTGAAGCCGTCATACTGGGATTTTATAAGCGCATCTCTTCACGAGTGCTCGCCAGATAGAATGTCGCGAGACGCTGTCGAAGGCTATGGTGTAGTCAATATATGTGAGGTGAAGTGACGTTTGCCATTCGTTGACCTGGTCGAAGATGAACTATTGTATATAACTATAATAAGTGAACTATTGTTTAAAAAATGCCATTTGAATTGCAAGTTTTTTCATTTCTTTTATAATTTTTCTTTTAAAGAAATATAAAAAAAAAATAAGTGATCAGACTTTGATTTTCGAGGTAATATTTCTAAATAAAAGTCATGATTGATTCATAGCTAATATCCCTCCCGAATTGGTCTCTAGAAGGGTTAAATATATGAGAAGGTCCTATTATTTCTTTTTATCCTTCAATATTTTGGGGGTTCCCATACAAGTAACACAAAAACTGTCGTTTATAGTTCATATCTCGCCCGAATTGACTCTTAATGGAGTTAAATTTACAAGCGTGTCCTGCTACTTTTTACCGTGCAACATACATACGCTGGTGGGGACCATAGAAAATCCCTCTTAAATAATGAGTTTACTTTGGTTACCTTCTTAGATATAGAGGGAGCTTTTAATCACGTAACGCCACAATCAATACGGCGAGCATTAGTCGAACTAGGCGTGAACAAGATCATTACAGAGCTTATAGAAAAGCTACTCAACAGTAGAATAGTTCTAACCGACCTGGGAGCACACAACGCTACAAGATCTGTCTCAAGAGGCACGCCTCAAGGTGGTTTTCTCTCTGCACTCCTCTGGAATTTGGTTGTTAGCAGCGTACTGCTATCTCTTGAGACAAATGGATGTATAGTCGCAGCCTACGCCGATGACCTAGCAATTGCAGTCAGACGCAAGTTTTCTACTGCTCTATGCAACATTATGCAAAGCGCTCTTTGCAGACTTGAACAATGGGCCAGGCTCTGTGGTCTTCGAGTAAATCCAGCTAAAACAGAGCTGGTCTTATTCACCAGGAAATGCAAAATTCCGTTCTTAACGCCAATCATACTTCATGGGTCTGTTCTGTCCCTTGCGGATAACGCAAAGTACCTGGGACTCATACTCGATGGAAAGCTAAGCGGGGCGAGCGCACTAAAAAAGTTACATTGGCACAATACATTTGCAAAAAAGCCATAGAGACAAGATAGGAGTTTTCGTCCTGTATCGTTATCTGGCTGTACACTGGGTTCATAAGATCCATTCTTCTATATGGAGCCTTCATTAGACAAAGTCAGATTATAAAACAGTTCCAAAAAGTGTAGAGAATGCATCTATATACATAAGCTGTGTACTGAGAACAACACCGACTGCCGCCTTAGAGACCATACTTCATCTTTTACCACAGGACTTGGTTACCAAATAGACAGAAGACTAAGAGAACTGGATGTATGGAAAAGTCTGACATCGGGTCACTCATTCATACTTAACAACTTCAACTTCATTCCATTAAGGACTGATTACTGCCAGCCCTCGTTTTCCTTCGAAGGAAGTTATGGTACACTAGTTCCGCCTAGAATACCCTAGGGCAATGGTGCGCCATGGCAACGAGGGTGTCTATATTTCTTTACAAATGGATCAAAATTTACAAAACGACAAGGTCGGGTACGGGGTCTACTCAAAAGAGCTTGAGGTACCTCTGGCTCGTAGGCTTCCTGACCACTGTAGTGTATTTCAGGTCAAAATTATGGCAATAGGTAGGTCGCATCATGGCTTTCACACAACGTTGACTCAAAACGGGAAATTTACATATTCTCGCATAGCCAGGCTGCCTGTAGGCTTCCTGACCACTGTAGTGTATTTCAGGTCAAAATTAGGGCAATAGGTAGGTCGCATCATGGCTTTCACACAACGTTGACTCAAAACGGGAAATTTACATATTCTCGCATAGCCAGGCTGCCATCAAAGTGATGGAAAAAGTAGCCATAAACTATAAAATAGCCAAAAAATGTCTTGTTTTATTAGGTAAATTGTCGAAATATTTTAGCATCAGCCTAATATGGGTACCTGGACATAACGGCATAAAAGGTCACGAAAATGGAGACGAGCTTGCTAGGAATAGGACACGAGCGGCATCAGTGCTGCTGAACACCCACCGGGTATCCAGTCAGCGACTCTTAAGGTGCTAATCAGTAACAATATTATCTCGAAAGCCAACACTAGGTGGACTGAACTCTCGACATGCAGATCATCAAGGCTTGTATGGCCGACTCTAGATCCCAGGCGATCGAGAGCCCTACTCTCACTGGCAAGACCAAAATTAGCCACAATAGTGGATATCACCACAGGGCACTGCTTGAAAGGCAGACATGTCGACAGGTTAGGAGTTATCTCAAATGTCTTATGTAGAAGCTGCAGAGGCAAGGAAGAGGGAGAGGAAGAAAAGATTGCAACTCATCTTCCATTTACCGTGTTTCTGTCCTGCACTAGCCAAAAGAAAGCACAAATATTAGAGTCTTTCTTCTTTCATGATCTTGGCGACCTGTCAACGACTAATGTCAGGCTTCTAATATGGTTCATCAAGAGCTCAAGGTGGTTCTATTTTGAATGAAGGCCTGTATGCAGCGGTATCACAATGGAGTTATCTGGTCTAAGTGAGTTGGTGTATGTAAGTATACCGGCTGCCGCCTCTACCTAACCTAATCTTACCTACCCTGCAACATTTCTTCGGAACACACCTACCCCCTATCTGTCACCCTTCTGGGCGTCCAAATACAAAAAACACAAAAACTTTGTTATATTTGCTGATTGCTTATAGAATTTATTGTATCTATTGATTTTGACTGACTTGAATTTTTTATATTCAAAACGAAACAAGACCCATGATTGACTTAAATATTTAATTAATACCTGCTTACTCGTGACCACTAAGCACGCCACTGTTTTTTTTTATGCTTAGCATACTATTTCAAAGATTTATTCTTCTTAAAGCCCGACCCCGCTCAATGTCAAACTTGCAGCCGCAGTATCTTAAACAAACAACGAAGCGTTTATAGTAGATTTTAACGAGCCCATTAGAAAGATAAATTAACAATAACAACAACATCAACTACTAGCACTACTACTACCATCATTACTAATACTAACAACAGCAGTTGGCACAACAAAGTGTTAGTGTTCAAATTCATCGCTAAGCAACAACAACTAGCAGCCAATGATTTTAAACTAGAAGCCATAAAAATCTGGCTAAATAGTTAAGCAGTCAGTCAGCCAGTTCGGTTGTCCATCAGGCACATCATCTTAATAGAATACGACAAATTTAAAATGTACAAGAGTTTTAATGAGTAGAATGGGGAAAAGAAGATGGTAGGCGCAAAGGCAAGGATTGAGTTGGTCATAAAAATCGAAAACCAGTAGTTGTAAGCCGGGCATTAATTTGGATACGGCGGTGTTTAAGCTTTGAACAGCGCATTTTGTGGACAATCTTTTTTAACAATTTTTTGTTTTAATGGCACGGCTAGAACGACAACAACAATAGCAAACCTAGCAATAAGCTAAATGAAAAGATTTAGCTTAACAGCAATAGCGAGTTAATAGTTGCCCCATTGATTTCAGTAAGCCACTAAGTTTAGGCCTTAACACTAAGCTACATTCACTTGAGCTGACATTTCTCTCGCTCAAGCTTCTCAACACAGTTAGGCCCACCTCTTCCTCTTCTAACTTGGCTTCAAATAGCAGCCAACATAATAACAGCTAACGCTGGGAAATAGAACAATTAGAGTTTGCTAGAGGGACGACGAATAAAGGTACACTTTAAGTGTCAATAAAATGAAGCCAAATGAGCAGGTGTTGAGTTTTTAATTGCTTTTACCATACACCTGAGCTGAGCTAGCTGAAAGATGCAAGCTTAGCAGTTGTTAGCAAAACAATTTATGTGTTTTAGAATGCTGAGAGTAGTATTTACAGCTTCTTTGAGCTTGTCTGAGAGTTTGTTATTAGAATGTTTTTATTTTTTTATAACTTGAGGGAAATGAGTTACCACGGCTCGGCGCTTAAAATTTGACATTTTGATTGACAACAACACCGCGCGGCTCGTCACTTTCTGCCTTGAACATGACGTCTAGTTTTGTGCCCACTCTCTTGTAATGTCATAATTAAAGTTTTTAATTTATTTGTTTTCAGTTAATTTTTAAATAAATGGTCATCGTGTTTTATGAAGCATGTCGTTTAAGCCTCTAGAATGTTGAACCTCTTGCTGACCTCGAGCGTATACTTAAGCGGAGCGTTTAATTTGAATATCTATGCTATTAATTTTATATTCTTACAGATATGGAAGTTTTTATAAAATTGGTTTTAATTTTTTACTTAACAAGGGTGTAAACACTACTTCTGAACATGGTGGGAGGAGGGGGTAGGGGTGGGAAGGGGGAAGGGGATTTTAAAAGATTTAAAATCCTTGCAATACATTTTTCTTGGAGCTACATTCTTGGTTTGATATTAAATCAGCTTTCAAATATCACTTTCTAGCAATATTCTCATAGTTCGATACATGTTTCGGGGAATTGAAGGAATTGCTCGAGTGGAAATTGATAGATAACTCTTAATTAATATTTCAATAGTTGTATATAAGTAATAATAAAGTAAGTAATTGTATATAAGTAATAATAAAGTAAAAATAAACATAATTAAATACTTTATTCATAAAACTCGGCAGTGGCATACTGGCTAAGATGCGTGGCATGTATGCGATAGAACCCAGGTTCGAATCCCATCTGGCGCATAATGTTTTTTCAATTGAATTAATTTTTCTGTTCGGCCGTTACCTCTCTGCAAACAATGGAAAAGTTCGGATTCGTAAAAGCTGTCATGAAAAGCTTCTTGAGAACTAGTTCTCGATCATTTGTGTCCAAACATTTCACAACACGCACAAAACAATTGAACAAGAGTAGCTCGGTCAAAGTCCTTTCAAGGGCTGGAATGGCCATTTCGTTTTTTTTTATTCATAAGGCTCAAACCATTATTGATAAAATGTAACATTTTTGTTAAATTTTTGAAATTTTTTTTCAGTGCTTTTTACTTCTTCATAAAGCACTAAGCTAGAGAGACTTCATAAGTTTAGGTTAGGTAAGAGGGACGTGCACCTTTAAGGTTGCAATCACGGTGGCTTATCGGTCCATTGTGATTCCCTGTGCTTGTGGGCCTATCGGAATAAAAAATGGAAACCAAGATCAGGCAGAACAGGGTTGATTCAATCAGCCGGTGCTCCGTATGAATTGGCGAAGTCGACGTTGTTAGAGATTAAGGCATTCGCATAATAGATGTTTGATGGTTTCATCCACCCCGACACCACCACAGATTCTGCAGTAGTCTGGGTGGGAGATCCCTAGGTTCAGAGCAAAGCTAGTACAATGTCCCGTGGGGATCCCCACAAGGATACAAGTTTCATTTTTACTAGTCCTTTTTCACAGAGTCTCTGTCAAAGACGGAGAAAAAAACACAGTCGTCTCTGTTGGATCAAGAGGAGACCACGCCCGCCTGGCATATGCTTGCCATGTCCCCTTTCCTCTTGCCTTGCATGTGTAAGCTTTTATGTGTAAATCTACATACAATAGAATTGAATTTGATTATGCAGAGTAAGACCTCATTCTTCTTGCCTGGCATATGTGGAGCTTGCCCGCGCCCGTCTAGCCTTTCATACGTGAGCTCTGCTCTTATCAATCGATCCATTATCTATCAAGATGATAACAAGAGTATACGCACAACTTTGAACGTCTTACCTGGCAATTTGCTTTTATTTTTACTTATCTCCTGCACTTATCTCCTGAAAAGTGGGCGTAGCTATAGTGAGGCCACGCCTTTACAGTAAGTTCTTACCGATTTTGAGTGATGTGTCACTTACTTCGAAAGCTAAACCGCAAATTTGGTATGCCGTAAAAGTACCACGCCCCTCGTCCAACGCCCATAAAATGTTACCAGTGTCTAAATTTAGGTCGAATGCTGAATTCCAAGGATGTGCAAGCTATAATTCCAAAGCTATGCCATATCGAAAATTTCCCATGTATTTAAGGAGCCACGCCCCCTTTTGGAATCGTCACGAGCCTTTACAGGAACACTCTCAACACTTTGCTACCGTTTCCCTGAAAATTTCATAGAAATAAGCTTATCGGTTTGGAATCTTTACATGATATACCCACATACGTGATAGAAGGGCGGAAAAAGTGAGCGTGGCAACATTTATATATATATAGCTGGAATACCCGGTACCGCCCCGGAGTGTGTAGCATTCAGGTTGTTTAAAATGTGTGAAACATGATACAACCAACCATGCAGAGGAATCAATGAATCCAATCCTAACCATTGATTTGTTTGTTAGTAATAAAATTTTTAGTTTGAGGACTAAGGCTTCAGTCACTATAAATAAGACGATTTTGATCAAATTTAAATTATGAAATAAACCATTTTTATCATTTAGATATGAATTTTTTTTTTATCATTGTCATTCAAGAGTAGTGAATTTCCACAATTTTTTCTACACGACATTAAATTGAAAACTGTGAGCAGGAAATTCGGGCAGTTCTAGAAACTTGCCTTTCCAAAAACTAATGAGCGTAATGGCTCTGTTGACGTTACCAATTGTGACTATTTCCCTTTTCCAACCACACAACACACTCCAGGAGATTCACAGCTGAATTTCAACGCCTTGCAATGCGGACAAACAACTGCATTACCCCCATCATTACTGATCTGTTTGCACCGTAAGCGAGTTTCTGATCGTAATGGTATCCCGCTCGTTCCAGGTTCATAGGAGCAAAGCGTTGGTGCAATCGGTTTTGTTAGTTTTGTAGTTCTTGCTGGCGTTGTATTTAATGTGCACGTACTCATTGTATTCTGAATCTTTTCGTTTGTAGTTAATTTTCATTCGCTCTCGAACGACATTCGAACATGGCAATACGAATATTTTCATTATACGTCGCTTGCTGGACATCATTCTGTGTTGCACTTGAAGTAGCTCGCCACACATTTCACTGACTTCGACGATCTATGTCAGCTTGTAATGAACACTATAAAACGACACGGAATGTGGTTTCACAGTCACTCAAATCTGTCGAACTTACCTAGAAAACTTTTTTTACGAACGAAAAAATGACTTTGACAGATTAAAATGGACAGATTTCCACCTTGAATGGTTTGAGTTTTCAATTGAATTAACTTTTCTGTTCGGCAGTCACCTCTCTGCAGAAAATGGCAAACTTCAGAGAATAAAAACTGCTATGTTAAGCTTCTTGAGAGCATAAGTCGTTCGAAGTCGGCATCAACTTGACTTTGTAGGTCCAGTTCTCGGTCAAAATCCTTTCAAGGGCTGAAATGGTCAATTCGTTTTTTTTCGATTTCACACTTGAATGTGGAAAATCAACTATTTTTACCTGCCACTATTTATATATGCTAAAATAAAGACTTATTTTATTTTTAAAGACTTGTTTTAGTTGTTTAGTTTATCACGTTTTCAATTAATGGCTAAATTTAGCTAAAATTGATTTCTTCTGCAACCTGATATAATTTTTTTCTTTTTTTTTTTTTGGATTGACATTGTGCAGACTTTTTTTCGTTTTCCAGATTTGTTCATGCTTCAATTGACAGCTCTTGGAGTGCACGCGTTGCCAAACGCATTTAAAAAAATGTTTAACATTTCCAAAAGACTTGGACTTCCCGAAAATACTTCGGTACTACAGCGCCCTCTGATGTTCAAGGTAAAGGAAAAAAATAGCGCCATAATACTCGCCGTACCCTAAAATCACTATACACCAATTTGTATGCTAGTCAGATGAGGGGTTTAGGAGGTTTTAGCGAATTTCAACACGCCATCTAGAGTTCGAGATAGAGCAACATATACAGCTCTTAAACATTAACCTATCTAAAGACCACTACATACAAAATTTTATGAAAATCGGCCAGATAATGGTTAAGGTATGAGGTGTTTGAGGTGTTGCATTTGTATGGGAGGTGCCACGCCTCATTATCTTATTCTACCTTTAACTATTCCAAAACCATTTCGTACACTAAACATATTTGCGGCCAAAATTTGTGCTCAATCGGCCAAGTCGTTTTTGAGTTTTAATTCTTTGAGCTATAAACTCACATACGTTTTAGTAGTACTCTTTAGTAGGCAGTCTGAATGGGCATGGAAAATAGAATATATCTTTAAACCTGACCTGAGTGATAGTTTACCTCTCTCTTCAAATTTCAAAGAAATTGCTAAAGAACTTCCGAACATGTGTGATGTTTTCCATTTAAAATTAAAAATGTCCTTACAAAAACGCCTATTTTGGTTTTCGCGGTTTTCCAAATTTTCCACCAAAGTTTTCCAAATTTTCTCAGATTTCCAAACCATCCCTGAACAATTACCAAGAAAATAAAAGAAGTCCCAGTCAAATTTGTCGAGTAATTTTTGAGTTTTAGCGGGACTAACGCACAGCAATTAATTTTTATATAAATAGATTTGTAAACTAAGTTCAATAGTTTTAAAGTTAAGTTTAAAATTAAGCTTAAAGTTATTTGTAAATTAAGTTTAATAATGAATTGATAAATTTGCTATAAAGACTAAGAGTTTAGCATACAATAAATAAATAAAATAAATATCGATATGCATAAAATAGAATTTCTGTGTATAGCAACTTTCGTCTAACGACGATAAAGTTCGGAACCGTGGGGTGATTTTGATGCAGTTTTCACCATTGTGTGGAGTCATAGTCCAATTATGTTTATATATGAGTATAATTACAGTAGGGCAATACGACACATTAGCTTCCATACATATCTCAAATATAGAAATTTACTATACAAAAATCAATACAAGAAATATTGTGGTACCTTTCATAAAATTCTGAATCTTATATTGTATTGCCTTCCCACACATGAAGGCTTGAATATTAAAATTGGGAACAGAGGCAGCTATTATCAAGCCTAATCACAAAAAAAATATGGTAACTATAGGAAAACGAGCATCGATCTTCAATACACTCCGAAGCTTACAATGCAGATTTTCTCTAAATTTTTATTTTATATAATTAAGTTAAATTACTAAATAAAAATTATGAAATATTTACCATTAGCTTACCGTTTCCACTTTAAACCTTTTTTCAAAAATTATCTTGAATAGTGTTATAATATTTTCTCAAAAAGTAGTTTAAATTTAAATGTTTTGCCCATTCATACCACTACATTTCATTTCATAGCACAAAATGATTCAGCTTAACCCTATTCCCGTCACGCTATCTGAGTAACAGTTTATGTTATTTTTGAATATTCTGTGTAATAAGTAAATATTATCAAAACATAAATAAAAATTATTTGTATATTACAGAAACAGAGTGACCAATAATAAAATACATTTAACTTTTTTGCTTTTAAAACAGTTTTAAAACATTTATGTTGGTTTGAAATTGAATAGTGACTCAAAGACACAGCGTGGCGTGAATAGGGTTAATGCAAAAATAATTTTACCCCTTTTTAAACGATTACATGGTTTTATTGTTTCTTCTTACTACTCTTCAAAAATACAAACGCTGATATTAACTAATGATACTAACTTATAGCGGGTAAAGCCACGGGTAACAGCTATTTTTTATAAACCGCTTTAAAGGAGAAATGCATTGAATTTTAAAAAATGTTCTTATAACTGTATAAGCTTTAAAGTAAAATCTTTTCTTTACTAATTTTCTGAGCAATAAAGAAATTCGAGACCATATTCAAATGGATATGAAGTTGTATAGGTTTTGCAAAATACTGTATTTTTCATGAAAGCATATGTCGAGTTTTCATAAATTTTCATTCGCTATGAACATTTTTTATTTTATTAAAGAAAATAATATAAAATTTAAAGTTGTTTCAATTTAAGTTATTGAATTTCTCATACGACGTAGTGTCTAAAATTTTTGCTGTTACTATTTTTTATGGTATTTATGTATATTTAAAGAAGACTCTTCGTAGGCAAACTCTATTATTTCTTACACAGACTCAAATTTTTTTCTGTTATAACGCAACTTCATGAAAAGCACTCACATTTGATAAAATAGTTTACATATAAAAGCTTTTTGTAAGAGCCATTCCAGCAAAATAAAACCTTATATTTTTGAAAATTCCGACGGCACTGGAAAAAATTAGTTTTTGGTCAATACAAAAAATTGTTTACTCATTTTTCTAACAAAAAAAAAACAAAAAATCTAAGCTTAAATTTAGTACTTTTCGCCAAAAGCGTGCCAAAGCCGACGGCAGTTGAGCAAAAAATTTACTCGCTCTCTCTCAAAATTAAGTTTTCAAGCACACATAAACTAATTTTATAAGGTTTTTGCGCAAAATACTACATTAAAAACTAAATACTTACAAGTAAGTAAGAGAAAATTCTGCAGAAGATAACCAAAGAGACGTCCGCACTTAATTCAGCTGGTACAGAAAGTTTTTATTAATGCTCAGCTCAAAGTTTAAAATAGTTTTTATTTTTTTTTTTTAAAACACGTTTCAGAGTTTTTTCTTAAAAAGTTTTTTATGAGCACGGATTATTTGAAAGCTTCACTTGTGTACTTGTTTTTTTTTTTTTGTTTTGTTCTTAACCACTATATTTTCTCTTTCTTTTTTGTCAGAATGGTTCTTATAATTTTTTTTGTTTTTCTTTTTGTTTTTGTTCTATGTTCTTCTTGACTTAGGAATTTCTTCGACTTCACTCCTGCGCGTATGTCCACTTCCTACAAAGTCGTGGGTGACACTGAGTGCGCTGTTGGGTTGAACGCAACTTCTTTGTCTTTGCTAACAGCAAGAAGTCTACCTAGCAGGGGCACCACTAACACCACCACCACCAGTACCACTAGCAACACCAACAATAACAAGAACAAGACCAGGCAACGACAACGACACACGGGCGACACTTTGTTTACGAGAGCGCATAGACGTTACGACGAGAGCGTCAAGTATCTGAGTTTGAGTTACAAGCCAAAAAACAAAAAAAAAAACAAGAATACACAAGGTACGAGATAAAAGATACGCACAAGACGACAAGTTCAACGCAACTGCCCAGAAATGTCTTTCGTATAGAAACGTCAACCGGCCGACGACTCTTCGATATACCTCTGCCTTGTCTTATCTTGACTGCAGATATTGGTTGGTTGGACCCACGTTTGGTTGGGCTGCCTTCCCCGCAGCCATATAAGTGGCTGCTTGTATGTGTGTGTTTTGTATCTGTGAGAGCGCAATGACAAACTTTTTACGCACACACCATCAAGCAGCCATACAAACGTAGAGGTTGAGTTGACTTTATTAGGTTTTGTCACAGTTCCCAAACGTTGGTTCTATGGCTGGATGTGCGTGGCTCTGTCCGTGGACCATGCTTCTGTGGGAAGAGCGAACGCGAGTGTGTTTGCTCTTTCCCTGATAATGTGCAACTTTAAGAGTTTTTCTATTATTGCCGACCTCTCAGTCATACGTACTTAAAACAGCTCAGTATATCTCTGTCTGGAATGAGTATTTTCCGTTGTATTGAGAAATCTAAAGTTGGTAAAATGTTAAGAGCGTACATTACGGCACAGCTGTTAAGTCGGTAAAGCAGTCGTTTCTCAATAGCTAATATGGTATCACTCTCTCTCTCTCTTTAAAGCATAAAAAGATTGCCTTGTCTGAGGCTTAACAATATTTTTTATTAAATCAAAATAAATTAGAATTTATTTGCATTGAGCTTGAAGCTTTTTTAAATTATTATTAAAAATTTAAAATAACTATCATTTATTTGTTTTATTCGCTCTCTTCTCTGCGAATTAACATTCATACTCTTAGCTCTGGATGTTTATTTTCTACGGCACTTTTTTTTTTTTTATATAAGTACATAAGACCTAATGTGGGACGTTACTTTCGTTGGTCGTCTGAATTCTCTTCTTATCAAATATGCTCATGCTCTTGCATTCATACACATATAATGCCTCTCGTTCTTGCGTGTGTATATAGCCTCTCTTTATCTCCTTTTAGTAATGTCGTCTATCCCATAGCTGGACCTGAGCCATATATTTAGTTGACATGCGACGACGTTGGTGACCATTTTTGTTTATATACCGGGCAGTTGTTGCTATACACCGCTCTTCTGCATCCAACAATACTTTAATCTCATTACAGTTACGTTTATGCTCTCTTACTTTTTAGTTAATCCGGCATCCACTGCAGTAGTTTTTGTATTCGGCTCCCCATTTATTATGTTATTTTGGCTCTGATTACGTCTTCACTTCTCTTCTGTCCTCTCCTCTCTCATTAAACTACACGTGACCAACAAACACATCGCAATGTCCCCAACGACACGTTTGTGTGACAGAGTTAAACCTAGCCATTGACTTAAGTCTGCTTTTGGTTTCTTGCAGTCGCACGAATGAAACGGCACTTAAATGCTCCCCAAATTGCTCACTCTCTCTCTATATCTCGCCTTACTCCCCTCTCCCCTCCAGATAATACATCTATGATATTGCTCTTATTTTCGTCGTTGTCATCGTGGTCGTACTCGCATTGTTGTTGCTTGCTGTTTGTTTGTTTGTTTGTTATCGTTTTTGTCCCCAACTCGTTACGATTTTATGCGCTCTCTCTCTCGTTTGTCGTTCACTCTCTGGTCTCCACCTCTGTAAACAACCAGCAGCACCTACTTGTATTTAAAATTTTGTCATTTGTTGTGTCTTTTGGACTTCTATCCCGTTCTCTCTCATGTCATTTGGCGCTGGTTTTCTTTGGCTGCTGTTATTTCACTCACTCTCTCAATTATGGGTAATAATATTTGTTTTTGTAATGTGGGTGCTGTGATTATTTTGTGCGACATTTACTTTATATCTGTTTGGGTGACGTGTCCGTTTTAAGGGTGAGAGAGAGTCGCCTAGACTGCTCAGACTTGGAGCCAATCTGTGCGTTGCTGGTGACAAAAAATTCAATATTATTCAATGCTGAAGATACTGTATGGGTATCTTGAATATAAAACAGTATGGAGACTGTTTTATGTACCTGCATTACATAGATACTATCAGACATTTTTAAAATTTTTTTAATCTTTATTTATAGAACTGTATTGAGTTTTCTTAAAGCTATATAAAATTATAAATTTTCTCTCTTCTAAGCCATCAACTAATAAATTTAATATTTTGAATAAAATGCCTTGTTTTCATTATAAGACACTCCCAGACTACGTTTAATTCAAGCAAAGTTTTATTAAAATTAGCTATACAAAGGTAAAAATGTTCTCAATTTTCACATTAAAAGTTTTTACATTTTTCTCACAGTACTTTTCTTACTAGTTTTGTGTAAATCTCTTGGAATTCAAAAATTTTTAACTTTTTCTTGTTTCAATTTAAATTTTCTAATTCAAATTCTTCAACATGAATGTTCTACTCATAATCTACTGACTTTTTTTTTTATCTAATTAATGATTTTTTAATCTCAAATGATTGAATTGATTCACACCAATACAAGTCATAATGGAGTGCGCAATCCTCCGGGGCAATGCTTGTATTGAGCAAACACAAATCGAATATGATAAATTATAACATCAAAATCCGAACTCGAAAAAATATTTCACAAAAGAAATTATACAAAACAACAAAAGGCATAACTATTTATATATATAGAAGTGAGTATATGTATATGGATAATATCACATTCACATTAGAAAACAATATTTGATTAATGATAGCTGCTTGATAGTGTTTTTTGAAATGATTTCATACTGACAACAATAAAAATGTCACTGGCCTGAGAAAAGTTTAATGGTTTTAAAATTGAGGGCAGCCATTATGAGATATGAGAGATCAACATAGAAACGAAAAAAGCAACAAAATTGTGGAATTACAATAAATGAATTAATGTTGTATTATAAGATAGATACACTCCCAACCACAGAAAATAACTTTCGGGAAATTTGATTGGCAGTTTTTTTTTTTTTTATTTAATATAGAATTGTTTATTTGGTAACTTTGTGATAGACTTTCTTGATATTTCTGTAAATATTCTTCAAATCAAATTTTTTAAGAAACTATTCTCAAAATAAAGTTTCTGTTTCATACATTGTTATCAATTGTTTCAAGTCCAGTGCTTAAAATCGATAAACTTGTTTAATAAAAAGTTTATTAAAATTATTTTATGCAAGAATTTGAAACCTTAGGTACACAAAGATAAACATATCAAGTCCTAATGGCTTTTTTTAAAGGCAAAGTTTAACATTTTTCAAAATCAATTATTTCAGGCTTATGAATTGTGGAAAAAAAATACACAAAAATGTTTGATTGGCATTTTTGAAATATTTCAATAAAAGAACACGCTACAAAAAATGAGGTTATCCTTGCGTACAAATTATCGAAAAATCAAAAATCCAGAACGAGATCCGTTTTCGACTTCTGATCCGACTTCTGATGAAATAGAGATACTTTCTTTATACTTGAAATCTTATTATCGTTTAATCTTACTTACTTACTTAGACCCGTGTCCGGATTTCGACCGACCTCATCAGCTCTCGCCAGGCGCCTCTGCTTTGCGCGCGCCTTCTCCAATCGGATACACGAAGTGCGGTTAGGGCTTACTCCTAGGGCTTACTGTTTTACCCTCATTTATCGTGAAACAAACTTTGGCTGATTCCTTTTCGATAGCGGCGAAAGCAGCGGTAACATCTATCTTGGTTCTGCCAACAATATCAATATCATCAGCGTACGCAAGGAGCTGGACACCTTTATAGAAAATGGTGCCATTACGATGCACGATCCCCTGCATGATGATGTTGAAGAGATCGCATGACAGTGGATCGCCTCGCCTGAAACCTCTTTCGGTATTGAAGGTTTCGGAGAGGTCATTTCATACCTTGACGGAGCTGCGTGTGTTGCTCAACGTCATTCTGCAAAGTCTAATCAACTTTGCAGGTATACCGAACTCAGGCATTGTTGCGTATAGGCAATCCCTTCTCGGGCTATTGAACGCAGCTTTAAAATCGACAAAGAGATAGTGTGTGTCAATTTGATTTTCGTGGATTTTCTACAGGATTTGTCGTAGCGTGAAAATCTGGTCTATGGTGGACTTACCAGGTCGAAAGCCACACTGATAAGGTCCAATCAGTGTTTTTGTAATTGGCTTTATTCTTTCACACAGTACTCTTGAAAGAACCTTATATGCGATGGAAATAAGACTGATACCTCTATAACTGGCGCAGATTGTTGGGTCTCCTTTCTTAAGTATTGGGCACAGTACGCTGACCTCTCCATAGGCGGCATTGGTGGAATCGTCGCCAGTAAGTAAATTAGAGAAGTGCTGTCTCCACAATCTAAGTACACACTGTGTATCCGTTAATCGTTTAATCACTCAAACATTCATTGGGTATATAGAGTGATAACTTTTACCCCACCATATATTTATTTACTTACATCACAATATATAGGATTTTCTTCGAAGGTTATGGTAGATTTACTTCAAACCTACCTTATCATTTCGTGGAAATAATATTTTTTTAGGAAAATTGATTTGTGATTTGAGTGTTGAAGAATGTAATGAGCATTATTTGCTTACGTACGCGGCATTCGTACGCAGGTAATAGCAAAAAAAAAACACAAAGGGAGACAAAGGATGTAACTCATATTTTGGTTGTTGCGGAGCACAAGAGGAGTACTATACACTCAGGGAAAAAACGGTCTAAAATCAAGAAAAACGGTAATAAATCAAGCCCATCCGTTGATGAAAGTCTCTTAAGTACGGAAAATCTTAAGCCAAGAACAAATTCTTATTTTTATACCAATAATGACGTTTTGTTTTAAGACCGTTTTGGTATATTTTTTAGAACATATATTCTAACGTGTAGCCCTTCCGTTCTTAGTTCAAGCTTTAGAGAAGCCTTTTTAAGAATGTTTTGTTCTTATTTTAAGAATGTTCTGAGATAGATTTAAGAACATATAAACTTGATTTAAGATTTTGTAATACTTACTTTTTAATTTTCGAAATTCGAAATACTTTTTCACCCTACAAACGAAGTAAGAACAGTGCAAGTTATGTTAATGTTTATAAAAATATTTAATTTTATTATAAAATAAATAAATAAATGAATAATATTCATTAAATATATTTCATTCTTACATACGTTTTTCCATTATTTATACAATATAAATGTAAAGGGGGACTTGTGAATTCGGAAATATTTTTGATATATAAGATGTCACTATTGAAACCTACTTCATAGGACTGAAAATGTTTACAAAAATTGTTTACAAAAATTTTGTAGCACAACACATAAATACTGTTATTTTGATACAATAAGTTTTTTATTTTGAAAAGTTCAAAGATAGAAGTCTTAATGGCTAGGTAGAAGCTTTTTTTATAAAGCGTTCCTTTGAACATTACTTCATTTAATATTTCCAAGTTTTTGAAATTAATACCGTCTTCTTGCACTAATTTAGGAAAATAATTTTCTTTCGTTAAGTCAACTTTTTGAGAAGAATTAATATGAAAAATTGGTTCAACAGAGCTTTCATGGTCAAGTAAAAATTTTGAAAACTTTATCCCAGACTTAATAGCTAGTGAATAAGGTGGATTCACTCTTGAGGTAATATTGTTGAAATACATTTTAGCCTCTTTATGCTAAAATGTCATAATGTACGAGAAAATGGTGTTTAGGCTTTAATGGACCATACAGTTGAGAGTACATTGAATGATGCTTTTCTATTAAAGATTTTAAGGTAATCAGTTCGTCAACTAAATATTTGGGCCTTAACAGAAAATCTATGATTTCTAATAAAACAGCTAAAAGATTCCAGTGTGGATTATTAAGTGGGATAAGATCTCCAATAATCAACGGTAAAAAATGGACAAAGCAACCAACTTCACTTGCCGTCATTTTTAAGTTAAATCTTTTTAGCCTTCCAATATCCAATGCAATAGAATTATTTCCAATTTCTAATTCTCCAAATTGAAATAATTGTTTTCTGCTGTTAATATTACTAAAATTTATCATTATAAATTAAATAAAGATAAATTTTATCATTAATCAACCCGAGTAGTACATTGAATACATCATATATGCAAACTCCCTCATATACGTCGTGCATAAAGTCGAAAGAGAAGTTTTCCGTTACTTGGAAACTGCTAAAATTTTCAAAAATACAAAAACTTTTTACTCCTGTTTCGGTAGTCATTTTTTATTAAGTCGTTTCGAAAGTTACTCTGGGTTCTTAAATGCTCCTTATTTTCTGAAAAATCACACTGCATTTGATCCTTTGTTCTTATGCAAGAACGACAATATTTTTTCGAATTGAATGATTGTACAAAACCTAATATGCTATTCACAGCTAAATTGTCTCCTACAACTACGCCTAAAACAAAATGGACTTTTCGTTTTAAAGTGTCTGTTACAATTTCGATTCCATTCTCTAATTGTTTTAACTCTTCCACTAGGTGAACAAAAGCCTTTTCGTTTCCATTACTCTTTAAATTGGTGCTCGATATAAAGGCTGCGTGGAAAATGTATTCCAACTTTGACAGCAAATGCTGTGGCATGGTAGGAAAATTGAAACAACAGCCACAAATTGAATATGTTTGGCTTCCAAGTGGATTGTTTATTTGGAAGTCATCAAAATAGAGGGTATACGGAATCACAAAATCGGACTGAAACTGTTTCTTTTTGATTTTAAAAACTTCTCCACTTGCAAAATTGCATAAAATGTTGTCTTTTGAGTATTTTTCTGTATTTTGTAAATTTTCGTCTAAAAGATTAGGTATTTCAAAAAGCGATTTAATAGTAAATTTTAATGGCATAATGTAAATATTTTCGGATTTTGGGCCTAAGGTTGGATTACCATGATGAGTCATTTCGGAAATTGGATTATTGATTGTTATGCATTTTGGATCTTCGTACAAATTCAAATCTTTTAGTATTTTAAACAGTCTGTTTTCAGATCTTATATCTTGAAATGGGTCTTTACAAAAATTTAATAAACATTGTAAATCATCATGTATTTCGTGAGCATTCAATAAACATTCTATTGCATTAGATATTGATAGAATGAGTGATGAAATCATATTTTGAATTTCGATTACTTGTTTTTTAGGCATGAAATTTTGTTGATGTAAGCTTAAAGATAATCTTACGGCTTTTCTTTTTAAACTTATAACTGATTGCAAATCAGCCTTGTTTTTAGTTAAAACACAATCCATAGATAATTTTGGTTTAGTTTGCAAGTCAACAATATTTTCAATATCAGTTGAAGATATTTCAGTTGGACGAACACAATTTGAAGATGAAATGGATTCATTAGGTGTTTTAACAAGTTTGTGTTGTTTTTCTAAATGTAATCGAAAATATGTAAAATTAGAAAATGTCATATAACAATTATCTTCAACGCAGCGTAGCTTAAGAAGTTTGGTTGATATTAAGTGGTCAATTTTAAAATGACAAATTAGAGTATTAGCTTCTGAAAATTTTTGTAGGCAAGGAAAACATGTATACATATTGCGAACTAATTATTATTTAAATAATCAATAAGGGAAACAATATTAGCCGATTTTGAATCATAAACGGTATTAATTTCATAAAAAAAAATTTGTATAAAAACCCAAGGCAAATGACATGTTTGTGGATATTTTAAAGAAAGCGTTTGAAAAATTTTAAAACATATATCTAAACTTTCAATAAATGAGCTAAATTTGTATAAAACGTTATTGAAATAAATGAAAAAACCTTTTATAATATCATCGGAAACTCCTTCAACAATGAGAAATGGCTGCACGGTTAACCCAGCTGAATAATATCTGTTGATGACATCATCAATTTGCTTCTGATAGTCATTAATTGATACCAATCTCAAAACGAAACTTTCTTGTGCATCAATTATCGTTGCCTTCTTATTGCGTTTTCCAAAATTGTTTTTAAACCGACTGAAGACGGTAGAACTGCATTGAGAAGTGTAATAAAAATGTAGTCATGGACATCTGAAAAGCAACAGTTGCATCAAATAAGATGAAAATCCTTTAAAATTGCTGAAACTTTATTACCTTTATTTGATGACGATTTTGCTATGGATAAAAGCTGTTTGCAGTACTCATTATGAATTGCAATTGAATAGTCTTGCTGAATTTTTTCTTTAAATTTTTCCCATTAGGAATACAGCAAATGCTCCTTTGATGGGAACATTAAACAGAAGTCAATATTTATCTGAAATTTTAAATATAATTTGTTACATAATAAAGGGACAAAATTTCAAAACTGTTACCAATTTTGGGGCACTGGAATCTAATAGTTTTGGCCAAGACCGTAAAAATTCGTAGCTTTCCATTTCTTTTAAATCCTTTTGTCGCATGCTAAAAGTTTTCTTCCATTTGTCGCAAACTTCTATCCAATCTGAGCTATCCCTACTTAAAGAAGTTTTTAGTGCTACAGCAATGGATTTGTCAACTTCTGCTGCATGCATGAAATTCGACGAAGATGTGTCGCCAGTTTCTTCAATTTGGTTATTCTGTACCGGAGAAAGCCCTGCACCTGATATGCTTTTATTGCCGACTGAGCTGTCCAATTTTTTTCGTTTGCTTCGCTTGTTTTTATATTTTGCAAAAAGCTTGCCACCGTGATTGTTTCTTCCCTTTCTTGCTATAAAGTAATACTCCTATGAAATAATTAACTTAAAATTTAAAATATCTAATATTAAATTTGAATATTATTATACCTGGACATCTCTTTCGGTTGGGAAAACTGAACATATCTCGTTAACCAGATATGGAAAGTCATGTGCCTTAAGCGTGATGTTATTTAAAACTATTTCTTCAACAATAATGTTGATAATATCATCCCTTAAACTGCTTGTCAGGGCTTTATTCTGCTTATAATGCTCCAAAATACTTACTCCTCTGGATGTCTGCATCAACAAAGCAGCCAAATCCTTTAGTTGTTATAAAAACATTGGTTAAAAAATGTTGATATAAAAGAATTAATTCTCACCTTATTGAGGAACTTTCCCAAATGTGAAGGGTTTGTTGACAATGAGTCAGGGGAAGGGCTTGATGAAGTCTTGCAATTTTTTAGCCAATCCTCGACCTTAGACGGCATCGAAATCGTTTCGTCATCAATCCCGAACTTCAAAATTATATTATTATTAAAATTGGTTATGTTTTTATCTTTATGACAATACCTTCAATTTCTTCCACGCAAACAATTTTTCACGAAACTCCACGCGAAGTCCAAGGGGTGGGATTGCTTCTCTTAAATCATCATTTTTCAAATATTTCAAGCTTCTATACGAAACTTTAGCAGCTAAAATATACTTTTACCATAGAAGCAAAGGATTTCAATAGTTTTGTATAACAAATACTTACCCTTTAAATAATCAAAAACGCCATCCAAATCAAATTCTTTCAGCAAATCTTTAAGATTTGCCTCATCCATGTCCACAGAGGCTTCATTTTGTAGCGATCTTTGCACCTCTACTTCAGAGCATTCAAATGCTGATGTTTCAGCATAGATCTCTTCCTGCGCAGGCGCTTCGTTTCCACTGTTTTCATTTCATTTCCATTGGCTTGTCTTCAATTATTTCCAGGTTAGGATTTTCATCCACGTTTGGTACATCCTGGTTTGAGGTAGTCGTAATTACCCAATTACTCACAAGACCACTATCATCAATTAAGTCATTATTTGTTAAGTTGAAATCTTCCATTTTTTACTTTTATTTTATTTATTCACTTTTATTTTAAAAAGGCGTGCGCACATCACGAAAGAAAATCACAATTGAAAAAATTTACAGCGCGTTCTTATGATTAAGATTTTATGGGCTTAGTTTAAGAATTTTTTCTTGTATTAAGATTGGTTCGGTATAAAATCAAGAATGCATTCTCAATATAAGACCGAAAAATTTCAAAATAAGATTTCATAATCTTTAAACAAGAATTTCGATTTGATTTAAGACTGTCAGTATTATAATAAGATTTTTTGGTCTTAAATTGAGACCGCGCTCGTCAAGAATCTACCAAGGTTAAAACAAGTACACCTAAGCTTAATTTTAGAACGCGATTTTTCCCTTAGTGTATATATTAGTAAAATCAAGCATTCCTAAGTACGCTACAACAAAGTAAGTGATTTTGAAGCGCATGTAAAAGCACATTTGAAACTCTGCGTAATATATAAGAAAATTATTTTTCTAAAAATATTAAAACTAAATTCAACAACACTCTTTTAGAATGCAGTGACTTTAAATCATAATTATCTTGAATTTTTTTATAGTTAAATAAAATATTAAGCTACGTTTTTTTTTATTAAAAAAAAAAGTAGGACTTGAATTCTAATTCAGAAAAAAACACGTTTTTATGAAAATAAAAACAAAACTTGTTCGAAAATGGTATTATTACACGTCAGAATGGGTTCACTGACCACTTTAGCTGGCAAAAATTATAAAATTTTTTTCGATGTCGCCGATTACGAATTTGATGTCAATAATGGAAAATTCAAAATGGCGTATCCAATATTAAAAATTGTCATTGTATCCGTATGAAACTTTGTGTAAGGGTGATGTTATGCTGACGGTCAAATGATCCCTGGTCACGTCACTTTTTGTACTCTTTTTTCTTTTGATGAGCTCTTACCCAAAGTATGTTATGCTGACGGTCATATGATCCCCAAACATTAGTATACTTTTTGCTACTTTTACTACTTCATCCGAAAAAAGTATCATCGTTGAAGATGGTTGAGGGTTGCTATTAAGCAGGATTCATAACTGATTTCATACATTTCGCACTGAAATTGTACTATTTTAATGCGAAAACACAAATGTTGTAAATAATTCCACAACGCAACACTGTTTTGATCCCGTGATTTCATATTTTTATCGAGCCATTTGGTGACCGTGGTGGGCAAAATTTATTCTCTCTCTCTCGCTCTCAATTTTTCAATTTACATTGAAACAACAACAATGCGTGCCCATGACGAGCCCATGACCGCCAGCATAACATAGCCCTAAGGGGGTTTTCGCGGTCGCTGATTTCAAATTTCATGTCAAAATTTAAAAATTTTTCATGACAACTTCAATGTGGCACATGGTATTACTGAATATCATTTTTGACGAAGTGAGGCATGGAGGGGGTGAGAGGGAGGGGGGGGGGGGGAGGTAGTGCGTTACGTCACAAAAAATTGTTGAAATCTGTATCCAAAATTTTAAATTGAATTAAAATTAAATTTGATTACTTTTCATTTTTATCTATAAAAAAACACAACTAATAAAACAAACGGACGGATCACAGACCGAAAAAGACAACTAAGACTATGACTTAATAGAGCAAAGTTATAAAAGGCATTTAAAACACCTTCAACAAGTGTAGCAGCTTCAAAAAACAGTTTCTTTGCTGAACTGCAGTGTGAATTCTTACTCTAAAGCAGTTATCGAAAAAAGCTGTTATAACTTTACGTTCAAAGCGAACCTGAAAGTGTTATAAAAAAACAAAAGAAACAACAATTTTCACAATCGTCGAACGTCAGAAAAGCTTTCATTTATGTTTAACTCTGCTCACGTGGTCAAAATTCCATTGAAATTTTAAAAAAATTTAAAAAAAGTAAAAGTGTGACGTTATTTCGCGGGAGGGCGAGGGCGAGGGCGAGGGCGAGGGCGAGGAGGGGATTCAAGACTTTGTGACGAAGTGGGACATGGCGGGGAGGTCGAAAATTGGCCAAAAACATGTTACGAAATTTATGAACAGTCCCTAAAGTTACAATTAGGTGTTTTTCTTACTTACGATTACGTACGCGACAAAGTTACCATCTAAGAAAAATAAGCGTAACGCATTTTACGAAACGAAACCCTACCGTATACAAACCGCCATTTCACTAACACTTATTAATTATTTCAACGTAAAACTCTTCGTTGTAGTACCAATACATTCAAATGATTATTTTTTTTTTTTTTTTTGTCTATTTCTCTTATTACAAACTTTACATATACGGCACGTTTTCGTGTCGCAAAATCGATTCATTTTCGTAGTCGTATGTGAGAAAATTACTTCTCCTGCGCAACGCTTACCTGACGTTTTTCTTAGAGGGTAGCGCCAATAAATTTTTTTATATGTTTTTAAAAATTTATAAATTTATAATATAAGCACGATAATAATATTGCTAAAGGTACCGGCTTTCATTCACTTTCGCTTCCATATAGACAAACGGCATTAATAAATTATGTTGTACGCGACATTGGGACAGAATCAAAAACAAATATAAAAATTACCGTAATTTGAGCTCCGAATGCCCTCTTTTTATTTCTACACGCTGAAAAATAATAGGCCTTCTCAAACATAATTTGCAGGAAGTATAATATTCTTCTGCATGTTTCTTGAAAAAAATATAATTATAATTAATTCCACTTAAATATTTGCATCTTTACATTATTTATTTATTTATTTATTTATTTATTTAACTATCAACAATCGTTTAACAGTTTAAAGAGTAAAAATAATATATATTTACAGTAGATATATGCAAAGAATTTAAAATAATATAATACATAATAGATATTAAACAATTCTTAATAGATTCTGTTTAAAGATATTTCTGTTCAATGTGAGATCTATTTGAGCACTTATGGAGTTGAACGCTGAGCACATGCTATTAATAGGATCTTTACGGCCATAATTAGTCCTATGATATGGGATATAGAAAAAGTCTCTTTGCCTAAAATGTCTTTCAGGCGCATAGATCTGCAAGAGAGCGAGGAGTGGAGCGCAGTCTATATGTGACATCATTATATCGCGAACAAATTGTATTAAAAAGTATTTACGTCTAGAGGCCAAAGTACTCAGACCTAGAAGTGCACACCTGGCTGCATAAGGTGGCATAAAACTCCAATTTATTTTAAACATGATATAACGAGTAAAACGTTTTTGTATTTTTTCCATACGAAAGGAATCTATCTCGTAACATGGATCCCAGATAACGCATCCATATTCCACGTTAGACCTTACCAATGATAAAAATAAAGTTCTAAGAGTATAAGGATCCTTAAAATCCTTCGTATTACGCCTCAAAAATCCCATCATTGCATTAGCCTTGGTAATTATGTTGTCATAATGGTTGGAGAAAGACAATTTTCTATCAAATAAAACTCCCAGATCTGATTTAGACTCAACACGTGAAAGATCGCTATTTCCGCATGAGTAATTAAAAAAAGTTAGTTTTTTTATCATATAAAAAGTCATTATGTTGCACTTGGCAACATTTAAATAGAGTTTATTGGTTGAACACCATTTAGTCATGTTATTTAAATCATTTTGAAGCCTCAGATGGTCGGAATGTGATGAAACTGAAGAGAAAAGTTTAACGTCATCAGCATACATTAAGCAGTTTGTATGCAGCAAAAAGTTTGGGAGATCATTGATGAACAAAACAAACAAGAGTGGTCCCAGGTGGCTTCCTTGTGGCACGCCAGAATGGTTTGAAACGGATTTCGAGTAACAGTTACCTATACGAACGACTTGATATCGGTCAGAAAGGTAATTATTGAGCCAGGCTAACAAGGAGGAATGAAATCCCATTTGCGAAAGTTTTTTTACTAGAATAGCGTGCTGAACTCTATCGAAAGCTTTGGCAAAATCAGTAAAAATTACATCAACTTGATTGCCACTTTCCATTTCAGATCTTATGAAGTGAGAAAACAGTACTAGATTAGTTGAGGTAGATTTCCCGGTGACAAAACCATGTTGAGAATCAGATATTGAATTTTTAATTACAGCATAAATCCGCTTTTTGACAATTGCCTCAAATATTTTTGGAATCAAAGGTAATTTTGATATAGGCCGATAGTTTGAAATATTTTGCCTAGACCCAGACTTATGAATAGGGACTATAATGGATTCTTTCCAGATATCCAAGAGCTTTCCAGTTTTTAATGATAAATTATATAAAAGAGCTAACGGCCGAGCTAACACAGCTGCGCACTTTTTGAGAAATATTGGGGGAATATTATCTGGACCAATTCCTTTGTTTACGTCTAGAGTGAGCAATTCTTGTAAGACATCTTCATCAGAAAGAACTAACGAACCCATATCAGTAATAGGGTTACCATTATAGTAAAAAGAGTCGCCACTGGCATCTAATAAAAAATTTGATTGGAAGTAATCAGCAAAAAGATTTGTGACATCTTTAGTGCTATTAGCAGTTTTTTCGATGAAAAACATATTTTTAGGAAACCCTTTCGTATTTCTTTTTTTATTCAAGAAATTCCAGAAATTCTTCGGATTCCCTCTGATATCTGATTCCAGTTTGTTAAGATGAGATTTATAGAGTACTTCTTTAAGAGATTCGTATTCCCTGCGTGCATGTAAATAGTTTTGACGAAAAGATAGATTAATTTTACTTTTTTTGAACAATTTGTTCATACGATTTTTTAGTTTAGAAAGGGTTTTGTTGTTATACTTGTTGACACCTTAGCACTTGTTGTTTGGAAGCAATCAACTTGTTGCTTAGATTTAAAAAGAATATGCTTTGTTTTAAGCAAAATGTGTTTGCATTTCAATATATTGTAATTATAAATGGACTTAGAACTTTTTTAGTCTATTACTATGTATTTGCTTGGAAATACAATTTCATTAAGAATAACATAAAATACTCAAAGACAAATTTATATTAATTGAAGAATACATAATCTGTTGCTGTCAAACAATAATTTTTAAAACGTTTATTAGGAATAACATTATATATTGACCGATGATTACACTATATTTACTATTTACTTGGAAAAATATTTTACCAAACGACATGCCAAAATTTTTCACTTTTTATAACTTTTTACTTGTTACCGAACACTATTTAACTAACACAAAGTTTTTAATATTATATCATATGTTATAATATATTAAAGTATTTGTATTTCATTTACACTCACTTTAAATTCACTTTAAACAAACACTTTTGCCTGCTTGCAAAATTTAAAAACGTGGCAATTTCTTCAACCACACCTAAACTTGACAGCAGTTAAAAGCTAATAAAGCAAGCGCATAAGGCCATAAAGTTTTCTCTATTTTTTGTCCAAGTGCAAAAGAAACAGATATTTGTGTGTCGAGGCACAACACATAAAAGAACGGAGTTCTTTTGAACTCTTTTTGAGTTCAACTGTGTTGGAAAATATTTTCATTGGGCAAAAGCAACCAATTCCATTTTCTCATGAGCATATTATTGTAGACTTAATTTTTTTAGCTAGGACAATTATATTATGTTGGACACAACTAATATTTTCTTATATCGAAAAAGAATGCATTTGTAGAAAAGTTCTTAATCATTAGTGGTTCCGTTTAAATATTTTGTTGTTGAAACCAAACATGTATAAACATATTTTTTCTCTGCGTGTATACATTTATTTTTTATTGGTAAGTATATTGCCAGCTACAAAACAATATTAATTTTTTTTCAATTTAGTTAATTACAAATAGAGAAGAACTCATTAAATTCGGTAAAAACTGAATTTAAGATAAATTTTTTTTTGTTACTACTTTTTTTTTGTATGCAAATTAAGATCAAATATCAACACTCTCATATTATAACTTTTAAGTAGTTTTGGTTCCTTATGGGCGATTAAAACCAATTTTTAGTAACATTTAATTTTCCAATTGCGGTTGACCATTTCAAAGAAATGCCCATATGCGATATATATCGTTAAATAAAATATAGCCTAAAAAAATATATATCTAAACAAAACATTATTAAAAATAAACCACTGAAAAAACGTGTTTTTCTCATAAAGTAACTCACTACAGGGCCGTAGCCAAGGGGAGCGGGCAGGGTCGTTTTCAGGGGTCCTTTAAAAATAATTTAAAGGAGATTGTTAAATTCAAAAAGTAATATTTTCCTTTTTTAATAAAAACTCACATAATTATGTAAATTTATTCGAAAAGGCAAATGTTATAATTTTCAATAAAAATTTTAAAAAATTTGCTTGAGCAATAAAAAATTTTTTGCCAAAGGAAAGAAAGTTAAACTTTTTTTACAAAGGTCAACCATTTTATTCGAATAATCTTTAAAAAGTTTCTATATTAAATAACTATTTTCAACTATGGCTTTCAATGTTCAAAAAGTCTCTGACATGCAAACAAATTGTATCCTTTTACAAAATACTCATTTGATTTTTTTACATTTCGAAATTATAATCTGTATAATAATATAATAATATAATAATATATGTATTTCCACGAAATTAAAATCAATTTTGGGTATTTCACGCGATGGGGACAGTTTTATGAAATTCAAAACATAAGCTTTTTTTCAAGATCAAGTTCGAGAATGAGACAAATCGGATAAAAACCACGCCTACCTTCCATACAAAGTGACTTTATTTTAACCGTAAAATCTCTTCAGAATCCACAAACATTAATGAAATGCTTTGATTTATAATATAAGTCCTCACTATGAAATTTGGAAAAATCGGATGAAAACCACGCCTACCTCCCATACAAAGTGACTTTATTTTAACAGTACAATCTCTTCAAAATCCACAAAAATCAGTGGACTGCCTTGAAATTTTGCATATAAGCTTTGGTTTTCAATATAAACCCTGACAATGAAATTTGGCAAAATCGGATAAAAACCACACCTACCTCCCATACAAAGTAGCTTTATATCAACAGTAAAATCCCTTAAAAATCTGCTCAAATTGCAGAAATGTCTTGCAAATTTGCACATAGGCTTTTATGTATAGTATAGACTATCACTATGATATTTGGCAAAATCGGATGAAAACCACGCCTACCTTCAATACAAAGTGACTTCATCAAAATTGAAAAACTTGCGAAAATCCAACACAACCATATGTTATTCGGTAAAATGTGGAGTCCTTATACTAGAAAAGTGGGTGTGGCATTTTACTTTGCGTACAAATTACTCTATGTGGCAGCTAAGGGTAAAATTAAATTAAGCGTATGACACAAATATTGTTGCAGATTATACATAAAAATTTTATAGACGTCTAAAGACTTCGGATATACTTCAGTACGGCCGCGAGGGGGGGCGGGGGGGAGGTATTTTAGCTTCGGTACTTTGCCGAAGCTCCATTCCATACTAGTTTTTTATAATTTTAAATTTGAATCCACGACTGAACAATTAATCAAGTTTTTCCTAGAACATTTTTATTAAAATCTTTTTATAAAAATATATTCAGTGGTGAAATCGTTTTCAATAAAGTAAAATGTTGGTCTTAGGTGATTTTACCTCTATAAATTTCAAACATAATTAAAACATATTGGTCCGGTGCGAAGTCAAGTTGCCAAATTAGAAAACTAGTAAAGTCTCAACACCAAATGTACCCACAAAAATATAGAGAATTGGATAGTTTCTTTCAGTCATATTAATTTTTAAATTACTGAATTTTTCAAATAATTTTTAACTATTTCGGAAAAAAAAATTAAAAAAATGAATTTTTAAATTTCGCCCATTTCACATTGAAGTGTAATATCAGTCGCACTGACTATCTCTGATTTGACTCATATTTTCTTCTTAGATTGGTTTATTGTTAAGAAAACCAAATTCAGAGTTTGAGATTTAAAGAATTTTTTTTCGCTTACCCACAGCCATGCGAATGTCAAAATAGGTCCTTTTTTTGAGTCAATGTAGCACAGTCAATTTAAATCCGATTTTCGTATCATTGGAAAGGTTATTTCCTCTGTTTTAAGAAAAATATTAAACTTTAGAAAAAAATGCAGTAAAATTACCCATTCTTTATTTCAAAGTTTCATACTATTTCTTTTTCATTATTTTCCCCTTTTTTTCGTTCCTTTATCTTTCCAACGATGTAATATTAAGGTGTGCGCTTTAAGCGTTTAGAAGTTTTGTCGTAAAATGTGTAATAGTAATGAATTTTCAATACAAATTCAACTAGCTTTCGACTTTTTCATTTTTGTTTTGTTGTATCGATATATATAAAGTGAAATCGGGATCCATTAAATGTGTAATTAAAAATATAAAAGTGCAATATTCTTTTTTTTTTTTTTTTGTAGGACATGAATCTGATCATATTTACCTTCATAATTTTGTGCTCTATAATTTTACTGACCAGAACCGAGGTTCTCTAAGCAAAACGTTTTGAAGTTATTTGTTAAAAATGTAACTTTAATGAGGCCGAAGAATAGGACAATCTTTAAATTTTTAACTTTAGCCTTAAGGAAACAATTATCTGATTATTCTTAACGACATTGATTGTGAAATCCGAACTTAATAAATTAATATAAATATTTCTTTCTAAGCTCTTGAAAGTTGAAATTGATCTACTTGAGGAGCTGATTATTATCTTTGAAGAGTTGGAAAATATTAGGACTCAAAATTTTAAATGACTTTTTGGTGTTCATTCTTATTACGAATAGAAACCACAAATCCTCAAAACCGTAGAAATCACAAAAATTTTTAAAAATTTAACCAAAAATAGTATTTAAAAACTAAAGCCTTGAAAGAGCACTAAAATTAAATGTATTATAAAGTGATTTTGAGGGCAATACAACAAAAGCAAGGTATTGTAAGAGTTAAAAATTTTAATTTATAGGATGCAGAAATCTAGTTTTAACATGCTGAAGTAATTATATCTTAGCAAATGAATAAGCTTACATTTCCGTCGGCTTTAGAAGGCCGAGTATTTACGGCCAATCTTGAACGATTTAATTTTTACTCTTAAATATGTTCAGCTCACTATGAATTTGACTGATATGTCTCAAATTTAAATTTTCTTTAAATTTTCGGCTTTAATGTGCAGCGAAAGTTTTCATGAAGCCTCATATTCGAACTAAGAACTGTATCTAGATACCCGAGCATGTAGTTATAAAAATGCATATTCTCATATACATATATGTTTCTCTTGTAGCGCTATACATGCTACAATAGTTACTCTCTAACAAACAGTACCAAACAGTTTTTCCGCTTAAATACAGAGCGCTAAAATCAAACTATTTAAAACATTTCGTTAGTTCGCAGCTTGTACTATGTACTAGTAGCTAAAACTTAATAGTATAGATATCTACATGCATGTGTGTGTGTGTGTGTGTGTGTGTGTGCGTGTTCTGTGTTCATCTCATAAATGCTGCTTTTGTTCTAGATACACTCACCATTTGTCTGTCTATCTGCCCGTCTTTAACGGTCTGCCTATATACGTGTATGTTTGTTTACATTGAATTTTCTCGTCTGCAGTTATGATTGCGTGAACTTTTCATAAAATTTGGATGAAATACCAAACAGCAAAATGAAAAAAAAAAAAAAACTTTTATTTCAAGTAGTCTGGTTGAGCTGAATAGCTTTAAGATTAATTAAGCAACTAACAGGGAATTATTATCATCATCATGAACATCTACTAGATACGCATTTGTTGGTATGCTTGCCAACATTATCATCATCATTATCGCGCAACGTCTAAGATTTATTGCCGCCCGTATTGCATTTGTTGTCGGTAAAAATTATGATGTTGCTGTTATTGTTATAGCAGTTAAGGACGTCTTAAAGGATCTTTTGTTATTTTTATGTTCTACTGCCTATTTCAAGTCTAGTTAAAAATAAATTAAGACCGTATGCTAGCGAAAAAAACTGTGATATTGCTCTTCTAATATGAAGATTGTAATTTGAAGGTCTTTGGTTTAAATATAAAAATTTGAATATTATAACTAAATATAAAAATACAAAAAATAAGTGGTCGAGGAAAACTTGAAAATTAAAAAAAAAAAAAAATTGCTAAAATGATGAAGAACCGAATATTTGAAGTAATAATTGGGGTGAATACGAATTTCTTTTAACATTCTCAACAATACTTTAATAATGTTGACATAAAATGTTTCCTAAAAAGTTTATTTAACTTATTTAATGCAAATTTTTTTTTTTTTAATTTATTAGTAGTGGTTTCGAATCCCACCTGACACAAAAAGTTTTTTCAACTGAATTAATTTTTCTGTTTGGCCGTCACCTCTCTGCAGAAAATGGCAAAACTCAGAGAGTAAAAATTGCCATGTAAAGCTTCTTGAGAAAATAAGCCGTTCGGAGTCGGCATAAAACTTGTAGGTCCAGTTCTCGATCATTTGTGTTCAAACATTTCACAACACGATTGATCATAAGAAGCTCTGTCAAAGTCTTTTCAAGGGCTGAAATTGGCCATTTCGTTTTTTTTTTTATAATATATGATCTAGAACAATAAGCAAAGAGAAACCTTTAAGACGGTCTTCAAATTTTATTTGACTAAATAAAACTGTTTATCTATTATACCTTCGCCATAAAATTATAACCATGAACAACAATACACGGAGAAAAAAGCTTATATTAAATTAACAAAAAACCTAGAATAATTTATAAGCTGGCTTTGGCAGTTTTAAGCCTCCCAAGTTCTTCATTAAAACGCCTAAGTTTTACATGTTAACTTGCCACTTTTTAGTTGGATGATAAATTAAATAAGTATTTGGTTATTAACGAAGTAACTTATTTTTAAAAAAAGTTAAGTTTTAACAGTTATTACCTTTTTTTAGTTTTGGTTTTTTATTTTTTTTTTAAGCTTTTTTTTTTGAAGTTGTTTTACGCCGCGTTCTGTGGTTTGCTTGAGTGATATTCGACCCGACATTTTTCTTTTTGCGACACCGTTTTTCTTAGAAATTTATGGCGTCCTTGTTGCTTGCATTTTTAACAGTAAGAACATTTAATATCAAATATAAAAATCATTTCTTCGCCCGCAGTGGGGATTGAACCCACAACCACCGATTAAGAGTTCACTACACTACCCATCGAGCCAAACTTCTTCGTTACGCAGACTCATTGATTCAATATTAATTACAACTGAAGCTATGCTGCAGCACAACACTAAAATCTATTATTAGATTTTTGTTGTATGCTTTCAACAGATGATTACACAGTGTGACCGCTGAAAAATTACAAGAACAATTTGTAAAAATTCTCAAAGAGGAACGTTTTGCGAGTTCAACGCACCTAGTGTGACCTCTCAATGTCATCACAATTTTTTTAATTGATTTTTAAAAATTATATCTCCGAATTTTGTTGCGCTGTCATTCTAGCCATTTTGCAGTCATTTTTCAAAATTTTATTCTGATACATATTGTCTTTCCAACGAGATAAAGATGACCAATATCGGTGAATGTTTGACTAAATGACACTTTGATTGATAGCAGAAATATATATGGGAATCAGTGTTTTATGATGAAAAAAAACGTTAAAATTGCTGCCATTTAGCGATTTTTCAACCAATGCCTATATTATTGGATTCAATGGAAAGGCCTTTTATAGCGCAGGTTAGTTCCGGGGTTAAACAAATGTCATAGCACATTATTTAAATAAAATGAAAAGAAACACATATTTTTTGAAAAAATTTACAAAACTTGCAAGAACTGGCTTCGCTCCACGGTCCGTTTATCACTTTTTCGGATTTATTTTTTCACAGTCTTATTCTACCATTAATTCTACTGAATAAAAGTGGATTTTGTTTTCAATATCTGATAAGGCAAATTACTGCAAAATGTAACTGAATGTCGTCGCAACAAAATTTGAAGACAAAATTTTTAAAAATAAAAAAAAAATTCTGATGACATTGAGAGGTCACACTAGGTGCGTTGAGCTCACAAAAGGTTCATCTTTGAGACTTTTTACAAATGGTTCTTGTAATAAAATTATTTTTTGGTTTTTCGTCACACAATTGAAAGAACAACGAATGTTACAAGTAAATAAATAAAACTATAATGAAATCTAATAAAATTTAATTTTTTAATTTACTTTATGTTATTTTCAATTTTTGAATTTTAAATGTATTTTATTCCAAAAAAAAAACCGTTAAATTATCAAATATATGAAACTGCGAAAAAGCATCGCGTCTCTCGTGTGTCGAACAACGCACCTGTGTTTTTTTTTTTTTTGCAGAAAATTGCTCAAAACTGTGTTTGTTCGATGCTATTGTTTTTCATGTTTTGTATCAAAAAAATTTCTTTCGATACAAAGTATCGATACAACGTATCGAAGTTGTGCTTTCAGAGCAATGTATTAAGCACTAAATTACTCGGGTGAATAAACATAAGTTTATAACTCCCGTACAATTCTCTCTACATAAGCCGACTTAGGTGATTTAACCATTGCTTTTTTTCTTGGGTGTACTTCTTTAAAAATATGCAAACATTTTCAAATAAATTTCTTTAATCGTTATTTAGAAATCCACTCATAAAACGTACTTAAATTTATCACTTGTATCTAGGGTAGCCAGGTGGTCGGGACTTGTCGGGATTGTCTTGTTATTGTAGAGCTTATCCCGTGTCGCGATATCAGACAATTTGTTCCGAAATGAAAAAAAAATGACATTGAAAAAAAAAATTGGCTGTACGAAAGCAACTGTGCGCTCAAATTTTATCTTCTAATTCACCGCAATTCGTATACAATCTCTGAAAATTGCTTCTTGACCAGTATAAAAGGGGTTTTTGTAGTTGAACTTTTGGCTTAAGTCTACTTTATTGAAGCCGCTGAGTTTCAAAGGGTTGCTTGGGCCACAGGGGGGATAGTGACCTTTTTTTTCAATACCACTATAATCTACGAAAAAAATGCTAACTTGTACACTTAATACAATTATAATCCTGCCATGCTTTGTACCAAACAGCTTTCTGAAAATTAAGCGGATTCATTAAACTAGACTTGTCCCGAATTTTTAGGCTCATTAAATCTTATCTTTTAATAAAGCTAAATATGAACGCATCTTGTATAAATTTCAAAAACTTATATAACATTTACTAGACGTTGGAAAAAATGCTTAAGGCAACTTGTCCAAATTAAAAATATGTTAAATATATTTTTTAGTTGAGGAACAGCAGAAAAACCCGGAAAATTGCACACTGAACTTAAGTGACTTTTTTTGATTCGGCATTTTTAACCATCGCTGGATTGACTGACCAAAAATCACGTATTAAACATTACTTAAACTCTTTTAAATATAGTCTTAAAATGGTGTGTCAGAACAAAAACTCAGAAATAACCTTCATATTTTAGTCTCCCGTAAAATTGAAAATAAAAATTATTATCCAGTTTTGTTCTGCAGCTCCCCAATTTATATGTTATTTTAATTTTATGAAACATTACTGTTTTATTGTTGCAAATGATTTTGTTTTTATTATTAAGTTATTATTAATGATCATATTGCTTATAATTTACATTCAATTTATGTTAATACTGCTTAGGCTTTAGTTTTATGTTTTTCCAATACAAACACTAGTACACAAATATAATTTTTTTTTGTATCGAAAACTTATAAAAAATCCCGGAATGTCCCGACAACAGCCTTTTAGGATATGGCAATCCTACTTATTTAACAAATGGATATAAGTTCTTTTAAAAAAATTTAAGTAACTTTATTTTGGAATAATATAAGAATTTTTCTTTTACTGGCCCCCTCCGGACGCCTTGAATATTTTTCATTGACTCACTGAAAATTTCGTTAATAATAATGAACAGTTCATTGCAGTAAGAACGTTTTTGTTTAAGTGTATAAACTGAACTGATGAAAAATAATATGAATTTTTACTGATTTGTTTGGTAAACATGCACCCATTAGGAATAACTGTTATTTTTACAATTTGCAAGTCCCTAAAATTAATTAAATCTTTACTATAAGATTTAAGGTGGAAGCCATAAAAACAAGAATATTTTTTTTTTATAATTTTTTTTCCCCCCCAGATGAAACAATAGCTTTTTTATGATAAGTAATGATTTTTGTTGAAAAATTTGTTATATTATTGTCCATGCAGATTGATAAATTAATGCATTATAATAACTTTACCCAAGCTGAGATACGAACCGTGTGCACTGCAAGTTTTGCATGTCATTCAAACACACTACCCAGAGCCATCGCTCGCGTTTTAAAATTGAGATGTAAACGCGCTTATGAATTGTTAAGAGTACACTGGAGTTAACTTATATACTATTATTTGTAATTTTGTACACTGTAATAATTAAATAGTTTCATTAACAAAATATCTAAGAAGCTCCCCGTAGTTTCATTACTGTGTCAGCTTTTTACTATTCGTTTCAGAGTTTTCAACAGTTCATCTCGGTACTTTTGTACGTTAAAACTGCATAAGAGAAATTGAAGAAATCAGAGTAGAATTCAGCACTTTACCTTAGGTAACTAGTTCTACTGAAACTCAATGGCTTCTAAAATTTTAGGTCTACTGAATCCTTAGCTTGGTGAGCCTTAGCTCTAATTCGTTTAGCAAAGGAAAAACTAGACTTCGGTAACACAACGGAACTTATTACCTTAACCCTCTAATGCCACATTTTTTGTTTGAGCTCCAAAAATCAGATAAGACTAATTTGTGGAAGAGAAAAACGAATCCGGGGTTCGTTAATACTTTGTTTTGATACTTTGTTCGTTTGTTACAGGTGAAAATGTCGACTCCGCCTAGAAACAGACTTGGTTATAAGCACAAAAAAATAATCAGAGAAGTGTGATTTAGATTTATTATAGTAAAACCGGTATTTATAATGTGAACAATTTCCTCCTATCAGTATTTTTTTCACTTCGATATCACTTCAATTAATGTGTTTTCTAATTGACTAAAAATCAAGTTTTTTTGAAAATTAATGAAATCCGTTAAATTATGATGAAATTAAATTTCAAATTGAAATAATTGTCAAATGGAGCATGCCAGCGCCAAGCGGTAAAAACTGAAATATAACTTGGACATTCGTGTACACTCTAAAGAAAACAATTTCAAAATTTTTCCACAGATTTTGGTATTAAATTGATTGGCGTAAGCCCCGCCTAAAGGCGGTCCTGGGCATTAAAGGGTTAAGTGCGTCTTGTAAGAGACGTAACCTAACTTCGTATATGACTGTTGTCACTTTTTTCCTAAGATTCAGAAAATTATTGAATTACTGGAGCAAAAAGGTATTTTTACTTGCATTTTTATATTAGTTTGAATGTATATTTCTACGGCTTATTTCTTTCCGTTAAGAAAAAAATATAAAAGTTTTTTTAATTTTTTTCATAAAGTATCAATTTTTTTCATTTTTTTATTCGTACAATAAGTTTTTAAGGAGGACGGCGTGCTTCACATACAATTGATTTGGAATTTTTCAAAATTTCTTGGTGCTATATATAAAATTTTTCGGCTCAACTTACTATAACGAGATATGAAACATTTAATATTAATGGTTTTAATAATACAAACAGCATAAAAAGCACATTTTTCCAAAAATAAGGTTTTATTGAGCGTTGCCATTATTATAACCTTGATTTTTTCAAACCTATCTTGATAAAAAAAAAGCGACTCAACATTTTAAGAAATATAAAAAAAAATATTCGAAAACACAACCAATGCAAACAATACTTATATCTAGCAAAGCGCCAAATTTCTTAAAGGACTTAGTCAGCGAGGTGTTTAAAGCCATGTTTTTATCCTTTTATTGAAAATAACAATAACAAAAACGCGACATAAATTTCAATGCACACCAGGAATTGTGACCACAAAAAGGCGTTGACAGGCGTAAAAATCTATGAAAAAGATAATGGGATAAAACATAAAGGACGAGCGAACAAAATGCTACACTTGTGCGTGCGTGCGAAACATAAAAATAGTAAAGAAAATAGTTGGAAAACAGCGCTGCAAAGGACATCAACACGCACACGCACACGCTAATTATGAGACAATAACACACAACAGAACAAGGACAAAAGCGAACAACAGACAAAAAAAAAACAAAAAAATTTGTCATTGTCCTTTTTTATGTCAGCATATAATGACATTTGTTGAGCATAAAACGTGCACGATTTCCACAAAAAAAAAGAGCCAATATTAAATATTTATTCCTTAATTTCGAGAAATACGTATTGTAGGTGGACTTCTTTCGGAGGACGTAGAAATAAGGACTCCCACTGCATGAAATCTACCACATAATTAGGATTACGATGATTACGTCATTGTTGTTTGGCTAGCAAGCTGCGCTCTATAGCTTTGCACTAGAAGCTGATAGTCCGAGATATCCTTTAGCAGGCGCTTGTTGTTGTTATTAGCATTGTTTCATATTTTCTGGCATTATGAGTTGTTTTTTCTTTATTATTGTTTCAACGTTTTGTTTAAGATCATGTTGCTTATGATGATGATGAGGATGCTGCTCATGAGAACAGACTGTTGTTTGTGTCCTTAATAGCAATGTTCAACCTTTGTGTGGTCTGCTAATCCGTTTTTCATCCTTTACACAGGTAATCAGCATTCCCGAGTAGTAGCCAGGTAGTCAGAATATGTTGCGCAGCGACTAGTTGTCTGCTGTTCTGCACTCTACATTAGCATAAAAAAAATGTATAAAATTTTAACATTTTTGCTAGACTATTTTATGAATTCTTAAAATATATCCACTGAAGTCATAAAAACGAACGGGTTAAAATTTGTCCTTCGCGCAAAGTGCTTTTAACCCTTTCAGCAGTTTCCATCTTTTTTTTTTCGCTATGCAGGCATCGCACAGTGTAACGAGTTCTATGGGATGAGGGACAAAAATAGAAGAGGGGCATCGTAGGTACATGAAATTTAGCATGTGTCATTATTTTATAAATATACAACGCCACACAAGTTTTCATCAAGATCGGCCACCTCCGTTACAAATTGAAGATTAATAGAGCAATGTCTCCAGTTGTAAAAAGTATAACAAAGAAAATCAACTTATTTCAATTGATTCAATTTAAAATCATGTAAAAACTTCATGATGATCGTCCCTTCCTTCTCCTTCCTCCCATACAATATTCAATATTCAATATTCATATATGCAGTGTATTAATAAAAAAATTAATTTTTACTTTTAAAATATAGGTTTGTTCAAATTTCACATAAATCTAAAGCGAAAAAAATGCAGAAAAAATTATTGACTGTCATCAGTGTAATCCGTGAAGTCACTTGACACATAGTCAGAGAAATCGAGATCAGGAAAGAAATTACTTGTGTCATCATTCGTATCGTGATCTTCATTTAAAATTAATTTATCGATTTCATGATCATGCTTTATTTGAATTTTCAATATTTTTGTATGAGAAGATATAGAAGGATCTGACGAAAGCAATAACCGAACGAAAATATCTCTATTGGATTGCCCTCTGAAGTTTTTAAGAGTATGACTGAAGTTTTTAAGAGTATGATTTAACCTCATAGGTAAATTATCTATTATTATAAATTATCTATTATCTATTATCTATTATCTATTATCTATTATCTATTATCTATTATCTATTATCTATTATCTATTATCTATTATCTATTATCTATTATCTATTATCTATTATCTATTATCTATTATCTATTATCTATTATCTATTATCTATTATCTATTATCTATTATCTATTATCTATTATCTATTATCTATTATCTATTATCTATTATCTATTATCTATTATCTATTATCTATTATCTATTATCTATTATCTATTATCTATTATCTATTATCTATTATCTATTATCTATTATCTATTATCTATTATCTATTATCTATTATCTATTATCTATTATCTATTATCTATTATCTATTATCTATTATCTATTATCTATTATCTATTATCTATTATCTATTATCTATTATCTATTATCTATTATCTATTATCTATTATCTATTATCTATTATCTATTATCTATTATCTATTATCTATTATCTATTATCTATTATCTATTATCTATTATCTATTATCTATTATCTATTATCTATTATCTATTATCTATTATCTATTATCTATTATCTATTATCTATTATCTATTATCTATTATCTATTATCTATTATCTATTATCTATTATCTATTATCTATTATCTATTATCTATTATCTATTATCTATTATCTATTATCTATTATCTATTATCTATTATCTATTATCTATTATCTATTATCTATTATCTATTATCTATTATCTATTATCTATTATCTATTATCTATTATCTATTATCTATTATCTATTATCTATTATCTATTATCTATTATCTATTATCTATTATCTATTATCTATTATCTATTATCTATTATCTATTATCTATTATCTATTATCTATTATCTATTATCTATTATCTATTATCTATTATCTATTATCTATTATCTATTATCTATTATCTATTATCTATTATCTATTATCTATTATCTATTATCTATTATCTATTATCTATTATCTATTATCTATTATCTATTATCTATTATCTATTATCTATTATCTATTATCTATTATCTATTATCTATTATCTATTATCTATTATCTATTATCTATTATCTATTATCTATTATCTATTATCTATTATCTATTATCTATTATCTATTATCTATTATCTATTATCTATTATCTATTATCTATTATCTATTATCTATTATCTATTATCTATTATCTATTATCTATTATCTATTATCTATTATCTATTATCTATTATCTATTATCTATTATCTATTATTTATTAACTATTATCTATTATCTACTTTGAAGCTATCTATTATTTCAGTTCCATGAACCAGAATTGAATGTACCTACTGTTGGCGGCATCTTATATCGGTCAAAATCTTTTAAATACAACTCGAAAGTACTATCTAACAAGACTTTGAAAGTTTGTTTTTAATCATTTTTTCGCTAGATACGGACAGTATAATCAGACAATTAGGCCCATCTTTTCTTTGAAATCTCTTAGAATTCTTTTCAAGAGAAAAACTCTTCCAATATTTTGAGATGTTCTTCGTTTTCTAACGCATTTTTCGGTTTCCGTCCACATTTTAAAGGCATTTTATAACCAATATGAAGCAACCATTCAAAAGATTTTATAAGATCATAATATTTATACATACACATTGTATATTGCACAAGACTAACATACTACCTTCACCATAATTATTAAGTTAGTTGACAAATTGTTTATCTACACTAATCGAAATGGTTGAAAATTACAGCTTTTTCAAAGAAGTTTGCCCAGGGAGGGAAACGCTCCAGAAAATGGGTCATAAAATCCTTAAATTTGGATTGTTCTATCAAAAACTGAATATATTTAGAAAGAGTTGTTTTAAAACATACTCAAAAATAGAGAAAAACAAAAATGTCTTTTTGCTTTAACCCATTAGTGACGAGCGTTCAACAAAATTTTATTTTTCAAAGTAGTGTGAGACCGACGAAGTAGATTTAATTATATTTTTTATCAAAAATTAACAGGACGAACGCCCTCTGCACATATAAAACATTTGTCACTAATGGGTTAATTGCGTTTGAAACTTTATGAAAAACGTGAAATTTTTTCATATAAAAATGTAAATTTTCGCAAAAACATGGTAAAAACGTCATAAAATTCTCAATTTTGAGTTGTCCCAGCAAATGCTTCGGAAATGTGCTCAGATAGAAATGTTATAAAACATATTTAAAAATAAAGAAAAACAAAAATTTCCGTTTTCTTCAAATGCGTTTGAAATTCTATGAAAAATTTGTTATTTTTCCATATAAAAATGCGCATTTTCGTTAAAACATGGTCTCGAAAAAACGTCATAAAATCCTTAATTTTGAGTTGTCCCAACAAAATCTTTGGGAATGTATTTAGAAAAAGTTTTAATAAAACATATCTGAAAACAAAAAAAAAAAAAAGAAACAAAAACGTGCTTTTTATTTAATTGCGTTCGATACTTGGATGAAAAATTTGTTATTTTCCCATATAAATTTGCTCGTTTTCGCCAAAATATGGTCTAGGAAAAACTTCATAAAATTCTTCATTTTGAGTTGTCACAGTAGAACCTTCAGAACTGTGTTCAGAAAGAGTTGTTATAAAACATATTTAAAAATAAAGAACAACAAAAATGTCCCTTTTTATTTGTATATAGAAATGTAGATTTTTTTAGATTTCTACAAAAGACCTTTTTTGTGGAATAGGAAATTTTTCTTGTTATTCTTTTACCTTTATTAATTTTAGCAAAAACTTCTAAAATTTATCTTTGTTAAAGTTGTGTATGTGAATTATATTAAAATTTTTCCAATTTTGGAAAATATTCAGTACAAAACTATAAAATCTTAAATTTCGTTAAATTTTCATGTCAGCATATATTAGCATGTAATCCACAAATGGAAAGATATAGCCAAGTTATTTTAGATTCATTTAATTTAGACTCTAAGCTATAAATTTGCATACTTACTTTTGCAAATTTGCAACATTATTTTCCATATCTAATTTTGTCCCACTCGTTACACTGTGCGTCGTGTTTTTTTTTTTTTTTTTTTTTGTGATAGTTCTTGCTGTATTGTCGTTGTTGTTTTGATTTTTTGGCGTTTACCTGTAAAATTTGCTGTCTACTCTTAATTTTGTCATAAGCAAACATAAAACTTTTTATAACTTTTCGTAATTTTATTACCTATATAATTAGGCCAGCCCGCGTAAAGGGTTAAATTTTAACATAATTTCTGCTTTAGTTGTCATTATTTGGTTTAACCCTTTCGTTGTGTGCAAGGCTATTTCTGCTATGGTTATGGTTATATTTTTATGGTTCATTATCAGTTTGAGATGACATTTTAAACCTTTCTAGAGCAAGGCTGTTATTTAACCCTTTGGCAGAGATTGTAAAATTTTCAAATTTGTTGATGGGTTTTTTTTTTTCTTACCTAAAGGATGGATAGTTTCTATATAAACTTCATATGTACCTGGCAATGTTAAGTAAACTAAGATTTTATATTTAGTAGATGGGTTCATTCAAGGAATTCGTTCATAATTTTGTGCCAAAATTTTTTGTTGAAATACTTGTCTATCTTGGCAAAGTAAGTCTTATTTTAGGATTTTTTAAGAATATTTTGGCTAAGTTTTTAAAATTGTTTAAAAATCTTACCTGAATTTATTGCATAAAGAATTAAGAAAAAAAATGAAAGTACAAAAGGAACAAAATAAAAATAATAAAAAAATATAACATACTATATTATAACATAAAAATATAACATACTATAACATATATAAGTATATTTCAAACAAAAACCATTTTGATTTGAACTCTTGAAGAAAACATTTGAGTACCCACACACAGCAGCCCCATAGCCAGGATTTCCTAAACGGGCGGTTTTGATAAAAACAAAATGTGTAAGTACCAGTTAAAACTGGAAAAGTGATATGGGAATATTTCAAGCAAAATCGTTTACTTTTAAAATAATTCTTGAACGCGCTATTTTTTAAATAACCAAAAGAGAGATCAGAAGGGTGGCTCATTGAATTTGTTTATAGAATAAATTTTGAGTACAAAATATTTGATTTTTGCTTATAATTTTTTGAGACATAGTGCAAATGAAGAATTTTTTATTATTTTCATTTATCTAAACTATATACTTACGAAAATTAAAACCAAAAGTAAAGATTTCCGCCCAAAAATGTCACTAATACATCAATATAAGTTTAAAACAAGAGTAATTAAGAAGAACCATAGGTTCTTAAACATTTATTTATATCTTAGTAATTTTTTTTTTTAATTTTATAACCTTTTAAAAATAAGGTCTTTCTGGGAGCCTTGCAGGTTGCTATCCTACAGCTTTTTTGATCATAACTCGTCATAAAGTCAACGCATGGTCGATTTGCGGCAAACGTTGGTAAGATGACTTAAAAAACCACAATCCTAAGCTACATATCATTTGAATTCTCAAAAAATGTTTTCTTTGAAATTTTTGCCACCCCTTGGAAAATTACTTAAAATGTAGAAAAACTCAAGTAAAAATGGCTGTGCGAATGATCGCCAAAAACCTTAATGCCCAAAAACGGAAAATGAACGATCACCCAAAAAAAGGTTTGGACGATAGTTAATTCCTCACATTTTAGACAGTTGTTCATAATGAATAATCGCCCAAAATTGTTCAAATGAACTCTCGCCAAAAATTTAAATGAACGATTGCCCATAATAATTTTTTTGGGCAATTTTTCATAGGAACGATTGCCCAAAAATTATCAGATGAAGTATCGCCCAAAATCTTCGTTGAATGAAGCTGAGGCGCTGAGTAAGAAACAAGCACGGTGTTTATAAATTACTAACTTATAACCTAAAAGAGGGCGTAGCTTTAGTGAAGCCATGCTTTTACCGAGTACCGAGTATCATTGATGTGTGACTTATTTCGAAAGCTATATCGAAAATTTTGGATGCTGAAAAAGTACCACGCCCCTCGTCCAACGCCCATAAAATGTTACCAGTTCAACGGCATGTGTAAATTGACGTCAAATACTGAATTCCAAGGCTGTGCGACCAATAATGTCAAAACTGTTCAATATCGACAATTTTAGGTGTATTTAAGGTGCCTTTTACGATCGGCACCAGACATCACAGGAACCCTCTCAATGCTTTGGTATAAAAATTGACTTAGCGGTTTGGGAGTCTTTACGTGATATACACATATACCCACATACGTATATACATTAAGCCGCCTTACGCTCCTTAGAAAAAAAAAATTGTTCAGTCCGGTTCTTCAAAATTATCCATGGCTTATGTTATAATGATCCCCAAAATATTTCGACTCAAAATATTGGCTGGTATGGTAGTAAAATAAAAAAAAAAAACAAACGGTCAAAAATAAAAGTAATGAAAAAGTTCTTTTGCAACAAAAAAACTTGAATTTTTTCCGTTGAACCAAAGATAATGCGAATTTTTATGGATTGTTTTAACTTTTGTTCATATTATTTTCACTAAAATTCAAATAAATTTTTTCTCATAGTACTTTTAGCCAAATAAAACAAATGAATTTTTTTAATTTCATTCAATTTAATTCTTCACTTTATACAATATTTTCTCATCAATAGATAATTTATTTGACTAAAAGTAACATGGCAAGACAAAAAAAAATTTTTATTTGTATTTTAAATTTATTGGTGTAGATTGGAAGAACTTTTTCATTACTATTATTTCTATAAATATTTTTTTTATTCAGTAAATATTTTGCAAAATCTCGATTTTTGGTGCATATTTCAAACCATTCCATGGCATACTGGTTGAGGTGCGTGGCTTGTACGCCATAGAACCCAGGTTCGAATTCCATCCTTTGATGGAAAGCTCGGTCAAAGTCCTTTCAAGGGCTGAAATTGGCCATTTCGTTTTGTTTTTTTTTATGTGCGGGTTTTTAATATATATTGACTGCCACTTAGAGCACCTGCATATCAAGTGTTACTATCAAAACATGCACAACTCAGGAATAAGCACGATTTAGAAAAAGTGATTTGGTGCGACCACGCCCATTTTTTTACAGTTGCCGACCGACAGTGACCATATGAACTAAATTACCAAATCTTAGTCTTCTATGGTAAAAGCCTTCTGATATAAAGCATTTTTACTGATTTGTGGGTGGAAAAGTGGGCGGGACAGCATTTATGTATACATAGTGACTTCCACTTGAATCCATAGCACCTGCATACTAAGATTCACAATTAAAACGTGTACAACTCAGGAATAAGCATGATTTTAATAAAGTGGGCGTAGATATAGTGCGGCCATGCCCATTTTTTGTACACTGGCCGACAGAAATCATATAAACTAAATTACCAAATCTTAGTCTTCTAGGGTAAAAGCCTTCTGATATAAAGCATGTTTATTGATTTGTGGGCGGTAAAAGTGGGCGTGACAACATTTATATATGCATAGTGACTACCACTTGGATCCATAACACCTGCATACTAAGATTCACGATCAATACGTGTACATTCAGGAATAAGCATTATGTCGATAAAGTTGGCGTAGATACTCGTATAGTGCGGCCATGCCCATTTTTTCTACATTATCTGACAGTAACTAACGAACTAAGTTATCAAATCTTAGTCTTCTACGGCAAAAGCCGTCTGATATGCTTTAGCAGTTTTACTGCTTAGTGGGCTGTAAAAGTGGGCGTGACAACGTTTATATTTACATAGTGACTGCCGCTTGTATGCATAGCACCTGCATATCAAGATTCACTATCAAAACTTGAACATCTCAGGAATTAAAATAATTTCTGAAAAGTGGGCGTAGAAATAGTGAGTCCACGCCCATTTTTTGCACTGTCACTAAAGGAAATCATCTGAAAAAAATTACTAAATTTTAGTCTTATACGATTAACACCGTCTGATATATTGCATATTTTTTGGTTTGTGGGCGATAGAGCCAATTTGGGTTGTATGGGAGGTACCACGTCCCCTTATCCAATCAACAAAACACTCTCACAGGAACACTCTCAGAATGTTGCTTCAGTATCCCTAAAAATTTCATAAGGATTGGTTCGGCGGTTTTGGAGTCTATACGTGATATACACACATACCCACATATACACATACATACATCCATTTATATATAAAGGGTGGTTAAATTTTAAGGGCAGATGTTGATTTTGAATAAAACACAAATTATTTAGGAAATTATTTTCATTATTATTTCATTATTATTATGATAATACTAGTATGGTTCAATTATGTATGGAACAAAATATCGCGACCTCAGCGGCACACCTCCATCCGATGGTCCAAATTTTCGATGACGCTGACGCATAAGTGATGTTCTATGCCGTTAATGTGCCGAATTATCTCATCCTTTAGCTCTTGAATTGTTGCTGGCTTATAGACGTACACCTGACATCGCCACCACGTGAGATAACACGGCCATTGAATTTGTCGCGCAAAAGAGCCATTGTTTCGTTAGCTGTGTGGCAAGTGGCACCGTCCTGTTGAAACCACATATCGTCCACATTCATATCTTCCAATTCTCTCACGATAACGAACACCATTCACAGTAACTGCCTGACCGGCCTTCAACCACACTATCGCGAACAGCAGCAATATTTTCAGCAGTACGAGTTGTACGAGCATGCACTGGTGTTATCACATCTCCTACAGACCGAGTTTACTCAAATTTTGCACGGTTTTTTCGATTGTACGCACATTTGAACGATTTAATTGACGAAGTGCACGATATGCATTTTGATTTGAATGCCCATTTTCATAATAAGCCTGAATAACTTTAACGCATTGCACGATTGTGTATCTTTTCATGGTTCAAATTGAGTTAGTCTGAAATTGAGAAATGTCAAATGAAATGCAAAAAAAACTTGACGTTGAGGTGCGGTTCACATTCAACATCGGCCTTTAAAATTTAACCACCCTTTATATAGATAGATAGATAGATAGATAGATAGATAGATAGACGATTTTATTACAGAAACTTGCATTTTTCATATTATTATAAATTATTCAGTACGAGATGTGCACAAAAATGAATTTGTTAACAGAAAACATGAAAAAGAAAAATAAAAAAATTAAAATGTTTTTGAAAATCAAAAAATTGTATCAAACTCGATTTTTTTTATAAGCTAAATATAACACATTTTGCTTTTAAAAGTGTCATTTGCATTATATTTTCATTCTTTTTGAATCCGCGGCAGGTTTGAACCTCAAAGAAACCCCTCCCACACATGACTATGGGCGTACTTTATATAATATTTTTTAAATCTTTTTACCAACTTGTATGTTCCGTGGTACAAAAGTCACCCACAATAGACTTAAATGAATTCTGATTTTAATGAATTATTAATTACCAAAACGATATCAAAGATTTACTTCACACAATTTTTTTATACCTATATGCTATAATAGTTTTTATTCAATGTCTTTTATTAAAAGTTTAAGAAAATGTGTTAATCAAATATTGCTTCTGTAAGGTAAAAAACTATGACCGAAAGATAATTTTTCCTAAAATAACTGCTCACAATTTATCAATTAAGAAATACATTTTAATGTCACATATAAAACCAAAATTTATTTGCCGCAATAACAACAATGACCTTTTTTTTAGTTGATCATAATTTTTCTGGCCTTCCCTAAATACTACTTCTAAACTCTTAAAACTCCTGGCGCACAATAAATTCCACTAAAGGCTATAACTATCATTAAAATATATCCATGACTACTATACTAAGCGAAATAATATACGTGTACGTTGATAAATTAAAACTAAATTGTACAACGCTCTATCAGTCATATTTATCCCTTCGCTTACATATGGCTGTATAAAACAACACGAACACAATTTTGGGCGCATTAATATGGCGGTCGCCATTAAAATCAGTGTAAGGGTTGCTGTCGTTATTTGCATAGGTACACTTAATAAAACTTTAAGCTATATATAATGCATGCGTGCGGTTTGCTTATAATGTGAGCTACCCTCGTTTAAATATTGCCCCTTGAAAGAGGTTCAGCCCCTTTTTCTTTCAAATTCAATATGTAAGACACTCCTGTATAGCTGGCAATAATTAATATTTGACATTTAAGCAGTGCTTGCTTGGAAGTGGTGGCTGAAAATTTATATGGCGACGAATTTAATAATTGGACAAGGAATTCAATAACATAGTGTTAAGCAGAGGTAATATAAGACCAGTTGTCCTCGAATTCAAAAAAATATATCAGACAATTTTCATGGCTTTTTATGAGGTTGTAATTAAAACTTTTTGGGTAAAACTGGCCATGCTGAGCCTTAATGAGTACCTCAAAAATAGCCAAAATTTTAGTAGATTTCATTACCCAGCACACTAATTAAAAAATGGAAACCCTATAAATTATAATTAAAATTTATTATAAGAAAAACTTTTGGACCAAATTGGGCTGCACAACAACACTGCCAAGCAACATGTTGACAACAGACTGAAATGCGACAAACATATTTTTAACATTGCCAGAGATTGTCAGAATTTAAGTAAGAAGTAAATTAAGCTCACTCATTGTTTAACAATTAAATTTGTACAGTAAGCAGTCAGCTTTTTGAGCTTCTGAACCTCATTAATGCAAACAACATGGTTGTCAAAATCTTTGGAGTGTTGGTGGGTTGTTGGTGAGAAACGGTAAACGAGGCAAATAGAAAATTGTGGAAAAAAAAATCGCAACGTCAGCAGCTCATTAAAAGAAGACGCAACTTTAAATGGCGCGACAAGCCGTGGTAATGGGTGCCAGACAAATACCTAGAGGAATAGAAAAAGAATAAGAAGAACAACAAACAAGCGAAACTCAAAGTTCACTGCCAGTATAAACAACAGTAACAAAGGCGGCAACAACAACAGCAAAAGGATCAACTGCTAAATACTGTTGTTGTTGTTGTAGTATTCAGAAGCCTTAGCACCATTGGCATGGGTTGGTTAAAGGGTTAATATTGCCAAACTCATTCTAATTAAATTCCATTGGGAGCACACAAATGGGATGCTTCGTCCTTGCATCACTTAAAGAATGCTGCTGTGAGAAACGCACACACACTGAAGCGACAACAATTAAAATGCAAAGGATATCATCGGCACATCTTCAGGATATTGTGTTTTCCGATTTGCGGAAAAGTTGCCAAAATTGTTGGTCTTTTTCAACAAACAACAAAGACAACAACAACAACAACAACAACAACAACGCCAACGACAAAGGCTTCAGCAGAAATCATCTAAAAATATAAAACAGCGCCTTTGGCTACATTAGTTTGTCTATCCAGCCAGGATACAAGGTTATTTATATAGATTCAGTTTGTCCGTCTCTATGCACATTATATACTCTTACTTATTGCGTTATATATACAAATTTATTTATTTTTGGCAAATATTTTCATAGGAAAAACTTTCTATCGCGTACCGTTAAAAGCGAAAGGGTTGCGTTCTCGTTGCGTTAAGGAAAAATTATGATGTTGAAAATCAATAAAAACATATTTCATTCATTAAAGCTGTACCTTCACGATGCAAGTATGCCAGACGTGCTTGATGAGTAAGTGAAATTTTTGGGCACGAGTACAAATTATGAATTATTTTTGGGTTCAGTGAGCACACAGGGTTGTGGGGGTGTGTATGTGCGGATGTATGTCTAGAAATGAAGACAGCCACTGATGGCGTATTTGCATCAAAATTTATTCAAAATCTATTGTTTGAATTATATGTGAATTACATTCCTTTTTATTTTAGTCGTAGATTTTCTCAAAATTTAGCTTATTCAAAAGTTAATACTTATTTTAAAGTCAAATAAGTTTCAGTCTAGTAGGAAGAAATAGAGTAATTTTGTATTTAGTTAGTGTTTAATATATGAGTAGAGTGCATCGGTGAGTTAAAATAAAGTTTGCATTTTTTGTTATAGCCTCTACATTATTAATATTGGACATAAAATGCTTCTTTACACGATTCCTTAATTTCTCTACATAATGTACGGCTCAAAATCACAAAAAAGTGTATTTTTAATGTGTAGCCACGAAGAGGAAGATTTTCGAAGTTCAAACCCCTCCCCTATCCATAGGGTCGAGAAAATATTAAAAAAACGGGATGGATGCAGTTGCCAGGACTGCTGATGGAAACGTTAGCATTACATGTAAAATGAAATAGAATATTGATTGAAAGAATAATCTAACGCATATTTTTAAGTTTTTAATTTTTTTTTTTTCAAGTTTATTATTGAAATTGATAGCAAAAATCGATTCAACAGCAACAGGTGCGTGTGTTTTACATACATACTCATTGATAGCAATTTTGTTTAAAATTTCTTTTTAGATCACTTATCACCAGGGCATTGACGGAAATGAAAAGGCGGATGGACTAGCAAGGGACGGCGCAGGGCTAGGATCAGAGTCCATACAACATGTACCTATCCCACTGCAAGAGCTGTACAGAAACCTCAAGGATAGGGCCGCACAAGCAGTGAGTCGTATATGGAGAGATACTACAAAATGCAGAATCTCAAAAATCATGTATGATACACGATGCAATAAACGGACTATGTTCATCCTAGCACGACCGCGCAGAGAATGCAGAACACTGGTTTGTGTCATCACAGGTCACTGCATGGCGGCAGCTCACGCGAAGAAGATGGTCATCACAACGGATGACAGCTGTAGGAAGTGCAAGGAACCAGGCACGGCTGAAACCCTGGAACACCTACTATGCACATAACTCGCTCTACTTAGATTGAGACTCAAATACTTAGGCTCACCGACGTTTCCGTCACTACAATATGTGGCCAAAATCTCTCTAGAAATTCTCCTTAGATTTGTGAATTCAGCACAAATCTTCACCGATTTTAAATAACTCCCTACAGGTTCCCTACATTCGGTACCACTAAGGACCAGAATTGGTCAATGTGAGCCTCCGCCAGGAGGCGGTCGGATTAACCTAATCTCACCTTTTTAGATCACTTGCCCTAAATCATAGTCTGAGTCAGCACCTAGTTTGAGAATTCACTAAATTAGACAACTTTTGAGAAGAGCGCCATCTACTCGGCAAATTTTGTTGATAGAAGTTGATGGAGGTGGATTCTATCTGACGCTTGTTAACTTTTCATTTTACTCTCAGCGCGTATAGACAACTTCGCTAAAGTAGCTAATGCAATTGTATAAGCTGTCAACTTCGTTTTGATAGCTACGATCACTTGCGCACACCTTATTAATTGCATCATGACTAGCACAGCTGACATCACAATAACGGCTTACATGAGCACGGTCATGGTGTAATAAGACAAGGAAGATGCATGACTGAGAGCCGACTACCATGAATTAAAAAAAAAAAACGCAAAAGCTCACACAAAAACCACTGAGTGGAGACTCAGTCCACCAAGTTCGACAGTTATGGTAGCTGAGAAAAAGAGCATGATCAGTCACGATGCTACCTTATTTTCTTCTTCCATGAGTAAGGTTGCGAACATAGTGAACGCTTGTAACTTGAACACATTGGAGCAATAAAGAAACCAAATCATGCTTCTCTTTTTCTCCAATGTGTTTTCGGCTCGGCAACAAGCGTTCAGTATGCTCGCAACCTAAGGCGTCATCTGGTTTTCTATGATATAATTAGTGCTGTTGCAGCACCGCTTTTCAAGTGCTTATGATTTCATTATGAATGTTTTATTTATTTATACGTATTATTTATACATATTTATTTATTTTTTAGATTTTACTGTAGGGAATTTCATCAAAAAGATGCAGCTCAAGAAATTTTACTGAAGGCCCAGATCTCTTGAATAAAAAAAAAAAGTAAATCAGAAATATTGCACCTACAAACAATATTGATTGCGTACGAGTTTCTAGTCCACCAACAACAAAATACACATGCAAAAACAATTATTTAGCGATCGCACACTTTAGCGATGCTATCAGCATCGTTGAGTGAGGGTTATTTTTTATTGCTTTTGCATAAATTTTTTGTTGTGTAAGCGGGTTGGAAAATTTGCTCGCCGTCGAGAGCTGCTTGTGTTATTGGAAAGTTGATGATAGAAAAAAAAAAATGGTAACTGACGCTTGTAAACTTTTCATTTTATTCCGATATAATATAAATAACTTCGCCAAGGAAGCTAACGCTTCAAAAATCTCTGCAATAAAAACGCAAACAACAGTCATTGCATACGAGTTTTTAGTCCACCAACAAAATGCACATGCAAAAACCATTCTTTAGCGATCACACAGTAGCGATGCTATCAACATCAGCATAGTCGAATGAGGGTTGTTTTTTATTGTGTTTCTCAAAGATTTCAGTTTCTTGTATAATGCTTTGTTCAATGCTACATTTTAGATAGTATTTTACTCAATCTCGTCTTTGTTTTAAATAAACAAGGTTTCAGTTTGCGATTCCCGAAATAAATAAAAAACATTCTCTATCTTACAAAATCTAAAACACAGCTTTCAATAATAATAAAAAATTAGAAAAGATCTTGTCTAAGCCTGGAATCGAACCGTGGATCTCTTGGCATATATACTGTCTACTTAGACCACAGGGCTACCGAGGCAGTTTATGGCTACCAAACAAGTGCCTATATGAAATCATTGCAATTAAGGCCTTTATAAAGTTGTACTTAAAAAAATTCAAAGAAAATGGAAATAAAGTTTAATCGTCGTGCGAGCAAATTCCTGAATAGACAGGTTGATAGAGTGTGCGGCGGTCGACACAAAGGATCCTAGTTCAATTTACGCTTGGTGTGGCCATGGTAAATATACAAAATTTTTAAAATGTACAAGAATTATGTCCTAGATAAAATTAAAAAAACGTTATGCAGAAAATATACGTAATGAAAATAACAATTTAATTATTTTCAATTATAAAATAAAATTCAGGCTTAATAAGCCTGAAATAAAAATTCTTTATAATATATTATATAAGTTCTTTTAAAAAGAAATTCATTTCATAGTCATTTTTCCTTGCATAGAAATTGTATAAAACTATTTTTAAGAATTGTTCAAGGAAGTTTAAACATCCTTTCTACTTTCTACTTGAATTCCTTATGCAAAGCTTTATTCAAGCCTTATTCAAGCCTTATTCAAATGAAATTGTTATCTGGGAAACTCTGCTTTATTTTGCTCTGCATTATATATTTGAATTAAATATAAAAAGATGTATATTACATTAAGATTACATTATGATTAAGATTACATTAAGATTACATATTACATATTACATATTAGCATTTAAGATTATGGCTTTCAATACTCTAAAAAGTCTTATTTATGAAAAAAACATAAGAAATTATATCTCGAATGTACATATATAATCGTAAAAATTATACTAGAATATTAGGTTCTACTACAACTCCTATCTTTTGAGAAAATAATCGTTTAAATGAATTTTTTTGAAAGTTTGCAAAGTTTAATAATCCAAAAAATGCATATTCTACGAAATTAAAAAAGCAGATATGAGATATGTATTTCCAAAAAATATATATTTTTATTATGTTCCAACTTGTGTACATAACTTTGGTGCTATGCGTGATTTGCAGGGTTATAGTCGTGGTACTAAATTTTCATAAGAAAAATTAACAATAAAATTATTTTAAGCTTGGACATTTTAAAAATGATTTTATTATTATTTCAAAACATTTAAAAATATTTAAAGAACTAAAAAATTTAATCAATTTTTTTTTTAATTTAAAATTTACATAAATTTTTTTTTAAATTTATATATAAAAAGAAATTAATTTAAAATTTGCATCTATGAATGAACAAATTATTCAAAACACAACTTTTTAATCATTTCTTGTATAAAACTTGTGTATACAATATTAGTCCTTTGCTAAACTTAATTTCGTTTTACTGATATTCTAAGATCAATAAAAATTCATATATGATTTTTTCGAAAACAATTCGTCAGTTGTAAAAATTTTTATTATAAAATATCATCTTGAGTTTATATCTTGAATAAACTTGAAAATTTTTAAAAATTTCGAAACTTTAAGAAATAATTCTTAATTATTTTAAAAATTTTCCTTTAAAATATAATTGGGAAATGAAATTGTTTTTGAAAAAAGTCATATATTCACTTTTGACTTTCGAATTCTAAACGAATACGAGATCTCGAGAGAGAGTTTTTCGTGAAGACATTTTCATATAAAAAAACATGAAAAAAATGATGTGTAGAAATAATTGATATAAAAAACAGACACAAAATAATGTAATAGAAAATAAAAATTTGTACAAAAATTTTTCATATAATAATTTATGTAAAATACAAGTCATTTTTTCATATAAAATTTATGAAAAAAAATAAATTTCGCTAAAAAGTCGAATAAACAACAGAGGTTAATAAAAAAAATATTTATCTAAAAAAAAAATTTTTTTCACATATAAAAGTCGGCTTCGTTATGCATTCGAAACAAATTCGAAAAAATCCAAATAAGCGAATCCGAGAATTTTTGGAGTTTCATACAAAATTTATAAAAAATGTTTGCTGAAACGACGTACTAATAACAGAAAGTTAATAAAAAATATATTAAAAAAAAATAATTTCATATTAAAAGGTCGGCATTGTCGAAACGAATAGTCGATCAAGTTTTTTATATGAAAAAGTATTCCCGATAAATTCTCGTTTTCGCTAATTATGATTATTGCGAACTCGTTTCGAATTTGTTTCAACTTAAAGATATGAAAAAATTTTTAAAAATAGGCTTTTTTTAAGTAGTATTTTTTTTAAGTATTTTTTAGTTCGCAGTTATTAGTTAGTTAGTCACGTGTTTTGAGATAATATTTGTTTTTTTAAGTTTTATATAAAAACAAAATGTTCAAATAAAAATAAAATAAATTTCGAACTTTTATAAAGTCAAATCTTAAAAAAAAAAACATAACTTACAAAATAAAAACAGAAAAAATTTTTTAATTAAGCCACACATGTTACACAACTGCAATGGATGACGAACCAGATGACGTGGTTTCGATTCTTGACATGGTAAGCTTAAAATTTATTATTATAAAATTAAGAGTTTTTCCGTCAATATCTAATAAATTATAACTTTTATTGGTTATTAAAAATCCCGAAAATTAAAATTTTATTTTATTCACATAAAACAAAAGTTAATTTTGATTATGTTCTGTAGTTCAACAAACATAAGAAATGTTACGTATTGGCAAAAATCTCATATTTTCGCCAGTTCGAAAACAATCCGATTGTTTCAAAAAATTTCGTTTCAAAAACAATGAGTTTATTGTAAAAATATAGTTTCAAAAACGTTTCGATTATTCTAAAAATCTCGTTTGAAAAACGAAATGTGAATTTCTTCAACTCACGGATTCGAAAACGAAACGAGAACGAATTTCGTTTTCGAACTAAATGCACGAGATCTCGGTTTCACCTCGAATTCGAAACGAATCCGTTTGGTTTATTGGGATAAATTGATAAATGAAGAGCTCTTTCATTGAGAAAAGATGGAGCTCTTTAAGAAAACTGTTGTCAGTGTTTCTACATTTAGCTCTGCAGGTATTTTTAAGCAGCTCTACTAACAGCATTATTTATTCAGTATTTTTTGTTTGCATATACCTCTAATATAGTCGGCCTTATCATGAGTTTTTGCAGGTACGAAATTTTTCCCCTCCCTGGAGAAAAATACTCCTATCACAAATCTCCTCCGAATTCAAATTCCCTGGGAATTAGTTTTGTAAACACAATAGCCTTATACAGTGAATTCGAAGTATTTGACATTTATAAAATTGTAAAAAAATTCGTAGGATTTTTGTCGTGGGAAAGTGTTTCTTTTTAACACAGCACAGCGTAGCTTTCAGACTGTTTGCTGAAGATGTCGAAGAAGAAATGCGTATAGAAAAGATTAACCGGCGCCATATTAGAAACCCTTCAAATCCGATGCAGTTGCCACTCACTTTGTATGTGTTATTTTTATATAAGAATATATTTTGAAATAAACAGTTTTTTCTAATATACCATTAGTAAAAGTTTTTTGCCGTTAAAATTTACTGCGGTTCTGTCTTGAAAAAAAAGAAAGTGGAAATTATAATTTTATATATTACATTTTATATTTCTTAGCTCAAAAATCTAAATAAAACATGTTCGATGAGCGAACCCACACTCATTCGGACAACGCATTCGCTATCATCATGCCTTTTAATTTACACTCAGAAAAATATGCTCCCCGGATCCAAAGGAACCGTAGCTTCAATTCATAGGCATGGATTTTTCTATATTTCTTAGAAGATTCTTCTTAGAAGAGGGATGATTTCACGAAGTGAGGTCTTGATTTCGTGAAGCAACTTCTATGTTTTGAAGACAATGTACTTCATTTTTATAAAATCGGCCATGTCGCTAAATGAAGCCGGATTTTTAACGATTAGGTACTATTTTTCTAGATATTCTGGAAATTTTTTTCTATGCCGAACTAAGAGTGTATGCTACGCTAAGGTGCATGCTCCACTTTGCTGACACGGAAAAATTTGTTGTTGTTCTCGCGGGTGAAAGAAAAACTGATTCTTTCATCCAAAACTTTTCAAGCTACCGCCCAGCGGCAAATTTACGTAGTACTCCAATATTTCATATATGAAAGGCAGTACACCTGTGTTATATAACTCATATATGAATTTGTACGTGAAGTTGTATATCGCTACCTTAATATAGAAAGGCCCTATCTCAAAAGGCCCTAAGTCAATAAGAGAAGGAGAAAACTTAATAAAAAATGATGTTCTGTAGTTTCGAATTTTTTGTAAACAAATTTTTTTATTAAAAACTATAAGTGATGTAGCGATGTTACAATTCTTTTTACTGTAGAAATTGCAGAACTTTGTTTTTTATGAAGTTTTTTTCTTCTCCTATAATGTAAAAAAAATTGAGTTAGGGCCTTTCTATATTAAGGTAGCGATATGAGAGAAGGAAGCTCGACTACTTGTTTGCATATTTTGTAATCGAAAATGTAGCCCGTCTGCCTACAAAGCGGCCATTGTCTTCTAAGAGTAAGTTAAAAGTGGATACGAACATGTGTACATTACCGCCTACGAGTATATTGCCTTTCATCGATGAAGTTTATTGACCATTTGCAATAACTACGGAGTACTCTAATATTTCATTATTCATTTCGACTACTGGTTTGCATACTTTGGAATTGAAAATGTAGCCTGTATGCTTGACTAGAAAGCTTTACTACTCGTTGGCATAATTTGTAGTCAAAAATGTAGCCCGTCTGCCTACAAAGCGGTCATTGTCTTCTAAAAGTAAGTTAAAAGTGGTTACGAACATGTGTACTTTACCGCCTATGAGTATATTGAATTTCATCGATGAAGTGTATTGCCCTTTCATAATAATTACTTATTTGTGACTTACTTAAGTTCTCTTTAAAAAAGGCTTTAGTTGTCAAATATCACATAATATTACATAATTTTATCAGATGTTTATCTTAATAAGTGCAGGGCTAAAAATTTCCAATAAAATTAAGTAATTTTTTAAAATTTTATTTCAATTCGCACGAACCTATAATTTAACTCAAATTTTTTTCTATGAAATTTTCCAGCTTAATACTAAGGAAAAATTCCGTGGGAGAATCAACAGATGAACTAGATTTTATTTCTTTGTGATACCTACTTTTTTCCGGGGGAAATTTTTCCCTCTTTCGAAAATCATTTGTAATAGAAGGAATGCGTTCTTAGGAAAATATCCGAGGGAGTTTCTTTTCATGATAAGGCCGATTAACAATCAAAAAATTGGAATACAAATATTTTTATATTTTTCGAAAACAATATATTTTCAAAGTATATTTGCTTACTTTGTTTTTTATAACTTTGAGCAGTAAATCTAAAACAGCAGAAAGAATCTATAATGATTTTTAAAGTAATAAGAGGCATTGTAACTCAAACTTTGAAATTTGCAAATTTTTGCCCACCCCACCACCATTTCAAATTATATTGAATAAAATATAATATATTTTTTTTTACATACCTATATATAAAAGGTGTCCCAAAAGTCACTGACATTTTGATTCGGTTCCTTTTGTGTGACAAGCTTAGAATACTGAATCTATGAAAACTCTTAACAACAAGCATGTAGAAAAACTCCTTTTCAATGGAGAAAATCCGATTTCCAGGAATAAAGTATTGCAAAACATGACTGAATATAAACTGATTTCATATAAGGACAATTTTTGTCCGCTTAAAATATTTTCAACAGTATTTCTAATTCTAAACTAATGCAGATATATTAAAATAAAATCAAAATAAATGACGTATAATTTGTTAATCCTTTTCGTTCCGATGGCATAATGCGATACTTAAAAGCATCCATATAAAAATAACTACAATATTCTTCGATACAGTTTAAGCCGATAACAAATGAAAGTGAAACAAAAGGAAACAAAACAGAATTTATAAAAATGCGTAAAACAACAATTTAAGTGTCATGTTAACACACTGTATATCATCCAATCAGCCAGCTATAGACGCTGCATCGAAGCTGGACATGCAATGATTTAATGAAAAAAGGCGCCACAGAATTCACGCATGTGCTTATAGCACCGCAAGGACTATTTCGATGGAACGCAAAGAACGGTCGGCGGGAAATATGAGCTGCTGACACGAACACACACAGTACAAAGTACCGTTAATTGAAATGTCGCCCGGCCAGAACATTCAGCCCTAACATAACATGGCTCTGCACGCAAACCACCAACAAAAGCAATAATCTAGCAATTCATACATTTGGTATATCAACGTAGTTATTTTAAAAAAAAAAATTATTTGAAAAAAAAGCTGGTTAAAAAAAAAGCATTACAAATGCTGTTGAAAATCCTTAACTGGATACATCATAATTCCAATTGAAAAAATGCGCCAAAGGACAATGCGATTATGTTGTTGGCGCTATCGCTGTTGGTTGCTGTTAAGCCAGTGTATCATATTCCAATTACAACAAATAGAACAGGATCAGCAACAACATAGCAAGGATATATGGAAAAAATTATCAAAATGAAAATATTTTCAATTGCTGAAAAAAATCAGTGAAATTTTTTTTTACGTAAACACATTTCTGCCAACCAGTAAAACGGTAGCTACCCCAACCTTGATTACCCCGCCATCCCAATTCACATGGCCTACCCACATGCAAAACGCTCAGCTCGCAATAAAGTTGTCAGTTGCGAAAGCATAAAAAAAGCCTCTAACAACACAATCAAAACCCGCAACAGGATACGCAGGACATTTTGATTGCGCTCGCGAGAATTGCAAAAAAACAACAACATAAAATCATAAAAATCAAGTGGGGTTACTTCAGTTGCTGTTGTTTTTTTGTTTTTCTTGTTTGTTTACTGGATTCTTCAGTTGGAGCTGTCATTGATGATGTTCTGATCTGCCAAATGAATCGCATTACATGGTGCCCGTTATACACTCACTTCCTCACTTCCGGCCCTGCAGCGCTATTTGCAACACTCTGCTTTTGGTCGTATTTTCAGACACGCAAATCCTATTTTCATCGTCTATTAACAACATGGCAAGGACATCATTCAACTCAGCATTTCGCGGGGCTGCATGGCAAAAGAAAAAATAAAATAGCAATTCTTTTGTCGGTTTCTTTAAAAAAAAAAGAATGCCGTAAAAATTGTGGATTATATCGCGAAAAGCTATTGTTTTTTTTTTTTTTTGGTTTTCCAACTTCTGTCCTTTGTTGATTTCTTTCCTCTGCTTATTTCTACTGCCTATTTTTTACATTTTTTTTTTTTTTTTGGAGCCCCCAATGGTGGGGGCTGATTTTTTTTAGCACATTTTTATTTGCCTGGCAAATGTCTTAATCTGATGAACTTTTTTTTTTCTTTTGTTGTTGTTTCACTTGTAAACTTCAAGGCTCTTTTGTTTCCCAAGTATTTTTAAATTGGCTTATTTGAGAAGTTATCCTCACTGGGAGTTTCCGCACTGCGTTAAGTGAATTAAAATGTTTCTTTTGCATTTTATTTGTCTTTTTGTTCAAATGCGATAGCATCTTAATTTGTCTTATTCAAACACTTCAGGCTCTTCTCCTGTTATGGAGGGTATTTTATGAGCTGATTTGACGAAATTTCATGTAGCCCATAAATAAATAGTTCTTTGAAAATTGTGGGAAAAAATAAATTTGTGACCAGCATTTTAGGAAATATTGTTATTAATATTTATACTTAAATTTTTTTCGCAGTAATTTAGTGTACAGCATATATCTCTTTTTAAGAGCGAATAGTTTACGTAACAGCAAAAGCATTCATATTGTGTGTTAAGCATAACAGCACCTAAAAATTACATCTACAACCACAATTATTAGATTAAGCAAAACAAGATCGAGTCTAACAAGGCTCTTCTCGAAATACAATATCCTTACCCGAAATTATAACCTGATTTTAAATTCGGTCTCGGATAATCAATAAGATAGAGATTTTCACATCAGTCGAATAATGGAAATTTTTACTAAAATCGAATTATGAGCTGAATAGACAAACAGAAGACATAACTAAAAAGAGACACCGACACCGATATTGCATTCAAAAGCAGCCGCCTTAAAACAAAATATAAGGAAACAAAAAAAAATTATTGAAATTATGATATTTTTTAATGAACTCATCTTGTTGCTTGCCAAAACAATGAGTGAGGTCCAGAATTCTGCGATAAATTAAAAATTGCACCCACGCCAGAACAATGTGAATTTGATATCTTTGTTAGAAGACCAAAACAAGAAAGACGGACAATAATTCACAATTGGCATAACATTGGGTCAGTTTGTGAACATCTCAAATGCACGCAGCGAATAAGGTTTGGCGGCTGTAGTCGACTGATGGGAAGTTTTACAATTATGAGCGTTAAACGTGTGTCAATGCCAGAATGTGCAAGGGTACAAAATCCAAATTTGTAAAAAAAAAAAACTAAATTAAAACTACTTTTTAAACAAGGCAATGCACACATTGTTGTTGCTCTATTTGAACTAGCTGCTGTAGTGCTCTTGTTTACTGAAGAGACGTAATACAGGAAGCAAGGTACTACAAGACCATTGCGAAAATAATTGGAATCTGAAAAGGATGAGCGCTTAGATGCGCACAGTAACTCATACAATAAAAGCAGCAACAAGAAATAAGGATTACAAAAAAACGTACACATTATGTAAGCATAATGAACTCATACATATATTTGGCATTGGCTGCTGCAATGGGTGACGGATAAACAATGACTGAAACATGGTTGCCGGATGGTACAATGCCAACTATTTGTACAAAGGATTAAGAAAACAGAAAACAATACGACAGGAAATAAGATGGCAGCCAAAGCGGTTGACTGTGAGTTTATATAATAGTAGAGTGAATAAACGATTGAACTGAAATCAGGGAAAGGAAAGGTTTTAAAGTAAGTAGAAGGTTGCACAATGTATAAATAAAAGAAAAATCGCAGAAAAGATATAAAAATACTTTGTATCTTTTAATATAAATTTACCCAAAATAATTATCATGTCCATGATCTAGGTTGATATTAAGAGCATTTGCAATTATTTTCTAATTTGCTTCGTTAAGATAATAGAAATTTTTAAATAGATGAACTTTTAGGAAATTGATATCCACATAAAAGCCGTTTTTATAGATTAATATATAGGGAGCAATGTTTAAAACAAATTTCAAAGTACCGGTAGCTTTTAGTAAAATGGAAGAAGAAATTCTTTTATTTTTGGTAATGAAGAGTATAAAGAAAAATGAATGTATAGATGTGAATTACGCAGATAACGGGATTCTAGTGATCCTTTTACACTGCCCCACATTGGGTCAGAAATTTGAAAAAGTGACCAAAAGTCATATCTTGACGATACATAGACAGAATTACATAAGACCCGGTGCAGAACACTTCGTGCAGGATCTTTTCTAAGCACGATGAAGAAAATGGCAGGGATTCAACAAAGGGGCGTATCAATATTAATAAAAAACGAATATAAATAACGAATAAAAACGAATAAAACAAATATTAAAAAAAAGTCTAGTATTGGGACTAGGTTATTGAAATTCGGCACAGTCGTGAGTGGGATCTTTTCCGAGCATGATTTTAAAGTGGGCGGGACTTAAGGCATAATTCTTAAAAGTATATTACTAGGGTATTATAGGGTAATTCTAGGACTAGGGTATTGAAATTGGGTATAGGGGTGTGTAGGGTCGTTTCCCAGCATGTTGGAAAAGTGTGTGAGACCCAACAAAGGGGCTTGACACCAATATATATAATAAATCGGGGATTGGCCGAAGCAGACCACAGTGGGTCGCTTTTCGTCCACATTGGACAAAGGATGCTACCGCTCGGAGCCCTCATACGTGACCATGCTTCTCACATAAGCATCCTTTGTCACCTCAAGCATATCCTTGTAGGTCAGTTGATCAATCTCGGCTTCGCCAATAAATGGACGTTCCAGAATGTTCAATCTTATGCTTGCCAACGCCGGACACTGGCACAGAATGTGTGCTGCTGTTTCCGACTCCTCTAAGGCATAACCTACACGCATCGTCCACGGACAGATTTATCTTCCTGAGACGATACATGTAGGGACCGTGTCCTGTGGCCTGTGCAGTAAGCCAGCTTACAGCTCTTTGATTGTATCGGATTACTTTTGCTGCCTCACTATGAGACCACCACAGGGCCGCCTTCGATTGCCTGCAATTAATAGCTTCTTCCCACATTGTACGGTGTTCCGAGTCCGTCCATTGCTTAATAAGGCCTACCACCATGTTGTCGCCTATGGCGATACGTGGTTCGGGTACACAGAATTCTTCTGCTGATCCTTCTATCCCTAAAGAATGAACATTTTCATTCTGTCCTATGTCGGAATGTTCTCTCACCCACATAAATATGAGCTCATTTGTCTGAGCGCACCTATTGAGATTGGTAAGACATTCTATGGCCAACCTAATCACCGAATGATTGTCAGGGACAATGACAATTTTCTTGACAAAAATGACAAAGCACAACACTGAAGCTGAGATTAAGACAACAGAGCCTGCTACTTTACGTTCTGTTATAGAAAACGCCCGTACAAGAGCCCAATTGTGCATTGATGAAAATGGTGGTCATCTATCTGACATTCGGTTTCACAATTAGAATTTAAATCATGCAAAAGTTCATATTATATTTAAGAAAAAAAAACAATCAAAAAAATTATTAAATTTTTACACGCAGGCGTGACTTTTGGCCCACCCTGTAAGTTAATTTGTACTAGGCGAAGTTTCTTTAATTTTCGCCGTATAGCAGTCTGCAGAAATGATTTCTTTAACACTGTCTGAGACTCCTATCTTTTTTTTTCGCAAAAACGAATGTTTATCCGTTGTCTTTAGATTACAGAGCTGCAGTAGTGATTTTCAAATAGTGGTAGTCGAGCTTAACAAATCAAAATAGTCACAGAGCTTCTAATGGCTTCTTTGCATTTCGGCACAACTGGTTGTTGGCACCTATTGCTGGTATCACGAAACTTTTCGTGGGGTTGAGATATACGCAATCGCAATAACCTGTGGCTGCGCTTAACTTAAAGCCCACAAGGCATTAGCAGGTATTCGAAGGGCTACGAGCAGGCCTTGAAATGAATTTCGGAGGCCTACACCACTCATACCCAAGCCAATATACTTTTTTATATGAAATGGCCAAATTTTCCATGCCTTCCACTCTCCCTTCTTTAAAGAGGCCTGCTATAAGCATTCCTTTAGAATGGTTTAAAGAAAGGGTTAACCAAAAAAATTCAAAAACTAGTAAGGATGGAGCTTCGGCTGGGTACCGAAACTAAAATATCCCCCCGCGGCCAAATTGAAGTATATTCAAAGTCTTTAGCCACGACATAGACGCTGACATTCAGTTTTATATACTTATATTAACGAAAGTTTTCCTTTTTTGACGACGTCACGTCAGGTAGGCGTGGTGTTGATCCGATTTTGCCATATATCATAGAGACGGTTTATATTAAATATCAAAGGTATTGTGCAAAATTTCAAGGCATTTCATTAATTTTTGTAGATTTTTAGAGATTTTACGTTTAAAATAATGCCAATTTGTATGGAAGGTAGGCGTGGTTTTCATTTGATTTTGCCAAATATCATAGTGGTGGTCTATGTTATATATCAAAGCCTATATACAAAATTCCAAGACATTTCTTTAATTTGAGCAGATTCTTAAGAGATTTTACTTTTAATATAAAGTCGCTTTGTATGGGAGGTAGGCGTGGTTTTCATCCGATTTTTTTTTTTTTTTCTTTTTTTTCCATCCAAATTTCATAGCCAGGATTAAGACTGAAAAGCAAAGCTCACCTGCCAAATTTCAAGGCATTTCTTTAATTTTTGTAGATTTTAAAGACATTTTACGGTTAATATAAAGTCGCTTTGTATGGTAGGTGGTTTTCTTCCCTTTTTAAAAATAAACTTATTTTTTGAATTTCATCGTGATAGCTTTAAAATTGCGGCTGTAATCGTGTCGACAGACGCCTCCTTCTTGGCGTTACAAACGGAATGGCAAAATTAATATACCCCTTACGCAGTACGCGTTGGGGTATAAATATTTTTTGTATGTATACCTACCTATCTATATATACTGTGATTTTATTTTATTTTACATTTTTTTGTTAGATAAGAATATTTCTAAGTCATGACGTTGATTATTATTCAATATTTTTGTATGAATATAAATTTTAACTTTTAACGAAAAAGTGACCCTGAAATATAAGCAGAACCATTTTTTGTAGGAAAAATATAATTCTTGTACTGCCTTGGGTAGCGAAAAATTAGGCATTATAAAAGCGCTCACAGAAGCAGCCAGGATATTACAGAAATTAGGGAAAAATACTACTTTAAAAAAAAACATGGCAAGGTAAGAGTTTCACAAAAACATTGTGCTAGGTTTTTTCTTAAAGAAATGCATACTAAGGCATCATCTCTTTAAGAACATAAAACAATCAAAGCTGGAGTAAGTGCATCTGTGGCTGTCATTAAACCTCGACTAATTGGTTAAAACTTTTTTATTGCTCTTCCGCATTGGCATCCGCTTAAGCGAAACAATTAAGAGTATACATTTCAAAAGCTTCGCGTAACAAAGTTAGCAACTGTGACACGAAAACAACTTGAAATGTTGAACTAATATTTAGTGATGGCCGACGACTAGACTCGCTTTATTTCTAACTAGCAAAGACAATCATCAGACTGGTTTTGCTTTCTAAAGCTGTTAAAGTAGTAGCTGCAGCCACTACAGTTTCAATGTCATCATCATTATCGAGCGGGATGAAAATAAGAAGAAGATGATGAAAAATAAATAAAAATTGTTACAGATCAGTCACGAAATGGTACAAAACTCATTACAACTGAATTACCGCATATTGGATGCCGCAAGCCGCAGCACCACTGATGCCGACCGATCACATTCCATGCCAAACCGTTCTACGTTTGTCATTTGAGGCAATCAACGGCCACAACGTGTGCCAGCTAACATCGACTATGGAGACACAAAATCCCAACTGACGCCAATTCGTCGCATGTCATTAAGTTGGATACAACCTGATCACTAATACAAGCAACAACAACAACAGCAACAACAACGACAATAAGCTGAGCGTAGCACAATTAAATATCAATGAGGTTTTTGTATAAGTTTAAAGCGTGTTACTTTCTATTTACTCGGTATTCGGAACGAGTATTTAATGACATTTAATGAAGCCCACTGTCAATCATTCATTCAGTTTGGTTGTCGTTGCGGCTTAGGTCAGCGGCATCAGCTTCAGCATCACCCTAAGTTAATGAAAGCCAAGCGGAAATCTGCGTATGTCAGCAGTGATCAAAATCAATTTGATTGTCATCATGTTAGTTAAAACTTCGTTGATGTCGAGGTAGTCTTTGGCAATGATCAAAAGTTTGGCTTGGCTCTATTGTTAGTTGGCTTTGTTGTTGCATGTCATTAATTAATTGAATGTTGGGCTATTTTTTAAATTAAATGGTTTTTTATATTGATCGAAAAGCATTTGCCTCAAATTGTAACAAGTGGATCAAGGTTTGGTCAGTAGCTTATTAAAAATTTTGGTAGTATTCATATTTTTCTCACAACCTCCAGGATAACAATTGAAGTGTTGACGCGAATAACGTTGTAAGCGACAAATTATAAGTTTTCAGGAATTGAAAAAAAACGGTTTTAATGGCGCACTTAGAGTCATTTGATTTCGATTTTTAATTTTTTGGGGTAAGAGTTTTAAAGAAATTTGCCTATATATACGCCAGAGCATGTTTAACGGTAGTATGCAAAAAAACTATTTTTGATTAATTTGTCGCTAACAACGTTATTCGCGTCGACGCTTCAATTGTTGTCACTCCGATAGATTTAACCCTAGAGTACTAACCTACGTAAAATTTACTCATTCCTTACGAGTAATATAACGTATAGTCAAAGGAAGGTTAGTATTCTAGGGTTAAAAGGACTCGCGAAGTAGGTCTACGCCTCTAGTACCAACAGGAGAGGTGCGTCAAAGCAATGTCTCAAAAATTAATTTAAAAAAAAATTATATAACTATTTCTGTAAAAAAATAATATTTCCCTAAAAAGAGAAAGATAAATATTTTAAAAAATATTTCTATTTTTAATTTTTTCGAAAATGTTCCAAGAATGAATAAAATTAAATTAAATTCAACAATTAATTTAATAAGAAAAAACATCGATAAAAAATTGGCTTTTGCGAAACGGGGATTGAAATGATAAGGAATTTTTTTTTTGATGGAATGGATCTAATTTTCGGAAACATATCTGCGGAACTATTTAGTACCATTTTTTATTTGAACTGCAGCAAACAAAAATCTGTTAGGCTCCATTGATGTGAATAAACTGAATTTAAAACGGTTTTACATGTTTAACAGGAAGGGACCCAACAAACAAAATGATTCACTAATGTTATCGTTTACGAATCTCATTCTCGTACATTTCATTCATTAGCAATTATTAGTAGCGATTCATTTATAATATCGCGAGTGGGAGAAATTCCTCCTTTCTCGTTCCTCCTTTCTCGAAAAAGCAATTCGTTAACGAGTCGCCAAAGCTATAAAAAGCAATTCGTTAACGAGTCGCCAAAACTATAAAAAGCAATTCTTTAACGAGTTTCCAAAACTAAAAAAAGCAATTCGATATCGAATCATATAAATCATATGAAAAATAAAAAAAAATATCTAATTTCAAGTTTACCACGTCAAGAATTGAAATCATGTCATCTGAATGCTAGTCCGGCATCTTACCCACTCGGCTATTTCAGTAGCAGGATTCCAAAAAAGTTAACGATAATAATAGTTGTCGTTATCGGGCATTGTGCATGCACAGTTTCATAGTAAATGACAGTTTTCGCTAGTTAACTACAGCGACAATCGTCGTTAAGTCGTTTGGGAATCCCGCAACAGATGCTGAACATATCTTGCTTAATTTGCTTAGTAATAAAAGCCAGCATTCGCGGACATGGGTTCGAACTCCAACTAAGTCCAAAGTTCGAACCCTTAGTTTTTTTTTTTTTGTTATTTAGGTATTTTTTTTTAAAGATTTGGCTTTTCAAAAGTTCGAAATTATTTTTTTTATCATTTTTTGACCAACTTTTTTCGGCTTCGTTATACATTCGTCCAAACCGAAAAAAGCCATTCGTTAACGAGTCACCAAAACTATGAAAAAGCAATTCGTTAACGAGTCGCCAAAACTGAAAAAAGTAATTCGTTAACAAGTCGCTTAAACTAAAAAAAGCAATTCGTTAACAAGTCGCCAAAAACTATAAAAAGCAATTCGTTAACGCGTCACCAAAACAACAAAAAGCAATTTGTTAACGAGAACTTATTCATATGAAAATCTTGAACAAATTAAAAGTGGAAATTATTTATAATAAGAATAACCACGAAATAACATAACAGAAGAAAAAATATTTCACAAAATTTTTTCATATAAAAATTTATAAAAATTTATATTTAAGTCTTTTTTTAACTTAAAAAAAAAAAAAAACATAAAATTTAAAAAACAAATATGTGCTTAAATGACGTATTAATAATAGAAATTTAATAAAAAATACTTTTCTGAAAAAATTTGTATATTGAACAGTCGTAAGAAATTGTTTTTTGTTTCAAAACATCTTAAATGGAGTTTGGGAAGTCATGATTTCAATCGGTGCTTTCTTTAAGCATCAAGCCAACCTCTAATGAAGTCGGTATGAAACTATTCGAAAACTTAAAAAAAAAACAATTCACAAGCGATTCAATTCGCAAGCGGAGTAAATAAAAATTAAGCACTGAACTTTATTAGAATTGTGTACTAAATGCTTAACAAAAGTTGCTGAAAAGGGAGTAAAAGGAGTATTCAAGCAGTTTCTCATAAACACGATACGCATATGCATCTCATATGAAGCAGTTAAAAGCATAAAAGGATAAAACCTGAAAAAATTTTAACAAAATTTCGCGAGCGAAATTGACGAACTAACGAGACATAAAAAAAAACTACCCAGTGAACCAAAATTGCCATTTTGGAAATCATTTTTGAACTTTATCGGGTAGAAACGTTCCTTTCCGCCACCCATAAATGAACCCTTTGCGTATCATTCGTCGGTCTTAAGATGTCCCTTAAAAATTATTCTTATTTTGTTCGGAAATGAGTTAAAAAATTAACTATGTATTTTGATATTGATATTTCAAAAGAGAAAAGTCGTGATTGTTTTCCAATTTGACAAACTTTCAAAGTATGTATGAAATATCAAAAAAGCCAAAATTATTAATTCGGGAAGTACTTTGATTACTTTTTCTATGGAATGTTGTCGTGGTTTTCTTTCTATTTGGGCTTGATCATAATTTTTGGTAGAAATCTTGAAATTTTATGACAGACTTGTTGGTAAATGAAAAGTGAAATAGTTTTCCATACGTGTATCAGTACATGCATCTCTGGCGAGAATCAATTCGCACTGGTGAAAAAGTTCAATTAATTAATTTAGTATTTTAAAAATATCAACAAAGATTTAAATTCTTTATTTTTTAATTCATTTAAGAATATAAAAAAGTAACATTTATCATCCATTTAAGAACTTATTTATAAACGAAAAATGGTTCGGTTATGAGAAATTGTTTTAAGCTGATGTGATAAAAAAATAATTCTCTTTTGAACTTATTTAAGAATTTAAAAAAAAACATTTATGATTCATTTCTGAACATTTCTTATGAGCAAAAAATGGTTCATTTTTGAAAAATTATTTCCAACTGATATGATAAAAAAATTATTATTTTTTGAAATTATTTAAGCCTGCAAAAAAGAAACATTTATGATTCATTTCTGAACTCATTAATGAACAAAAAATGGTTCATTTACGAGAAATTTTTACCTACTAAGATGATAATGAAAATTTGTACCTACTAAACAATTACTTTTACCTATTAAACCAATTATTGTTCGAGCACCTGTACTCAGGGGCGGATTAAGGTGGGGGCTAGGAGGGTCTGCAGCCCCCGGCCCCTAGCAGGCACGGGCCCCGCAGGCACTTCTGTGAAAATGTCAGGAACAAAATTTGAATTTCCTTTAAATAGTGTTTCTTTTTATTTATGTCCCTTTTATGTACGATGCAAATCGTACCCATCTCGTGATAGTTGTATACACTAACCAACAATCCAGAAACCTTCGATAAGCAAAGCTAATACAATCATATTAGCAGCTATCCAAACCAAAAAAAAATACCAGAAAACAATGTTTCTTCTACATACTAGACGTTGTCATAAGCAACGATTAGTAGGTGTTGTTTTTGTTGATGTGAAAGCTTTGTTGATTTTTTTTTTTTTTGTTTTTGCATAACGTAAAAGAAAAATTAACAGTAATGCGTAAAAATTAATATTTTGATTATTAAAAGATCCGAGCTAAATGATCTGTCCTTAAGTAGGCTCCGTATGGATTTTAGCCCCAGGCCCCGCTATGAGTTAATCCTGCGCTGCTTGTACTGTAAATATCACAACTTGTTTTGGTAGGGCACTATGTAAAAGGGTAAGGCTTGGCATGCTTCGGGACGGTACAGAAGACGTAGTGTCCGCCGTCTATTGCTTGGCAACGAGCAATATAAATTTTGGTCGGCAATCTCTGATTGCTAATACATGTAACATAGTTAGTCTAGTTGTAGTAATATTAGTTTTTAATATTCAATTTAACTCGCTTGACTGCCACATCGGCTTCGGCTGATAATTCACCACCTGACGTAGCAATTCTTATTATTTGGTTGGTTACCACATCAGCTTCGCCTGTTAGTTTACCATCCGACCAGATAGTATTTATTTGCTTGGTTACCACATCGGCTTCGGCTGATTGTTTGCAATCCGAAATACTAATATGCGTTGGTACTTGCTTCTTTACCACATCAGCTTTGGCTGGTAGTTTCCCATCCAACAAAGAAGTACTTATTCCGTCAAGCTCCTCTTGAACGACAATTTATTTTTATAAATAATATTCTTTCGTTTTTATAAAATCGACACACGTGGTCGAGCTCTGCCCTAACGCCATCGTTGGTGCCTGCGGCGAGGAATAATACCGATACCCACCGAAAATACAAAAACACATAAGCACCAAGCATATCCGAACGAACCCGAGCTCATCATCACCGAACATAGCCGACTACCAAACATACACGAACTCATAAATACCGAACGTATCCGAATAAGCCCGAGTTTATCAATTCGAACATAGCAAAGTATATAAATATCGCGCATATCCGAACATAGCGGAGCGCATAAATACCGTGCATATCCAAACGACCCGAGGTCATCATCACCGAACATAGCCGACTACCAACCATACCAGAGTTCATAAGTACCCAAACTAGCCCGAAAATGCCGAATCAAACGATAGTGAAGAAATATATTTGAAGAATTATTATTATTGTAGTAAAAGAAGAGGAAGATTAAAGAAGATTAAAGAAATACATTGGAAGAATAATTGTTGTTGTATTATAAGAAAAGACGAATATTTATATACTGAAATAAACCACTTACATATATCATCATATTTTATGGTTAATAAAATCAGTGAAATCTAAATATTGAAAATCATCGTCTCTTATTTGCGAAGGCTCAAGGGTCCTTCGTTTGATCCTAGAGCGGCTGAGCAATACCTCAGCCTACAATAAAAACCCCGTTACATATTAAAAAGTCTTTATAAAAAAATATTGTGTCTATCAGCAAAAAAAGTTGTTCTTTTATTATATACTCAATTTTTCTTTTACTTTTCTTATCTTTTCTGATGGTTTATGCAATGGTCTCTGTTAGTTTTTTTTTTTTTTAACTAAACCAACGCTCAGGGGATGCCCCCTTTAAATGCGAAAGCATTGCGTTAATTCGGAAGACGGGTGATAGTTAGTAGGAGGGTGGAAAGATGGAGTAGTGACGGTGAAGATTTGCTTTAAAAAGTTTAAAGATCGACTGATTGGGAGCCGTTGTTCTATACTATTCACAACAATTGCCTGACAAAACTTAGTATTTAAAAATTTGAAAACTGAAAAAATCTTTTCTATATTATCGAATAATGGTTTGAGTCTTTGCTTCATGTTGATTTTAGGAAATTGCTGAATTAAACCAGGTATTAATTCAATTAAAAAAAAAAAATTATTTAATATAAAATTAAATTATTTATTTAATAATAAATTATAAATTTATTATTATATATAAAAAATTTTTATTAAAAATATTTATTAATTTTATTCCAATGCTATTTTCTCAATATTTAAGACAAAAAAACGTTAAAGTATTATATAGTATACTTTTCTAAAAATTTGTTATTTTATTTGATAAATTCGTAAGGAATTTGTACATAAAAATAAAAAAATTTAATAAATTGAATAGGGGTGCTGAAATCATAGTGCACCTGATTCTCCAAAATGTCTCGAGACGCTGCTGGTAGCTAATAATGTTGAAGGCACTATCTAAGCATTTCCGTAAGTATATAAATAAAATCAAAAAAGTGTCAAGAACTGTACAGTGATATATAAAAGTGCATCTTCACATCATCTCACTTGATCCCAGCAGCACATTAAAAAAACATAAATTTACAGCCAGCAGCTGCTGGTAGAACAACATCTCAACACTGCTGAATAATCATACGTATAGCCACTCAGATCGTATAGTCAGTCAGTCCGTTTGTCACTCAGTCACTTTAATCTTCTGTCCAAGATCTTCTGTTGCAATTGAATCCTCACTGCATTGCTTTTCTCATAATTTGGAAACTACGTTTTGTGATACATAATTTGCAGTTATAAAAAACAAAAAAAAAATACTAACCAAGAGTTAAACTAGAATTTAACTGATGTCGCGAGTCTGAGAGTTCGCTTTACTTACCTCCAAATCCACTATAAAAATCTAACGCACTGCGTTATAGCATCCACCAACTTCTAATGATACCATGTTCCCCGGGCAAATGGGGCGAAATCGTTATTAGCACGCAAGGCGGTAATTTTCTTGGCTAATCATGTGTTGTCGACTACTGCGTTTGTGAATTGAGACACTGCCACAACTAGACCTGCAACAACTGCCACCACAAGCTAGAGGCAACACTTAAATTGGCCATATAAAAGCTGAGTTTATTCAAATGGTTAATTAGAAAAATTTCAATGCTGCCGGTTAAATGTGTGTCTGTGGAATTTTAATTAATATTATGATGAGCCTGAAAATTATCATTTAAATGTTGATATTTATTTTGCTACCACAAAGACAACTGTTAATAAATGCACAACTATGAAATATGAAAACTGTTGCATTAACAGACACGTGCATATTTGTTTAAATAAGAGAGAATAATATTGCACTTAAATAATCTCTTCAAAATGCAACTCAAGAAGCCAAATCAATGGCAAAAAACACATTTGGACAAGAAAAATACCCACGATCTAAAGAAATATTCTCTAAAGAAGGAATATATAAAAAAATTTGTCCTACTGGTAATAGAGTTTCTGTAATCAGCTGTTGAAGTTGTTACTTTCAGCTGATTTCTTTCCAATTAAGCACTTGCTTATAAGATAGGTGGAAGAAGTATGTAAAAAGATTTTAGCACAGAAAACAACCCAGCAAACATTCTGAGTCTTTTATGATTCTTTTAAGACTCATATTTACGACCTTAGCGCTCATAATGAGATGTAAGGGAACACTTTTTGAGTCAACATTTTTTTTATTTATCAGTAAGACGGAAGACTCCAAAATATGTGCATATTAAAAGTCAAAATTACGAAATCAAAGACTGTAGGCAGCACTGTAGAACTCATCTGGTTGCGAATGGTATTTCTTAGAAATATGGAGAGTAGTCTAACCAAATTTTTGCACCAGTTGTTATACTCTGAGTATAATAATGATTTAACAAAATTATATTGACAAAAATATGTCAAGACAGCATTTTTAAAGGGGAGCTTGTACAGCGAAGCTTACTTAGGTTTTATGAAACTATGACAAAATTACTCCTAGTACCCGAAATCTAGTAGGTGCTGTCATTTTTATAAGCTTTTATAGTTAAATAAGCTTCGTTCGTATGCATGTATGTATGTATGTATGTCCGCAAATCTTGCAAGCAATTTTTCGACAGCTTGTGGGTCTCCGATTCAGCTAAAATTTAGCATACATGTGTTAGCCCGGTGACAATGCAATATTATGAAAAAAAAATTGCCACACCCCTTTTTACCGCCCACAAATCAATAAAAATTCTATATCTCCAAAACTACTAAGCCGATTCAGATGAAATATTGGTAGTAAATTTCCTTCAAGTAGAAAATGGGATTTAAGAAAAAAATTTCACCACACCTCCTTTTGCCGCCCACAAATTCATATATCACCAAAACTACCGGGCTGTTTCAGCTAAAATTTTGGCAGTAAATGTCCTTCAAGTATTGCATGGGATAGAAAAAACATGTTGCCACACCTCCTATTCCCGCCCACAAATCAATAAAAAGGCTATATCATAATAAATTATACAATGCAATAAAAAATATAAATGGTATAAATAATGTTAATATGTACTGTTATTGTTAATGGTCTAAAAATTTAAATGCTATATGTAAGGCTTTCAAAATAAAAGATGTTCATAATAAACCTTTAAGACTAAAAAGTAAAAATGAAAGAATATATAAAAAAACTTTTTAAAAAATAAGCTTTTATTTAAAACCAAAACGTGAACTTAAAAGAACAAAATAAATTTCAGTGACATTTGCCATATATGTATATAGTAGGTATATTCTAGATTTAGAAGAACCTCTCCCTTGGTTACCCATCATCATAATAAAAGCGTACGTAAATAAATAAGTTCTAGGGATGTATATAAATTTAGAAACTTTCAAAATGTAAAATACATTTAAATTTTTAAAGTTTAAGGCACTGATATTGTGCAGTAAGCCTATATAATATATCGCGGTTTATATACAGATAAGCCTACTAAAAGATTCAATTCCACTGATATTGTGTAGTAAGCTTGTATATTTTACATTTTGAAAATTATTAAAATTTATATTTATTTAAATTTATATACGTCCCTAGAACTTACCTATTTACGCTTTTATTATGATGATGGGTAACTAAAGGAGAGGTTCCTCTGAATTTGAAATATACCTACTATATACATATATGACAAATGTCACTGAAATTTATTTTTTCTTTTTAGTTCACGTTTTGGTTTTAAATAAAAGCTTATTTTTTAAAAATTTTTATTTATATAATTTTTTTTATACATTTATTCTGCTTAATAATATTTTTTGACATAAGTAATTTATTTCTTTTAGACGATATTAATAAATTCTAAGCTAGATATTAAGAGGATACAGGCTTCCCACTAGATCAAAATTTTGTACACAAGTAAATTTCAAAAAAAAAAGGGTAAAGATATATAGAGTTTCCTCAACATTGCTGTTTATGTTTTTTTCTGTTATTTATCTGGTTTGCTTCTAACTCTACTTTTACCCATACTGTACAGTAAAGTTTTTATAGAGTAACAAGCTTATACTACTCCATTGTTATGTCTTTAACCAGACTTAATAATCTCAATTTAGTTCTCACAACTGTCACAAATCGGCTACAAAGTATCTTTACCAACAACCAACAAAAGAGTCGTCGTGCTGTCCATAATAAGCTCCTTCATCTTCACATTCACCAATGACGAACATGCAACTTAACTACCAACATGCCAGTTTTAAGGATGATAATGAATATCATGTTACCGATAACATCGACTGGGGTGACAACAATTAAAATCAGTGAAGCTCATTGAGCATTCAAAATATTTGCCAGGATAAAAAACCTAAGGGAACAAAATCGAAATCGTATCAAATCGAATCAGCTCGTAGCTCACACAGCGCACATTGAATGGCTAAACAAGATTTTCCCATTACCTGACAGCGTAGCAGTCAGTAACCACTAACTGGGTCCTAAGTGCGGTGTGCGTGTAACTGCGGTTAACTGTTGACGCAATTTTTGCGCCAACTTGTTATCGATGCGCTTGCGCACATTTTTGCGTACTGAGCTGCATACGTCCGGCCGTTGCGGCATAATGTTGTTGAATACACATAACCTTGCCTAGGACGCTGTTGTTGCTGTCGAGATTGTTGCCACTGATAAGCCTGGTTCAAGTCCAGGACTTTGCCGGTGGTGCGCTTCATGCGGTCGCTTGGTCGGTCACTTAAAGCCAATATCGTTGTTGTTGCAGTCCAAACATCAATGTGCTGTTTTGCTTCACGCTCTGAGCTCTTTTCTATGTATGGCACAAGCGACACTCTTGCCAGGACGGACGGTATTTTTGCGTTATCGCTGCCAAATCTTACGCCGATGGCGCAGCACCGAACAAAGACAGGCTTAGTTTAGATGGTAAGGTAGGCTTGGTTGACCATCTAATATAAGAGCGCGGCTTATATTAGCGCTGCTTCGATGCAGTTTATCTATGAGCGTAGCTTTCTAATCTATTAAATGCATAAAATTGTATCTGTATCTTAGTCCTGCAGCTGGTTAATATTTTTTTTTTTTGTTTTGCTGATTCAAGACAGCATTGAACTCTTGCCAATAGATAAGAGTAGCTGTCGAAACTCGGTGGACACAAAGATTGACATGAATTTGCAATTTGTAGTTTATTGTCAAGATAGAATCAGAAATAACAATATAAAACAAAATAAATCAAAGGTTTGAGTCATTAATATTTAGCTCTTCAAGAGAATGAAAGTGCGTAAGTCTGTAAAATCAATCAACTTAATTTTATTAAAGATTAACATGTAAGTAAGAAGCTAAGTGACTTGAAATAAATCATAGAATTTTACCCTAGAACCTTGCATCAAAAAATAGTGCCTTGCATCAAAATTCTTTTACTTTAAAAAGAAAAAGAAAAACAGGAAAAAATATTAAAATTAAGCTGTTGAGATAAAAATCCTCAATACTTTAGGGTAGGGGTGGGCACAAATCTTACTCGTGCTGCGACTGCGTGTAAACAGCGAGCAAGCAGCGTGCGAAATCAGTTGCTGGATAGATTCGGAGGTGAATCGGATTGCGGAACTGAAAATTGTTAAAGATCGAGAGCACACTTGAGAATGTGTTAGTGCAGCAAAATATCCCAGTGGCGAACGAATGCATCCGTCTTCGAAGACTACTTTCAAGACAGCAGTCAGTCTTCGAGGACAGATCGCTCAAATCCTATAGCTGTGCTCGAAGACCATATTAAACAAATTAGCCAAACGACTTGCAAAACAAATGTGTGTCATCTGTTCGCAGACATACATGTCATGCTAAGTGTCAGCATTCTTTCGAAATTGCTGCTCTTTTTGTACGATTTTTCTCCTTCGTGTTCTCTCTTATTTCGCTCTAGCTCTCGAAAGGGGTTACAAGACAATTTTATCTTACATGTTTCAAGACGGCTCTGATACATGTCTTGCTAAGTGTCCGCATTCGTTTCAAGTTACTGCTTTTTTGTACGATTTTTCTTGTTCTCTCCCACAAATTTTCTACGTTTTGTGTTATTACTGAATTCATAGCGACATGACCAGCAGGGTTGTATTTTTCAGTACAATTGTACATTTTCAGTACAATTTTATTATAAAAAGTACGTAAGTACCCCGAAGACATTTTAGTACATTTTCACAAACTTGATCTTCGTCATATCGACATTCTTTATTTTTTTAATTTCATGAAGTTTTCAGTGCCTTTTTGTACATTTTTGCAACCATGTTTACAACACATCCAAACGCCTTGTCACCACCACCCTGACCAACATTTTCAAAATTGTACAGGGGGTTTTATCAATTTCACATTCTTTAGCAAATGTTGAAAGAATATTTCCGATCAAAATTCAATCAAAACAATGTGCAGAATTCGTCTGCTTGTTGATTCAGTTTCTTCATATATTAAAACAAATGATTTGCTAAAAGCCATTGGGCAATGTTGCAATAACCTAAATATTAAAAGTGATATGTATTTTGAAAATATGTCTGTTGAAGAATAGGAATTAAATTTTAAAATGTGAATGTACACTACTATACCCTTGTTCTAAAATAAAAGTTCATTCACACTGTGAACCGCACTTAACTGTCCGATTCGAAAATTTTTTTTAGTAGTTCGCCACATGTGTCTATGAAAAGGCTGACAAATATCAGCGTCTCTCAATGACATTTGGTAAAGTGACAGTGTTTTTTTACAAAAACTTTTTTCGTGTCTTCGATTTTTACGATTAAACAAAAAATTGAGCAACGAGTTTGTATCAAATTTCAGTGCATATTTTTAAAGCTTAGATATTTGAGAATATCGTCCTAAAAAGATTTTTTGAAATTCGAAATACTTTAGGAGATATGGCATATTTTGTCCAGCAATGTTTTCGCCAAAATGAACTACTTTTTGAATGCAACGGTTTGAAGCAACCACCGAATTTCGATCAACGCGTTCTTTAGTAGGTAACAACTTGTTTGTATACGAATTTTAAAAATAAATTAATACGCATTTTGGAGCTTAGGTATTCGAATGTTGGCAGCGTTTAATTCACTTTGAATTGAGTTATAAACCGGACCCGGACAGTTTTGAAAAGTACAATTTTGATAAAAATTTTTTTTTGTGCTAAGACAATGGATAGAAAAAGTAATAGAAATAAAAATTAAAGAAAAACTGGAAGCAATCGAAAAACTCGTCCCTTGAAACGTCAGTTTCGTGGTAACTAACACGGAAAAGGTGAGGACACCGAATTGCATCGTCAAAAAAATTTAAAAATAATGAAAACAAAACGGATAATTGCATTTTGGAGTTTTATACAGTTTTCTCGGCGATTGCTAATCGGTGATATGTGCCAAATGTGAAGGAAAAATCGAGTTTAAAAAAGCATCGCCATATGGAATTGGCTTCAAAATTAATGTTCACTGCGCTTGCCCGACCACAACATACATTTTTTGTCGTCTTTGGTTGGCAAATCATATTTGATGAACCGGCGCTTGATTTTTGCCATAAGGCTTTTAGGCATTGGACCAAAAGGCATTAACACGTTTTGTGGCCTTATGGATATCGGCAGAGGTGTGGGTAACTCATTATACTACACTGCCCTGGAGAACTTTCATACAGCTGCAAGCGCTATCTATGGACACACTCTTTCAAAAGCCGCGAAAGAAGAGAAAGATGCCATGGTCACAGCCGATCCACAGTGCGACCCAACAATGTTTACTGCATCAGGTGATGGCACTTGGAAAAAACGTGGATTTTCTTCACTATACGGCGCTACAACATTGATCGGCAAATACAGTAAAAAAATAGTCGACTCTGTTGTAAAGTCCAGCGTATGCAACAGTGGCAAGTGTTGGGAAGCTAAGAAAGAAGAAGACCCACTGGCATATGAAATTTGGATTGAAGACCACGAAGAGGAATGCCGTGCCAACCATCAAGGAAATTCTGGGAAGATGGAGGTGGATGCGATAAAGGAAATGTTCGCCATATCAGTCCAAAAGCATGGCGTAAAATACTGCAAGTATATCTCAAAAACATTCAAAGCTATAATAAACGACAATCCGTACGATGGCGACCCAATCCTCGAAAAAAAAAGAATGTACATCGCAAGTGCAAAAAAGAATGGCACCAGACTCCGCAAGGCCAAAAAAGAGAACAGAGGCATTGGCAGCAAGGGTGCAGGTAAGCTCACAGATAAAGTCATCTCTGAACGAACTAACAACCTATTATGGCCTTGCTATTCGTCGTCATCCAGAGTGGGTTGCTGACATAAAGAAGGCTGTTTGGGCAACGTTTTTGCACGAAATCACGACAGATGAAGCTCCACAGCACCAAAACTGTCCGACCGGTGCGTCGAACTGGTGCGTCTGGCAAAAAGCGGTAGCAGAAGGGACAATCGACATGTACCACTAAATCAGAGAGTCCAGGAATCAATCAAACCTATTAACGAAGCACTGTCAGCCTATGATTTGTTGAACAGATGCCTTGGCTTCGAAACTCAAGACAGCAACGAATCTTTCAACGCAGTGCTGTGGTCATTCGCACCGAAGCATATGCACACCGGCGCACGCACTATTGAGATTGCCAATTATCAAATAATACAATTGATATACAATAATACAATAATAATATAACAAATACAATAATATAACAAATAATAAGCCTAATGGGCATCCCGATTGGCAACGACACATATGATTTCGCCATGTCTCGGAACGAAGAACGTTTAAAAAGGTTCGAAGCCAGAGCTCTGACCGCATCAAAAGAAGGTAGAACTGCCCGAAGAGCACAAAGAGCCGCTGAGTCCTAATTTTTTGAAGAAGAGGAAGGAATTCTTTATGGGGCTGGCATTGCAGATTGATATATGTAAGTATTTCATAAAAAAAAAATTTTTATTGGATAAAATTTTCTTTGAGTTTTTTCAAAATCACGTTTTTGATCTTCGAAGTCACTTTTCTCCAGTTCTACTAAACTGATTTTCATGAATCCAAGTGCAATCGACGCCAAATTGTCGAATTTCTAAAACTGCATGCTCAAATATATAATTTCATTTTTGTTGCAAAAAAAGAACTTCAAACTTAACGTTTTTCGAGCTTGCGGCCCAGATTGCGCCCGTAGTTCTTAACCGATTTTGATGAAACAAAGTTTTCCGGTCCCTACCTCAATCACAGTTTTAAGCAATTTTTTACTATTTTTTTTACTCTAAACTACAACAAAAAAGACCCAATATCGGTTTTTCATTTTTCAATGACCGCCATTTTGTAAAAAATAATCGCAAAATTATGGTTGAGGTAGGTCCTAGAATTACATTTGGATTGCATCTAACGCCGTTTACTGTTTCCATTTCAGATGATCCGAAGTCGAGTTATCCGGGCCGCAAGCAGAAAACTTTTTTTCGACGTCTAACCTTTTGAAGGCCGACAACTTTTTGAACAGCCCTTGTACAAAAAAATTTTTGAAAAATTTTTCAAAAAAAAAATTTTTATTTAATTTAGTATGTTCTTAATACAATAAAAAAAAAAGAATTTAAATAACTCTTTGCGATTTCAAACGAGAAGTTTTTCAAAATGCTCCAAATACAGCCTTCCAACAAGGAATACTCCCTTAAATATAACATTTTAAGTTGTTCGCCTTACGTGGAATATGCCATCATTTTTTGATATGTATTTTCTGTATTATACAATTTTTTCAAAAAACAAAGAAAAATAAAACCATTCGGATATTTTCTAAAAGGACTGGGATCCTTTTAGCTGCACATTGCATAAAAAGTTTCAACCATTTCTTTGATAATATTTACATCATCATTTTAGTCATATTCTAAGAATCATAATTTGAGTTCAAAAACTCAGTCCTTATGTTTTTGACACACCGCTTTGATCATGATACGTATATCGAAGACACTCTGTGCTCCCAATGAAGGCATTAAAAAATTTAAAGATGTCTTTTAGTAAAACTATGCGTTGTCATTAAAAAAACAATGACAACATTTTAACACTTCATGCTGAAAGCTGAAAAGTAAAAAAGTGTCAAAGAATAACATTAATATTTGCACCTCTACAATAGCAACACACAACAAATACAATCAAAACATATTCCAAATCGAGAACATAAAAATAAACAAAATTTATGAGGCCACAAAAGACCAAAACGACTAAACCAAACATTGAGATAAGAAAACAAAACACATGAAAGAGTGTGTATAGTGCAAACACTGGACCTTTATTGGAAGTTAAAGAAGCATGAGTGGAATTCATGTAAAGAGCACCCAAACAACAAATTGATAGCATGACAAAAGGACACTTCGAAAAAGGAAAACAACAACAACAGAAAAAAACAATTAGAAAGACAAAACAGCTGAAAACGAAAGAAGAAAAGAACACTTGTTGTCACAAAAACGCAAAAAAGATCCTTTTTTTTCTCAAACTGAGCCTAAGACACTCAAGTGGCAAAATCAAGCAGTGCGAACAAAAGAATAGGAAAAAGAAAACAAATCCAATCAAATTAAATCAAATCAAGTGAGTGAAGTGTTAGGACGACGAAGGATGACTGCTTGTGACAAGTGGACAAGGGGACAAGAGCAAAACACTTGACGCAATTGGGACAGGCTGGAAATTAAAAGCAGCAAAATAATTTCAAATCAACAATCAGTCATGCAAGGATCAAAAAGTCAAAATTTTACTGGGCTCAGAATAAAAAAGAATGACTGCTAATAATAGGGCAGACATTTCAGGCTTACGCAGAGTACCTGTTGGTAAAAAGTAAATGAAAAATATGCAACAATATATATGAAGTTTGTCAAGCCTGCCAACACTATTAATCTTTCACAAAAAAAAAGGCGGCAAAATCTATAAGATACCAATACAAAAGCATAGCAAGAGGAGCGAGCAGCACTCGCGCAAGATTCAGCTCAGGATTAACACTGACTGCAGAGTCAAACGCTGGCAAATGTATGTCGAATCGATAAATGACACAATTTTCACAAATGTCCTCAAAAACACAAGTTGTGCTAGGACAATAGATACTTATCCGTACTCACCCTCAAGATATGTTTTGTCATTACTTCTATGCAGCTATTTTCTTCAGGCTCTTTGTTTAGCGCTCTCGCTTTCGTGTGACCCGATGCGACTTTTGGACACTAATGATCAGTTCAGGCAGTTGGAGAAGAAAAAAACAAGAACAAAAAGTAGGCGATGTGATTTCCAGAGAACCCTATAATTTTCATTTGGTTATGGTTTAGACTGTGTTTTTTTTTTCCTTATAAATTTTTTAAGATCTACTTATTTTTTTCATTGTGATTTTTATGCATCCATTGTTGTCAGGATTTTTGACTTCCTGAGGGTCTATTGATGCCGTTAATGACTGTCATTAATTTTGAAAAATTTCATGAGTTTAAGCAAAAAATTTTAATTTGATGTCGCTTAAGACGACAAAAGAGCACAAATCAAGGGAAAAACTTGACGCCAGCAAGATGACGGTACTATTTTCTTATTATTTTGGAATATAATACAAATATTGTAAGAATTCTTCGAGCGGATACTAGCACCAGCGAAGTTAAAATAATTTTTTAAACTGTGTTTCTTTATTATTTTTACTCTCGAAATTTTTTTAATCTCGAAACAATTTTTGTATAATAATAACTATTTAATATTGTTCAAGTTATATAATTTTCTGTATGTAACTTCTTTAAAAAATTTTATTACGAAAAGTTGAACCCGTTTCAGAGCGAGCCTTAAGAAGACTTTAATAAAATTTTGCATGACTCACTTCAATCATTGTGTTCTTTTAAACAAAGGGTGCACGTTCTGCCTTTGTCTGAGTTACTTGTTTCATTGGCCTTTCACATCGTGTACAATGCAGTAGGACTCCTTTTTTACTCCTTAAAACATTTATCTGCTTAAAGCTTTTCAATTTTCACAATATATTAATTATTTGCCATTTTTTGTGATAGTTTTGCTTCTTGTTTACTTTTTGCTGAAATACAGACAAACAGGAGCGGTTTTATGCCAAGCAGCTCAAGGCATCTCAACTAAAACCTTAAACTAGTAAGGATGGAGCTTCGGCAGGGTACCCAAGCTAAAATACCCCTCCTATTCGAAGTCTTTAGCCACGACATACACGATGACATTCAGTTTTATATATTAACGAAAGTTTTCCTATTGTGATGACGTCACTTTGTGTGGGAGGTAGGCGTGGTTTTGTTCTGATTTTGCCATATATCATACAGATGGTTTATATTAATTATCAAAGCTTAAGTGCAAAATTTTAAAACATTTCTTTAATTTTTACAGATTTTTAAGAGATTTTACGAGATTTAAATAAAGCCAATTTGTATGGGAGGTAGGCCTGATTTTCATTTGATTTTGCCAAATATCATACTGATGGTCTTTATTATATATCAAAACTTATGTGCAAAACTTCAAGACCTTCCCGTAATTTTTGTGGATTTTTAAGAGATTTTACGTTTAAAATAAAGCCACTTTGTATGGGAAATGGGCGTGGTTTTCATCCGATTTTGCCATATATCATAGAGATGGTTTATATTAAATATCAAAGCTTATGTGCAAAATTTTAAGACATTTCTTTTATTTTTGCAGATTTTTAAGAGCTTTTACGTTTAATTATAAACGTAAAATTATAAATTATATTACGCCAGTTTGTATGGGAGGTAGGCGTGGTTTTCATCCGATTTTTCCAAATTTCATAGCCAGGATTAAGATTGAAGAGCAAAGCTAACTTGCCAAATTTTTGTGGATTTTAAAGACATTTTACCGTTAATATAAAGTCACTTTGTATGGGAGGTAGGCGTGGTTTCCATCTGATTTGGCAAATTTTCGAACTTGATCTTCCTTTTTTAAAAGTAATCTTATATTTTATATTTCATCGCGATAGCTTTAACATTGCGGCTGTCGACAGACGGACAGACAGACGGACACACGGAAATCGACTCAGGAGGAGATGCTGATCAAAAATATATGTGTTTTTCTATACCTGCCAGGCCTCCTTCTTGGCGTTACAAACGGAATGACAAAGTTAATGTACCCCTTACGCAGTATGCGTTTGGGTATAAAAAGTGTTTTTAAAAACTGAATCTATATAAAAATCTAATGGTGCCCGTATGTTATTCCATCACTTCTGAACCGTTCCAATGGTGTTGTTCAAATTTTCAGGGTGTATTTGGCCAGTCAAGGCTCGGGTTTTAAGTTTACTTATTTGTACATCATCGAATGAGCGGTTGTCGAGATATTGCAAAAATGGTGAATCCCCTTTCGCCCATACAAACTCTCATATAAAATCGCCAAAAATCAGTTTTTCGTGGAAGTAAAAGCCACAGCACATTAAGGTGCGGTAGTTGATTTTATTTATATTAGGTGTACATTTTGGACAAACCGATGCATAGCCGTTGGTTGATGGATAGCATAATGACGTCGTAATGATATTTTACAGTAATTTTCTAGAAATTTAGGTGTTGTGATGTTTATCTAATAGAAAACTTGGACGGGCATTGAACAAGAAGGTTAGGCTCTGTCCATATAAGCCAAAGTTGTGATATCGAATTGCTTTAGAAGTAAAAAGCACATGACATTTAAACTCAGAATGGAGTTACTATTTGGTGATGTCCTGCTACCGGGAAACTGGGACGGGCACTGGACAATGAGCGTGGTGTCAATCAAAGGGTCAAATAAAAGTTTTTAATATATTTATTATCTTCCAATATAGTTGCCAGGTGTAGCAAAACACACCTGGTATAAGCTATTTATTTTTAAAAATCAAAATTTATACGTTTTCGTAATATCAAATTTTAAGTTTTTTTATAACTACCCAAGAGAAAATGGAATGCCTGATCAGGCTGGAATTCACTGACAGGAATTCTGACAGGAATTCTGACAGGCATGACAGAGGTTTGAGCATTCCTTAAAAGCAGCAGAAAAACAAAAACTGTCGACTATAATTCATATCTTTCCCGAATTGGTCCCGACAGGGCTCAAATATATCAGCTGGTTCTATTATTTTTTTACCTCAACATTTCTTCTAAGCACACCTAACCCCTTTCAGCCACACTTCTGTGGGTATCCATTCAAAAAGCATAAAAACTGTCGATTAAAGTTCATATATACCTTTCAACATTTTTTTCTGAACACACCTAACCTCTTATACTAATAAGTATAATTTTTTTAGTACAGCCAACTTTTTTATTTTTTAAGATATGTTTATGTTTTTGGTGTCATTGAAAAGAAAATTAAATAGATAACAAAATTGGTCTTAAAAAAAATTTAATTTATTACGCGAAATTCTGAGAAAATTGCACTCAAAATTGAAATTTGGTAGTTTCAATCAATTGATTTCATCTTCACACGATCACAGCTCGGTAACGGTTAAGTTGGTGGGGTTTGTTGATAAACCATTAGAAAGGTGATTTTATTGCCTTTGCAAAGAGCTGTAAAAATAAGTTTAATGTAAGTTAGATTTTTCTGCTAGAAACAAGAACGTAAACCAAAGTAGTGAAATTTTAATTAACCCCGTAGCTCCTAAGAATGTGAAAAGCTACCCCCCCCCCTCCCCCCCCATACGATTTTGTGCTCAGCTCGATATAATCTTTCAGCTCCGTAAATAGTTGCACTCAATTTCGGGACACCCTGTATATGATTGTATGCACTAATATCACTGTTACAAGCTCATGAATTTTCAACTTCCCAATATAAGTATCAAAATTTTTAAAAATAAATTTACTTACACAAAAATTTTTTCGCAGCACAACAAAAACTACAGAAACACACATCGTCGCAATCACGTTCTGTGTTGAAATGTCATATTTGTAGGGATGGATCGATATCGATTATCGATTATTATCGATATTTGCATAAAATTAAGCTTATTTTGATTTAATAGTGTTGCTAATTTACGAAAAAAGTAGGGGTGACATATACCAACCATGACGAATGATCCCCCTTCTACTCTACTATTATTTTCTGCGTTTCAACATTTTTTCTGAACACACTTACCCCCTTAACCTTCTGGGTATCCCTATACAATGGGTATCCCTATACAAAAAGCACAAGAACTGTCGATTATACTTCATATCTCTCCAGAAGTTACCCCTGGAGGGGTCAAATATATGAACTAGTCCTATTATTTTTTTCCTTGCAATATTTCTTCTGCACTCAGCTACTTCCTATCTGCTACCCTTCTGGGAGTCCCAATACAGGAAACACAAAAACTGTCGATTCCAGTTAATACCTCTCCCAACTTGATCCCTAGAGTGGTGAAATATATGAGCGGTCCTATCATTTTTTGGACTTCAACATTTCAACATCTGAACACACCTACCCCCTCCCCCCCCCTGCCACCCTTCTGGGGGTCCCCATAGTTCACATCTCTCCCGTATAGACAACTAGAGAAGTGAAAGTTGTTAACTTAGTAAAAGTTAAAATATCACTTTGTAATTCGTTTTTTTTTTTGCACATTTTTGATTTTACGTATTTTAGAAGCAAAGACAGGAAATTTATTAGATCATAAGATACTAGTGTCCGACCGAATAGTCGGCTTCGGTATTCGGGATATTCGACCGATTTTTTTAACTTTCGGCTTCGGCCTAAATAGCCGAGTATTTTAGCCGAATATTTTTGTTTCGTAATGACTAAAAATTTTTTATAATTCTTAAGTAAAATTTCAGTATAATTCAATGAATTCCGTTCGAAATTCCATTCTTGAAACACTTGTTCGTTTGGTTTTTCTCTTTCTGTTCTTCCATAAGTTGGTTTCTGGTTGGTTGATTGGCTCATTGAAAACTTTATTCAAATGATAAATGCAGTGAGTCCGATCGACATAGGTTGATAAGATCGTACATGTTGAGTGATTTTCACCCTACTGTCGCATAACATTATAAAGCTTTTTAATTTTAACTATTGATTATTTTTATAATTCATATTCTTATTATTGATTCAGGTAATCATTGATTACCTACGTATGTGTAGAATGAAATGTTAAATTTTTTTTTTTTTTTTGTTTGTCTTATGAACTGAATTTGTTTTTGTAGTCGAAAGAAATAAAAAAGCCGAGTAACACTAGAAATTTTCTGCCTGATTTCTGTCAGCATTGAATTTCTGTAGCTTTTCTCGACTAGATCGAAAATCGATTTAAGTCTTTTCTACGTCATCCTGACGTTACTAAATCAATTACAGAAATATTAGAATTCAACAAAATGACATAAATGGAATTCAATCAATTTTATATATAGTCGAAAAAGCTACAGAAATGCAATGCTGACCGAAATCAGGCAGAAAAACTCTTGCGTTTAACTCAAACTTAATATTTGTAGTATTTTTTTTTTTACTAAAATGAATAAATAAGCAAAGCCAGTAATAAATTTTGTCATTTCTTAATACTTGAAAGCATGCATACAGGGCAGGTAGGTCCACAGAATCCGCCCTATACCAGCTGACAAGCAACATCCAGTCAGCACTCGAGAACAAGGAAACTGTACTATGTGCCTTTCTAGACATAGAGGGAGCTTTCGACAACACATCCCACGAGGCCGTGAAAAGGTCGCTGTACAAGAAAGGGGTACACAGTATGCTTAGCGCATGGATTTGCCAAATGCTTAGCACTAGAACTGCAGAAACGAAAGTGGGAACCACCACAATAAGAATCAAAATAATCAAAGGCTGCCCCCAAGGTGGAGTTTTATCCCCACTGCTGTGGAGCCTAGTTGTGGACGAACTCTTATCGAAGCTAACCGATACTGGCATAAAATGCCAAGGCTACGCAGACGATATAGCCCTAATAGCAAGAGGCAAGTTCGAGAATACACTCTGTGACCTAATACAGAGAGGGCTGAAAGTAACAAAGGAATGGTGCACCACAGTGGGGCTTAACATCAACCTAGCAAAAACAACCATAGTACCTTTCACTAACAAGAGAAGCCTGCCAAACCTCAGAACGATGAGAATGGACGGCACTGAGCTCCCTCTCAAAGCAGAAGTAAAGTACCTGGGACTTACACTAGACTCTAAACTTCTCTGGAGAAGACATGCTGAGGAAATTAAAAATAAAGCAACTCGCGCACTAATGGTATGTAAGAACCTGGCAGGGAAAAGCTGGGGCTGTAACCCTACAATTCTTCGCTGGATGTACACCATGATGGTGAGACCAATCCTCACCTACGGAGCAGTAGCATGGGCCAAAAGAACCAAGTTATCAGTAATGAGGAACATGCTTACAAAGGTACAAAGACTTGCCTGCGTATGCATTACAGGAGCTATGAGGACCTGCCCCACAGCAGCATTAGAAGTAATCCTCGACCTAACTCCTCTTCACCTCTTCATAGAGGGAGTAGCAAAGCGAACCCTGATAGGCATTGCAAAAGAGGGAACAGGATTAGGAAAAACTATCAGCAACAAAGAGAAAGAAGTTATCGCAAGGCAGATACCATACATCGATCAACCAAGAGACGATATAGTGAAAAGGTACAACTTCGAAAAACGCTTCGAAATTAAGCTTGGTACCAAGAAGGAGTGGGATAGTGAAATAATATCGCGAGTCACAAAACCACACAGTATAACATGGTACACGGACGGCTCCAAAACACTGGAAGGTATAGGTGCAGGGTATATGGACCAAGAACCAGGCACTCGGTACCTATGGGGACAACACCCAGTATCTTCCAGGCGGAGGTCTTAGCAATACAGCTGTGCGCACAATTTAACATGGACAGGAGTTACAAAGGTCAAGACATAATTGTGATGACGGACAGCCAAGCAGCAATCAAAGCATTAGCTTCCTGTGAAATATCATCAGAAATGACATGGGAATGCCTAACAAAACTGAATGAGCTAGGCAAGAATAACACCGTTACTATACTCTGGGTCCCAGGACATAAAGGAATTCATGGTAACGAAGAAGCTGATGAATTAGCGCGACGAGGCGCAGCCACACACTTTATAGGACCAGAACCATTCTGCGGATTGGGCACACACACTATCAAAGAAGAACTAAGAAGGGAGGAGAGACACAAAAGATCAAACCTCTGGAAAAGCCTCCCAAAGCTAAAACAATCCAAAGTGCTCCTCAAAGATTTTAACTCTCGGAGAGCAAAATTGCACATAAGCTTAGGCAAACCGAATCTAAGAATTCTTACGGGGTTTCTTACAGGACACTGTAAACTGAAATACCACCTGAAGAAATTGGGCATCGAAACCGACAGCAACTGCCGTTTCTGCGAAGAAGCGGAGGAGACTCCAATACACCTACTTACCAACTGTGACGCAGTAGCTCGCAAGCGCAAGGCAACACTGGGGAACTACGAGCTGAGTCAAGAGGAAATCTCATCCATCGAACCGAAAAATATTCTCAAATTCATCAGAGAACTAGGTCTGGATGAGATTCTGTAATCCGTCAAAGAGCGGAGCATCAAGAAGGAGGTACAATAGATCTATATAGGTCGCAGTGCGCATCTCCAAACAAAACATTAACATTAACATTAATACTTGAAAAAATTTTATTAATATTTTGCTTCGGTATTCGGCCGAATATTACCACTTGGCCGAACATTCGGCTTAGACAAAAATTTCACATTCTTTTGGACACTAAAATATACACTTACCGCATGTTTATGTCATCCGAAATGAGCACTCTCGTTCGTGAAACAATACTTTTTGATATGAAAAAATGTATTGCTTATTGTGTCCCATACGAACGAGAATGCTAATTTCGGAATACATAAACATGCGGTTAATCTTTTTTGTGAGCATTTTTAAGCGAATAAAAACCACAACAAAACTTCTACACGAACTATAAATTGACAAAAATATTTCAATCTTACTTGTACCTTAACAATTAATAAAATCAAATTATAAAAAATTTGTATTTGGCATTTTTATGGCATATAGAATGTGTGCTTCAACTTTTTAATGAATAATTGCTTTTAAACGGGGAGAGGTAAGGGGTTCAGCGTAAAAGAACACAGTTTTTGTGAATTTTTTTTAAGACAATGGGTTGAGCAATTTTATTCAAAACTTTTGACCATTATTAAGTATACTTTTAACAATATTCTGTAATTTTTTCATGCGGATTATTGAAAAACATGCCGGTGACAGAGCTTGCCCGAGAACGTCTTAGAAAAATAACAATTTGTGGTGTTCCAATTTGCGGTGTTCACTATATCTCGGTCGGAAAGTTTCTGAAATCAAACACCATTTAAATTTAGTCAAAATATCACCTAATCCCCCACCCAAGTTGTATAACTATTTTTTTTTCATTTAAAAATTTTTGATGGACATCTAAAGTGTCATGCAATAACAATAGAGTTCAGCTACTACAGCTTTATCGCACTTCCTCAGCATTAACCCATCTAAAGCCACTACCCCGTAATCATTGAAAAAAAAATATCAGTGTTATGGATACCCGTGACCACAAACAAGTTAATGTGGGAAAAATTTACCCACCAATAAATGGGTTGGGCTCAGGGACAACACAAGACGTAACAACTAACCATACGTATACATAGATCTAATTACACAACTAATTTTAATCTACTTTTGAGTTGACCTTTTGACAAATTAACATCAAAAACGCTACAATTATTAACAAAGGAACTCATGCGACTTAAAGGAGCAGTAGCCATATAATTTGTTCTACTAAATGGCAAATAAATTAAGTTGTTAGCGTTTCTACTGCTTCTACGGTTAGTGTTAAAATTTATGTGAGAAAGAAGTTCTGGAGAATCGAATACACCTGTTATGAGCTGGTGTAAATATACGATATCTGCCGATTTCCTTCGATCACCTAAAGACTGCATTTTTAATAGTTTTAAACGATCCTCATAAGGAGGAAGGTCTAATATGTCAGTTCCACTTAAGCCCCTTAGAGCAAACTGAACAAAACGTTTTTGGATTCTTTCTATTCGATCAACATGCACATTGTAACTTGGGGACCAAACTTGACTTGCATACTCTAAGTGAGGACGCACGATTGCATAATACAACGTTGTAGTTGTAATCATGCTATTAAATTCTTTGGCCCAGCGTTTTATAAAACCAAGCATTGAAGATTTTTTCAAATATTATCAATATGATTGTTAAACGACAGCTTAGAATCCATGCATATACCTAGGTCTTTGACGGTGTCTACACGACTCAAGGCAGTATCTTTAATCTTATAATCAAAAATACAATTATTCATTTTTCGCGAAAAGGTCATAGTTTGGCATTTATCTGGATTTAAAAACATATTATTTTTAGAACACCAAACTTCAAAGGATTTTAGATCAGACTGGAGTAGATCTGAATTATCTCTAGAATTAATCGTTCTGTATATTTTCATATCATCGGCATAAATAAGCAGATGAGAGTGTTCAATGACGTGAGTTACATCATTGATAGCTAAAATAAACAGAAGAGGACCAAGGTGACTACCCTGAGGAACACCTGATCCAGCAATAAATTCAGAAGACAATGCGCCTCGGAAACGTATTTGATAAGATCGCTCCACCAAATACGATTTAATCCAGTTCACAAAATATTGTGGAAATCCCATTAACTCAAGTTTAAATAATATTAGATTGTGTGGTAGCTTATCAAATGCCTTACTAAAGTCAGTGTAAACACAATCGACCTGGTTACCAGAATCAATAGAATTTAAGCAGAATGTTGTAAAATCGAGAAGATTAGACACAGTGGATCTGCCATTCACAAAACCATGCTGACGAGTTGTTATGACTTCCCCACAATGTCAACTGCTATTTTCCACGAAAAGTTCCGCCATTTTGTGGATGGGAAACCCCCTTAATGTAAAAAAAAAATTGTATTTAACGTTAGGTATTTTGTATGTAGAAAATGTGTACCAAGTTTGAAATGAATCGGTCAAGAACTTTTTAAATGGCAGTGAACACGGACTTTGAAAAAGTAGTTTTGAGAAAAACGCGTTCAAAAGTTTATGAGCTTATGAATCGACGTTCGAGGTACACTTACTTAAAAATTCATATCTCCGTTAGTTTAACTCGGATCGACTTCCAATTTGGGCACAAAATGAGATGTTGAGATGTTGTGCATTTATATAAAAAAATATAAATAAATGGTAAAAAGAAAAGTTGAAAAACTTTACCCCCCTTAAATAATGCACATTGAAGCTCTTGATTTCTGTATAATATATGAAAATTCACACATAGGCTAATTTGCACACACACACACACACACACATACATCCTAAGCAACATAACTACATGCATACATAAGCTAATGACATAATTCTGTCTATTTCAATTTAAATGAATTGACGACGCATTACCGCGATTCATCATCCTTGTGCATGAAGGGGTTGCACAAGAGCTCACAAGGATTTTTCTTTTCCCCCTGCTCAAGGATTCATATAATGAATACGGGTGCTCAGAGCTCAAGCTTGGTGCTATGATGCGTTCACATATTAATTTTGATGTTAAGTATTCGAGCGGCTTTACATCATTTTATATTTTTCATTCATGAGGCCGACATGTTTCATACTATATGCGAAGCATGAATGCAAGAATAGCATCGTGTACTGATATGAGTGCAAAAGGGATGCAGCATGGATTTCACCCCTTTCATAATGTTGATCATTATTTGCGGGGTTGTTTTGATGTGAATTTTGTTGTTGCTGTTATTGTTGTTGTTTTTGTTGTTGACGTCGTTGCTGTATATTTGCTGATGTATTGTTGGCAATTTCAATGACAACATTCATTATGCAAAATATAATGAGCAGCATTACAAGCGAAATATGAGCAAATATGAGGCAGCACAATATAGCAAAAAGAAGAAAAAAAATAAAAATATACACAGAACAACAACAAAAAAAATTAAGCAGCGGAAAGTACTTGCCAAGGACATTATTAATAAATCCACACCCCAATCGAGCCGGTGATTTGGGACAAGCCCCTGAGGTAATTTAGTGAGGTTGTTGCCATTGTTGTTGGTACCATTGTATAGAATGTGATTGCTGAGATTATTCTTGGTATGCACACAAGTGCAGATTAATTTATATGCATGTTTGTAGCTTTGTATATATTCATATATATATATATTAACTATGTATATATTTTTAACGCATGTAATCATTATGATAAAGTTCGAACCTTTAATTCCAAGCTCTATATTAACAGACCGTTCATATTCAAGGGCTGATGAAAATGTTTTTAATAACGAACGACGTTGATTTAATGCCAAATCTTTGCATGACATTTCAAGTGCTCATCCATCAGTCAAACAACCTACTCGTTCGTTTAACAAAAAAACGTCATAGCCAAGAAGGACGGAATGAACGCCATGTTGAAATTGCGTCTTGATATTTTGAAGTGCTGTATTATATTTTGTGACATGAAGTCAGAAAGAGTTCTCCATATTGTAAAGACATAAATTTAGTCTTTAAAGGGGAAAACTACACGGTTAGGAATTCTGGAATATATTTCAATACAAGCTAAGTGTTAAAGTTAAATTTTTAAATAAATCTTGTATTAAATTTTAATACAATTCAATTTACGATATTTTATAATCTTTGGATTGTTTTTGTTTCCAGTTTTGGTTGTTTGCAAAAAATCAATGTGTTCGATATTTCCAAAAATGATAGAGAATCGTGAGCCACCGCCTTAGTTTAGTTAAAACCAATAAATTACGATGCGAAACTTAATTAAATAACTGGAAATGACAAATAAAGTAACTTCAATTACGAAAATGAAAAAAGTGCTATGCACGATCAATCAGATCAGTTGCTGAAAATTAAGGAAAACAAGATTAATTTAATTAAAATATTTATTTACTTATTCACAGCCTTCATTTTGCATAACAAATCATGAACACACCAAAAGTGGCCACCAAAAGTGGCCCAACAAACTAAGAATTGCAACATGGCGGTGTGAGTGGCTTGTTCAAATATCATGTTGAATTTATTTTGTATATTGAAAGACCCAGGTTCAACGATAATAATTAGCATATTTACCTGTGTTGGGTCGTTGCAATACGTTCAAGACAAGGAACTTCTTTTCGAGTGAGTATCGTACAGAGCAAATTGTACGCGTACACTGGTCAACTACGCCGAGAAAAAAGCTTATGTTAAATTGAAAAAACCCTAGTATAATTTATAAGAAGGTTTTGGCAGTTTTCAGCCACTCAAGTACTTTATCAAAACGCCTAAGTTTTACATGTTGATTTGCCAATTTTTATTGGGTGTTAAATTATCCAAGTATTTGGTATAGACTACTTTAAAAAAGATTTAATTTTAAAAATAGAACTTTTTTTCGGGTTTTGGTTTTTTTTTATATTCCTTTTTTTTAAGCTGCCGCCTCTCGTTCTGTGATTTGCTTGAGTGAAATCGGCAACAACACAAATTTTTCTTTTATCAACACCGTTTTTTTCTTAGAAATTAATGACATCTCGGCTCTTCTTGCTGAATGGTGTCTATTATAACAAGAACATTAAATTAAATTAAATATCAAATACAAAAGTTTTACCTTCGCATGCCGATGAGATTCGAACCCACACCAACCGATTCCACTGTGTCTGAAGACACTACGCTACGCATTGAGCCAAACTCCTTCGTTACGTGGAGTGATTTATTCAATATTAATTACAACCTAATATAATGAATATTCTGAAGCTATGCTGCAGCTATCAACAGAATACTGCGACATACTGAATCTGTTAAGCTGTGAATCAAATATTTTTTTTTTTTTTGGTATCGAAGTATGTGCTTTCAAAGCAATGTATTGAACAATAAATTGCTTAGGTGAATTAACGTAGCTGCAGTTATTTCAGCAAACAGTAGCAAGGCTGCTTAAATCAGTTGGTAGAGCGATGGACTTGCACCAAAAGTTCCAGGTTCGATTCCACACGGCGGGCAAAGAAATTTGTCTTTTCTTCTTTTCTTTTCTTTTCTTTTCTTTTCTTTTCTTTTCTTTTCTTTTCTTTTCTTTTCTTTTCTTTTTGTTGATGAAATGTAATAAAATTTACTGGTGTGAATATTAAAGTGTGTTTTTTAATTTACTTTATGTTATTTTTGAATTTGAAAGTGGTTTTATTACAAAAAAAAAAAACCATTAAATTATCAAATCTATCCTTCTCTCGTGTGTCTAATGATGCAGCTGTGTTTTTTTATATCTCAAAACTATCCATCTATGCTAGTTGTTTTTTAATTTTGTATTTTGGTCTTAGGTAAATCAAATATTTTTTTTTTTTGAAGCGAAGCTTTTTACGCCCCGTTCTGTGATTTGCTTGGAGTGAAATCAGAAAAATTTTCGACAGATTTTTTCTTAGAATTTTATATGGTTTCTTTGTTTCTGTGTTTTTTACACCAAGACAATTTAATATAACAAATATAAAAAAACATTCCTTTGCCTGCCGTGGGGAATCGAACCCGTATACCTTTGGTTGGAAGTTATATACTCCATCCATCGTGCCAAACGCCTTATTTATACTAAGTCATTGATTCAGTATTAAGTGCAACTGAAGCTATGTTGCAGTACATACAATAATCTATTAATGTATTTGTGTGGTTTGGGTAGCTGCTTAGCCACTTGCTACAAGTGTTGATTAATAGATTTTTATGGTTTGGATAGCTGCTAAACCACTTGCTACAAGAATCATCACTATTGCCACTTTTCCACAATTGTGGTAAATCTAGCACTTTTTTAGCTCACCACTTTTATCACTTTTATCACTATTTGCATTTTTCCAAAATCTATATATTTATGTAAAAATTATTGCATTATAATTAAAATTTTAGAAATTTTATTGCATATATTTTATTTTTATAGAAATAATATTGCATATATTTTATTTATTATTACATATAATATTTTATTTTAGAACTGTTTTAAGAACATTACATGAGAATTATTTGCAATAAAACTTATTCAGCGTGAAAAAACTTACTTTATGGTATACTTCTTATGATTTGTTTTGCTGTAGGACTTCAGTCGAATTTTTCCTTAAGAAGAAAAATATATTCCAAAGTTTTCAAAATTCACCACTCATTTTACACTCAACCTACCACTATTTAAAATTTGCAAGTGACAGCACTGGTCATCATCCTCAGTTTGCTAGTGAAATCTGTTAACGCCACCAACTGTTAACATAGCTGCAGTTATATATTTAATATTAAATCAACACCAAAACTTAACAGAGATGTTTAGATCGGTGGAAACAGTGTCGACTTATTAATCAGTGGGTCATGGGATCGATCCTCACGATGTGCAAAGTAATATTTTTTTTTTTTTTATGTGAATGCGTTTATGCTGTTGTTGGTACATGATTTTGTTTTGTTTTTGAATAGTGCGAAAAAAATTAACAATTGCCCACAAGTGCGTTGAAATAACAATGACAGTAACATATAAAGCTTCGCTTCTCTCGTGTGTCCAACGACGCACCTGTGTTTTTTTTTTTTGCTTTCGATGAAAGCACAAAGCTTTCAAAGCAATGTATTAAACAATAAATTGCTCATGTGAATAAGCATAAGCTTATAATTCCCATTCAATTCTCTTCACCCAAGCTGACTTAGGTGATTTACCTACAGCTTTTTTTCTCGGTGTACCAATGTGAAAATATGCTTAGGCTAAGAGACGACGTTGGCAGTTGTGTTTAACTATCTTTCTTCACATAATGCCGGAAGATGGCAGTATCTCACGGTTCCCCACTTTCCCCTATTAAAATTAGTTCCAAAATTTCTAACCGTCTAACAATGAATGATGCTGTTTTAGAAAATAGTCAAGCTATTTGTACAAAATCTCAACTGTAGCCCCTAAAGTCATATAAACGTTAATTTCTCAACATCTTGACGTAAATGATCACTTCTGTTCTCAGATTTTAATTCATCATAGAAAATTACTTCAGAAATGAAACCAAGTTAACTGACCACCCTTCACAGGCCCGTAGTAAGGATTTTTCTTGGGATGGGTTTATACCCTATATGAACAAACTAACTTGTTTTTAAAAACAACTAATTAAAAAAATAATTTAAAATAAACTAGTATATGAACTACTTTGAATTATATTAAGGCGGCATCCACTTCAATGCTAAATAGTTTTTATTGTATTATATATGAAGTAATTGAAATACTACTTAAAAACAAGTGGTTGATAAACTACTTTGAATTATATTAAAGCGGCAACTACTCTGATTTTGAGATATTTTAATTGCAAATTTTTATTAGATTACAAGTTTATATATATTTAACCATGTTATTTCATCAAATATTATTAACTTGAGGCTTCACTAACATTTTGTTTCAAAAAGACATACTTTTTTATTTACGACATTGAACTGCAAGACAGACGTGGTAAACACACTTTAAAACTGATAAACTGCCTCAAAACCCTGTGAAACGATTAAAAATTCTTTATTATTTAAGATATTCAAATTACAAACTGGTAGTGTTTAGCAAACATTGCACAATTTGGACTCTGTACGGAAATTGATGCATTGCTTAACCATTCAGCAAACACCTCATCACTTCAGTAGTAAAGACGCACGCTCACATATAAGCGCAGAGTTCCTCCAGCTTCTGGAACTATCACCTGTTGGAAGTAGAAATAGTCCAATGAAGAAAGGAATAATGAAATTATATCAACCATCGCAGCGTACTTCTGTTGCGCTCCTTGCATGTAATTACTATTCCTTTTTTGAATTAACTGGCAATGAAGTTTGGCATGAATCACTTTTGAATTATTTTAAATTCAATTCAATTATTTAAAATCAATCAACACCACAAAGAACGACATTGCACAATTTTCCATTAAAAAACTCTGATCACTTTTAACTTTGTTTACATTTCGCTTTCAGATTTTATATTTCAGAATTTATTTGTGTCGACCTGAGAAATTTAAAATTTTTATGCTTTTAAATTCATCTTTAGTAAGTGAAATATTAAATAGTTTTCAATTGGTTATTTTAAAGTAATTAAAAAAATAATTTAAATTTAACTAATTTAACAAGTAGTTGAAAATATATGCAGACGAAAGTCAATTGACTTATTTAGCGGACATCATCACCATACAAAATATGTTAGTTCGTTTTATGAAAAAAAGTCAGAATTTCAACTTGTTGTGGTTGACAAAAAACTACTTTTAAAGTAGTTGATTTTCCTACAGGGTATGAACAAAAATATATATGTATTGATATCACAGTGAAACAAAATGAAAAAATGAGTCAAAATTCTTATATACCACTATGTAGAGGAGAAGTACTACCCTATTAGAGCAAAACTGTTGAGGGGGGATCATATTTTTTTTTTATTTTTGACACATTTAATTTGGTTCAACAGTAGATTTTTCTGTAACCTTCCTATTTTAAAAACATAGTTGCGCAGGTTTCAATTTTTTTTGTACCCTTCTGCAAAATTTTAGCCAGACCAATTATTGACAAATATTTGAAAACAAGAAATTAAGTAATGGCAACTTTATGAAAAAGAAAGTTTTACTTCAAAGAATTTATAAATTGATGAGATTTAAACAAATGGAAAAACGAAATAGCCATTTCAATCTTTGAAAGGACTTTGACAGAGCTTCTTATGATCAATTGTGTTGTGAAGTGTTTGAACAAAAATGATCGGGAACTGGACCTACAAGCTTTATTTAGCGACTCCGAATGGCTTATGCACTCAATAAGCTATTCATGGCAGTTTTTACTCTCTAAAGTTTGACATTTTGAAAAAACATTCTGTTTCAGATGGGATTTGAACCTTTGTTCTATCGCATATGTAAAACAAAGTGGAAAAAAGCGTTTGCTTCCATCTGCTGCCCTTCATTTTCAACCACTTTAGTTGACTTTTTTTTTTTAAATGTGGATTATTATGATGCAAAGCTTATAGGCTTAAAAACATAGGATTGACACCTTAATTTTTTCTATTTTTACGAATTCGGTGAGCAAACACAAGGTAAAAATGGGTCACTTATTCCGAATCCATTGTCAGAATTTACAAAATTATGCAATTTTTTACAATAGGATTGCCACCCAAATTTTTTAATTTTAACGAATTTAAAATTACGTTTTTTTCTATAGGGCTGCCACCTACATTTTTTTATTTTTACGAATTTTGTGCTGGGGTGAACAGTACCCAAAAATGGGTCACTGAATCCAAAGTCGTTCTCAGAATTTCAAAAATTATGTAATATTTTTACCATTGAGCTGCCACCTAAATTTTAAATATTTTCAAATTCGGCGCTGGGCAAACATAAGCTAAAAATGAGTCGTTGAATCCGAATCCGTCGGCAGAATTTAAAAGTAACGTAATTTTGCCCATAGAGATGCCATCTAAAATAGTTTTCCTTTTACGAATTCCGTACTAGGGCGAACTGTAGCTAAAAATGGGTTACTGAATCTGAATCCGTTATCAGAACTTAAAAATTATGCCATTTCCTTACCTTGCCACCTACATTTTTTTTTCATTTCTACTCATTGGCGAACACTAGGTAAGAATTAATCGCTGAATCCAAACCCTTTATTTGAATTTAAAACTGATGTAGTTCTCTTATTATACGGATCCCAGGTACATTTTTTACATTTACAAATTCGGTGCTGGGGCGAACATTAGGTAAAAATGGGTCACTGAAACCTCATCAGCTGTAATATTTGTTCATAAAGTTGCCACTTAATTTTTATTTTTAATTTTTTATTTTCCAAAAAAGCACCAAAATTCTCAGCAATTTAAAAAAAACACTCTCACAACAGTTCCTATAGACAGACTCAAACTACCCAGCAAACCATAGCTGACGACTTTGTCGAAATTCCGACTAATTCGTAACTATTTCGAGCTGTCTTAAAGAAATCATTACAACTTCGTTACGCAAATGTCGGAACAGTTCCACTTTTTATACGAATTTATATAGAATTTCGTTATGCTACTGTTTGTACGACACATTGAAGTACAAACAGAGTAAAATTTCCTTTCTTTCGAACTGTCAGAACGAAATCGTAACTCTTTCGTAACATTTTCGTGAAGACGCGTTACGAAATCATTTCGATATTTCGTTACGAAGTCATACGATTTTCGTTAGGATTTCGCAACGAAATCGAAAAGATTTCGAAATATTCTTAACGAAATCGTAACAAACATTTCGCAATCTTTCCGTTTTTGGAATCCGATTTCGTTACGAAATCTTAAAGAATATCGTATGAAAGGGTTGGCACGACTTTGTAATGAAATGTCGTAACGATTTCGTAGCAAAAATAATAAAAATTAAATTTTCATGCAATTCTATTTAAAAATAAACTAAATTAAAAGTTTAATTTTCTTCCCAAAAATTTCTTGAAATTTTCCATAATATAGTTCATATTAAACATATGGCATTTACTTCCAAGAAAATATTTATTAAAATTAATATTTATATGTTTTTGCAGATCATGCATAACTCTATTTTAAGCGATATCGGTTAGCATATTGAAGCCTATGTTGGAAATATTAAACAAAAAAAGTAAATACGATGTTATTAGTTGAATTCGCCTTGATTACAAAACAATGAATTGACATTTTGTTAAACTAAATTTAACAGAAGAAGATAGCAATTTGAAGACAGTTTAAGAAAATATTATTAATCAAATTTTGAAGACTGGCAACTCAATATAGACTAGCACATGCGGAGAACAATGAAAAAAAAAATAAAAAAATTTGAAGAGGAAAAAAGTGCTAACGCCACTTGCATTGTCATGTCATCCAAAGAGAAATTGATCATTTTTTTAAGGGACTTATGACAGCGATACACGTGAAAACACGCGCACCATAGGCGGCGCAGTAAATCTTGATCGCAGCGTACTAACGTATAAATTTCCATAGAATTTTGGAAATTTTCTTTAATATAACCGCCGCATTTAAACAGGAAATGCCGACAAAGATAGAAGCTAAACTATAATTAAGGTTATCATCCTTTACAGCTGATCTTGGCTTTGAGATTTTTTTTTTTTTTTTTTTGTTTTTCTTCCCAACCAAGAAGTAATCGTGATATAGCACAAAAACAAATGCTGACTGTAGCAATCGATCGATCGATTAAGGAAACGTATCTCTAGGGAGGATGCTTCGAAGTAACAGTGGCGCTTCAACGTCGCCAGATTTCATGGACAAGAACAGTTGTACCTGTGTGTGCAAAATACAAACTGTTTGATTAATGAAAATGAACTGAAGCATACGATCAGTTTGGGTGGATCAGCAGCATGTCCTGTAGAACAAAAACAAATTATTTACTTGACTCTGTCTTTGAAGTTAGCACGTACAACGGAATAAATTTCTACCAACTACTGCGAAAATTGACGAACCTGCTGTTGTGTGTCGAGTAGTTAAGTTGACAAGATCCTTGAAGTGATCGTGCTGCCATTTGCACCTTGAATCTATGCTGTCCACAAAACAGAAGCATGCCGACAGGTTGTCAGGTTGACAAGATCAGAGAGAAAAAAAAATGCAATTATAATCCTCAATCGCACTGTGTACGCATACGAAATGATAATTAATTATTTTGGTCTTTTTTTTTTTTTGATTTATTTGTGGGATTCTTGCTTTGTGTCCTGCTGTTGTCCTTTTTATTAAAATTAAAAACATGCTTACTTGGTCTTTCACTTTGTTTTTCTATTGTTTTGCATTAGATATTCTTTGTTTTTTTATTTTAGGCTGACGTTAAGCCCGACAACAAAGAACAAAAGCGGTACAATGTATTGTTTACTGTTCGATTGTTAACTGCTGCTGCTGCTGCTACTAACTACTGTGCGAATATCCTGGCCCTCTTAAGCCTCTAGCGCATGGCGCTAAGCCTACAAAAGATGAACCTTGAACGTCTGTCCGAATGATCTATTTTCATAATTATTCATTCGTAGCAACGATTGCTGATGGATGACTACTGCTAGTTGTTGGTGTAATTGTTGTTAAAGTACATTGAAGGTTACAACTTCTAATCCTTGCTGGCTAGCAAATAAAAAAAACTTTTGGTTCTAGAGATCTTGTTAAGCCTTAACAAAAATAAATTTAAATAATCAGAATATAAGGCATAAACAAAAATGTTTATTAACTATGGATCTAAGAAACCAAAAAATTTATTAGTAAGCTTGAAGAACAACTTATTAAGGAAATACTTATGTGGCTATGCCCATATCATATACTTAATTAATGGTATTTCTCACACGTCTCTTAACTGCTAAAACTGATTCATGTAATATTAACAACATTCTCAGTTGCCCCATTAACGTGTGAGAATTTCTCTTGACAGCTGTCATATAAGCAGAGTCTATCCTTTGTCTAACTCGTACGAATTGTTACAAATATAATGTTATATTTGAGAAAAGTAATAAACGAACATACAATAAAATAATAATGAAGCATGTCAACCCAAGTTCACAATTTGATTGAATGCGGCAACAGTTGTTGGATGCAGGTTAAGATCGATTTGTTCGAAAGAGTAAAGGACCCCAACAAACGTGTGACGCCAGACTTGAATATGGTGGGAGATGTTTTAACAGGCGTCAATGACAATGACAGATTTAAACGGAAACAAACAATTGATTTTATTATTAGTATTTAAAGAAAAGGCTTTGTATGGGTTATAATAGTATGGGAACTTAATTAGAAAACTGTTTTTTATGCATGTCTACCGAATGAAAAATCTATATATAAAAATAATAACTTATAAGAAACTGCTTCACCTCATGATCATGATCAAAGATCAGACTTAAACTATAAGAAAGGCTTAAGAAATTTCCACAAATGTGCAAGTTTCAAAAATTTGGTTCACTTTTTCAGAAAAGGTTGAAATTTTCAAAATTTATTTTAGTAAGGAACTTCAGGTTGAATAAATTAACTATTAAGTAGAAATTTTAATCCAAAGAGTTGAAAAAAATACAAGATATTCTTTTTTAACCTTTGTTGTTGAAATTTTCAAACTTTGCAAAAACTAGTAAGGAATGGAGCTTCGGCAGGGTACCGAAGCTGAAATATCCCCGCGGTCGTACTAAAGAATTTCCTTTAGTAAGTAAGGAGGAAAGGAAAGTAAGTCTTTAGACGTCTATAAAATGTTTATCTGCAAAAATATTTGTGTCATACGCTTAATTTAATTTTACCCTAAGCTGCCACATAGAGTAATTTGTAAACAAAGTAAAGTGCCGCTCCCAGTTTTCTAATATAAAGACTCCAAATTTTACCGAAGAATACCTCAGGGAAATAAGTATATGTGCATCAGCTTAATTTGAAATAAAACAACGGAAACCATTGGAATTCATTTCATTTTTTATTATATAGTAGTATTAATGAATAGTAACATAAAACTAAACAACTTCATTTCAATATGCTTACAACAAGAAAAATAGGCAACTAAATATTAATGCCTCTTAGGAAATAAGTATATGTGCATATAGACATTTATTCAATTAAATTCTACCCAACCATTTTTTTTTTTATTGTTAGTAATCAATATGTTTTCCTTTTTTTATAAACACTTGAGTAACTCTATTTGGCATAGAGTCAGCCAATTTCTTTAAAGTTAATTTAATCGGGCTTATTTAGCTCCACTCGCAAAGTAAAGCCTCTTTCAGCTGTTTTGTGGTCTCAAACTGACGGCCGTTCTTATAAATTTTGTTCGAAAGTATCCCCCAGAGGTCATCGATGGGGCTTAGGTCCGGACTGATTGCTGGCCACTCCATAACTGGTATGCTCCTGGATGTAAAGAACTCCTTCGTAGTGCGCGCTGTGTGAATAGGTGCATTGTTCTGCTGGAAGATCCAATCATCTCCATACAGGTCCCCAGCAAATTCTACGAGCACTTCATCCAACAATTGTACATAAATGTCCGCATTAGTTTTGGTTGGAATGAAGCAAAGCGGTGACTTTCCAGCATACCCAAAAGCAGCCCAAACCATCAGCGATCCGCCACCATGATTTCGCTTATGACGAGTTTGGCGGGATTGCCTTACATCGCGCCAGTACTTGTGACAGCCATCAGGGCCGTCCAAATTGAACTTCTTTTTGTCAGAAAAAAATTATTTTTTGGAATTCATCGTCCCAAAATTTAACTTTTTCTGCAAATGCCAAACGAGCGTTTATGTGGCGTTTCAATAATTTAGGTACAGGCTTTCGGGAATCATATTTGATCACTTTATTTTCGGTCAAGACTTGATGGACCCTTCTTCTTGATACGGCTAGTTTCAAATGACCTTTGATCTCCATGCAAGACATGTCTTTTTGGACTGCTAATCGACGTATTTCGCGCTTGCACCGTTCATCGATAGTAGTCGGTCTGCCACAGCGCTTAGTCTCGCCATAACCATCCGGATTTTTTAGGAAATTTGAAATCGTATTTCTGTGTCGATTTACTCTGGAAGCGATATCGGCAATTTTTGTACCGGTTTCATGTAAACCCTTTATCAATCCGCGCTCTTCCTCTGACAAATGATTTGCACGTGGCATTCTAATACAAATACCACATTTGGTGTCAATATTATATTTTACAAGTGTCAGCACTTCTTTTACTTACATGCTTTTAATTAAAAAAATATGACCCCTTCACTTTACTTAACTCGTTCACACTCAAATCCATACTGATCTGTGTTTGCACATATACTTATTTCCTAAGCAAATCACGAGTCTGAACACGATTTGATGATAACGGTACTCAATATGAAGAATAAGGAAGGCTTTTGCCTAGGGCAAAGAGACATTACATTTAACAAAAAAGAACTTGCGTACCCAAAAAAATTTGCCGTTACAAAGAGAGAAGATACCGATAAAAACAAAAATGCACATATACTTATTTCCCTGAGGTATATATATATGGGTTGGATAAACGACATGGGCGGAACTTGGGTAGGTACATACAGACACGTTGTCATTCAGTTTTATATATTTACGAAAGTTTTTAAATTTTTATGACGTCACTTTGTATTAAAGGTAGGCGTGGTTTTCATACGATTTTGCCAAATATCAAAGAGTGACTTATGTTAATTCACAAAGTTTGTATGCAAAATTTCAAAACATTTCTGTAATTTTTGCAGATTTTTAAGCGATTTAACGTTTTCAATAAAACCACTTTGTATGGGAGGTAGGCGTGGTTTTTATCCGATTTGGCCGAATATCATAGTGATTGTCTATATTATATATATGAAAGCCCAGGTGCAAAATTCCAAGACATTTCTCCAATTTGAGCAGATTTTTAACAGATTTTACGGTTAATATAAAGCCACTTTGTATGGGAGGTAGGCGTGGTTTTTATCCGATTTTTCCAAATATCGGATTAATATTGAAGGCCAAAGCGTAAATGCTAAATTTCTAGGCATTTCATTAAGTTTTGTGGATTTTGAAGAGAGTTTACTGTTAAAATAAAGTCACTTTGCATGGGAGGTAGGCGTGGTTTTGATGCGATTTTGAAAAATATCATTGATCTGGTTCATATTATATATCAAAGCTTATGAACGAAATTTCAAGACATTTCTTTAATTTTTTAATATAAAATAAAGCCATTTTGTATGAGAAGTGGGCGTGGTTTTCAGCCGATTTTATAATATTTCATAGAAATGGCTTATATTAAATATCAATGTGCAAAATTTCCAGACATTTCTTTAATTTTTGTGGATTTTTAAGAGATTTTACATTTAAATAAAGACACTTTATATGGGAGGTATGCGTGGTTTTCATCCGATTTTTCATAGCCAGTATTAAGATTGAAGATCAACACTTACGTGCCAAATTTCAAGGCATTTCTTTAATTTTTGTGGATTTTAAAAACATTTTACGGTTAAAATAAAGTCACTTTGTATGGGAGATAGGTGTGGTTTTCATCCGATTTGGCCCATTTTTGAACTTAATCTTCCTTTTTTAAAAATAAACTTATATATTGAATTTCATCGTGATAGCTTTCAAATTACAGCACAGACAGACGGACACACGGAAATCGACTCAGGAGGTGATGCTGATCAAATATATATATTTTTCTATACCTGCCACGCCTCCTTCTTGGCGTTACAAATGGAATGACAAAGTTAATATATCCCTTACGCAGTACGCGTTCGGGTATAAATATTCGGAAAATAGTTTATTTACAGTTATTGCTCCGACCAAAATTTCTTTCGATATCTTTGCAGTCTATGTAGTTAATGTGAAGGTTTATGGTTCGACTCCTGGTGCAGACATTGATTTCTTTTTGCAATTTTTTTTTTTTTTTTGACGAGTATACTTACTTACTTAGATGGCGCCTACAACCGTAAGTCGGTTTCCGCCTGTTGTAAGAAATTGCGCCAGCCATTTCTGTTTTGCTCTTGCTGGCGCCAGTTGGAAGCTCCAAGTTTGTCAGATTGTCCTCCACTTGGACCCTCCAACGGAGATGTGGTCATCCTCTTCTGCGTTGTCCGTCGCTGGGTACCGGATTGAATATTTTCTTCGCTGGTGTGTCGTCTTCCATCCGCTCAACATGACCTAGCAAGCGAATCCGCTCGATTTTTGTGAGCTTCGATACTTATACGTCGATCTCGGCGTATAGCTCATACAGCTCATCGTTCCATCGTATTCGGTACTCGCCATTGACGCAGATTGGTCCGTAGATTTTACGAAGGAACTTTTTCTCGAACGCTCCCAAAATATTTTCATCAGAGCTGCTCAACGTCCAGGTTTGTGCTGCATATAACAGGACGGGCATGATTAGTGACTTATAGAGTGTGACTTTTGTTCGTCGAGAGAGGGCTCTGCCTCTCAATTGCCTACTGAGCCCATAGTAACACCTGTTGGCAAAAGTTATCCTTCGTTTTATCTCTCTACTGATATCGTTGGTGGAGTTAATGCTGGAACCGAGGTAGACGAAGTCCTTCACAACCTCGAAGGAGGTGTTGTTAACAGTGACGTGGGTGCCAATACGCTGGGACTGTTTGTTTGTTGAGACCAGATATTTCGCCTTATCTACGTTTACTGATAGACCCATGCGACTCGACTGTTTTTCTAATTTGGAGAATGGTGCACTGACTTCGCGTGTGTTATGGCCAATGATATCAATATTATCGGCATACGCTAGCAGCATAACACTCTTATAGAATATTGTGCCGCTTTGTCTCAGATCAGCAGGTCGAATGATCTTCTCCATGATTAGGTTAAAAAAGTCGCACGATAAAGAATCACCTTGTCTGAAACCTCGATTGGCAACAAATGGTGGGGAGAGGTCCTTCCCGATTTTTACTGCACTGCTGGTGTTGCTCAGTGTCATCCTGCATAGACGGATTAATTTTGCAGGTATACCAAATTCAGACATGGTGGAGTATAGGTGATTCCTTATTGGACTGTCGACTTTATGGTCGACTTATGAAGCGGCTTTATGGTGGGTGTCGATTTGCTTCTCTATGGTCTTTTCCAAGATTTGTCGTAGCGTGAATATCTGGTCGGTGGTAGATTTTCCAGGTCTGAAGCTACACTGATAAGGCCTAATCAGTTGGTTAACGCTGGGCTCCAGTCATTCACATAATACGCTAGACAGAACCTTATAGGCGATATTTAGGAGGCTTATCCCACGGTAGTTGGTGCAAATAGTGGGATCGCCTTTCTTGTGGATTGGGCGGAGTACACTGAGGTTCCAATCGTTTGGACTGCATTTTTCCATGTTATTGCTGTCAAGACTTCATTATAGTCGGGCAGCGGAACTTCAACGCTGTCATCCATAATTGGGCTTTCCGGGATATCATCTCTATTGGCGGGATTGTTGTCGTCATCGCCATTCAGAAGACTAGAGATGTGTTCCCTCCATAACGTCAGTGTACTCTGGATATCTGTCACTAGATTCTCGTTTTCATCCTTGCAGAAAGAGGCGTTGGTTTTAGAGCCATCGGCCAGGTGTCTTATCTTTTCGAAAAATTTTCGGGCCTCGTTCCAGCCACCATACATCTCAATCTTCACACACTCACGCTTTTCTGCCTCTAGTTTTTTCCGCCTGAAAAGACGTTTCTCTTCCCTCCTCTTCTCTCTGTATCGCTCCTTAGCTGCACGAGTTACAACCGACTGCAGGATGGCTTTGTAGGCGGCGTTTTTCTCTGCAGTGGCGTCGCGACACTCTTGGTCGTGCCACTGGTTTCGGCGGAGACGGTGGTAGCCAATAACCTCTTCGGCAGCCGTACGCAAAGAGTGGGAAATGTGTGCCCACTGCGTGCATATATCGTCGATCGGAGGAGTGCTTTCTTGAAGCAGGAGTGAGAGTCGAGTGGCAAAGGCTTCGGCTGTCCGTTTTGACTGCAGCTTGTCGACGTCTAGCTTTCTCTGTGTAGGATTTTTGACGTATATACGTCATTTAAATCGATATAGGGAGGCATTTCGGCAAAAGTTGAGAGGGGAGCATCACAAGAACTATTCAGTTTTCAATTGACCGATTTTGAAAAATGTATGCTTCTTGGGAAGATGATCTGAGTAGAAATCTTTTAAGTATAATTAACAGTTTATATACTTGGGGCACCAAGTCCCATTCATTTTTTGTGGCGGGAAAATTAAAAAAAAAACCCCCGTTAATGGAAAGGATTGCATACAGGATTACAAAAAGAAACCTTGATAAAATCTTTTGCTGACTCTATACTGACAAAAAATGTATCAACTCAACCTAGCAATTGGTCGATACGAACAATATTTTTCATATTGACGTTGATAACTTTTTTGTCAGTATAGAGTCAACAGAAGTTTCTGTCAAGGTTTTTTTCTTTGAGTGTGCTACAATGATGAAATTTGGCACAGAAGTTGACATAAGGTCAGTTCCTATAAGCTTATTAGTGATGTGAAATGATTATGTATTTCCATTTTTAAATCAAATCTTTTCAGAAATACATGAAACAATTTTTCAATGTTAAGTTAAGCATCAAAAATACGCCATTTTGTACTAAAATACCTTTAACACATTAAGGACAATTTTATTGCTCGAAACAATATTGTTTTGTTATGCAAACAGTTAAATTGTACAAAAACTAACTTGCACTAAATCGAGCAATTTCGCGCTTACCATCAATGTTTGCTCAGGAAAATGTTTGGAAAGAGTCCCTAGAACTAATTCTTAAGCTGAATATACTTCAGTCATACAGAATCAGATCACAGAACTGTCTGTCACAACCATTGAATGAGAATTGCACCTTCTGTTCGCGTTCTCCGTCAGTTTTATGATGATGCAACATTTGTAGTTAGTATTTCTAGGTCATGCATTTATTGTTGTTGTTTTTGTTGCGCAAGCACATCATGCATCATTTAAATGGGTTTTTACTGGCATTTTTCAAAAGGATGACATCCAGCCACGACGCGCATGCGCACAACATATGAACAAGATGCGCGACTTCTAAGAAAATCGAAATAATCAAAAATGATGCAGAACAAGAAGAGAAACATTGAAGGAGCCGTCATGTCCTAAAATAGGCTATTGTTGTAGTTGTTTTTGTTGATAAACTCGACCGAATAATTCTTTGTTGTATTTTTTTATTATGCCTAAAATTTTCTACAATATAAACATACACAGACTTTGCCCTGGAACGAATCCATCAAAAGCAAATCAATTTATTTCCTACACTATTTTTCATTCTCCATTGTGAGCACCTTTTTTGATTTTCTAAAAAATATGCTTCGCATAGTCTCTGATACAGTAATTTTGCTTAATAATTGAATTAAACATGTTGCTTTTACCGATGTTGTTTTACCTGTTCCAAGGATGTTTTATGCATGATTTATTGATATGGGAAATATTTGGTGGCCACATTTGTAGGTTGAGTCAACTATTAATCAGTGCAACCGAGTGCAACTGTGACCATCGTACGGGGCGTTCAAGAGGATCGCTCCCCTTAATAGTTGCGTGTTAACAATGGTTAAGAAGAAGTTCCGCCATGCGACGTTTTTTGTCCACCTTTATCGTTCGCGCATTGTCTGCAATTAAACCATGGATACGGTCATTTTGCGGCACTTTGTGCACCATAGAGCGTCCAGTACGTTCAACTCACGTAGAAGAGCAGCGCTTCTGCGCAAGTGCTTAAGAATATAGAGGATTACAACCTACAGCTGGATGCACATGCGCAGTGAGTTGTGACATTTTGTGGCTTAAGTAGAGATCTATTTGTAAAAAAAGATAAGTTTGTGTTCTTTATCTATTATGTTTTTAACCGTTTTTTCTTATTTCTGTGACAAAATTCTTTCATTATACGATTTCTTATGTTTCTTAAAATAAAGGAAATTTAAATTAATTCAGTCCATTTTATCTAATTGTCAGGTAGGTGTACCAAGTCGTCTTAAGTGTCTCTTAAAAACTATGACATTGTTATTATTTATTGCTTAACTTCAACTTAATTGCCAGTTCAAAACTAACTCCACTCACTTGGCGGCTCTTCACATCACAAATCCCACCAACACAAACACAACCGAACAAACCACCTGTATGACAACTTTTCCTACACACCCTGCCTGCGGCCAGAAAAACTCAACAGCTTAAACGTGGTTAAACGCAAGCGTCACAGCGTTTGTCACAGCGTAGCCGTTGATCTTTATCATTGCCGTCTTGTCCGGAATAGCTACATGCTATGTTGAGTATTGTTACCAAAGTGACTTAATTTCCAGTCGAGTTGTTCCACTTGAGGGAAGAATCAATTTGCATAAAATAACTCTTGTCTCTGGTACCGCTCATATTTAGCATAGATTCTCACGTGACAAGTCGTCGTCGTCATTGTCGTCTTGGAGAGTGTCGCCCAAGATAAATATTTTAACAGAAACAAGTTGGGGGAAAAAAAACACAAGAAGAAGCGGTCAGAGCATTTGTGGGAAAACGTCTAAAATTTGTTTTATCGCTTGTTCTATTGTTTCGGAAAAACAGCATTAACTTTGGTTGGAAAAACGGCATTAATTTTGGATTTTTTTTAACAAATTATAAATGATACATCTCCGCAATGCCTCTAATATGCGAATCATATTTTTACTCGTATAAAACGATGACACCTGAAAAAACCCACTATAGACCATTTATTTTTATGGAACCGGAAGGAAAAATATTATGATTAAAGATGAAGAATTTTGATTTATTTAAGGTGAAATCGTTTTGAACATGGTTTGACTCATCTGATTTATTTGACGCCTAAGTTCTATACAAGGTTTTGCTTAGAAAAATTCGTAAACAATATTACTACATTATAAATTTTCAAATCCACAACTTCTTTCTACATTCAGAAAACAAAAAAACATTCTCTCCATTGAAACTGTTTAAGATATTGAAGAGATCTAAAATATTAAGAAATTGTGGTAAAAGTTTAATGGCTTTGTCTCAGGTCAGACAAAAGCGAATGGGAGATAGATTTCCCACTCAAAACACATACTGTTAAGTTAAAAGATAAAATAAGGAAACATTTTTTTAACATTCAACCACCAAAACCCACTTTAACTGAATTTATGGAAAATCCTTCATATTTTTAAATAATAGCCAGAACTTTTGACATCGTAGATCAAACAGAAACAGTATTCAATCAGAAATTGTTAAAATTTTCCATGGAAGCCAGGGTTGAAAAAAATTTAACGAAATTAAAAATTCAAAATTTTACAGAAAACATGTGAGTCCAACAAGGTTCTCAAAATAAATATCGTTCTAAGAATAATAAGGTATTTTTCAGAAATAAAAATAAAAAAAAGAAAGTTGGCAATGGAAGGACTGACCACAGAAGTGAAAACTTAAAGCTATGAAATAACATACCTGTTATGAATTTCCGAAGAAGCTAGATTCGACAAATCAGAGTTCTGCTATTTGAATTTATGCGTTATTGAATGTAGTAATAGTTTTTTTTTTTAATGCTTATATATAATATATTTGTAACACAATTACTTTGGTTGAGTAATCGGTGATTGGCTAGGTAGTCGGTTGGTTATCGCTTCGGTAATTGGTAATCCGTTCGTAATCGCTTCGGTAATAGTCAAGCGGTATTCGGTTGGTAATCGCTTCCGTTATTGCTTCGGTAATCGGTAATTGGTTCGATAATCGGTTGGTAATCGCTTCAGTAATCGGTAATTGGTTCGGTAATTGGTTCTGTAATGGGTTGGTAATCGCTTTTATATTCGGTAATCGGTTGGTTATCGATTCGGTAATTGGTAATGGGTTGGTAATTACTTCGGTAATCGGTTGGTAATCGCTGCGGTAGTCGGTTAATTATAACTTAGGTAATCAGTAATTGGTTGGTAATCGCTTCGGTAATTGGTAATCCGTTCGTAATCGCTTCGGTAATAGTCAAGCGGTTGGTAAGCGCTTCGCTAATCGGTTGGTAATCCCTTCAGTAATCGGTTGGTAATCGGTTTAGTCATCGCTTTGATAATCGGTAATTGGTTGGGTATTCGGTTGGTAATCGCTTCGGTTATTGCTTCGGTAATCGGTAATTGGTTCGATAATCGGTTGGTAATCGCTACAGTAATCGGTAATTGGTTCGGTTATTGGTTCTGTAATCGGCCTGGTATTCGGTAATCGGTTCGGTAATGGGTTCGGTCTTCGGGTTGGTCGATGCTAAGTAATTCCTAAAAAGCAATGATGTACAGCAATAATTTATGTTACGCTAACAGCGTAATGATATCGCTAACAACGTGATGATATCGCGAATCTATAGTTTTGCTTTCTACCAAAGAGTGCTCAACGCGCCTTAAGAAGTTTTCACTTAAAAAAAACAAAAAAATGTTTAATCAAAATATATTGCTTCTTATGAATTTATGTAAGACTTTTTTTTTAAATGAACAAAATAATTAAACAAAAATTATTGCAAAAAAATATCAACATAATTTAATGCGAAGCAATTTAATTTTAACATGTATATTTTTTGACAAAATTTTAAAATTTTATCAAAATCAATATTGTTAATAAAATAAATAACGTGTTCAGAGCAAAAAAATTTTATACTAAAATTTTTACTCAAAATCGGAACCATATCGGAAAATTAATTCCTTTTTTTTTGTTCCGTTCATGAGCAAGAGCAAGATTTTTGGACAAAAAAAATACAATTCAAATAAATATTATTTCAAAATGTGTCTTTTTTTAATAACTAAAAGAGAGATAATTAGAGTATTATGAATTTGTTTATAGAACTAATTTTGAGTACCAATTACTACAATAAATATTTTGCGGAATGTTCTAAACAAAGAATTTTTAATTGTATTGTCAAAAAGAAACATTATATCGTATATACAACAAAGAAGTGAAACTTCTTCTCTCTATGCACTCTTTCTCTTCTAGATAGGAAAAGATTTTAGTAAGGTGTGTTTCATATACATATATAACGCCACTTGGAAATTTTAAATATTTTTGTAACGGCCAGCTTAAACAAAAGACAATGTTTTGCGAATTTGGTCATCTATGCACAACAACAATAGCGAGCAAGACCAAAGTCTATTCTAATAGCGGTATATTGTTTATTGCTAAATATTACTTTTAATGCCGTTTTAATAGTTATAACGCCACTTGCAATTATTCCTTCTGCTGCGCTTGAAGTGTAGAGATAAATAAAATTGTGTAGTTAGTTTTCAAGACCTTAACAATAGAAAAAAATTTACACCGGAATACCTCGTGCAACCCAACATACTTGCGAAAAAATGGAAAAAATAAAAATTCTTAAAGAAGAAGGCTATGGAATTTCGGAAATCGGGCGTAGAATTAATCGCAGCCATAGAGTGATCCAACATTTTTTTAACAAACCTCAAATTTACGGCAAAACAAAATGTTCGGGCAAAAAAAAATCCTCTTATCGCGATCAGCGGAAAATAATCCGAACTGCGAGCAACACTGCACACAGTTTAAAAGAGTTGCGGAGTTTTGTTGCTGAAAAAGTTTCCCGAACACCGGTATTGAGAGTGCTACATCAGTGTAAACATATCCGTAGTGAACTTATAAAGTGTGTTTCTGCTCTTGCTAGCAAACATAAGAGAACGAGCTTGGAATTTGCAAGAAGGAACATAGGAACAAATTGACTACCAGTCAGCTTTTCAATAATGTTTTAAAAAAGGGTCCCACGTTGAAGTTTAATTTTGACATGTCAATTTTTTCGATGAGAAAAAATGGCATCTTGATGGCCAGGATGAATTTTGACATTATTAATACGACATACGCCGCGAACCACTTCTGTTTTCAAAAAGAAGTGTTGGTGGAGAGAAAGTGATGGTGTGGGGTGGTTTTTCTGAAATTGAAAGTTGAAGCATGAAGAGCGCTGACTACACTCGTGTGCTGGAAAGCAGTTTGACTCCACTTTTGGAAGGCAAAATAATGCGGCAATCTACGTAAATCGAAATAGTTTCAGGCCAATAACATTGATTTATTGGAGTGGCCGGCGTACTCTTCAGATTGTAATCCCATCGGCAATTTATGGGGAGTACTTGTACGCCTGGTGTATAAAAATAACAGACAATTTGGCAACGTGAAAGAACGGAAATCAGTAATTTTCGAAGAATGGAGTAAAATTGATTCAAACACATTAAAAAAATTAATTGCAAGTATGGCAAATCACATTTACAATATTTTTGAGAATTTAATATATTCTTTTTTTATAAATTCAATAAAAATTGTTTTTATTAAAAATATTGAAATGGCGTTATAAATATGAGACAGCATCAAAAGTGATATTAAGCAATAAACAATGTACCGCTATTAGAAAACAGTTCACTTTTGCTCACTATTGTTGTTGTGCATAGATGACCAAATTCGCAAAACATTATCTATTGTTTAAACTGGCCGTTACAAAAATATTTCAAATTTCGCAGTGGCGTTATATTTATGAAACATACCTTATAAGAGACAAAGAGAAAGAGAGCATATCAAAAGAAATACAATACAAAATTACATAAAAAATATTCCGTTTATTAAATTGACACTATAATTGATTTGTGCTTCAATTGGTAATACTGATATTAATTGTTTTTGATAACTAAAATATGAGATATATATATATATATATATATATACGTGATTCAAATTTCTGAGATAAGCTCCGTCTGCTGTAGAAACGAAAACGAAATTCCCATAAGAAGTAGATTGAGTTTTTTGACAGCGAACAGACAGCGGAATTTTTTTCGCTATGTAGTACGCTATCGACGGAAAAAATTTGTTCAGTGTAGCCAAGTTTACAAACATGTGTGGAGAGTTAAGATGTCAGAATTTCGTTGGCATTTATATGCCCGAACATTTATTTGCCGCGGAGTTTTGACATTCAACAATAAAAAAAAATTTGTTATTAAACAAATTTATTTAGTTTTAGTCACCAAAATTTTGCGTGTAGAATTATATGCCCAAAAATGTTCGTTCCTACAGCATACTAAACTTAAAGCTTCCGCGAGAATCATAGAGCTTTTGTCTTCGCTTCTACCAAGAGCATCAACACCACTTTGACTGTAAATCAGTAGGGAACGTTGTATGAATAAAAAAATAAGAGATGGATGATAGGGTTGCCACCAGAATGTTTTGTATTTTTACGATTCAGTGCTGGGCCGAACGCTAGGAAAAAATTAGTAGCTGTATACGAATCCGTTGTTAGAATTTCACAAAACTAAAAAACACCTGGCGGCAGTCCTATGTTCTTGGGTTTTTAAACTATTACATCGAATTCGAATCCATTAATCCCCTAAAACTGCCAACCATGAAATTTTTTTAGGCGTGTTTATGTACAATGTTTACAAAAAATGTTCTTCATTTTTGTTATATGTTTATAAAGATATATGGTAAATGTTTTTACCATTTTTTTGATATTTTACCCTCAATAAAAATCGTCAATCACCACCTAAGAAGTTTTACTTCAAAAATATAATTGCGAAAATTAACGCAAAAAGTAAAAATTTCACTAGTACAAATTAGAAGCTTAAAAAAGAAATAATAAAAAAGAAAAATATAAAACAAAACTTTTTTATTTTATTCCCTAATAAATATTTTAATTCTATTACCTTATAAAAAACTAGAAAGGAATAGAGCAACGACAGGATACCTTCTCTTAAATGTTTATGTATAGCTGCAAAAATATTTGTGTCATACCCTCAGTTTAATTTTATCCTTAGCTGCCACACAGGGTAATTTGTAGACTGCTCATTATGCTGAAGAATATACTATATGTGCAAAATTTGGTTGGTTCAATTCCGTCCAATTTCCTAGACTACTGACTGCTCATTATTCCAAAGAATATGTCTGGAAAATATGGAAGAAGTAGGACAAAGGTTATAGAAGGAGCTCCATTAAAATTAAAATGTCACGCCCACCCTCTAATTTCACCCACTTTCATAAAATACGGAGTACTCCTTACGGTAAAGAATAAATTTGCAAAATTTGGTTAAAATCAGACAAATGTTATAAGGGCAGTTCGATTAGAATTAAATTGGCACAGCCCTTTTTTAATCCCATCGACTTTTTTAGGTTTAAAACTTATCATTATCTTAAAGAATATAAGTGCGAAACTTGGATGAAATCGGAGAAACGGTGTAGATGGAAATAGATTAAAAATTAAGTGCTACGCCCTCTGCCTAGTACCGCCCACTTTAATAAACTACGGACTGATCTTTATGCCAAATAATATGTGTGAAAAATTTGGCTTAAGTCGGTCAAATGGTAATGGAGGGAGTTCGCGATTAGAATTAAATTGAGACGCCCCTTGTCCAGTTCCACCCACTTTGTAGGCTTTAAACTTCTCTAAAGAACATATCGCACACTAAATACAAAACAGTCACAACTCAAAATTTACAAATTTTTACTTTTTAATGTAAAACTATTCGTAGTGATAATATACTTTGACTGTAACACACCACATACATTTTGTACACGTCTTCTTTCTCTATAGTTTATGAAAAAAGTTTTGAGTCATTGCTTTGTATGAAGTTCCTTAACAAATAAAATGGTTTTTTGGTTCACCTAGAAATTTAAAATTTTTGTGTTGTGACTGTTTTGTATTTAGTGTGCGATATGTTCGAAATTTGGTTGTAATCGGACGAACAGTGTCGAAAGAGCTAGTTCAAAAATGAAGTGCCACGCCCCCTCGAATTAACAAGCATTGCGTGTGCAACATTTGGTTAAAGTCAGACAAACGGTGTAGCAGAGGTTCGATTAAAAGAAAAATGACACACCCACTTTTCTAATGTAAGGACTCCACTTTATGCCGAAGAATATATGTATGAAATGGATAAGCGATGTGGCTGGAATTTGGGTACATACAAGGGATACCAACTCATTTTTTATGTTTCCTGCATTTCTTAAAAAAATTCCCCGATTTCTTCCTAAATTTTGTAGTTTTTATATGTATACAGAATAGTGCACACGGTTTTTTTCATATTTTTAAAGATCATATACAATAGTAATGTCAAAGAATGGAATATTTTACGCAGCGGAAAATCTTATCTGATGTAAAGTTGTATGGCCTTTAATTTTGTCTCATTAAACTATTCTCTAGGATAAACAGTCTTCATGTAATTTAACTCAAGTCGAAAAACCAAAAAATTCAACTTAAAAGGGGCGTGGCACTGAAGCTCACTAGGTTGAGTGGGACAAACTTGAAATCCATTCATCAAAGCCCTGATGAAGCGATTAAATGAGCTTTCCACTAATTATTTCCGAGCACGACCCTTTTTTGAGCTAATTTAATTGGCCCATTATGTGTAAATCTCAATTTAAAATACGTCTTCATTAGAAAACAATATTCTTCCTTTGGAGAAAACATATTTTTAATATATATTTCCAAAGAAATAAAAAATATATAAAACAATCAATATTCCTTTAGTTTGTTCCAACTCAGATGAAATATTTCAAATGATTTAAGCTTAACAGATGTTACAAGCTAATAAAACTTAATTTTTCTCTTAAAAGTTTTTGATTAAATCTTTTAATAAAAGATCAATAACATAGGGCTTATGATAAAACGATTTTTTAAAGACTTAAATTGCTGTACATTTTTTCATTTAATATCTCAGGTTAAAAATATGATATATAAATAATTTTCTTGAACTTAATAAAAAGTAAAATCTTTTATTTATGTATCATGTCAATCTATCATATAAGAAAATAATCAAATTTACAATACAGTCTCAAAGAACTGTTTTCCAAATAGTTTTATTTATTTATTTCAATTCAGTCAATGTATGTAATTCTTGTATTTATGTATCATGTCAATATATCTATCATATAAGAAAATAATTAAATTTCCAGTACAATCTCAAAGAACTATTTTCCAACTAGTAATGTGACTAGTAACCGTGAATTACTATAAAAAAATCCGATCAGAATATTTGCTGCCAACCAACTGAATCTTATCCAGTAGTCCTAATGGATCAACTTAAACCAAACCCATTATACTCTAAATAAATAACAACAACCACAACAGCCACAATGTTTTCATTGTCGTCCTCATAGACAACCTGACAAATTCACAATAAAGATCAAAAGAAAATAAAACAAAAAAAACAATTAATGGAAACATTACAGCTATCAACTGCATAAAATATTTCGAAGTCAATCAATTGTAAATAATTTGCTTACGGAAAACATTAAAGTCAAAAGCAACAATTAAGGACAATATAAACAAGAACAACAACAATATAGTAGGGGTAAAAGTAGCAACATCAACAAGCAAAAAATTTAATTTACAAAAGCTTTGGCAGAAGCAACACTGACAACAATAAAGACGGTATTTGTAAAATTTAAATTAGAGTTAAATTCAACAACATATAAATAGATACAAATGGATGGAATGACGACTGGTGAGGGTGGTAGTAGAGAAATTTCTACACTTTAAGAAATTTTAAGAAATTATAATACTAGAGAAAACTAAATCTTGCACCTCATTTTTTAACTTCTTAAGGTAAGCGATAGAATTATTGGTTCCCATAAGAAATTTTTGAGAATTGAACTAATCTACAGAACGACTAAATCAGTCGCAGTAAAACTTTGAAGTAACGCACATTATTATCATTATTTAATCCTTAGCATATATAAATAACAGTATTCATTACAAAAATATGAAATTACAAAAATATAGACTAAATAGATATAATTCAAGTATTGGCATTAGTGTTGCCACATTTCTTTTGCAACAAAACGGGACAAAAGTACAATTTTTATGAAAAAACGCAAGTTTGAAAATTTTAACGGGGCAATGAAAAAATGGTATGTTATTTAAGGGGTTACATAACATTGGCAGTTTTTTGAAATCGAGTAGTCGAATAGTGAATATTCTTAAGATTCTAAGAAAAAAATTTCATGGAAAAATTCCTACGGGTTCAAAAGTTACAGCCGGATTAGTGAGAGCGCATTTTTAATTTTTGCGCTACCTACGTACGGCAGCTAGTAGAGACTTGTTTTACTTGCTACCTGACTTTTGGTGGTTATTTTTTTTGTGTTTTTTTTTTGGTGGGTTTTTTTTGTGTTTTTGAATTTCTTTATATTTCTTTATAGTTATAACTTATATAGTGGAATTTTTATTTTATATGCTCAGTTATTTGGCATATTTTGCAGCGTGAAATCGTGGTTTTTTTGTGAAAAATATTGAAAAATTGAAAAATGACGCGTCGTTCTTTAGATCGAAAAGGCAAAAGAGGTTTTTTACTTACAATGACGGCGCTTATAGTTACCCTATAGGAACAAACTAACTTGTTTTTAAAAACAACTAATTAAAAAACTAATTTAAAATAAACCAGTATATGAACTACTTTTAATTATATTAAGGCGACAACTACTCTGATGTTGACATGTTTTAATTGCAAATTTTTATTAGATTACATGTCTGATGTTGACATGTTTTAATTGCAAATTTTTATTAGATTACAAGCTTACATATATTTAACCATGTTATTTCATCAAATATTATTAACTTTAGGCCATCAGTAATAGTTTTGAATGGGTTATTTTAAAGCAATTAAAAAAATAATTTAAATGTAACTAATTTAACAAGTAGTTGAAAATATATGCAGACGAAAGTCAATTGACTTATTTAGCGGACATCACCATACAAAATAAGTTAGTTCGTTCTATGGAGAAAAGTCAGAATTTCAACTAGTTGTGGTTGACAAAAAACTACTTTATCAACTACTTTTAAATTAGTTGATTTTCCTACAGGGTATTTGCAAATGTTTCAACTACTTGGTATCACCATAGGAGCTATAGCATTGAATTTTTCCAAAGGAAATGATGCAAATCGTTTGAAATGCGCCAGAGCGAAGGCATATGAAGCTTCAAACGAAGCCCGAATTGCTAAACGATTGCAAAAAACTATAAGAAACACCACAACACAAGATAACGAAGGCATACAGTACGAAGCAGGCATGGCAGATTGAAGGTAACCTTTTTTTTCTTTGTTTACAAACTTTGAACGCGTTTTTCTTGAAACCATGGTTTTCGTACTGGTTGCGGCACTAGCCGGTTCGTTTTTTGAAGGAATTTTTTTTTTTGTATTTTTTTTTATTTTTTTTTCGAATTTCTATGAATTTTTAAAGTCAATATTTTTTTCGAAAAAACACACTTTCAAATTTGGAACATCACCAAAAATTGAAAAAAAAATTTCAAAAAAAAAGCTCGTGACGTGCGATAACCAATTTTGTTAAGATTTAAAAAAGTAATTTTTTCCAGATCGGACAATTTTTGCAACTCCCAGCGCTGCAACCACGAGACCCAGTTTTTTTCTCTGCCGCCAGTTTGGAGCTCTATAAAACCATGTTGGAGTGAAAAATATATTGTTTTGAATTTTTTTTTTTCTTGCAATTTGTTCAATTCTCTACAATAATTGGAAAAATGTTTGTTTTTGACTGAGTTATGAATTTTTAAAACAAGGTCTGTTTTCTCTGCCCCGCAAATGTCATGTCCCGCCTTAAGATATTTGATAAGGATAAGCGAATTTTAAATTCAAGTTAATTATTTTCAGATCCTCATATACAAAAATAAAAAAACCTTTTTATTAAGTGAAAATCGCAGGCTTTTATTATGATTTCAAATTAATTAAAACAGAATTTAATGGCATAAAATTCAGTACAAGCTTAAGGCCGGCAATACATTAAGAGGAGAGTAAAAAAGACTGATATTGTGGTGATGATTTTTATTCGAAGAAATTTGTTTAGAGTTTTAAAATTTTCAAATTTGGTAAAATATACATTTATTCTTAAAAAAAAAAAAAAATTTCCATCGACAGCCGCACACTGTATATACTATTCTAAAAATCTATACTATATACTTTATAATACTATATAAAATCTGAAAATGTTGTCTTATTAGGTGATTTAAATCTTAATATTCTACAAGACTCCATTGCTGTGGATAACTACCTCTTTCTGCTTGCTTCTTTTGGACTTGAATCCTGTAGTAATAAGCCCACTAGAATAACTGACCACTCAGCAACTTGTATTGATCATATTTTTGCTCGTTTAAATCATTCAAGAAATATTTCACTTAGTAGTTCTGTCTGCAATCTTTATGTATATATCGGAGCATTTCCTTACATGTCTAAGGTTTGAAAATATTGTAGTGCATAATAGTGTAAATTCGTCACATGATTTATACAGATCAATAACCGCTTTCGAAGAATTAAGCAATCTCCTTGTCGTTGAGTCATGGGAATGTGTATATGATGAGCCAAATCCATCAACAGCTTTTAATCTCTTTATTGACATTTTAACATCCCATGTAAGTCGATGTACAAGAAAAATTAAAGTTACCTCCTCCAACAAGAAAAAAAGGTTGAAAATGTGGATGACTCCGGAATTACTTACTAGAGTTAATAAAAAAATAAGCTTTATAGAAAATTAAAAAAATATCCATTGAATGAGAATATAAAAGAAAGATATAAAAAATTGTGTAAGGAAATCCTAATTAATTAATTAATACAAGGAAATCCTCCAATACAAAAAATTGTTTCGTTGAAAATGAGTTCAATAAGATAAAAGGTGATGCTAGAAAGGAATGGCATCTAGTAAATACCATTTTAAACAACAAAAACAAAAAATCGAAAATCGATAATATAAAAGCCGGCGACACAATTACACTTTTTCTTGTGATTTGGCTAACTTATTTAACTCATTTTTCTCCAAAATAGGTACTGACGTCGTTGTCGAAAATGGTCTTGCTAATTCATCTTGTAATTGTTTAGACAGAGAAATATCAAATCCAAATAGCTTATTTTTTGAGCCCATTTCCTCTTTTGAAATCTACAAAATTATCATGTCACTCAAGAATTCAAATTCGTGCTTAGAAAATAGTTTTTCTAGTAATTTTTTAAAGAAAATTGTTTACAATGTTACGGATGTTCTATGTCATCTGTTTAATAAAAGCATAGATTGTGGAATTTTTCCGGATGAACTTAAGAAAGCTGAAGTTATTCCTCTCTTTAAAAAAGGTAATAAATCTTTTGTCAACAATTATAGACCTATTTCGCTTCTGTCTACTTTTTCAAAAATTTTTGAAAAAATTGTCAAATTTAGAATGGTTGACTTTTTAAATAAATCTAAATTTTTTAGCAACTGTCAATTTGGCTTTAGAACAGGACTTTCTACTGAAAAAGCTCTTTTAGAATTTTGTTCATATATTTATACGTACAACAGCTTGAATTGCAACAAACAATCAGCAGCATTATTTGTCGATATAACGAAGGCATTTGATACTGTTGATCATAAAATCCTACTAAATAAACTCTTAAATGTGGTTTTAGGGGCTCTGTTTTTGATTGGTTTTCATCTTATTTGTCAAATAGAGTTCAAAGAGTTAAAATTGACAATATATTTAGTAATTACTCGAGTATTAACATTGGAGTTCCTCAAGGCTCAGTCTTAGGTCCCATCCTATTTTTAGTTTTCATTAATTCACTCTTTTCCCAAAGCTTCTCAAGTAATACTGTGGCATTTGCTGACGATTTAGCATGCACTTTTTCTTGCGATTCGGTTTTTGAAACTGTAGTTGAAATTAATAATGGTTTGGAAATTCTGAGGCATTGGTTTACTACACATAAACTTGTTTTAAGCGACAAAACTAAAATTATGTTTTTTAATGTGGCCGGTAAAACCATTGAAATTCCAGACTGTATTTTTCATTCAGCTGACTGCGCAAGGTTTTTAGTTAGCAATAAAGTCTGTAATGAGTCAAATTATTTGCACACCCATGACCCCTCAAATACCTGTTCCACTAAGTGTATTTCTATTAATTGTGTTAAAACATTTAAGTATCTTGGTGTGCTGCTGGACTGGAAAATGAATTGGCTTGATCATTCTACTGCACTAAAAAAATACTTATTGGCAGCTATAAGACAGCTCTTTCACTTGCGGTCCTTTTGCACAGCAAAACTGCTTGAATGCATTTATTTTGGTATTTTTCACTCCAAATTGGAATATGCCTTGCCTTGTTGGGGTGGTACACACAAGAACAAAATAAATCCCTTACTTACTTTGCACAAACATGCTATTCGTATAATATGTAAAAAAACTACCCGTGAAAGTAGTTTTCCTCTATGTAGGAGTTTAAATGTTCTTCCTTTGAAACACTTGTATTATTTTAAAGTGCTAAAAATGTTTTTTATTAGGTCCGGCTATTTAATCAATAGATGTCATTTAAATTATAATCTGAGAATCAACAATCAAAGACTGGCATTGATTCCACCACACAATTTAACTCACTTCTTGAACTTTTTTACCTCGGTTGGTCCCAGACTGTTTAATTGTCTTCCATATTTTGTTAGATGTCTTCGTAATAAAAATGTTTTTCTTAGGGAAGTGAAAACTTGGCTTTTTAATAAATCCTATGAAAATACTTATGCGCTTATTGATGTAATTAACTAATCATTTGTATTTATGTTTCCATTTATCCTTTAATTTTATTTCATATTATCAAACCAAAAATAACTTGTCTGTTTGTTCTTGCTACAAAATTTTATTATTTTTATTATTTTATTTTATTTTATTTATAAGGTCAATACTCTATCTGATGACCCCATGTATTTCTTGTATTTCTTGTATTTCTTGTAATGTATTTCTTGTAATTCTTGTACTTCTTGTATTTTTTTAAGCCAACCCACATTCGTCACTAGTTCCTTTGTGTTCTATAGAATGTGGCATTATTATTATTATTGTTAAAATGTTATAATGTTATTTAAGAAAGCTAAATTTTTGTGATGATAATAATAATAATAAAGATTAAGATAAGATAAGATAAGATAAATAAAGGTGGAATATCAACAAAAAAAAAAAAAAAAAAAAAATACCTCTCTACTCAGGAATTTGTTGAAGCTACGTTGAAACGGAATTACTGAATATCTTTGAAAATCTCATAATAGCCTCAACTGCCATATTTTCATATATACATTTCATTTCCAAGCCATAAATTGCCTCGGTAGCCCTGCAGTTTAAGGAGACAGTTTATCAGTCGACAGATCCGCGTTCGATTCCGGGCTTAGACAAGATTTTTTATTTGTTTTTTATTTGTAACTTGTGATAACAAGTTTTTTTTATGATAGAAAGTATTTTTTTATTTCATTCAGGAATTTTTAATGTTATTGCTATAACCAACTGAAACTTTGTTTATCTAAAAAAAAAAAAAAATTAAGCTTGAGTAAAAATCTTCTTGAATACTTCTTAAAATGTATCCTAACAAGGCTTTATGTAAGAAATCATGCAAGAAAATGGATTTTCAAGGCTTATTCAAGGCTCTTTCAAGCGAAGCATGAATAATTGCAGCTATACAAGGCGTTTTTTAAGTTGAGCATGAGTATCTGGTTAATGTTAACTATGATGACATTAACAGTGGTGATGATATAACATCACTGACGATAACATTGCTGGCGCGAATTCATAACTCTTACCAAAATGTGCTACCTCCAAGAATATATAAATCTTTAATTTATAATAAAAATTTTTTTTTTCAGATATATAAGAAATATTTTTTTTTTTTAAGTGTACATACTTTTGCTACCTTGAGGCAGTGTTTGATATTGTTGCTGGTTGAAGTGGTAATGCAAATACAATCACACTGTGTCTAACTGTAAATTAGAGTCCGACTCTAAGGTTAACATTATTTAATTGTTTAAAATTTGTCGAAAACAAATAGAAGCTCTACAAAATTACAACAACTAATTGTAAAAGCATGAAAGCCAATAGTAGCGGTGGACCATATACAGCCAGAGTCAGGTTGACAGGCGATTTTCAGACAAATAATGTTTTATGGAGGGGAAAAATCAGACAGTTCCGTTTGAACAGAATATTTTGTGAAAATGTGATGAAATTTGAAAATGTTGCTTAAACATTAATAAATTGAACAAAATTCCCATCAGCCCAGACCAAATGTTGCCCAGACCAAGAAGAAATTATTTGGAAAATTGTGCTCATTGCGTGATTTTTAATTAGACGCAAATGACTCATGCGTTTCCGCCTGCATCCTGGCTGTCAATGCCAACGATTTTCTGCCATATCTTTGGCAACAAATGTTAAATCATGGTCTTTGCCGTCTTGTTGTTGTTGCTGTTGCTGTCATTGTTTTTGTATTTAACGTTAGTTGCGCATATATAAGAAACAAAAAAAAAAGAATTAAATAAAAATCGAGATTTCATGTTTCACCGCCGGTGGCGACAATCATCAATCATTTCAACACGTCCGTCACATATTTCTACACAATGCGCGTTTGTTTAACAACGAACGTCTCGTCTGATTCGTATGCAACACCCTTGTGACATGTCCTTTTTTTCTTTTATAATTTTTGCTTTGTTTTCGACTAAGTCAATTTTCTCCGTTTTAGCGCTTTTGTTTTAGCTTCATTTCCGGTTTTTCTGCTTTCGTTTCCTGGCTAGCCCTCGTCTCCATCGTTTTTTTTTTTTTTTTTTTTTATTGTCCTGTAGTAGTTTTTGAGTTCCAATCCTTATTCTTGCATGTTAATCAACAATCAATAAATATTTGGCTCCATTTCGTTGATTAAAAACGAATCGCTCAGAGTTGTTGCAATGAAATCCTCCAATCCATGTTCAATATTTCGTCGCATGCATGTCGCAGAGTCAATTATGAAGCCTCGTTGCATAGTTATGAAAATTGAATTTTTAGTTCGGAGACAAACTCATGCTTGCACAGTGGTCATAAATCATTAAATTAAAATTTACAGGTAGCATGAATTCTGATTGATAGGTAAATAAAAACTGGAGTGAGTTTATTTCTCTAGAAGACTATTTTTGTGAGCCTGAACAAAAGCAATAACGGTTATAACGCCAAAAATTGGATTGGAGATTATGAAATGGATTTTAATATGGATCTAATGATTAGTATTGTTGTTGGATTTCATGGGCCATGATGATCATGGGCGCTATGTTCCAGAATGTTACTGCACTCGTGCTCAAATTTTGAGTTCAGAATACAAATAATAGTTTAAGCTATAGTATAGCACTACAGAATTACATGGGTAAGATTTCTAAACGTGTGCATTCAGCTCAATATGGTCAAAAAACTTTATCGATGGTTTTTTCTCTAAATCAAATCATCAGCTCCCTGTTTTTTCTTTTATCATGAAAACTAGTTTCATATTCAATTTTGATCCTTAATAACATTTTCTCCGTTATATTTGAAGTAATTCCAACTCAACCTGAAAATAGAAGTACATTACTCAAGACTATATAGAAGAAGATTATTCAAGCTTTGCTTGAAAGAGCCTTCTAAATGTCTTCAAAATTCCATTTTCTCTTATAAAGCTTTATACTATGTTACATTTTAGGAAGTATTCAAGAAAATGTTTACTCAAGTGTAATTTCTTGTGTAAAGCTTTATTTAAGGATACATTTTTAGGAAGTTTTCTAGAAGATTTTGACTCAATAATTTCTTATGTACGGCTCAATAAGAAATTCGTCTTTAGGAAGTACTCGATAATTTCCTACATAAGGCTTTTATGAAGTTTTACTCAAGCAAATTAAAAAAAGAGAGTATTAAGTTAAGAGATTTTTTCAGTTTCCGATTTCCTGAATAAGCCTTGAATAAAAACCTTAGTAAGGCCTTATTCAAGTTCTTATATAAAATATATGGGCGTTTACATATGTCGAACGTGCCCTTTGCACACATTTAAAGTGGAAAAAATGAAAAGTAAAACATACTTGTATTTCCTTTTTAGTTTACATTAAGGCTCTCATCACTTTAATTAGTGCCACAAATTTATAGAAGGCATAATCCTGGTTGTTGATTCGAAAAACTAAAAATATCTAACCTAACAATTGATTCGAAAAACTAAAAATATTTCTTAGAAATGTACATATTAGCTTGGTAAATGAGTCCTCCAAAGGGGTGTTGAAAGCAGAAAGTTTGACTTCGGAACTTTGTTTGAAATAGTAAGGTGGCAAACATACTGTAAGGCCCCGCCCCTTTTGGGTGAGCCCGTGAGGGGGGGGGGGGGGGCACAAAGAAGGTCCCGTTCTTAGTTTTTTGCTTACTTATATCTCGAAATTATACCAATTTTAAAAATCAGGTCGGCAAATTTATAAATTTCAGTTCAATTTAGCAAAGCACATTATTTTCGCTGTTTTCAGCTGCAATCGTAGATTTCGGGTTACATATCAATTAAAAAATATCAGCCCTACCCTAGCAAGGAATAATTTTTAAACGGTTATAGAGAAAAGTGCCATTTATTATAACAAGTATTACAACAAGTAACAAAAGTGAACGAAATAAGCACAGAAAATATAAGAAATCGATAAATTATTCAATGAATCACTCGCCGCCTTTTGGGTTCTTCTTGCTGATCTATTGAATCGTGATCAGATGATGGTACGATAGCTACTTACTTATGCTACATAATCGCCACCGTCGTCGTCGCCACATGAGGAGGAGTTTGAGAATACCTCAGCGTCTGCAACTCCAGACTTAAATAATAGGTGTGAGGGACTTTGCCTCTGCTAGGTTTGACGAATATAATATTCTGATCAGCCGGAGTCTTGAGCAGAACTACCAAGTGAAGATCTTCTCCAATGGCTGCAACTAGAGAATCCTTTGATTTTTCAATGGCAGTAGAGACCACCATGAAGTCAGCATTGTCTGGAGCTTGATGAGTCTCAATCCCGTTGCTATTAAGTTGAGATCGGAAGATTGGAATTATGTTGCTTTTATTGTGGCTGTTTGAGAGGAAATGTTCCTGCTTGAAATTGATGGTTATTTTTAAATTGAGATTTATATCGGCAGACTCCTTTAGTCGATACCTACGCTCTTGGTCAACTGTCTTTGTGCTGTTTGCAGAGTTTTTGTATCTATCGAATAAAACATTGCACTTTCTCCCTGGGAGTTACGCTTTATAAATTTTATATAAGTCTCACATACAGTGGCCACAGTGCCTCCTCTCTGCCAAACCCCTTTTTGAATGATAAATCCTCCATCAGTTACAAGGTCAAAGTTCGGTAGGTCACACTGCTTGCTGGTTGCATCAAACAGGGAGTAGCGGCTTTGGTTTTCCTCATCCCATGCACATTAAAGAGAGCTAAAAGGAATGGGGCCCAGTTCATATACAAAATATTTTTTCAAGTTGTCATCCGTTTTCTTGATGATAGAGACCCTTTAAAATAGTACGAGGGGTCAACGGTGACTTTTCATCGCTGATCTTAATGAATGAATTCATTGATGAGATATGTTGAGCCCTATGCTGACGAGATAGCTTGACTTTTGCAAATGATCGCTTGATGTTGACTTGCTTATGGCAAGGACTCCACCTGTCCAGGATATTATAATCGTCAAACCTAGCAGAAGGAAAGTCCCTACCACCTATTATTCAAGTCAGAAGTTGCAGTAACTAGGACTGAATTACATATTATTTCTACATGCCTTCACTGGATACGACACCACTTCTGCTGCAGTTCGGAGTATCAAAGTTGGTTTCTGTAAACTCTACATAAAAAATTCCGATATCCTTCAAGCCGCTGAGGTATGCTGATTTTACATGGGAACAAAATTAGAATGTTTTACTGAGGTAAAAAATACATTTTTGAAAATAGACCATAAAAAGTATACAGAATCAAAGTTGTAGAGAACTTTATCAGCTTTCATAATGAAGTATAACAAAATTTCCTATGTCGCACCTCCGATGGGTAGGGACTTTTAGTATGTTTGTCACCTAACTAGTCCAAACACAGGTCCGAAGTCAAACTTTCTGCTTTCAACCTTTCCATCCACAATCATTTGTTGCCTGTACTATACCATACATTCTATATCAAGAATGTAGCATTTGCATTTGACTAGAAAAATAGGCTCAACTAAAACAATGATAATTTAATTCTTTCAAAAAGGTTAGTTTAAAGACTTCCATATCATCCGGGAAGTCAAACCTATTTAGCTTCCCGGTTAAATTAAATTTTAATTGAATTAAAATTAAGAGATAATATATTTTGGTTCGACTAGGTAGTTAAAAAAAATTATGAAAATGACGTATTATTTGCTCTACATTTCCCACTTTTAATCACTGTTTTCCCCGCCATCCCGTATATTTTTCTGCCCACCGTACATGCAGGAAATAAAAAAATAAAATTAATTTATGTATATCTTTCAGTGTATGTCCTGTTATATAGTAAGCAAACCTCTGCTGTTTGTTTGTTCTGTCAATATTGAAACTAAGCACCACATTTTTACTGGGTGAGGACTGACTATTGTCCTGCACTGACAATGAACGTGTTGAAAAAATGTTCGTCATATCCGGCGCTAATGGAATATCAAATTAATTGTTACAGCAAAGTTGCTTCATTGACATTTTTTGCAAGCATACATTTAATATGTGAATATGTAGCGAAAGTTTTTAAGCTACAAATATTTTGAATATTTGAAAAATATTAAAATTGAAAAGACATGAAAATATTTTAGAATATATTTTAACAAAACTGATTTTAATTTCTAAAAATTGTCATGCATGTCAACTAATTTTAGATTGGAGGCATATGTTTTTATGTTTCAATTATTTAAAAATAACACAAATGTTTTTCTAATTATCTTTGTCACATTTCTCGTCTGACAATAAACTAAATCTTATCACTTTTCTTAAGGGGGAATGAGACTCAGAATAGCATAACATGTAAAGAATATTCTCTGAAAATATTTCGTGCCTTATTTAACAATACATTTTTGAAATGTTACTTATGTAACATTAATGTTAATGTTTAATTCACAAAAAAAAAAAATTACAAAACTATGCTTTTTTTAAACTCTCTGTCACCCATCCCCCCTTAAATACACAGCAACAGTTTTCATATATTCACACCCAAGCTAAGTAGTTCGTCACCACAGTGCATGGCTAAAAGTGTCAAAATAACATGTTTTGACGACACAATTAGTCTCAAAAAATCGCTTGTCATTGGCTGTCAATCACATGCGTTGTCGCATCACCAACTAATGGATGTTGTCGCATGTCCATGTCTCCATCTCTTACATGCCTGCCTGTATATGAAATAAACATATTTCAAAACTTTGTCATTAACATTACATTGCATGATTTTACAAAATCGTCATTTATATTTTTAAATATATTACTCAATGAGCTCAACACACAGTTATTGAAAAAATTGTCTAGCTTTTATAGAACATACCTTGACAGAATGTTACGTAAAGTATGATTTTTTTGAATCGAAAATATTTAAAAGCATTTTTCCATATCTCAGCAAAATATCAACGGTAGCATCTACACAGTATCTAATGTTGATGCACTTTTCGTTGTAAGACTTGGATCAAGTCATATGGGATAGAAAAATTAACGTAATAAGATAATAGTCTTGCTTCGAATTACTTTTTGAAGCAATTTTAAAAATTCTTGCTCAGTTTGTAATGGAAACACTTATTTATGCAAGATTGTGGGCTCAAATCCCACAACTTGCAAAGTTTTTTTTTAATTTGATATAAATGTGAGTTGAAAACTGCTTATGAATAATATGAATATTTTTGTATTTAAATCGAAATTCACAGATCTAAAAAGGACATATTTAAGATTTAAAATTGCATTCGTAGATATTTAAGCCGTTCAAATCAATGCAAGGCTTACTTCAAGAAACTGTAAAAACTGCTCTAGAGTCATAAACGAAACAAATACCATCTCATCCGAATAAACCACGAAACGATCTTTCGAATTAGTAACGAAACCGAGAACTCCGGTCCGATATCTCTTATTCGATTCGAATTCGGGATGAATCCGACAATTTTTAAAATAGCGAAAAGTTTTTATATAAAATTTCACATTTCTAAGAAGAGTAAAAATTAAAACCACTTTCTATGCTTGAAAAGAAAATGACCCTTCCTCAAATTCAGCAATATTAATTTTTTTTCATTTAATTTTTTTTTTTTTTTTTTTTTTTTTTGTTGTGTTCCACATATGCATTGCCTATTATAAATTTAAATAAAAAAATTGTAATTATTTTTCTTTGACTTACGCTTAATTTATGTAAGAAATTTTCATATATAAATGCACTGAACTTATTCAATCAGGGCCGTAGCTAGCGAAATATCGGTCGCAAGACTTACAAATTTTTTAAAAATTAGAAAACACTAAAATAATAATGAAAATGGAAACTTTAAATGGTTTCGAACTAAACTTTTTTTAAAAATTATTTTTGTGATCATTCAAGAAAACTGATTCGGGAAGCATATTTATCAATAATTTGTCAATTTGAAGCCAAACGTATCGTCGAAATTATTTAAAAAAAAAAAATTTTTTTTTTTTATTTTTAAAATTACCCAAAATCACCCCTTAAAATAATTTTAGAAAAAAATTTAACTCAAAACCCCCCGTCCCCCCCCCCCTAAAAGTTTTAATTTTTATTATTATTACACCGTTTTCTAATTTTGAAAAAAATTTGTAAGTTCTAGAAGCAAAATTTTTCTAGCTACGGCCCAGTATTCAATGATCCAATATTTCGAGCATAGTCTGCCAAATGTTGCAAGCAATGCATATTGTAAGTCAAAAACCTTAATAATAATCGATTAGGTTAAGTAATGAAAATTTTAAAAAATTTCATTTCGAAAATGAATTGCTATAATTATTCGAGTGATTCGTAAGTGATTCGATTATATTGAAAATCTAGTTTCGAGAATGAAGTGTGCATGTCTCCGCTCTCGGATTCAATAGCAAATCGAGAACGAACTTCGTTTTCGAAATGAATATCCGAGATCTCAGGTTCACCTCGAATTCGAAACGAATATATTATGTGACGGCTTTAAATAATTTTAATAATAAAAGATGTTAGATGTTAGAAAATTTTAATAAGGCACTAAAACAAAATTTATACTTAAATGGTAAAAAAATGTTTATACTTCGCCTTAAAAAATATTGTAAAAAAAGAACACGCAATTGATCATGATCAGGATCATCTGAAATCGTTTAAAAGATCAAAAAGTTTGCATTTCAGGTGTTTTTAAAGTTTTTGGACAATTCTTTTTTCAGTGTAGAAAAAATTTTGAGGTTTGAAAAGTTTTATCAACTATGGATTTCTTCTCAGCAGCCACAAACTAATCATAACTCATGTTTTTAATAATTTTTTTCTAAAAAAACACTCATATGGTGAACGTCATATTCATAATAAGCAAATCTATTAGAAAGTCTAACTTTGACCATAAATACCTTAGCATCCCTAAGGCCAATTCAAATAGAACTATGTGAAAGTTGTATTATTTTTCTGTGCATAGAAAAAAAAATCATAGAGATATCTCAATTCATTCAGAAGTTATGATTTTTGCAACGAGAATTACCAAATGTAGAATTACTCCCAGAACACGATCTCATACCCTGTTTTTTCATAGAGGGTCTAAATTTTTTTTGAATTGGTGGATTCATTCTTCAGATTGTGGTGGCATTTCGAATTTTTATTTGGATTTAAAATGAGAAAGAAAAAAACAAAAAGAAACAGTAAAGGATTCATTTGCCCCATAAAATAACACTGAGAGAATAGAACTGGAGAATAAAACTGAGGTATTCCAAATTCCTTCTTATCCACCACTCTTCTCATGCCTTACTGAAATTTTCTCCTAAGCATGATTTTTTTATAGCAAGGGCTTTGAAAGTGTCTCCATCGTGTTCCAAAAATTTGTAAAACAAAATATAAAACACAATACAGGGGAGTATATAAATAAATCAATATGAAATTTAGAATACCTCCATATAATTCTCCATACAATTTTATGGGGCAAATGAATGCAATGAATGAATTGCAGAAAAAATTCAAATATAATTTTAACAAGCAACACGAGCTTCTTAAATAAAAGAATTTAAAAAACCTAGATTTTAAATAAAAAGATTTTTTTAATTAATTTAGTTAATCCTTAGGAAAACTTTATATAATACAGATTAATACACGCAGAGAAAATATATGTTTGCATATGTTTGGTTTCAAAAACAAAACTTTCCTTCTATAAGAAGATATTAGTTGTGTCCAACATTAATATAATTGCCTTAGCTAAAAAACTAACGTCTACATGAATATGCTTGTGACAAAATAGAATTGTGTGTTTCTACCCAATAAAAATATATTTTTGCATCACTGTTAAACTCAAAAAGAACAGAACTCTGTAAATTTAAAACAAACAGAACTCCTTTCCTTTATGTGTTTCGCCTGGGCATACATATATCTGTTTCTTTTGCACTTGCACGAAAAATAGCGGAACCTTGTTGCTTTTAACAGTTGCCAAGCCTTGGCGTCATTTTAAGTTTCAAGCAGCCGCGCCAAACGTGTTGAAAAGCTTAGCTCTTGTGAAAAGTGTTTCTGAAAATGTTTGTTTAAATTAAAAGTGTTTGTGTTTTAAAATTTATAAAATAAAAAACAAAATAAAAGAAAAATAAGGCGGTTCAGCTGTAAAAATAGGTGAGTTTTGAAGCAACTTTGCTGTTAAAGCGGGTGCTTCGCTGGCAATTATTGTAATGTCGGATAAACATAATATGGTTACTTCTCAACATATTTAAATTCGAGAAAAAATTATTTACTGTTTTCTAAACATATTTTGTTTGCTTCAAACCAACAATTACTTGTAAGCAAATATTTTGTAATCACAGTGAACAACTTTTGGCATTTCTTTTGCTAAAATATGTTTCCAAGTCAATATAGTGTAATCATCGGTAAATATATTATGTTGTTCTTAATTATCGTTTTGAAAATAATTGCTTGACTGCAATTAAATTATGTATTCTCCAATTAATATATATTTGTCTGTGAATATTTAATGTTATTCTTGAATAAATTATATTTCCAAGCAAACAAATAGTAATAGACTAAAAGTGATCTCAGTCCATTTATAATTACAATATATTTATATGAAAACATATTTTCTTTAAAACAAATAATATTGTTTTTAAGTTCAAACAACAAGTGCTAAGGTACAATTAAGTAATGTTAAGATGCAAATATATGTATAAAGAAAAATTGCATTAATTAATCATATTATATGTGGAACGAATTATGATTACTTGTTCCCAAGAAACATGCAGAAACATATTATACTTCTTGCAAATTATGTTTGGGAGGCCTATTATTTTTCAGCGTGTAAAGATTACAATTTAACTAAAGTTTTCTAACTACCAGTTAGTGTTAGCTGAGGATAAAAAAACAATATTTTAAATTTGGACTGAAGAAAGAAGAGTTCTTTGGAAGAGTTTATAAACCGACCCTTATTTATTTTGTGTTTTTATTGATATTTTTTTTTATTTATATTTTAATAATTATAGACATATCTTTGTTATTTTTTTTACATTTATTAACTTATATGTTCTAATTTTGTAATGATATGATCGTTAGAGTGCACTGAACGAAATAATACGTTGTGTGAAAAATTATACAAGTATATCACTGTTCATGTGGATGCAATAATGGACCATTATTACAAGAGTCAAAACTTTCCTTAAAGCTAACTCGAGCTCATTTAAAATTGAAACTCAAAAGTAGGCGTTATTCCCTATTCCCAGTTAGAGAAACTATAAAAATCGATTTAAGGCTCAAAAACGATTAAGAAAATTATATAGCACACTAGGTTTGAGCATTTCTTCTCGGTACTCAAAAGTGCAACTCTATTTTATGGAATTGAAAAATAAAAAAAAATTCACTCTGCCATTGCAAGCGCTATCTTTTACTTATTTCATCTAATCGCACCCTAATGAAAGCTGCTCCAATTCGAGCAACGCAAAGCCAACAATTTGACACGTGCAACTTACAGCAATTGCATCAAGCAGTCAGCAGCAGCAATTTTTGTAGCTGCCACAGCGTGTCGTTGCTACTGCTGCTGCTGCTGTCTTGAAGTATGTGAGTGAGTGAGTGAAGTGCATGGATGCCCAACGAAATATCTTCTTAGCTTCTTATTATCCATATATTTATTTATATTTGTTTTTTTTTTTTTTTAAACAAAACTTTAACCTAACAACGCCACCTGCTTTGTGTCAATCGGCTCCAAGCGTGCGATGAGTATAAAAATATATGAAGCATTTAGCAGACAACTTGGTGGAAAAATTACCGAGTACCAAAGCGCACTTCAAATTTATTAGCTGTTCCATTGAAATGGTTGTTTGTTAATGTTGCTATTTTTATTGCCGCTACTGTTTGCAGCTGAATTTCGCTTGGTTTGGTATACAAAATAAAATAGATAAAATGTTGCTGTAATTTCAAAACTTTTTTGTTGTGGTTCGTATTTTTTTTTTTTTATTATTTCTTCATTACCTCATTACCTGCATGTGTTGCATGTAGCTGGATCAACCTGGCGAATGGTTGGCTGGTTGGCGGTTGGTTGGCTGGTTGATGGCATCGCCTGAAAGTCTCAGCGCACGCTGGAACGAACCACTTGTGCCTCACCGCGTCAACCACTGACCACTGAGTGAAACATGCGTTGCTGTTGTCGAAGCACGCAATTAAAATAATTATGCAAATGGCCCCTTTTTTTTCTTGAAACTACGCTTTCCACGTTGCCTGGTTTTTTTTAGCTTTTTAATTTTAACATCTTTTCAAATGAAGCCATAAAACCATAAAGAATTTGCCTACTTCTTCTTCTTTTTCCTCTACCACTTCAGCTATTACTGTATGTAATGGACGCGTGGGCGGTGCTTTTAAATTTACATAAAACATATTTTTTTTAACGAAATTTGCTGGACTAACAATATAAAAGTTACCGCAATTTTTGCATTATTTATTCCTTTATTTCATTATTTTTTCCCCGGACTCTGTTCTAAATTTTATGCATTATTGAACATTTTGAAAGAGGTTACTTCACCAACTTACAACTTCTGTCGATCAAGCTCCAAAAAAATGACGAAATAAAAAATAATACCGCGAACAAATTTTATGAAAACAAACTTCTTAATTAGCATAAGAATCAAAAAGATAAAAACAAGAGGTACAACTTAAAAAACATTTTCGCCATATTGTTAAAAGTTTATATTCGAAACAGGCACTTTTACGAAATTTAATAAGCAACAAAAAAATTACTGCCAACTAAATTGAATTTGATAGGAAATGCAGGATGCATAGGAAAAGTAGGAGCTAAACTGCCCATGAAAGAAGCTTGAAGAGCGGCTTAATTTTTGACAGCTTTTAACCACCTTGAGCTGATTGACTTTGATTGATTAAGTCCATCATTGCGTTAATTCTAAGGCTGTAAATTTTCATAGTGCATATATTGTATCTTATTTCTATTAGGAAGTAGTTTAAATATATTATCAACTGTGTATAGATTAATTTATTAGCGGTTATTTTTACAAAATGCTTTAATGTCTTAATAGTTATGTCCTAATTTTATTTTTTAATTGTGAAAAGGATCAGAATTTGCTTGACCTTTGAAACTGTAAAATAATTTTAAGCACATAACTAAGCGATAAGCAAATCTCAAAAATAAATTGTATCTCAAAAGTATGCAATGATTTTTTTCTTAAGTTACATTTGCAACAGAGCTGCCACCTTGTGGGAATTTCCTCATCATGTGAGGAGTTCAAAGTGCGAGAATTTTTTTTTGAGGAATATTATTTGAAGTAATTTTAATTCAAAATTAGTGGTATAGAATTTTTTACTTAAAATACAGATAAAAAATAATGAAAAGAAAAATATTTTGGCTTTTTTAATTCTCAAATTTTTTGGAATTCATTTTCTTATGACGACCATCCTGCAGTATTGCCAACTTTTGAATTCTAAAATCAAATGCACCAGATTTTAAGGCTTTCAAAAATGTTGCAACACCAATTATACACCAAGCAATAAATTGCAAAATATTGCATACATTTGTGGAAAGTTACAAATATGTAACAATTTATATAAAAAAATTACATTTTATTATGATTGCCAATTATTTTTAAGAAATAATACATTTCACAGGATTCACTTAAAATACTCGAATTAAACTTATTAAACGAACCTTAAGTCTAAAATGACTTATGCTTTCGCATAGTTGGAATTGAAATCATATACTGAATCGGTTATTGTTTAATTTTTTGAATAAATTGTTCTTTCACAAGTTTGTGCAAACTTTAAACCATAAAACATTTTAATAAGTTTTCATTTATAAAATTAATTATTTTACTTTTTCTAAATACGATGCAATCATAGCGGCCAAAAATATTTAAATAGATGATCAAAATATTAATGTCGATTTATGCCGAAAAATTTATGCTTTTCAAAAAACAAAAATTAGTACATAAGTGTATGTTTTTAAGCTAACGCTTGGTTTTCACTACGTAATTTTTATTACGATATAAAACTTAATCACCCGAAATATCATTCAAATAAAACTATTCTACGCTTTCTGTATAGCACAATTCGATTATTCAGTTCATTTTAATTTTTCAACATTGTCAGGGGTAGAAAAAATGTCAATGTGTTTTCATTTTTTATTATATTGGCAACCAATGACCACAAAAAATGACATAGTGAAAACCAAGCATAAGGTTGCGAACCTAGTGAACGCCGGTTGAGAAAGGCATTCAGATTTCTTATTGGAGCAATAAAGAAACCAAGTCATACATCTCTTTTACTCTAATGAGTTTTCTGATCTGATCAGCCTGCCTGTCTAAGCCAGCGTTCACTATGTTCGCAGCCTCAAGTCTGATTTTCACTAAGTCAGTTTTATGACGACATAAAAGTAACTCAATTAAAATATCACCTAAATAAAATTATTCTATATATTCTGTATAGCATAATTCAGTTGTTTTTAATTTTAATCATTTTATCATTTTTCATTTGATTGACAACAATTGACTATTGAAAATGACATAGTGAAAACCAAGCATAAGGCATATTTTTCTTGCGTCTAAATTTTGAAAATGCACCAAATCTGGTAGAAAAAGCACCAAGTTGGCAACAGTGCCATCCTGTCGGTCCAATTTTGTGCCACTTTTTGCAACATAACTCGATCAGTGTTGGCTTCCAACTGTTCAGTCGTAGCTTGGCGTACCTCCCCCCTCCCCCGCCCCCCAAAAAAGTAGTCTAACGAAGTTAATTAACATGGCCTAGGCAGTCAATTTCAGTCTCATTTCTTGATTCGCCCACCAAAAGTTCGTCTAAATAAAGTGATGGCTTCACGTGCACCCTTTAATACTTTGACGATTGATAGTGACATGGGGGGGCCAAAAAGTTGTGAATTATTTGCCTGTAGCAATCACCATTGACGATAATGTTGGCTCCATGTTCAATTTTGAAGAAGTAGGGAACAGTAATGCTTTCGACATGCAAACCATATCAGGCAGTACCTTTTCTTTGGATGTAAGAGAACTTAAGAGTCTCTTCAGGGTTGTTCTCACTCCAAATACGGCAATTTTTCTTATTTATGTACCCATTAAGCCAGAAAAAAATGTGCTTCATCGCAAAATGATTTTACGTTAAAATGCTGTTCAACTTACAATTGATTTTCAGCCCATTCACCAAACGTTCGATGCAAACGATGGTCTGATGGCTTCAATTCCTACACCAGATGGATTTTGTTTGGGAGCAGGCCAAGATCTTTGCTCAAAATCTTCCACGTAGTGTACTGGGAAACACTGAGTTGTTGAGAAAGGCGTCATACGATTAATTGTGGTCCTCGATTAAGCTCACCGATGATATCTTCGGTACGCAAAGTATGACCTCGTATTGGATGAATATTGTTCATAAGAGTAAACTTAAACACAAATTGATTCATAATTTCACGTTTCACCACCTCGCCAAAAACGATTATGCGCACCATAATGTGTGCGAAGTGCTCTGTAAGTAAGTTCCCCGCACATAACATGAATTTTGGTAATAAACTTCCACGATTTGTAAACGTTATTTCGGTGTAAGTCCTTGCATGGTGAATTGTCAAAGTATGCTGAAAATAAATATCAAACACATATCTTCAATTTGACAACTGGTTTGACAGCTATTCCTTTTGGATATTCATTACCTCCTAAAAAAATATTTTTATGTTATCATAAAATTTATGTTATCATTAAAGTTATTGTGCCAGCTTAACATAGTTTTAAAATTAAAGCACCGATACTTTACACCAAAAACCGAATGTTTAAATTGTAAAAGACAGAACTTTCATTGTATAATATAGTATTGCATAAAGCATATGCATAGTTTATGTAACAAAATCTATTTAAGGCTGTTTTATTTTTTTATTTGTTTGTTTGAATGCTTTAACTAAAAATTTGAATGGCTATAGTTTAATGAACAGGACACATCCTTCTTGAAATTTACGAGGGCGTGAGTTCAAATATGAGGTTGAATAAATTAAAGTTGAATAAATTAAATAACAGATTCAATTCTGAAAATGAACATCAAATAAACGAAAAGTTGCTATTGGTTTAAAGATATATCCCATATAGAAATAGGTTTTTTTTTAATTCTAATGTAAGCTACTTCTATGAACCTGTGCTTGTAAATATATCACCAATTTATCATCTACTTAAATTTAGGTTCAGAACAGTCGAAGCCAATGGATACGATAACATAAGTTTATTGTTAATTTTCTTCTTTTTTCCCCTATACATGAATAACAGAAAAATATTGGAAAATGAATATGTAGAAATCTTTACTTCACAAATTATTCCTCTTAAATTTTTATTTTTTCCTTGAAGTGCTTACGTTTGGAAACCGGAGAAAATAAAAACAATTATAATAAAAATAATTTAAATAATGTTAATTTCTTTAATAAAAAACACAAATAAATAAATTAAAACATATATTACAAATATTTTATATAAATTAAGGCTTTAATTTTTTTATCTTTACAATAAAATTTGTGAAGAATTTCATTAAGGTATCATTACTGTTTAGGATAGGGAAAAAGTGGAAAACGGAAAGCATCCCTTTTTAAGAATCTTTTTTGTTTTTTTGTTTCAGTCGTCCTATTCCAGAGATTAACTGTCAGCCATATGGACACCGGATTTCTGAGCACTTAACTTTGGTGCCATCTATAACTCATACAAATTATGAAAATTATTTTTTCTATTTTTTTTTTTTTTTTCAATTTTCAAGTATGTACAAATTTAAAAAAAAAAATGTATGTTAAATTGCTTACTTTTTCAATATCCGAAACTATAATGATAGCTTAAATGAAAAATTTATTAGTATTTTGCAGCAGGTTTGATAAATCCAATGCTTTCAAAATTCACCGGAGGATGTAAATTTCTATTGACAGCTGATTTTATAAAACATGTCATTAAATTTTCAAAATATGGACACAACAATTAAGTAAATATTTTAATCTATTAGATTTTATTAAATATAGACAAAAAATAACTCAAACTTATAGGAAACTTAAATATGATTAAGCTACATCAGAGAGGAGCAGCCAGAGTGGCCAAAAAAGTAAAGTGTTGCCAAAGCACGTATTGTTAACGGTAATGTTGTTCTTTGAACGTCATGAGGCTGCAAATCTAAAATTAGTTGACGGCTAAGATGTCGAATCAAGCTAAAATTCTTAAAAAAGACTTACTCCAGGAGAGTAAAAGGATCACTAGAATCCCGAAATCTGCGTTATTCACTTCTCCGCCGTCTTTTTTCTTCATATTCTTCATCTTAAAAAAACAGCAATAATAAAAGGATTTCTTCTCTCATTTTCCTTAATTTCAACATAAGTTTATAAATTTGTATCAAACAACAATTTATTGTGTTAATATTAGCCTCAAGCGTACGCAGTTGTACAAATTTTAAACTACAATAAAGTAAAACAATTTGTCTATAGCAAATATAATATTAAAAGTTTTGTCAATGAAGCTTTTTTTAGGTGACTAGAATATCAAATCGCAATAAATGCTCAATTATTGATAAATATTCAATATGGTGAATTGGTAAAGTACATCAGGTTACAACTCTTCAGCAGATGCTATAAGCTTAGTAGATGTTCTACAAAGGTATTCTACTCTTATATAAAATTTTATTTAAATTTCAAAAATGTAAAGAAAAAAAATTTATATTAAATTTTTTTAATTTATAATTTATTTTTATAATGTAATATTTAAATTATATTATATAATTTATAGTTTTACAATTATAAAAAAAAATTTTAAAAACTTGGGCAAAATTGCTGGGTTAATTTGGTTTTTAAGTTCAGTGGCAGCACTACAGTGCAATGCTTTAAAATTTATTTACTTGACATAAAAAGAATTGCATACTTTTAGGATGTCATTGACTTATTCACATTTCTTTTTTCGCCACACTTGAGTGGTAAAATTTACTTATAATATAATACTCATACAGCAACAACACCAATAACGAAATGAATTTTTAATATTTATATTAAAACATGAAGACAACAAAAATGGCAACATAAAATAAATTTACAGAAAAACATAAAATTTAATAACTCATAAATATGCCTCCGTAGACCGGGTGCAGAATGCAGTACTTACTTATGCACACAAAATTTTCAATTTTCGCAAACAAACTCAATGCCGTAACGAAATTTTCTCTTCTTTCGTGACAATGATGACGATAAAAAATAATAAAACAAGGCGAAAAAACCAAAACCAAAAAAAAAATATAAATTGAAAATTGCAACATAAGGAAGGAGATGCTGCAAAAATTACAAGGGCAGCATTGAAACGGTGTTAACAGAATACGTTATTTTAGAAAGCAGGGATAATAATTGCAAAGTTGTCAGAAATTGCAGAACAAGTCAGACCAGGTTGGAAGGAGATGTTTGAAAAAAGGGGATGAGTTGGAATGAGTAAACGAATTGTGTAAAGCATGAATAGAGCTAGGATGCTTAAGTTTAAGAAACTGCTAAGAGAGCAACAACAACAACAACTACAGCAACAACAATTAACCATTATGCAAACAAGGACAGTTGCTGTAATAAACTTCCAAGGATAACGCTTTGAAAGGCCATTAAGCCATAAGGAGACAGGGTTAAAATATATATATAAAAAATTATAATCAAGATTGTGTGAGTTAAATAAAGTCCACTCATTTTCCACGCGCTTTAATTTAAGGTTCTTAAAAAATGTATAAATAATTCATTTTATACTCTTTATGGATAGTAGAAAAATTTGTAAGAAATGTTAAAAATCTATTAAAAAAATAAATTTTATTTGTAACGATTTCCTGTTTCCCTCAATTTATAGCTGAGATAGAACAGCGAGTGTCCAGGGTCTTACAATTATATATTGATTTTGAGACACTGACTTTGATTTCTATTTGCTTTCTTTATTTACTTTCATCAACGTTATAAACGATATCATATAATTTTATCTTAGTTATACCTAAGAAAATATTGATACTACCGGATCCTGGGTTTCTGCTTTGTGATTATCAATTTCTTGCGACTTGCGTGTCTCATGGTTTAATTTCCCAGTGAACCAAAACTACCGTTTTTGAATTCATTTATGAACCTTTTCGGGTAGAAACGTTCATTTTCGGCACTCATAAATGAACCCTTTTTATATCATTCGTCGGACTAAAATGCCTCTCAAAAACGAACCTTATTTTGTTCGCAAATGAGTTAAAAAAAGAACCATAAAAGTTCATTTTCGGCACTAGGAAATGAAATGTGATTGTTTTCCAATTTGACAAACTTCCAAATTATATATGAAATATCAAAATAGTTCAGTTATTAATTGGGGAATTTATTTGATTACATTTTTGCATGGAATGTTTTCGTGGTTTTCATTCTATTTGGGCTTGATTTTAATTTTTGATAGAAATGTAAAAACTGGTAAAAAAAGTTCATTTGACGTTTGTACGAAGGTTTGTACGAAGGACGTTTGTACGTTTTCATTTTAAGTTCTTTTATTTACCTGATTTTAAAATATATAAAAAGTAACATTTATGATTCATTTGTGAACTCATTTATGAACAAAAAATGGTTCGTTTATGAGAAATTGTTTCCTACTGATATGATAAAAAATTATTCGTTTTTGAACTCATTTCAGAATGCAAAAAAGAAACATAAATGATTCATTTCCGAACTCATTTATGAACAAAAAATGGTTCATTTTCAAGGAAGTCTTACCTACTGAAATGATACAAAAATGATTCATTTTCGACTCAAAATAAGTTTTTAATGAATTTCGCAAAATATACACAATTTTTCTTTATGGGAAAAGATAAAAAAGAAAATATTAAAAAAAAAAATTCTAACCAAAAACGTTCGCAAAACTCTCACCTTACTCAAAACCTTCACTTATGGTTCAGTGGGTTGTAACGCAGTGACGGGCGGCTTGCTGTACGAGTATGTTTATGGGGTATTATTATTATTATTTATTTGAATGCTAAGCACTTAAGGCTTTATATTAGACAAAATTAATACAATTTATTTATGTACAAATAAATTTTTATAAAAATGTAGATCTGTCAGGCTTTCAAGTATAAACAGTTGTAATCCGGATAGTTTCTAAGTAGTAAATATAACGATTGATTAGAGCGGTGCTGACATTTGCCAGGCTACACTTAAAATTAAAAGAACGTAAAGCAAACCTTGTAAAGTATTTCTGTACACGCTCCAGTCTAACCTTATGAGTAGTGTTCGACCGATTAAGGCATCGCCTGGTATCGTCATCAGCATTGGCTCAAAACTATATAGTCGGTATCGGTTAAAATTTAAGAATCGGCATCGGTTCTGTATCGTCATCGGTTGAAAAAAAGGAATCGGTATCGGGTTTACAAAAATTTACAACTATTTTTCCGATATAATTGCTATTTTGTGCACCACTAAAAATGTTACATGAAAAAAAATACGTGTAAGTCCTGAAACCACAGTTTGATAGTTTTCTGCTTGAGTGCCCTTTACCAAGAGACTCAAAAATTTTTAAATACAGGCATCACAGTTCATCTAGAATGCTCAAAAAAAGTTGCAATCAAATATCTTTCAGCTCCTCCGTCTAGTGTTGCAAGTGGGCATTTGAATATAGGACAGGGTCGAGCTAATACATGTGCTAGGCAAGTCACACGAGGTCTTGCTCTGGATAATCGAAATATATCTATATAAATATGGATTAGAACACAGCTTACACATGCAAAGCGTCAAACCGGCATATGCCAGGCGAGACGGACGCGGTCTCGCTCTGGATAATCGTATTGAACTACACAGCTTGATTGTATGAAGTGTTGTCAAACATCACAGGAAAATATGAAGTTAGACTTGCCAGATCCTGAAAGGCTGTTGTCGGGACAAGTCAAAAAAGTTCCGGGATTTCTTATAAGTCGTCGGGACAAAAAAATCACATTTGTGTACTAGTGTTTGTATTTGATAAACATAAAAACATAAAACATATAATTAAAGCATAAGTAATGTGAGCATAAATTGAATATAAATAATAAGCAATTTCACCATAAATGAAAACTAAATAATAATAACGTATAAATAGGGGAGCAGCAGAACTAAACCGGATAAGTCCAATTGTTTTTTAAATTTTATAGAAGATGCCAAAATATAAATGTAATTTCTTAATTTTTGTATAACTTAAAGGAGTTTGAGTAAAAATTAATCTGTGATTTTTGGTCGTTGGATCCGTTAATGGTTAAAAATGTCGAATCAAGAAAAGTCACTTATGTTCAAAGAGTTTTGTTCTACTGTTCCTCAATTAAAAAAGATATTTATTTAAGGGGAGGTTCTCATGAAACTCGGCCAAGAAACTCAATTGTTTTTTCCATTTTTCGATAGTTTATGATATGAAGTATATACGATTGCCTAACAAAGTTATCGCATAAGAAAAGAACCCATCTTTTTCACGCAAATTATGACTATCTCATCAAGAGTAGCTCACAAAAAATGAGTATCACACATCAATCTTTTTGAAATGCTTTCCTGTATTCTCTACCATATTGTGGTAAGAATCGTTATCTCAGGCGCTACCAGATGTCAGTAAATGCGCTGTGTTGTTAAAAAAACGGAAAGCTAATAACTGGAAAAAATCATTAACCAAATCTTAAAACGTATTTTTTGAAAAACTATGTTTTCTAAACTGGTGTCCACGATACGGATTATGGAGATAATCCACTGGTAACCACGATATGGAGAACAACTTTATGGATTGACTTAATTTTTTTTATCTTAAAGAAAATAAAATTTATTGGATCCTATACCTAAATTCGGATTTTTTTTTTGAGAACTTTAAAGAGCGAAAATGTGGAAAAAACGCTACTAAAAATGTCTGCGATTTTTGTAAAGGAATTCTGAAGATTATGAAGGGGTATTATGAAGGGGTAATGCTCTACACAAAATTCATGGAAAAACGTTTACTTGTAAATGTATCAAACACGCAGAGATTTGTGTTACAAAATGTTTTTTCACAAAAAAAAAAAATTGTCCGTGTACCGATGCCTGACGTTTTTCGAATGCATGATTCTAGAAAACTCTTGCATGTTTAATCTTAATATAAATGTATTTGGTAAGGTCATAAGTAGAACTATTCTAGAAAAAAAAAATTATATTCCACAAATATTTCTTGACTTAAATTCATCTTGCCTTATTTGGAATGAACCATATGTTTTTGATGGATTCTTTATTTTGATCAAAAAAATATGGTAACGGTATCTATGAGCACGTTTTAAGTATGACCGTTTATGTGAAAAATCTTCGAATTCTCAAGATTTTTGTTTTCTACCATCCTGTTTTCCAAATTCTTGCAAAAGCATAGCGCAAACTTCAATACAAAGTTCTTCAATAATCTCAAAGAATTGCTCCCCCCCATAAATCTTTGTTAGTTTAAGAATTTGTTTCCGAATGATTCCGCGATAATGTGAAAATTCCATTAAATCTGCCATAATTAAATGTCGCTTACTTTGGTCCCCATTAAAAATAGCATAAATCACAAAAGACAAACAGAAATACGCTCGGACCACCCAGCCACAACACAGAACACCCAAAAGATTTTCACCATCATAACGACAGCCGTCAGCTGGAGGGGATGAAGGTTTGAAAAAAAAAAAAAATAACACTGTTAGAAGAAGAAAAATAAGTACAAAGAGCAGGGAAAAAATCTTAAAAACTTTAAAGAAACCTAATTGATTGAAAAATTTATGCTCGAGGGTGTTTTTAGTCTATTTATTTGTAGTACTTAGAGCTACAGTACAAGGTTGACCTTTTCATGAAGTTTAAGTGAGATTTGTTTTTGTTGTTATTGCTTGTTTTTTGGCTTCTTTGTGCTTTTAATGTCATAAAGGAGGACATTCCGATTATTTTTTTTTTTTTTACTTTACTGTTTGCTTAACAGCCCTAACCATATTATAACCACTGTTGAACAACATAAATCGTCATTCACTAAATTAGTTATTGTTTGTTTTTCCTGCTGTTGCTACCAAAATCACAGTTTACAGGCTCTTCATATTTCAATATTTTTGTGTTTTTGAATATTTAAACGGAAGTTGGTTTTTGTTTTTTAGACTGAAGTAAATAAATCATCGGACTGTTTAATTGAAAGTGTAACAAGCAGATATTTATGTTAAAGAATTATTTAACTCATTCCATTGCATGGAACTTATGAATGTTATTATTCTTATATTACTCTAGTGTTGATAGACATTCGTTATATTTATAAAATGATGTAATTTAAACTTTCACGAAATGATACAAATATTTTGCTCACCTGATGCTGATTTTGATTGGAGCACAGTTGCACTGTGGGCTGAAAGAAGTCATTTGTTTACTTCCATGCGTACTGAGGTAAGGAGGTATATAAACTTTTTTACACAGTTCTTAAAGCCACTAAAAGAAAGCGTGGCAGGTATAAAAAAGTTTATATTTTTCAAAACATGACCTGAGTCGATTTCGCCATGTTCATCTGTTTGTCTGTCTGAATACGATCACGATGCAGGCGTTATTTTGGAGGTATAAAAATAATGATCAAGATGGAAAATGAGCCAAATCGGATGAACACCAAGCCTACCTCTCATGCAAAGTGAAAAATTGACTTGAAATTTTTTGAAGCTCTTTTATCTTAAAAATCGAGTGAAAATCAAACATATCGTCATATTTGACGATTTATACCCACTTGGGCGGTATTTTCTCTATCTTTTAGTTTTCGCGTTTAAATATTTTGGACGCGTTTAACATCATCAACATTATCAACTTCATCAACATTATCCACCATCAACCATCAACATTGTCAACATTATCAATATCATCAATATTAGTCACATTATCGACATCAACATTAACGCGATCATCAACATCAACATCAACATCGTCCACATCATTAACATTACCAACTTCACCAATATCATCAACATCGTCAACATCATCAACATTATCAATATCAACAACATCTTCAACATCAATGCTAAAACCATCATAAGCTCATAACATCGGCGTCAACATCATCAGTATAATCAATATCAGCAAGATCATCAACATCTTCAATATCATCAACATCAATGAAATCAACAACATCAATAAAATCAACACCATCATCATCGACATCATCAATACCAAAAATATACTTATCACCATCAACATTATTAACATCATCAACGTCACCACCAACACCTTCAACTTCAACATTAACACCATTTTTAGCATCATCAACATCGACTTCAACAGTATTATCAATATCATCAACATTTTTAACATCATACACATCATCAATATATCATTTACATCATCAACATTATAAACATCTTACTTACTTACTTAGGTGGCCGTAACAACCCGCATTCGGGTTTCGGCCGACCTCATCAACTCTCGCCAGGCGCCTCTGCTTTGCGCGCGCCTTCTCCAATCAGATACACCAAGTGCGGTTAGGGCTTCCTCGGCCTGGTACATACATCGGAGGCATGGTCTCGAGCTGGAGCTTCGTCGTCCATACGATGGACATGACCCAGCCAGCGTAGTCGCTGCACAGTTACACGCCGAACTACGTCAATGTCTTCGTAGAGCTCATACAGCTCGTGGTTCATTCGGATGCGATAGTCATCGCCGACTCGAACAGGACCGAAGAATTTGCGAAGAACTTTTCTCTCGAACACCCCCAGAGCGGCTGCGTCAGTTCGCAAAACTACCCATGCCTCAGCGCGATAAAGCAGCACAGGTAGGACGAGCGTCTTGTAGAGTGTTAGTTTTGTCGATCGAGAGAGGGCTCTGGAACTTAGTTGCTTACTGAGCCCGTAGTAGCACCTATTAGCAATTATTGTTCTTCGCTTTATCTCCAGGCTGATTTCGTTGTTGAAATTAATGGCGGTGCCAAGGTATACAAACTCCTTGACTACTTCAAAGTTATAGCTGCCGGATGAAACGTGGGAGTCTAAACGCCGCGCTCCCTTGTTTGTAGACAGCATATACTATGTTTTACCCTCATTTATCGTCAAACCGACTTTGGCTGATTCCTTTTCGATAGCGGCGAAAGCAGCGGTAACATCTCTCTTGGTTCTGCCAACAATATCAATATCATCAGCGTACGCAAGGAGCTGGACACCTTTATAGAAAATGGTGCCATTACGATGCACACCGGCCATTCGTACGATCCCCTCCATGATGATGTTGAAGAGATCGCATGACAGTGGATCGCCTTGCCTGAAACCTCTTTCGGTATTGAAGGTTTCGGAGAGGTAATTTCGTACCTTGACGGAGCTGCGTGTGTTGCTCAACGTCATTCTGCAAAGTCTAATCAACTTTGCAGGTATACCGAACTCAGACATTGTTGCGTATATGCAATCCCTTCTCGGGCTATCGAACGCAGCTTTAAAATCGGCAAAGAGATCACCATCAATACCAAGTCTAAAACATTGTACACGATTGTTTGGTCATGAAACTCGTTGCCGCTGGAATAGTTCCGAAGGAGTAGACACAAGGCTATCATTGTGAATGAATTTCTGGCAAAAAATTCAACAAATATCATCGAACAACCACCGTATTCACCTAATATGGCTTCGGTTGACATTTTTTTTCTTTCCAAAACCTAAATTACCACTACTTTGAGGCAACCGTTTTCAATCGATAGAAGACATAAAAGAGAAGTCGTGGAAAGAACTGAAGTCGATTCCGAAAAAGGTGTTTAAGAAATGTTTCGATGTTTGGATTATTCGTTGGCTTAGTGAATTATAGGAAAGAGACTTCTTTGAAGGTAATACAATAAAGTTGAATGAATAATACATATTTTATGTTTTATTGACCAATGCATTTAGTCCAGCGTTTTTCCCATTTTTTTTTTTTCTTCCAAATAATTAATTTTATCAAGGTCCTCAAAATAGGAGTCTGTTTCAGTGATGACCTCTTCATTCGATCCAAATCTCGAAACGCCGAGCCATTTCTTTAGTTTTGGAAATAGGAAGTAGTATCAGAGGGCTTAATCTGGATAATAAGGTGGATGGAGTAGCAGTTTATAGACCAATTTATGGATTTTGCCATGGTAACAACAACCGAGTGCGTTAGTGCGTTTTCATGGTGGAAGAGCACTTTTTTTTTTGCTCGTTTTTTTTTGTTTCAAATTAATGTCAATATCCAACGATCGTGAATAATATTCGCGGTGATCGTTTTAAGGTATTCGATGATAATGACTTCGCCTGCATCCCAACAAACTGTCGCCATGACCTTGTTGGCCGAGAGATTCACCTTAGCCTTCTGTGGTGCACGTTCACCTGGATAAGTTCACCGCTTTGACTGTATCTTGGTCTGTGGTGTGTTGTGATGTATCCATGTTTCATCCATGGTTACGAAACGGCAAAAAAATTTCATATCCAAATATTCATGTAAAATGTGATGTACCCGCTCAGTTTAGATTCCTACAGTCTAAGTCACCACACACAATTTCATTTGTCGGTCGTCCCATATCATTCCATGGACTTTATCCAATATTTCTAGCATGACGGCCTCTTTTGGGCGACCTGAACGTTCGGCATTACTTGTGCTGATGCGACCACAATGGAATTCAGTAAGCCACTTCTTAGCCATTGAAATTGATGGTTCAGAGTAACCATAATATATATCACAACTTTTCATGGTTTCGGTTATGATTTTTACGCAAAAAATAAAAGCCCAGGAAATTCACTTTTTTCCATTTTCATCAAAAGTTATCTGCTTTTATTGTAGAGCAAAAATGCACCATAAAATCAAAGGCCCCAAAACTTTAAATTAAATTAGTCCTTCTAAAGCATTATAATTTCATTGAGAAAAACCACAATATTAATGAAATAACACCCCAAAAATTTATGAAGAATGACCCCAAAAACATGATATAACACTGTAAAACTATTAATACTTCTACTTGTAGACATGAATAAATTAATATCTCAAAGAATTAATCAACTTATCAAAATCTTTAAAAATTGTACCTCCCTAGCATGATATGTTTTAAAATTTGTAATCGAAATCCATTAAGTTTAGATAACTCTACAATTTCTATAGTTGTGTTCATTTCATACAAGGGAAATATTGCTCTCTTTCTACAAAACAGACAGAACTTAAGATTTACAAATTTTTCCTTTTAATGTTAAACAATTCATAGTGGTTACCTCCATCAACTATAAAAAAATTTTCACTCATCTTCTTATTCTTTCATTAAAGAAATTGTCTCTTTGATTTGTATGGAGTGCATTGAAAAACAAAATAGTTTTTTGCTTCTCCTGAAATTTTCAAAATTTTCAGCTATGTCCCTTTTGTATATAGGGTGCTATATATACCCTGAAATCTCCAGATATAAGCATTTTGGGGCCTTATTTCATTTCAGTTTCTAAATTTCTGCGGCCTAGTTTTATTTTAAAAAAATTGGCCCACAAAAAATTAAATATGACTCCAAAAGGTGAAATAACATCCCAAATTGTTTTGTTGTTGCTTTCTATATAAATAGTTTTTTTCTAATTCATTGAGTTGTAATTTCATAGCGCCGCTTCAAAACTCGACAGTAGTCTATTAAAGCTCTGCATGAATATATTCATCAAGTGAATAAACCCTGATTCTCTGCTGTAGCAGTCACTGCAAGCAAAGCTGCAAGGGAATAAATGTAAACAACAGATCGTGTAGCGACAGGCCTTGAGGCGCAAGAGAATTACTTTTTATATCTGTTATATCTCTGTTCTCTTTTCATACACTTTTGCACTGAGGTGAGCTTGCAATCTACGCGTTGTTCCAGTTATTTCTCTGAGTACTTAATAAACTACACGAATACTCAGGAATCTGCTGCAGTGACCTGAATAAGAATCAGGTATGCTGGTTTTTCCCGGCAATAAGCTTTATGTTATTCTTAATGCATATTTGTGTTATTTTTGGTTGCTTTATTCGGTACCTTCGATACAAAAAACATTAAAACTGTTATAGTTTACATCGGCCGTAGCTGAACTCCTAGAAGGGTCAAATATTTGAGCTGGTCCTATTATTTTTTGCCCCTCAACATATCTTCCAAGCATATCTACCCCCTATTTGCCACCCTTCTTTGGGTTCCGATGCAAAAAACATAAAAACTGTCGAACATAGTTTATATTGGCCATAGCTGGACTCCTAAAGGGGTCAAATATATGACTTGGTCGTATTATTTTTTGCCACTCAACATTTCTTCTGAAAACACCTACCCCCTATCCACCACCCTTCTTTGGCTCCCCATACAATAGACACAAAAGCTGCCGATAATAGTTTATATCGGCCGTAGATGGACTCCTCGAGGGGTCAAATATATGAGTTGGTCCTATTCTTTTTTGCTCCTCAACTTTTCTACCGAACTCACCTACCCCCTATCAACTACCCTTCTTTGGGTCCAAATACAAAAAACATTCTTTTAGTTCAACGAACGAACGAAAAAATATTCGCTATATATTCAGGTTATAAACACTGATATTTTTGTTATTTTTTTTTTTGCTTTATTTGCTACCTGCTGTTGTTAGTAAAGCATCGTGCTCTTATTCTCTTCGTTTCTTATATCTGAATAAAACGAAGAGACTGTAAGATCAGGAATAAGCAAAGCAGAAAAGTGATAGAGTAAATGGTTTTATTCTATAGCAAGAGAATATAGTCAGGGAGGCGAAAAAGCATACTTATGCAGGGCTCTATAGTCTATTATACAGATGGTAGTTAAGAGAAACAGTGTTGCATGGTTCTACGCGGAAAATTCAAAAAGTTGCTGAGTTCTCAAATTGCCCTCGTACAAGCGAACATTTTTGTAAAATGTCGTAAACAAAAATTATTTTTGCACATAAAATTGCAAATCATACATATCATTGGAAATCATACATATCAGCAAAAATTTTTGAAACAACCTCCATATACTTGTATCTCCCACCCTCAAGTCATCCAAAATCTCTTCTATTTTGTTTTTTTTTTTTTTGCTTTTTTGCCAATATTTTTTTGATACTTTTATCATCTAATGTAAATCTCCCAAAGTACTAATTCAGCCCACTGTACCTCCTTCAGTCGAACCATCACTGCACCACCTGACCTTCCAGGTATATCAATTGAAAATAATTAATTTTAAGTATTTTCAGCGGCATAATTTTAGGGGCCCAAAATAAAATTGCCACTTAATTGCATAATTGAGCGTAGTGAGTGAGAAATACACCCCCAAAAAGCAAAAAAGTGGTAGCTAGGGTAGAAGCCCTGAAGAAAAATAACAGTATCAAAAAGACGCAGCTCATTTTGTGGCAACATGGCTGCACGAAGACGAAGTACGCATTTAATTAGACGCGTACAAAACAATTAATCAATTACTGCGAGCCGAGTTTCTAACTCCAACCCGACAAACAGCAAAGTGGAGAGGCAAACCGATTAAATCCAACCCAGCCCCATGCAATCTAATGGCGGCAGCGTAATGCGTAAAGTGTCAATGTCAAAGGCAATTTTTTACGCCTGAAAGAAGGCAACAAAAAATTAAATACAATCTTGTTAACACGTCATTCATCACTTTTTTGACTTATGTTTGGGCGCCAACATAACGACAGACGCACTGTCGGAAGGACGGACAAAAACAGAAAAAAAAAACTGTGTTTTTGTAGCGTGGAACGTTATGCGGGTCAAAACGTGACGGCATTTAAAATAAAAGACCGAAACAGATTTTTATTTCCGTTTCCCTTTCCGTTTTTATTTCTTAGACATGTTTTTGTTTTGTTTTGCTTTGTCGACATTTATAATGAGTCCAAAATTGGGCGATGGAGACAAATTGATGTCATTAATTAAGAGTGCGAACTTGAACGCAACTTAAGTTACACAAATTGTTGTTGTGGTTGGGGACGATGGGCCCCTGCCTGCCTGCTTTGCTTGCAATTTTTACAAGTTTCAATTACAAACAAGTTTCAGAAAGTGGCAAACTTAACCCTTCTGAACTCGGCTGATATTAACGGTAAGTTGATATTTTTAGAAGAGTTCCTCAGGATAGTGGTTGAGAGCTAACCACTTGCTTGTGGGCAATAAAAGGTTTTCAGTTACAAGATGTTCCATTAGAGTTTTGGGCTTTCAATCGATTGAATTACTGATACATGGCAACTATATATGGGATATGGTAAAAATGCAATTTAAGAATTTCTCAAAATATATCATGTGAAAAAGATGAGTTGAAACGAGAATTCAAAATAATTTTTATAATATTAAAGTCACTTAACAAATAATTGATTAAGCATATCCGCCCAAACACGTGCATTTGCGAAGCTTTAAGAAAATCTGCTGAAATTTCACCAAAACGCACATTAAAATTAATAAGAACAACACAAGACCGAAAAAAAGTGCATCAGCAGACTTTAGACATAGACGCGCCTTTGCCCGCCGTCGCTCTTAGATTATTATTAAGTTGTCATAGATAGAGATAAAAATTTATCAAATATTTGTGTTTGTTTCTTTGTTTTTTTTTTTTTGCTGGCTTGTCGCAAAACTTTTTCAACCGAGGGTTAATTTTTGGCCCCTTTTCTATGTTGGGCTTGAAAAATGACTTTGAAACGTTTTGTGGCATTTTTGTAGCAACAACCACGAACGTCTGTTGTTGGAATAACTCAACTTGTTAGATTTGTAGATAAGCTTTGCAAGAGTTTTATTGAAATTTGAAATATGTCAAAAGTTAACGTTTGCTTAACGCACACCAACAACAACCTTAACAACAACAACAACAAACAAACAAACAGATAGAGGTCAACATACAATGCGACGCAGCCCAAAAACCATGAACCTTTGCACTTTTGTAGTACTGCCAGACATTTTCATTATGTTGACAATTGCGGGTAAGAGTGGGCGTAATTTTTTTATGCGCTCTCGCAATAAGCATATCTTTAATTTCGAGATCAAATAGAAATGATTTCAAAAGATTTTAGATAAAAGATATATAGCGGTGAAAAAAAAATTCAAGCAAATTAAGAAAATTAAAAATATATTTTTAAAAGGTTTTTATATAGAATGTATACAGTGAGATGATGAGGAATGTCAATCAGCCAATTTGAAAGGATTTGAGCCTAGTAATTATTTTGCCATACAAAGTCAAATGTTGTTTCATTACTTAATGAGCAGAAAGTCAAAAAACATCTATTTTAAAGAGTTTAAATGAAAATAAAGGAAAGGACACAGGACTCAAATGAGGTATAATATATCTACTACAAAAAACTAAAGAATAATAAAATAAACGTCTAATTTAATGGGATACGTATTTAATTTTTAAACGATTTCGTGGAAAGACAAACTAATATTTTGTGTCAATTTGACGCAATTTGCGAATGAAATGCTCATATCTTGTATATTTTAAGAACCTGTCTAAACTTATTGTTTTTCACAAAAAAATTTCCCAGAGATGTAGCTGTTAGGCTGTGCAAAAACTTTGACTTAAAGGGCTTCATGTTTTGTATATCAAAAATTTTGATATAAAAACCGTAAATTTTTTTTATAAAAACGAAATGTTGTTAGTTACGTGCTTACCGGAAAAAATGTTTGGTATTAATTTAATTTTTTTTTTTTTAATATTACGATAAACTTGATATAAACACGGAGCTTCCTGGGACAGGTGTAAAATAATAAAGTCTCTGACAGAATTTCCAGCGTCTATTTTGCTGTAAGCAGTGTATTTTTTTTGTCGGTCCTTACACCTAGAAAAAAAGCAATAGTAAAATCACCTAAGTCGGCTTGGGTAAAGAGAATTGTATGAGAATTATAATTTTATGTTTACTCAACCAAGCAATTTATTGTTTAAAGCATTGCTTTGAAAGCACATGCTTCGATACCCTGCCAAAAAAAAAAGTATTTAATTCAAATAGCCCAAAATACAAAATTAAAAAAATGACAATAGTATGAATGGCTTAAGCATAGTTTTGAGGTATTTTCTGCAAAAAGAAAAAAAGCATAGGTGCGTCTTTGGACACACGAGAGACGCGAAGCTTTTTCGCAGTTTCATAGATTTGATAAATTAATGTTTTTTTTTTTTTTGTAATAAAATAACTTTTAAATTCAAAAATTTAAAATAACATAAAGTAAATTAAAAAACTCAAGTTAATATTCACACCAGTAAATATAATTACATTTCATTATTATTTTATTTATTTTATTATATATTTTATTACATTGTTATTTCTACGCACTTTTGAGCTATTGTTAACTTTTCCGTCGCACTATGCAAAAACAAAACAAAAGCATGTACCAACAACAACACAACACAGCGTTCACATCAACAAAGAGAAAAAAAAGAGTTAGTTCTTTACCCGCCGTGGGAATCGATCGCAGACGTTTCGATGCATGCTACCCACCGCTATAAAAAGCATTGCTACTGTTTGCTGATTTAACTGCAGCTATATTAAGAAATGCTATATAAACAGATGCAGTAAGTATATCACAGTAATCTGCTGAAAGCCATGCAACAAAAATCTATTAATAGATTATTGTGTTGTGCTGCAGAATAGCTTCAGTTGGCATTAATATTAAATTCATGACACTGCGTAACGAAGGAGTTTGGCTCGATGCGTAGTATAGTGAACTCTTAATCGGTGAATGTGGGTTCAATTCCTACGGCGAAGGGTGAAGGAATGATTTTTATATTTGATATTTAATGTGCTTGTTACAATAAACGCAAGCAAAGCAACAAAGAAGCCATAAATTTCTAAGAAAAACAACGGTGTCGAAAAATGGAAAAGTGTGTAGTTGTCGATTTCTCTCAAGCAAATCACAGAACGAGGCGTAAAAAGCTTCGCTTCAAAAAAATAAAAAACCCAAACCTGGAAAAAAGTGGAATTTTTGAAACTTAACTTTTTTTAAATAATGTATAAATTACCAAATATTTGGTTGATTTATCGCCCAAATAAAAATTTGCAAGTTAACACGTAACACTTAGGCGTTTTAATGAAGAACTTGGGAGGCTTGAAAAATGGCCAAAGCCAGCTTATAAATTAGACTAAGTTTTTTGTTAATTTAAAATAAGCTTATTTCTCGGTGTAGTATGGAAGGCCAGTGCACTGTTTCTGCTTAACTCCACCCATATATATATGCTTGAACATTATACATACTTGAACATATCCAAATTTTTTGCACTATATTATTTGCTGAATGGTGCCGATTTCCTTTGCTTTTCGCCCTCTTGGTTTCTAATCCTTCATTTTAAAATGTTTTTTAAAAATTTTATTATATATTTCTCTACCTGATGAACCAGATTAATATGAAATTCTTCAGCATTGCTTTCAAGACCGTTGACATTGCTGGCAAAAGTATCTACTACCTCATCTGATAAACAGCCTAGCATCTTCTTGACCTCACTTTCTTCAGCAATAAAATCAAAATTCTACTCAAATTGATATACTGAGCTATTTGAGGATTGTTCAATGTCGTCTTCAGTTAAAATGTTCGATCAGAGAACTTTCAATACTCTTTGCTCACTACAAAACACAAAAAAAAAAAGTTGCAATCAAATCAATATAAGTCGTTTCAAAGCACACTCCTTTTGTAAACACATACCCACCGTTTATTAAGGGCCTAAAAAAATATACGATCTTTAGAACAATAGACAAGCAACAGATACAGATATTACCATGTGCAAAGAGAGTACTAAAAATTAGGAGAAAAAGTTTCAAGCGAAAATACTAAACAATAGTAGTCGAAACGACTAACATTAGTTCTCAAGGGTTAATATTGTAGTTAAATAGTTATAAATTTTTATATTTAATGCGTTTGAAATTTTTTGAATTACCCACTCTTGAGTAAGCAAAATAGAGTTGACCATGGGAAAAATATGGTTCTTTAAACTGAATGCCTGCTATTCTTTAGTACCGTCCTTGATTATGAATTTTAAATGTGATCTATAGTTTTTCAAAAAATAACCACGCCCTACGTCTAGTCCTGCCCACTTTCTGCATGTTGCTTGTAACAGAATACTGGTGTATAGATATTTACTAAGTGAAGTATTAAAATTAAAGTAGCACACCCCTTTAGATGGACACCCCATTATATCAAGGAATATATGCACGAAATTTGGTTTAAGTAGGGCAAACGGTGCAGAAGGAGTTCGAATAAAATTAAAGTTCCTGCCCCTTATATAATCCTGCCTACTTTTCTAGACTACGGACTGTTGATTATACAAAGGAATACAAGTGAAAAATTTGGTTGAAGTCGAACAAACGGACTTGAAGAAGTTCGATTTAGATTAGAGTTACGCGTCCTCTTACCTAATACCACCCACTTTTCTAAGCTATACACTATTCATTATTTCAAAGAATATATGTGCAAAATGCGGTTGAAATCGGGCAGACGGTGAAGAAGGAGTTGAACTAAAGGTAAAGCGACACGCCCTCTTACCTTATATTGCCCATTTTTCTAAGCAACAGCCTGGCTCATTATCAAAGAATATACGTGCAAAACTTTGTTGAAGTCGGTCAAGCGGTATAGAAGGAATTCGATAAAAATAAATGTACAAAGCCCCCTTTTATAATCCCGCCCTTTTTTCTAGATACATAAAAGAATGTAGGTATGTGAGAAATTTGATTGAAGTCGGACAAGCAGTGTAGAAGAACTTCAATTGAAATTAAAGTGAAAATTATCTATGTCTAATCCTGCTTACTTTTCTAGACAAAATACTTTCATTATACCAAAGAATATATGTGAAAATTTTGGTTGACATACAGTGAAAAAGGGGTAAGATTACAATATAAGTGTTACTCCCCCTTGTTCAACCTTGGTCATTTTTCTGTACTGAATAATGATCTTTTTTTCTGTACTGAACCAGTGACTATAAGTGCAAGATTTGTTTGAAGTCGGACAAATGGTAGAGGAGGAGTTCGGGTACCTATAAACAAGACGACATTTAGCTAGGTATGTATATGGCACATTCCGTAAATTTTATTCAAAAAAAGTCGCATTTCCATCCAGAAAAAATTAAGATTAATATATGTGAATCCCCCAATATAACAAAAAAAAAGCACAAAACATAATTTGTGTTTTCTCTTACTGGTTAGCAGTCGTGCCACTCGAAACACTTTGCCAAAAAATCATGTTTTGAAGGCTTACGTTTTCCTGTATATCTTTAGTTCTGAGATAGATATGGACTGAATTTAAAAGTAGTTCTACAGAGAATAAACTTTACTTTTTAATGGTTTAAATTTTAAATCAAGTTATATTAATCAAAATTTTGCAAAAATATTAAATTCTCCGATTTTGATTACACTTTATTTTGTTTTTATTCCTTTTCTAAAATATTGTCATAACAGAAATGTTTAGAAAATGAATGCAGTTTGGTGCTTATCTACTTCAAAATAAGTTTTTAAAAAAATTATAGATATCGTGAACTAATTTGCAGGGGTTGTTTCAATTTTTTTCTTTTATTTTTTAACTCACCACGGTCGACCGGCAGGCTTCAAGTCGATGAAAAAAATTTAAAAACAAAAATATACCCTCCAAACGTAGTGCATCTACGGCATTAAGAAATATATCGTAATACTTTTTTTTTTGAGAGATTTCTCAAAAAAATTTCTCGTTTTGTAGAATGTTAATTTTGTGAATGCAACCGAGGAACAACTATCTTCTGCCACAAAGATATTCATTCATTCAAATTCATGTTTATGAATTTTATATTGAATTTTATTGCATTAATTAAAAATTTTATTTTAGAATTCAACCTAATACATTTTCCAATCATATCAACGAAAAAATAATGCAATAACATAAAATAGATTTCGTTACAATCCATTCCTCAACTCCGGCCCTGCAGTATGTCAACCAAAACTGCCTCCCAAAAAGTCAAGTGACCACAAAGAAATAAGAAAAAAAAATGAAAATAATTTAACATTCATAACTCAAAAGCTACGGTACCCAGGGGAAGTTATCACCAACACCATCTCCAATTTTATTGCCACCAACTTTTTATATCAAACCACGGCATCAATAGTGCTCCAGATTCTGCTCACTAGATTCCACACAATTCAATGATGGACACTTAATTTGGTATGCGAAGCACACATGGAGTGGATTTCAAAAAATTAAAAAAATAGGAAAACAAAAAAAAAGTGGAATAGAGAAAACTTCCGTTAGATGCAATTTTTGCTTGCTAGCTATCGTCTTTGTTTGCGCACAATTTAAGTCCATTTTATATAAATTTTATTTTATGCTTATTTTATGCGATACCGCTTCCGATATCGATACATGATTTGCCGGATACTAGCCTTTTACAATCGTATTGACCACATACATTCAAATACATTACAATGTATTTATCATTCACTCCAAATGGTGGCTAAGCGGAAAGGTTTGAAGAAAGAAGAATAACTACAACAAGAAAAGCTGTTCTGTAGCAGCAAAGCATCAGCTGCATCAGAAGCACGTTTATGCTTTTCGTTATCCGTGCGGAGGACGTGTTTGACCTTTTGACTGCTGCGCGGGGTCACATGCCACACTTGCCACTGCGCCGAGTAATGTCCGTTAGGTTTGCTTTTTTTTAACCGTGTACTTTTTTGCTTTTACTGTTCTTTTCATTTTATTATTTTTAGCCTTTTCAATTCTCTCGCTCATAATTTATGTCCTTTGACCGCGGGTTGGTGCACAGTGGGGCGATGACAACTCAGCGCCTTGATTTTCTAGTCAAAAATTTGAACTAGAAAAATTTTTTTTATATAAATGTTTAATTTTCCAATTATATATCAATCTGTCTGGCTAGATTTTCAATTTTCTTGTACTATTTTTCAGAATTTTTATTGATAAAGTAAATTTTTACTAAATCTCAACTTTTTGAAACTGAAATTAAGCCTAAAGTTTACAAAAAATCGAGATAGTTTTTTTTAATAATTCGTTTTTTAATTCTCTATCAAACTTTTTAGCCCAATGTTGGAAATTTTTCAAAACTTCGTATTAATAAAGTCAATTTTTACTAAATAAAGTTTTAAGTACTCGAAAAGAATCAACTTTACACAAAGTTTTATAAACAAAAAAATGCTTAGAATTAACCAAAGAATACGTGTTAATTTTTTGGAATTTTTTTAAATAATTTTGGATTTTCGAATTTGGTCACTTGTTTGGAAAATCCAAAATTCTCTCAAAAAAATTATGTTAAGTTGATTGGTGTCGTATATATTTTATGTCTTATAAACAAATGTAGTGAAAACTTAAGTAAAGCGTTACGCTTTCTAATAAGTATATTTCTGTTCCTTTTTAAAAAATTGTATCATTATAATATTTAAATACAGATTTATTTTCAGTTGAAAAATTAATATTTTTGTACAAGTTTTCAACCAGTCAAAAACAGGAATATTCCACAGCACCTTACCATTTTTTTTTTTTTTTTTTTTTTTTTTTAGTTAAAAATCAAGCTAGCAATCTTCATACTAGTATATACTTTTGGAGTTTTCGTGAGTTTTTGGAGTTTCTGAATATAAATGCTTTTTAAAACATGTTTGTAAAAGCGACTGCAAAGGACCGATCTAATATAATATGTACACACAGAAAAATACCTAAGGTGCATTGCCTGAAATGACGTGGGAAACTATTTTTGTATGAAGCCTAAGAAATTTGTGTAAATTTCATAAGAAGTAAAGTTGACAAAAGTCAACTTAGGCATGCCAAAATTGTATAATATGCCAAAGATACTTGGGCAAAAGCAGATTGAGGTTCCTACAGTCTTTTCTCTAATTGCTACTCTAGCTGTCATACGTGGTCATTATTTGCTTTCCTTTTCTTATTATTTGTACTAACGTGCATGTATTTCGCAGTAATTTCTTCGTAGCATTAACGAAACAAATAGAAGCTTAGTGGATTACAGCGAGAATGACGCAAGACTACTGATGAGTTGACATTATTACATAAAAATTGAGTTAATTAAAAACAGAATAACAAAAAAGTTAAAAAAGTGTCAAACATAACTAAAAAGATGAAAAAAACAAACAAAACAAATTGCAAACAAATTGCAAGCGCTTCTTGGAAAGGCCTTAGGAAATTTTCACTAATATAAGTATAACTTACTTAAGGGTATCATACCAAGTTCCTGTTTTAATATTGCCTACCATAAAATCTTCGGCAACCCATTATAACAGAAGGTCTCTTAAATTTCCTTAGTTGTATTTATACAAATACTTAGATAACCCATTCTGGCCAAAGGTCTTAGGCAAATTATACCCAAACAATTTATAATCTTACATTTTTTTTTCTCCGTGTGTACAGCCCTGCAATCAACATCTGAAATTTGTGAAAAATCATAATGTTCTTGAAGGTTTCTTACCAAAGAATCGCTGTTCCTGTCATTGGCTTTTCTCTTCACGAGAATAATAAGATTCCCTATTTTGAATTCAAATATTCATTATGTAAGATAATAATAATATAATAATAATATTTTCTTACATTTCAAAACATGATTTTTATTCTCGAAAATAATCAACTTCACAAAAAAAATGAGAGGGACTGCCGACCGAAATAAAAAATATAAAGCTATGAAAAACTAAAATGTTTTATTTTTTTTTTAATTTTCCAATTTATTGTCATTCATAATTCAATAATTTCATTTCCATAATTTCAATATTTCTCAATAATTTCTTTATATTACAAAAAGGATGCAATAGACCTATGGTAACTAATATAAGAAACGAAAATTTTTAATGGAGTTCTGTAAGTATCGTGTAAGAACCGTTTCGATCGTCGTTTTGTATTTAGTAGTTCTAGGTATTCGATCATTGGAAGGTTTGCTTCATTCAAAAATTGAATTTTCTGTAGATTTTTATCATCTGTAAAGCAAATATTGCAGTCTCCATTTAATATTATAGGTACATCACTTCATTTTTCGGAAAATATTTTTTTGAGTATTTTAAAACCTTCTTTTGAATAAATCATAAAATTTTTGAATACAAAAAAATTTATCCCAAAATTTTTTCTAAACACAATTTTTCCTTCAACATTCTTCTAAACACATTTAATCCCTATCTGCCACCTTTCTGGGGACTCCTTATACAAAAAATGCAAAAAAATTTCGATTATAGTTCATATCTCTGCCGAAGTTTTGCCTTGAGGTATCAAATATATGAACTGATTTTATTATTTTTACCCTTTCAAAATATTTTCTAAACACACCTAACCTCTATTTGGTACTCTTCTGGGGTCGTCACACAAAAAACAAAGAAACTGTCGATTAAAGTTCAAATCTCTTCCAAATTGACTCCAAGAGGAGTGAAATATATGAACTGATTCTATTATTTTTTGCCTTTCAACATTTCTTTTCAAGTAACCTAACCTTTATCTGTCACCCTTCGTAAGGTCCTCATACAAGAAACACAAAAACTGTCGATTATAGTTCATATCTATCTTAAATTGGTCCCTACCCAAATAACAATTTAACCTAAATAAGCCTTAAGTAAAGTTTTGTATAAGGAATTTATATAAGAAGGAGAATTTAAACTACCTTGAACAATCTTTGAAACAAGTTTTATAAAAGGTCTGTGCAAGAAAAAAAGGCGTACGAAATTATTTCCTTTATACAAGAACTTATATAAAGTTTGATCTAAGGTTTTTATTCAAGGCTTATTCATGAACTCGTAAACTGAAAAATATTAATTGTTTTTAGTCATCTCGTCCTTCTTGTACATTTCATCATCTTTTTATTAAGCACAGAAAACTTTAACTTTTTAAAAATCTTTGTATATTTACCATGTCCCCACACCAGCACGGATTGAACTCGGATCTTTTGCATCGCCAGCCGCACGCTCTACACACTCGTCTATTCAGGCCTTTGCTCGCGTGACGTTGACAGTACAGTTTTGTAAAGCTCTCGATTGCAATCATTTCATATACGCACTTAATTTCAACTGAATAAATTGCCTCGGTAGCCCAGTGGTTAAAGGAGACAGTTTATCCACGGATCAAACCCGCGCTCAAACGAACATTTTTTTTTATTATTGAAATAGTTTTTTTTTATGATAGTGAATGTTTTTTTATTTAATTCAGGAATTTATAATGTTATTGCTTTTACAAACTGAAACTTTGTTTATCAAAAAAAAAAAAAATCTAAGCTTGAGTAAAAATCTTCTTGACCACTTCCTAAAAAGTATCATTGAATAAAGCTTTATAAAAAAAATTATACAAGAAATTTAAATTTTCAAGGCTTTCACAAGGCTCTTTCAAGAAAAGCATGAATAATTACTTTTATACAAGGCCTTATCAAGTTGAGTATGAATAACTTCAAACATTTAGGTGAAATTAATATCTAGGTAGAGGGGTCATATATGTATATGAGCTGGTGCTATTTCAAGAATTCAAAAACGAACATTTTTTAAAAAAAAAAATAGTTTTACTTAAGTAAATTTTTGGTTGGTTTTTAGTAAAAACTGATTGTTTTATTAAAAATTCTGAAAAATAGAAAATGAAAAAAAATTTAAAAGCGGACGGGACAGATTGATAGATAATAAAAAAGAAATATTTCAAAAGAAAACTTGTTCCTCTAGCTCAAATCAATTTTCAGGGGAAGCAGTTGCTCTTTATCCCACTGTGTAGTGGTCAGAGACAGCTCGTATCCTCATATCCTTGCATCATTGCGCTCTCAAATTGGTTTAAGTTGTAAAATTTCATTTTTACCGCTTCATTGCAGTAATAAGGACAATTTATTGAATTTTTTATAAATATTTTCCATTTTAGAGAAATAAATTGTGCTATATTTGTGCTATCTGCTGCAGTTTCCGACCCTTGCAAATTTGTTTATTATGTGCTTTGTTGCTTCCTTTATAGTTTTAAATTTATCCAACACCCACAGTGCCTCACTCCCCTTCCCATCCCTTGCACACTCATTCGTATGCCATAATTTATGTCGTCCTTCATGGAAGCTGTTACTGTTGCTGGTACTGGGCCAGGCCAGCAACTTCTCAGTGGTTGATGTTGGAAATTTATTAAAAATGCTGCTTGTGGTGTGAGAGACCAAGGTAAGAGCGGACTGTGCTAATGGTAAGGCGGTTGCTTCGTATATTATGTTCCCAAGGGATGTGACCATAAATGAGCAGTAACAATTCTAATATTTTTTCCTTTGATATTTTAATACCAATAATGCGATTTGTTTATGATAACCTTTTGTCTTGTCTTGGTGGAACAAAAAGAGAATGAATGACAAATTTATTTCGCCTCAAACGGGGTGTGAAAAACTAATAACTGAAATTAATTCAAGAAATAAAATCGCTTAATTAGTTCTAAGAGGACAGTAAGACAGGAAAATTTTAAGCGCATTTAAGAAAATCAAAGAGGAGCTGTATTTCAAGGGGTCCTCTTTATGGCTTTAAGAGCTATCTTCAGATTATATACAAGAATTTCGGGCCATTGTAGCTATGTATAAATTAGTTCGCATATTACACAGTTCTTCTTACTAGCCTTGGATATTTTATTCATATTAAAATACTTTCAAACTTTTTATTTTATGACTATTCACATAATTCATAATTTGTCGGCAATTTTTGCATCCAAACAGTTTCTTCCTTGAGTCCAAAAAAAAAAAATAAAAAACAAAATAAACCAACTGGACACTGAAACGTGATAATAACTATAAAAATAACCCTTACGCATAAATTTCTTCACATCCTCCAGCCAACGCCTCAAAATTATGACCACACACACACACACACTCAAACACAGCAAGAAATATTTTATGAAATATTTTTAGATAAAATGCCACAATGTTGGCATACTTTTGGGGTTTGACGATTACAGTTTATCATTTGCCCCCGTTTATGGCCACTTTAAGGACATTTTGATTGCCCAAATGTTGCGATTCCAAACACACACACATGAATATGAATACATTCGCATATTACCGTATTTTTATGGCTCAACATGATAGGTTTGATGGTGTTGGCATGGGTTCAATAGACGTCACAGAAGTAGGCTGGCATTTGCCTCAAGTCGTTTTGCCACAAACGGTTATAAACCAAAAATATTCACAAATATATTTATGGCTTGTAAATGGCATAATTTTGCCATCATCTGTCAGTGTAGCGCGTGAAATTGTTTTTTTTTTTTTATTTTTGTTTTGTTTTGGTTTATCCATTTTGCATTATTGTGGAAAAACTTTTCGTGGTTTGTTTTTGAAAAATATGCGGAAAGCAAAAGTTTTCCCATGAAATCAATGAAAACAAGGAAAATGTTTATGTTTCAGATAAAAGTAAATTAAATACTTAATAGTTTTGTGCAAACTTTTGAGGTTACTTTTTATGATTTTTTTATTAATTTTAAAACATTTATTTTTGAAGTCAATTCGCACAAGCAATAACTTTAGCCAATAAAAAGAATTTGAAAAGCAATTTGCAAGCAAATGTCAAGTACTATCGTCTTAACGAAAGATTTGGGGCGATAGTTGAATTGGTATCTATCTAATAGTCTTCGGTTTTTTTTTCTGATTGGTAATTGTAAATATTCAAATATTTCGGCCCGAAATGAAATTCTTGTTTTGAGTGGCGATAAGATTGAAAAAAAGAATTGAATTTTTACGACAACGTAAGACTCTCAAGGAAAAATACTTCCATCAAAAAAATTACTAATAATACCATTAGTTTAATTTTTTTCAACAAATTAAGCTTGTTTAAGCACTTTCGTTTATTAAAGGACGCACTTTTGGTTATACTATAAGCCATTAACCTTGAATTGCTTTCTGCTGACATACTGCTTAGTTAGTTTTATTTCTAGAACTTTAACGTATACTGATCGTATTACCGATTGCCTCAATATACTCAGGTCGGATTGTTGGCAAATTGATATATTTTGTTGGTGTAATTTGCTTGGAAATTTTTCGTTATTTTTTATTCGGATTTGAGTTTAAACAGCGTTTCTTATATTGCTTTTGTCTAAAAGGAAAACAATCATATAATAATTTGAAGTTTACTACAGTTTTGATTGCAAAACATATGTTGAGTATTGCTATTTAAGCAGTATTAATTTTTTTATTACTTCATAAATTGTAGTAAAGCTAAACAAAAGTTGTTGAATATTATTCATATAATAGTAGTAATTTTACAATAGTTTTGCAAAAATTATAACAACATTAAGCAACTTATTTATTTATCTTCAGATTAGTATATGAACAAAATGGTTTACAGACTAGTAAAATATTAAGGATTAAAAAAAGTTTTTTAAGTATTACTACTGCCCAATGAAAACTAAACCAGCCTCGGATAAGAACCCCAATTACGTTGACGACCACCGCAAACGAAAAACGGACAATGATTTACGGATATGCACCTGGAATGTCCGGACATTTTATACGGAAGGTGCCATTATCCAACTGGCGGAAGCCCTCAAAACAATAAAAGCTGACATCACCGCCATCCAGGAAATGCGATGGAAAGGCAAGGCTGCTCTAAACAAGCACACTGCGATATCTACTGCAGCTGCCATGCGGAGAAGCGCGAATTCGGATGTGTATTCGCCGTTAGCCGGAAAGTACGACACCTTGTTTCCCGGTTCACACCTGTGAACGAAAGATTGGCCACGATCTGCATCAAGGCAAAATTCGCCTTATTTGCGCTCACGCCCTAACGGAGGGAAAGCTCGAAGCCGTCAAGAACGCTTTCTACGCTATTCTTGAGGACGTTTATGACCACCTTCCGGTCCATGACGTGAAAATAGTCCTCGGCGATTATAATGCGAAAGTTGGAAGGGAAAGCATCTTTGGCCACACTGTCGGTCAGTTCAGTCTTCATCTAAGACTGATCCTTCATCTAAGGCTAGCGGGTGGTGACGGCCTGTCAGCTGAATTGTTTAAAACCGGCGGCGATAAATTGATAAGGCGCATGCATCAGCTCATCAGAAAATTATGGCTAGCAGAAAGCATGGCCGACGATTGGAACCTCAGCGTTCTGTGCCCTATACTTAAGAAAGGAGACCCCTACAATCTGCGCCAGTTATAGAGGTATCAGTCTTATTTCCATCGCATATAAGGTTCTCTCAAGCGTATTATGTGAAAGATTAAAGCCGATTACAAGCCCAGTGATTCGACCTTATCAGTGTTGCTTTCGACTTGGAAAGTCCACCATAGACCAGATTTTCACGCTACGACAAATTCTGGAGAAAACCCACAAAATTCAAATTGACACACACCATCTCTTTGTCGATTTTAGATCTGCGTTCGATAGCCCGAGAAGGGGTTGCCTATACGCAACAATGTCTGAGTTCGGTATACCTGCAAAGTTGATTAGACTTTGAGCAACACACGCAGCTCCGTCAAGGTAGGAAACGGCTGATGATATTGATATTGTCGGCAGAACCAAGAGAGATGTTACCGCTGCTTTCGCCGCTATCGAAAAGGAATCAGCCAAAGTGGGTTTCACGATAAACGAGGGTAAAACAAAGTATATGCTGTCTACAAACAAGGGAGCGCGGCGTTTAGACTCCCACGTTTCATCCGGCAGCGATAATTTTGAAGTAGTCAAGGAGTTTGTATACCTTGGCACCGCCATTAATAACAACAACGAAGTCAGCCTGGAGATAAAGCGAAGAACAATAATTGCTAATAGGTGCCACTACGGGCTCAGTACATAAGCAACTAAGTTCCAGAGCCCTCTCTCGATTGACAAAACTAACACTCTACAGCCGCTCTGGTGGTGTTCGAGAGAAAAGTTCTTCGCAAAATCTTTGGTCCTGTTTGAGTCGGCGATGACTATCGCATCCGAATGAACCATGAGCTGTATGAGCTCTACGAAGACATAGACGTAGTTCAGCGTATAACTGTGCAACAACAACGCTGGCTGGGTCATGTCCATCGTATGGATAACGAAGGTCCAGCGAAAAAGGTGCTCGAGACGAGGGTCGCTGGGCAACGACGACGAGGGAGACCATGCCTCCGATGAATGGACCAGGCCGAGGAAGCCCTAACCGCACTTGGTGTATCCGATTGGAGAAGGCGCTCGCAAAGCAGAGGCGCCTGGCGACAGCTGTTGAGGTCTGCCGAAACCCGATCACGGGTTCTTACGGCCACCTAAGTAAGTAAGTAAGTAAGTATTGTTGTTCTTATTTTATAATAATTAAGGTCATGTGTAATTGAGTACCTGTCTACAAGCAGTATCAGTTAACACAAAATGATGATAATGAAAAATGATGATGAACTCCTGCCGTCGAGAGTAAATTTATAATAATTGTTAAAAAAATCAGATAAAACAAACATGCCAAGAAGCAAACATTACATACACAAAAACTGCAAAAGTTAGTCAACAAAATTGCATTATCACACAGTGTCTTTTTATATCATCTTAACAACAACAAGTGTCATCAAACTTGTACAATAAATCATTATTTGACTTTGTCGCTCTTTTTATTAATAAAAAACGAATAAATGCCAACCTTTGACACAATTCTCCCCAAAAATCAACACAAAAAATGCTATAACATCTTGTAGTACAAAAAAAAAAAAAAACAGTTGACTACCAATTCGGTAATTTTTCACTTCTCACTTACAACTTGGGGTTCAGACAATGGCTCATACAATGATTGACTGACCAAACCAATGAAGGAGCAATAAAACCGAACTGACTGGTGTCACGATAGTGTGTTGAAAATCCTTATGCAGCATCATAGACGACAAATAGTACGCAATCTGACACATAAAAGATTAAATTTAGCCACTTTTTTGGGGGAGAAACGTTTGTTTTTTATCGCCAGAATACAGTTTGACACTAACTTGTATTAATCCCAAAGAAGTGACGTCGAACGGCTTGACAATCACTTAATTGACCATCAATCAAGCTTTAGCAACAAACTTTTTGCTAACAATTATATAGAGCTTATCTGTTTTCATACAATATATATAAGAAAATTATATTTTATTGCTCATGAGGAGGTGGAAAATTATATTTAATTGCTCATGAGGAGATGGACTGTGGAGATCAGGGCTGTTAACTTTTATTAGGTATAGCGTGACATTTTGGGGTTAAAAAATTGCCAGAAAATGCCAAATAAAAAATTAAAAGGGCCAAAAAAGGTGCCAATTTTAATATACCTGATCTTTCCCAGTGACCACGGCTCCGGTGCAAATTTTTTTCTGCTTCTTTTTAGTTCGAAAACATAAGAATCGCTTTGCTAAGACAAAACTGCAATAACAAAATTAAATAAACCAGATGTTTTACTAGGGTGGTCCCAAAAGTACCCGACCTAACAAAGCAAACACAATAAATTTTTGAACAAATATTTTTTTTTTCAGCATAGTCTTCTTTCATCTCGACACACTTTTCCCAGCTATGTTTAATAGCTCCGATACCCGTCGAGCACCTCAAAATAACCATCAACCGCAGATTCCACCTCTTCATTGTTGGCAAATCTTTTATCACCGAGACATTTTTTCAAGTTTAGAAAAAGAGTTCGAACTTTAATTCATTGATTTTAGCCACAGCAATAGTGGATGTGTGAACTGGTGCATTGTTTTGATAAATTAACACTTTGTTTTCGCGAAATACTCTCTGTTGATTGTTTTATTCTTTTTGAAGATAATCAATGAAAATTATCCCACGCGCATCCAAAAAAACTGACGCCATGACTTTGCTTGCAGAGGGAACTTTCTTCGCCTTTTATGGAGCCGATCCTCCCCGTTATGGATTCATTGTTTTTACTGTTTCTTCGTCTCAGGAGTGAAGTGATGGCCGCATGTTTCATCCATGGTTTCATCTTACTGTTGTTAAGGAGCAGACACCCCCAGAGCAGAAGCTAGCTCAGCTTCGATATTGATTGGACGTAGACCTTTCAAATGAAAGTAACAGTGCGTTCAAAAAGTCCATAGGATGTCACATAGATGGCGTTACTAGATTTTTTTCCATATGATTTTTATTTAGTACCAACCTTCAAACGATACGTATAAAAATTAATTCGTGAGTTATAGCATTTTATGTGCAACTATTGATATTGAAAAAAAAAAATGGAAAAAAGTGAATTTCGAGATTTGATAAAGCATTGCTTTTTGATGAAAAAAATACAGTGGAAGCCAAGCAATGGCTTGATAAACATTATCCGGACTCTGCTCAATCGAGACAAATGGTAGAAAAGTGAGCTCAGAGTCGACCAAAAACAAACACGAACTGATGCTCCAGAGGAGTGTTTGGCGCTATTAAACCGCAATAAAATCGAATTCTATCGTCGATATGTGACAATGGATGAAACATGGCCTCACTATTATACACCAGAATCCAAAAGACAGTCAGCTGAATGGACAGCAGTCGACTTGTAAGGCTTGTAAGGTGAAAGGTCTGTATTTTGGAATGCGAAAGGAATAATAATCATCGACTATCTCCAAAAAGGAACCACCATCAACAGCGACTATTACTGTGCACTTTTGGATCGATTGAAGGCTGAAATCGCAAAGAAACGGCCACATTTGCAAAAAAAAAAGTGTTGCTTCACCAAGACAATGCACCGTGTCACAAATCGATGAAAACGATGGCAAAATTTAATGAATTGGGCTTCGAATTGCATACGCACCCACCATATTCTCCAGATTTAGCCCCCACTGACTTTTTACTGTTTTTAGATCTCAAGAGAATGATTGCTGGAAAGAAATTCCAGTCCAATGATGAAGTAATCGCTGAAACTGAGGCCTATTTTGACGAGAACAAGAAATCGTACTGTAAAAGTGGTATCGAAAAGTTGGAAAATCGCTATACTCGCTGTATCGCTCTCGAAGGCAAATGTGTTGAATAAAATAACCGAGTTTTATCAAAAGTTTGTTTTTTTCTTACTTTTCCTACAGACTTATTGAATGACCTGTTATTGTATCTGATAACGATGGCCAATTTTTTCCATGTTACCTATTTACTGAGAGTAAATTGCGTAGCTTCTTAAAACTTCAAAATTAATCTTTATAAGGTTAGTACTTTCTTTCATAGTAATTTTGTAAAGCAACAATCGCTATGTATACGTCAGGTAGGGTACTTCTGGGATCACCTTCGTAACTGTCAAAGCTAAAAAAATTTCGATTGCTCAAAAAGTAGTAAAAGCTAAGATTTGCAAAAAATCTACATATTTAAATGTAAATACATATTTTAAGAACGTGTGTAAGAAAATTAAACAATTTTTCAAAAAGTGAAATTTTGGCACCTTGTGCCAAATTAAAAAAAAAGGTGCCATTGGAAGCAAAATAGAGCCAACTCTGGTACGTTTAGTGCAAAGTTGGCAACCCTGGTGTAGATGTTGGTAAGATTCAAAAATTATTTTATTATATAGCTCTATTTTATTAACCTTTGATTATTCAAAAATGTTGTTGATCATTGCACATTATTGTAAAAACCTCAAGTTGGCCGCAACACAATTGAGTGCAATTATTTAAATTGATCATGATTGCGACCAAGAAATAATGTAATAATATTTAGAAAGAGCCATCTATAATCGATATATCTCTTTATCTCAGAAAAAAGATATGGTTGTGGAATGATCGCCGCAATAATACTTATTTTACTATAAAAATTCTATGACAAACATAAATTTTTGCAGTAATTAACGCGTGATTTACTAATGATGGTATAAAAAAGAAATATTATTAAATATTATTATTGCTAAAGCTTTAAGCATATTATGAGTGCGTTTACTACAAGTTGTAGCAAAAATGTTGTGGTAAAGCCAATCAAGATAAATATCAATATTATGATGGACACAAAAATGTTTAAATTTAAAACGATTGCTTGAACAATGTTTTGATCATTTTATTATTTAGTTTAGTTGACAAGCAACTCATGTTTTAAAAGAAAAAACTACTGCGCTGAAACATAATCATAGCAAGCATTGCATGTTTATGAACATGATAGTAGCAATCATTGACTTAATCATACTATGGTACTCTCAAAACATGATTGCTGCAGCTATGTTTTTTTTTTCTCTGCGTATAATCAGTATTACCACAATTGGCTTAAACCTTACAAAAAGTGCGCTCAGATAAAAAGCGTTTGGCAAATTGAAAAAGCGTTAAGCGTCTCTAACTTATATTATGGCTCTTTGATACGCATTATTATTGGCTAAATGTTATATTGGCAATAAAAACGCACGCACACACACACACACACGCAATTACACATTAAAGACATATGGCTGCTTATCCCGCTCAGGGCATACAAAACTTCCTTGCGGTAAGATGCCTGAATAACCTTAAGAGCGCTTTTGTATAGTTAATCCTTGCAAAGCAAGAATTCGCAAAAACTTGTTAAACCAATTCACGTTTTTAGCTAGCAAAGCAAAGAAAAAAACTCATTGAACTTTCAAGATGTTGTTTCTTTTTTTCTTTTATTTTTTCTGTCTATTTCTATAGCTTTTTGATGTTGTTGTTGTTGTTGTTGTTGCTGATACAGCCACTTGTATGTTTAACTTTGACCCTATTATTTGGAAAATTACCTGTCTTTGTGCCTGCCATTCAGCCGCCACACACTCACTTTTGTAACAAGTTCGTTAAGTATCTTGGGTATTTTGGAGGTTGAGGGTGTGTTTGTATTTGAGTAAGTGTGTTCCACATGGGTTAATCTACTGCTTGATCCACTTCTTTGTTAATGTATGACGCTTAATGTATGTGCGCGTTTGTGTACAAAGCGATTATTATTCCTTTAAGTGATTTTGTAGCACCTTGAGGCATTTTTTGGTAATGTTTCTGGGTATGTGTATGTGAAACCGTATAAAAAAAGGATTTTTTGCAGTGAAGCTTATTTAACATTTGCTGCTTACACACTTTTTTGTTGATAATTTGGCAATCTTGGCAAAAAATACTTTCGCAGGCTCTCTAATAAGCTAGTATGACGGGGAAAATAAAATATAGTACAAGTTATTATTAGAAAACTGTGGTAAGCAAAATAAAAGAACACCTGACTCAGGTACAACTGAAAGTTCTAATCGTCACATATTAAACCCAACTACAAAAATCGAAATTTTTCCTCACACGTGCAAAAAGACGATAAGTATGAAAGTATCAGCCATTTCATAGTTAACCTGAATATTCAATCTTTCTCTCACATCAGAATTCTTTCTAAGTAATTTTAATTTTGAAGCTTAAATTTGTGATTTGAAGAACTACTAAGTTTTGGAAAACTTTTGATGGTAATTGATCAGAATGAATTTTTTTTTTATTTCAAGCTATGACAATAGTGTGATTCAAGGGCGTAGGCAGGGTGAAGAAGGGAGGGGTACTTTCCCTTCTTCTAGAACTTAACCGAAAAAATCAATAGTTTGTTTGGATGCTTCGAAAACTTGAAAACGACTGGACCAAATTGGATATTTCCTTCTGCGGGTTTGTTCCTAATTGCTACGCAAAGGCTTAGGAAAAAAGAAAAGTCGAAAAATCCTCAACAGGTGCCGCTGTAGCCGAACATTTCGTTTTTCAGTTCAATTTGGACTTTTTCTCAGGAACGGTAACACATAAGGGCGCCAAATTTACCAAATCTGTTATCTAACACCCCTATTCTAACGTTAAAGTGACAGTGACAAAGTGTGATGAATGACTATTGTCATGTTCTTCTATTCTAGTAGATAAGTGACAGATCAAAAAAATATATTTGTTATTGCCAGCAGTCATCGCCTACGTAGCAGGTGACAAACGAATTTTTGAAAGATTTTTGCTTAGCTGTCGGTGTTTTTCTAAAATCTAATTAAATAAAAATTGTTTCATTGTGCGAAAAAGTCAAAAAATAAATACATTAACAATGGCAGAAGAATTTATAATAATATATTCATCTATTCTTGCAGAGAGAAATAAAAAAATAGAAAGACGAAGGCTGCTGGAGCATTTGCGCGATACCACCAACCCCTTTTCTATGCAGGAATCGGTGTTTATGCAAACATTCCGGATGCCAAGAAGCGTTTGTTGAGAATTGATTCAACAGCTTGAGCCCCACGATAGCCAAAGAACGGGCTTACCTTTTCCAATACGCTTTGTGTCAGTTTTGTATTTTTACGCCCATGGTTCTTACCAAAAATGTGTGGGAACCAATTACATAGTCCCCATGAGTCAAGCATCAGTTTCACGTTGCTTGGGTGAAATTTCTAAGCTAATAGCAACCGTAAAAGGAAGCGAAATTCATTTCCCGCAAACTATGATGGAGAAAACTGCAGTGAAAACTGGGTAAGGAATCACATAGAAATTATGTGTGAACATATATGTACATAATTATATCGCTTTTAGATTTCACAGCATGTACGGTATTAAAGGAACAATTGGAGCGATTGATTGGACTCATATTGCAATTTAATTACCTCCTGCAAATGACGTCAACAATCCATTAAGCTTATACATGAACCGAAAAGGATACTACAGTAAAAATGTGGAAGCAGTAAGTTGTGTTGTCTTTTTAGCCATATAATTTCTTAAAAGTGTGAATTATGTATAATTGTAAATACTTCACAAGAAAATGTTAGTCTTAACTCTAAAACAAATACTTATTATCTTGACTTACAGGTTTGCGACCATCTTTTACGTTTCACAGCAATTAATGCTAAATATCCTGGATCTTGCCGTGACTCAGGAATTTGGACAACATCTGCTATTCGCATCCACTTAATTAGAACTCACGCTGCGCAGACGAATGCATGGCTCTTGGGGGATTCAGGGTATCCCTTAGAGCCATGGCTTATCACACCCATTGCTGACCCGTCGAATAGAAAGGAGGAACAAATTAACAAGCTTCACGTCAAAGCTCGCAACGCTGTTGAAAGGGCATTCGGTGTTTTAAAAGCACGTTTCAGGTGCGAAAAAATGCAACGTTCTTTCTTTATTAATATGAACATTATATACATATATATATTTTATCTGCAGGTGTCTTCTAAAGCATCAAACTTTGCACTATAGTCACGAGAAAGCCGCAAACATAACATATGCATGCGCTATTTTACACAATATTCTAATTACAAATAGAGTTCCGATGGAAGTTGAAGAAATTTGTGAACTGCCTCCTTTTAATAACGCTGCAAATGAAACAACCAACAATCATGGTACTTTTAGAGAAAGCCAAAGAATAAGAAATCGATGTGTCGAATCCTTGCCAGAATAATCTGTTACAGAATATGAAATCTATCAAAAAAAAAAATATCGAAAAATAACACTAAGAACCGAGCTGTCCAAATAATAGTTTGGAAACAATAAAAATTGTGTTATCTTAAAGTTTACGGATAAACAACTTTATTAGTTACATTTTCATAAAAAAACTAAACACATATCTATTTTTTTATGTTTTCCAAAGCAGAGCTTATGGCAAAAAGAGCATCCGTTACACCCCCAAGCAAATTGTTTGGCTGCTCCATCATTTGAAGCTGTCTATTCTCGCGCCGTTGGAGACTTCTTAGGGCCTCCTCCAATATGGCATCTGGATTCTTTTGGTCTTTTATTCAAATTTTCAGATGGAAAAGTTGTTGTAAATCGGTATCGGCTGCTACAGACGGGCTGTGTTGAAGTTCTTGGAGTTGGTGGCAGTGTTTTTTTAGGCAAAAGTGGCTTAGACAACGGCGGTGGAGACGACGGCAGTGGAGACATCGGAGGTGAAGAGGAAAACGTAACATCAATTACCTAATGTATGTATACAATTAGTTATTCAAAAATTTTAGTTAGCAAAATATTACATCTACAGCTGGCTCATAATCTTCTATAAATTCAGCTTCTGGCGTTGGTTCTGGTGGTGCAACAGTTGCAATATCCTGAAAAAAATAAGTGTTGGATTTGTTAAAAAACCATTATGTTCATTCTAACCTGTAAACCTAGTTGCGGCAATCCCTTAAGGCCATCAATCGAAATAAGTCCAACAGTCTGCAGCGCTTGCTCCTCGAAGTCGCTAATTCCTGTGCCTTGTGGACCTCCACCAGTAAGCAGTCTCTCCGCCCTGGCTTTACGTGCGCGGCAGCGCAATTGGTTTTTCCATTGGCTCAAATTCTGTAAATGCTGTTTTTGACAATAATGAAAAACTACAAAAATTTACAAACAACCTCCTTCCACTTATTTGCCGTACGTGTTCTCCCACAGTTCTGTTGCAGCTCAGGATGCTCCTTGCAGAATTGAACATAAAACTGCAGTTGCTCTGAAGATGTACGTTCGAACATTTTGCTTCTGAATTATAAAAAAAAAAACATGTCCAAAATGTGCAAAAATTTTATGGCTTCATTTTGTATTCCTATTCGATCAATCGTTTCGTTCAAAACAGTGTTCGTTCGTGTTTTTGAAATTTGTAATTCGAACAGAATCAAACAACGATAACAGCTGATCAGCCAACGAACGATGCCGTAGTACAGTTACATATTTGCAATATGTATTTCTAACGAGCACTGAAACCACGAATCCAAATGTCAAAATCAAACGAACACTTTTATGCTATCGTTGTGGTTGCAAACGTTGAAAGAATGGTTAAAAAATTAAAAATTCTGAACCTAAAGGTAAATAAATTATGAAATATATAAATATATACAGTGTTTGAAGGCTGTGAAGCACTTGAAATACATAAAATAAAAATAAAAACTGCAATAGTTGCATACATTTTATATTGTTCTGTCAAAAGCAAACACAATATCAGTGAAAACAAAATTAGTGAAAGCAAGTCAGCAATCCACTTAATTGCTCAAAGTTTATTTATTGAATACACAAACCGGACAAAACCATAAAGCACTGCCAACATATAAGAAACGAAGCAACATATTAAAAACATCTCTGACAAAATACAGAAAACTTAACTTAAAACTTACCTAGTGTTTGATATGGCAGTGCCACATTTGACAACTGCTTGTGTAAGTTAAAGTTTAAAAACGAATTTTTATTTTAGGCACTATGTGCCACTTCTTTATTAAACATTCACTTAAAAACTAACTTACTAATTGAAAGTTACCCTAAGTTATACCTATTCTGGGCACATTGAAGATGATGATGTAGTTGATGTAGTTGTTGTTGTTGCTGTTGTTGTTAATACTGTTGATATTGTTGCTGTCGTTGGTGCTCTCTTTGCCTCATATTTTGGCTATTGTTATTGTTGTTGTTGCTGCTGGTTTTCTACATAGTGGATCCTCCCACGTTAAAAACCATGCAGCTGGCAAATTTATCAAAAGTCACGTACTTTTGAATGTAGCACAGATTTTGTCTTCTAAGCGATTTCGACAGAATCTTGTGTTAACTGCCCCCCTTCTAAGTCTAGGCCGTCCGCGGCCGCTTTAATAAATTGTGCTACCCTTTTAACTTCATTGGTTTTTTTCTTGTGAGTTTGCCATCTTCGGTATAGAAAAATTATAACAATAATTACCACTATGATAGTTAGTATCGTTGTTGCTTGAATTGAACGCGTTTGAATGACCTCATGCAGCTTCTCTAAGTGATTGCGATTATTAAGATGAACTCTATGTAAGTAAGGCAAACTTAAAATTTCCAAATGCTCCGTAAAGTTAACAAACTGGGTCGATGGGACTCCAGGTTGAAGCATTGCAGTTGTTTTGTTATTTAAGAAAACTCTGCTATTTATGCGTACCATTTTTTCAAAAGTTATAAGAAAGGTGCCAGATACAGTAACTGAAGAATTGTTCGCTTCCAAAACTTCTACAGTTTGGTCATTAATGATGATAAGGCCACTGTCTACTTCAACAAGTGGGGGAAGTTGATTAAATATTGTTTTACATGATGCTTTATGATTGTTGAAAAGCCGATGCACGCATACGGTATCCGTTGCTATTTCGCAGAAACTGGCTGTTAGTGCAGCTGTACAATTTTTTACTGGAATTATTGAATCTCCACAATCCGCAACCGTATCAGTTTCCAAAAAAATTGTTTTGTAACCTTGTGCCACCGGAAATACCCTAACTAAACTACATAATTTTTTAATTCTCGGAAATTTTATTATAAAATAAATTACATATTCATTTTGTAAAATCTTATGCTTAGAATTACTTATTATATCACTTATACTAACATTTACGTACTCAGTGATCATTATTTGCGAAATTTCTTTAGAGTCTAAGATAACAGGATTAACTATATTTATTTTGCCTAATATTATAGAGTAAATTACATTGTCCAAGTCCGTAATAACTGCTCTGTTCCTAGCCATCAGTAACTCAAATAAGTGTCCAGTGTCAATTTCAGTTTCCTTGGTGTTTTTCAAAATCTTATTTACTGTCTCAGTAAGTTTATTTACCTGTTCCTGTATTTGGGTGTTGATGGAATACTGTCGCTCATTGGCTTCAATGAGTTGATTTTCCTTAATTTTTACCTCATTAAAATCGTCAAAATCAGGGGTGCCGGCGATGTACTTAAGTGCAGTGCCAATTATATTTATACTACGGGCATGCCTATGGTGGATTTGTAGGGTATCAAGTAGTCGGAAAATCTGATCAACGTCCGATTGAAGGAGTTTCCGCATATGTGATTGTGGAAAAAGGTGGAGTATGTCTGTGGTCTCACTTACAACATTACTATAAGTTGTTAAATTTGTACAATGTACAATATAGTCATAGCTTTCCCAAATTGCTACTTTTCCATCGGTAATTGGTATGAAATTTGATTTTGAAAAATCAGTTATTTTACTGTTCGATCCCTGAGCACTTACTAACATGAATAGTAATCTGAAAAATAAAAAAATAAAAAAAAAATAAAAAATACGTTCTACCTCAACAGATTATTATTAATTAAAATAAACCTTATTACCTAAGGTTGCACTTGTGAACCTTCCTGTTGTCAATTAAAACAGTGGAGCCTAAATCCTTCTGAACCGTTTTTTCTATAAATACCTTAGTAAACTTATTACCTATTCTCTTATTGGTCTTAACGTAGACTTTGTCTCCTGGTTTGAAATTTCTAGTCCTTTTGTTTTTATTATTTCTTTTTAGCTCTATTTCCTGTGCTTTAATGATTTTGGATTTAATTTCTGTTTTAAGGGCAGTAGGCATAGAAAATATTAATTCGATTGGCTTCCAACCGGTAACAGAATGAATCGATCTATTGTATTTTGACGTTGCAAGAAGTATTAACTCATTTGTATCACTTATTGCTTGATCAAGCTTAGTACATCTTGCAATTTCTGTAAGGGTACTATGAAATCTCTCCACCTGTCCATTGGTTGTACTATGGAAAGGAGGAGTTGTGAAGATGTTTGCACCGAAATGGTCTCTAAGAAGAAACTTTACTGTTTGGGAATTTAATGATTTTTCATTATCGAATGTAACATTTTCTGTTTTATTGAAACAATTAAGAATTTGTAATAACGCTCGTTTAACGTCAACAATGGCTCTACTTTCAATAGGAATAACTATAGCAAATTTTGAGAATTTGTCCACGCAAGTTAAAAAGTGATGCTTATCGGTGGAATATATATCAATATGTATCATTTCACCAGGACGAGATGGTATCGGAGTTTTTCCTATTTCTGGATTAACCGGATGCCGCTGATATTTGGCTTCCTTACAAATTTTACAATTTAAAGCTATCTCTTTCAATTTTTTTCGCATATCTGGAAAATAATAATCATTCAAAACTTGCTTAATATTTTCTCGATCAGAACGATGCGCTCTATTATGTTCCATTGCAAGTATTTCATTCTGATCATCTTCATTGAAAATATCATTAACTTGTTTCGTAGTATAACGAAATTTTACAGATGGAAATTTCCTAACGACTTCATCTTGGATTTGCCCTAAAATCGGCAAATCACACAATATACCATTTACAACATCAGGATTAATACATTCCCCAATTAAGTCCATTAGATCCTGTAAGTTTTTGAATGTAATATGGTGTCTTATCTTCGATTTAAATACTATCTTCGTAACTTTTGTCGAACTTTTACCTTTTTCTAAAATAATCTGATTTCTAAATGAGTTCACAGGGTTTGCTACTATTGGAATTACTTCCGATAAAGATTCTTCGCTATGCATCGTATTGGATATTGAATTTTCTGAATGCTCTATTGCATTAATGTGTTGTCGAGATGACGCATCGGCAACGAGATTATCCTTTCCAGGCTTGTAAAAAAATTGGGGCGAAAACTCCTCAACAAATGCTCGCCAACGCTTTATTTTTGTATTTGGATTTTTGTCTGAAACAGCAAAAGTTAAGGGCTGATGGTCTGTGAAAATGTTCAGCTGCCTCACACCGTATAAATAATTTCGCAGCTTTTGAAGTGCCCATACAATTGCTAAAAGTTCTCTCTCGTTTGATGCATAATTTTCTTCAGCAGATGACAATGTTCTGGAAATCATTGTTATTGGTCTACCTCCCTGCGATAATACTGCACCCAGAGCGTGAGCCGATGCATCAGTTGTTAGATCAAAAGGTTTACCGTAATCAGAATATAAAAGAAGAACTTCTTCGGAGGATAAAATTCTTTTAACTTTCTCAAAAGCCAGTATTGCGTCACTATCTAATTTAATTTTAATATTTTTCGATTTATTAGCCCCTATGTGGCCATTTTCTCCTCTCAAATATTTTGTAAGAGGTTTTACTATAGAAGCGTAGTCTTTAACAAACCTTCTATAGTATCCTGATAGTCCTAAGAACGATCGTAAACCACGAAGAGTACAAGGAGTTCTATAATTTATTATATCATTGATCTTCTCAGGACATGTTTTGATTCCTTCCTTTGAAACAATAAGCCCCAAAAATTCAACCTCTTCTTTCAAAAATTTCGACTTTTCCATTGAAACTCTCATATTTGCCTGAAACAACTTTGTTAAAATTCGTTTTATGTCCCTGTAGTGTTGTTCCTCATTACTTGAAAAAATTATTACATCATCGATGTAGACATGGCAGCATTTTCCGATTTCATCTCTGAGAACATCATCAATTGTTCTCTGAAAAATGCCAGGGGCATTCTTAAGTCCAAAGGGAAGTCTACAAAATTCATACTTCCCATTATTTATGGAAAAAGCTGTCTTTTCCCTATCTTTTTCCGCTAACTTAATCTGGTGAAATCCAGATTTTAAATCTAAAGTTGTAAATAAAGCTGACTTTCCCATATTTGTTAAAATAACAGAAGTATCGGGGATGGGATATTTGTCACAAATTGTTTTGCTATTCAGCTTTCTAAAATCGATCACCATTCGCATTTTCTTTTGCCCATTCTCATCAACCCCTTTTTTATCCACAACCCATATAGGATTGTTGTATGGTGATTTAGAAGGGCGAATAATGCCATCTCGCAATAAATTAGCAATTTCTTCATTTATAAATTTGGAAGCAGCAATTGGGTAAGGATACGATTTGGAATACACTGGCTCATTGTTGACAGTTCTTATTGTAGCAACCACGTTAGTATTAAATGGCAATGCTTCATTTGGATTAGCAAAGACCTTTGAGTGTTTCTCTAAGATTAGTGAAATCATGTCGCTCTCATTGGGTTTAACTGTAGGATTTTCACGTAATACTACGTTATTAACATCCTTACAGTTGTAATATTGCAACTTCTCTTGACCACCCTTGTAATGCAATATTCCTGTTTTTAAGTCCAATTTAGCTTCGATTTCCTTCATAAAATCAAACCCTATTATGCCATCAAATGTTTTTAATTCAGAAAGGATATAAAAATGTGTATTTCTTCCGAAAATATTAACACAACATTTTTCATATATCTCGGCGGTGCCATGAATTGATTGTACTCTAAATGGTTTATCGATTTCCTTTAATCCTTTTAGATTTGTATTATGTTTCATAAAATTTTTTCCCGCACCTGTATCAATTAAAAGCTTTATTGATCGCCCTGCCAGCTCTCGGCTTACATATGGCAGGAGCGATTTTCTCCTAAAAAATTAATTTCTTCAAAAAACTCGCTTTGGGCTTTGTCATTACTAAAATGTTCTTCATCGGTATTTTGATTTATATGGTTTATTCTTTGAATTTTAGGGAGAGTCTGCCTATCGCTGTCACGCTGTCTTTTAAATGCCTCTCTTTGATTATTATTAGGCAACGGCCTCTGATATGATTGACGAGTTTCGGAGGAGTCCTGTGCGATCCTCCAGTTTGGATTGAAACTATTTCTCTGTCTCAAATTTGAAGTAGAAGGATCAACATCCATGGGGGTAGGATTATTCTGAGGGTGTCCATTAACTTGCCTATAGTGAGGAGAATATTGCGGCGCAAAGGATCTTCTGTTATTATGTCCTGTCTGATTAACTTCATTTCTATTGCTAAAAGAATTCGCGAATGAGTATCGGGCATGGTTAGCCTCCAATTCTTGCGCTAACGCCAAAGCGCTGGGCATATCCACAGGCTGTGACGAAAACATTATGTCGCTCATGGGCCTACGTAATCCTGATATGAATACCCTGAGAGCATCTTGCCTATACTTCTGGCATAATGACAAAATGAGATCATTATTACCCTCGTGTGACATTATAGTTTTATTTACAATAAGTGTTAATTTTTTTTCCACTTCATCATAAAATTCTACAATTGAAAGCTTTCCTTGACGGAGAGTCGACATCTCTTGTTCAATTAAATAAATGGGTCTTTTGTCAGCGTATGTAAAGTCTAAACGCGCAATAATTGCGTTGAAATTAAGGATTGTGTTGAATGATGATAATACCTGATCAGCCGGGCCTACAATTTTATTTCGCATAATTGCTACCGCTTGGTAGTGCCTCGAGCTACTTTCATATTTATCAAAAAGCTTATAAGCTGCAAAGGCAGCTTGTCTCCAACTAACATAGCGTGTCCTGTCGCCATTGAATTCAGGTAGTGATTTTACGATATCGAGAGATTCTTCGCATTTCACAGCCGGATTTATCTCAACTGGTTTATATTGTTCTACCCTAGCTGGTGTTTCTAAAGTCCTGATTCGTTCCGTCAGTTGTTCTATTGTCCGTTCAAATGCCAACCTAGTTCTTTCTGTTGCTGTGGTAACAGCAGCAGAAATTATTATTCTTAGTTGTTCGTCGGACATTTTTTTTTTTAAAAAAGAAAAATAATAATTTTAAAATTTTATTTTTTTTTATAATTTCTATTTTTTATAGTTTATTCTTACAAAAAACTTTAAACAATTTAATTCAATATGTAACCTCACAAAGAAGAAAAAAAAAAACAGATCACTGAGTACTTACATAAACATTATCATATTAACAGTTTATTTCCTTATCTCTTGATTTTCTTTTTTTACTTTGTTTGCTGTGTTCTTCTTCCTTTGCTATGTCGATCGTGTAACTCTCGTAAAGTTCTCCTTCGTTGTTTATTTGTCTTATTGTATTTTAATTGATTGTTTGTCCTTAGTTCTTTCAAAGCACATTAAATTTTCTTTCAGTTTGTTTTTATTTGCCTTATGGTATTTTAGCACATTAATTTTCTTTCAGTTTTTCTTTTATTAATTGTTTATCCTTAGCTTCTTTAGAGCACATTTAATTAATTTGTTGTCAGTTTTAAGTTTATTCTTTATAAGAACTTCAGTTTTCGTTGGGCGCCAGTTAAAGTTTAAAAACGAATTTTTATTTTAGGCACTATGTGCCACTTCTTTATTAAACATTCACTTAAAAACTAACTTACTAATTGAAAGTTACCCTAAGTTATACCTATTCTGGGCACATTGAAGATGATGATGTAGTTGATGTAGTTGTTGTTGTTGCTGTTGTTGTTACTACTGTTGATATTGTTGCTGTCGTTGGTGCTCTCTTTGCCTCATATTTTGGCTATTGTTATTGTTGTTGTTGCTGCTGGTTTTCTACATAGTGGATCCTCCCACGTTAAAAACCATGCAGCTGGCAAATTTATCAAAAGTCACGTACTTTTGAATGTAGCACAGATTTTGTCTTCTAAGCGATTTCGACAGAATCTTGTGTTAACTTGTATAACAGTTTGAGTGTACATATTAAGCAAAAGCTTGACGAATGAGCCAACGATAAGCTTCGTTCGAAATACATATTTCCGCTTGAATTCAACATCGTTCGCATATCCATCGTTCGTTGAATGCTTCGTCACTTCAACGCCAGAATAGGGGTGTAAGTAAATATCTCGAATAATAAAAAACCAAAAGTTGTCACACTTCCTATAACCGCCCACAAATCGATAAAAATGCTATATTTCAGACGAATTTGGTTGTATTGGACCAAAATTTTGTAATTTAGATTGTATGCTTACTCTCGGCAGCTCCACTAAAAATGGGCGTGGCCGAAATATAACTACGCCCACTTTTCAGAAATCATTATAGCTCATTATAATACTTAGCGTGTAGGTGCTATGCGACCAAGTAGCACTTACGATATATTTAAATGTTATCACGCCTACTTTTGCCTATTTTATATACTTCTATATATGTATATAAAATCGTTCTTGCAGTGTCTCTTAAGATCTCAGGAACGGTAACATCTAAAGCCACCAAATTAATAATTGCTGATTTTAAAGTTAATATCTCGATAAATAAACAAAAAGTTGTCACACCCTCTTTTACCGCCCATGAATAAATAAAAATGCTACATTTCAGACGGTTTTGGTTGTATAAGACTAAAATTAAATGACTTAGTATGTATGGTTAATGTCGGCAGTGACCAGCATTACAATTCCTGAGTTGTATATGAGTCCAAGTTCCGGTCACTATTGTTTGTATTGGACCAAAATATTGCAAAATTTCGTATGGTTACTGTCGGCAGCTGTACTAAAAATGGGCTGTAATGTATGCACCCCAACAGTCTTCCACAGTTTGTCCGACTTCAACCAATTTTGGGCTTTGGGATTAGACAAGGGGTGTACCACTTTAATTTTAGTCCAATTCCTTCTATACCGTTCGTTTAATTTTAACCAAATTTCATACATATATTCTTTAGTATAGTGAGCAGTTTTTAGTCCAGAAAAGTGGGCAGAATTAGACAAGGGGAAATATCAATTTAATTCGGATCGAGCTCCTCATACACCATTTGTCTGACTTGAACTAAATTTTGCACATTTATTGCTTAGTATTATGAGCAGTCCGAAGTTAAAAATATTGAGTGAGATTATACAAGGGGCGTGACACTTTAATTTTATTGTTACTCATTCTACACTATTTCTCCGACTTAACCCAAATTTCGCACATATATTCTTTAATACAATGAGCAGATTTAAGCCTAGAAAAGTGGGCGGCATTAAACAGAATGCGTGGCACTTAAATTTTAATCGAATTCCTTCCACAAACTTTGTTCGACTTCAACAAAATATTGCACGTTTATTCTTAAGAATAATGAGTAGTCTAGAAAAGTGGGCGATTTTAGGCAATGAGAATTAATGAATTAATTTTAATCAAACTGCTTCTACACCGTCTGTCTGACTTGAACTGAATTGTGCACATATGTAACAGGTCGTTCAATAAGTCCGTAGAATAAATCAGAAAAAAACAAAATTTTGATAAAACTCAATTATATTATTCAACATAGTTGCCTTGGAGAGCGATATAACGAGGATAGCGATTTTCCCACCTTTTATAGTACGATTTCTCCTTCTCGTCAAAATAGGCCTCAGTTTCAGCGATTATTTCATCATTGGACTTGAATTTCTTTCCAATCTTTACGCTGGGGACTAAATCTGGATAATACGGTGGGTGGGTAAGCAATTCGATGTCCAATTCATTCAATTTTGTCATCGTTTACATTGATTTGTGACATGGTGCATTGTCTTGGTGAAACAACACTTTTTTCTTTTGCAAATGTGGCCGTTTCTTGGCGATTTCAGCCTTCAATCGATCCAAAAGTACACAGTAATAGTAGCTGTTGATAGTGGTTCCTTTTTGGAGATAGTCGATGAATATTATTCCTTTCGCATCCCAAAATACAGACGCCATCTCCTTACAAGCCGACTGTTGGGTCTTTGCTCGCTTTGGATTTGGTTCGTCGACTGCTCTCCAATCCGCTGACTGTCTATTGAATTCTGGTGTGGAATAGTGAAGCCATGTTTCATCCATTGTCACATATCGACGATAGAATTCGATTTTATTGTGTTTTAACAGCGCCAAACACTCCTCTGAAGCAACAATTCGTTGCAGTTTTTGGTCGACTGTGAGCTCACGCGGCACCCACTTTGCACAGAGCTTTCGCATACCCAAATGTTCGTGTAAAATGGTAAAAATACTACCATCTGATATCTTCACAATGTCAGCTGGATCGTGCACCTTCAATTTGCGATCGTTCATAACCAATTTGTGGATTTTTTTGATGTTTCGTGGAATAACATTCTGATTTGGGCGTCCACTGCGCTCTGCATTATTTGTCTCTATGGAGCATAGTCCGGATAATGTTTATCAAGCCATTGTTTGGTTTCCACTGTATTTTTTTTTTTTATCAAAAAGCAATGCTTTATCTAAACTCAAAATTCACTTTTTCCATTTTTTTTTTTCAATCAAGGTTGGTACAAAATAAAAATCATATGGAACAAAATCTATGCCATCTAGAGAATCTTAGAATGTCATCTTAGAATCATATGAACGTACTGTTACATACCAATAGTAAGCAAAATGTTAAATTTTATAAAAGTGTGCAAAATTACTACATTTTAAGTAGCTAATTTCTTGCCTTCAACTATTGTAGTAAATTTCAACAAAAAAGTTTTAGAGTGTATGCTTTCACGATTTAAGGCTGAAATCCTTAAATGAAGGTGTCAATTTGACAGTTAAATGAACATCCTGCAAAACTAACATATCGTTGTGCTGGAACGTGTTTCCTGTACTTATCTACTATTTATAATATATATAAAACCACTTTTCGACTTAAATCCACTATTATTGCTACTCCGCAATTAAAACCAAAATAATGTTATTTAGAAACAAACAGAAAAATAAGCATTAAAATGCACGAGATGCGATGCGTTGAAACACGCGCTTCCACTTAACTGTATGCCTTAATTAATTCCACAGTATCAAAATGTACACAGGAAGGATCAATAATTCAAGTAAATCGATCTAAAAAGGTCCTTGGCGAACTTGGCATTGATGACGGCCCATTTGCTTTGGCGCTCCTCATTAAACATGTGTGCATGAAAGGACATCTGAACTTAGCAGAAGCAATAGGAAAAAGCTTCACGTATGAAACAACCTAGTCTTAGGCGAGTCACCAGAGAGTGGCGACACAAAGTTTTGTACGTTCCAACAAAAACACATTATTATCAGCATGGAATCACATGGAATCAATACATTGCCATTTTGTGGGGGTCACTTGAGGTTTCTATGTACCGCAGGAAGGTGTTGTGGCTTGAACTGATAAGAATTCCATGTCACATACGGCTGTTGTTTGCTCTTAAGCTTCCTTTCATGTGCTTAATTGCTTTCTTTAGCTACTCATTCCGCCACTTGCTTTGCTGATGAATGATGTCCTGGCTGTTGGTGTGCTACCCACATGTTAGATTATCGTTTGGCACATGATGCTCCATGGTTTGAATGTGGATTTTTTGTATTCATTTTCTTTTTTTTTTTTTCTTTCAATTTCCGCCACTTTCACTAAAGTGAGCAACGTTGTTTGCGTGTCAGCGTTAATGAGCGTTATTGTCCATTAGTTTGGCCCATTTGGTGAGGCAATTAAACAGGCTTTTATTATGTGTCGCATTTCATTTCGATCACACGTAATCAACACACAGATAATTCTTGTCATTCAGAAAAACAGACACATCCGATTGAAAGATGTTGGTAAGAGTTGATGTGAAAAAGCTTTTCGGGATTAAATGCGTTAAAGTGAATTTAAGGAAGCAATACTGCATGCATTAAAAAAGACTATAAATCAGAAGTATTATTATAATCTAAAGTAATTTAATTAATAGTAGGACAATTTTTTTCAAACTTTAATTGTGAAAATTTTACCCCACAACGTTCCTAAATACCTCAAAAGTCTAACAAATATTCGCTTATTCTAGATCTTTGCTTGAGTTCTCTTGAGTTCAATATTTTTCTTGGAACTTTTAGACCATATGTGTCAATTATGAACAAGTTTATCAAAAATTGTTGTTCCCCTATTGTCTCTTTTGTACTTTTCCTATAAATTGAACTTATTATCAGTTGCTTATTTTGCCAAAACTTACAGTCAACTTACACTCCCAAAACGGAATCATAAATCAAAACTAATGAATTTACCATGTCCCAAATATGTCCAACATAAATTCGTGTAAAAACTTTTTCCCTTAACACATCATAAAAATGCTTCAGAAATTTCACAACAACAACGAAGAGCAGACAAACTTTACTTCAACTGTGTGCCAAACCAACAAACACATTAGGAAGTTAGGATGAAGTTTCCTTTTTTGATCAATTGACACAATGTTATCTATCAAAATCTGCACTTGTTAGCATATTTATTATTCACAATGAATTTACTTACCTCATCATAAAATATACAGAACACACATAAATATGTATGAATGTGTAATGTATGAAGGTAAACTCATAATTTACACTAAGAGAAAATATTGCGTAAAACTTTTTGAAATAAGCCAACATGCTCAATGTTGGACTTTAATAATTATTTCTTTAATGGAAATGGATATTACTTGAATAATAAAATCATATTTAAAAAACCATTGGGAATAAATTGGAGCCATAGTAAGATTTTCTTTAACCCTTTGCGGTATGGCGGAAATTATACGTACCACCTTTGTATTTCTACGATTTATCTTCTTACTCATTCAAATATTACAAAATTATATATAGTAGAGTTTTTGAGGTCGCTGATCATGGATTTATCATCAGAATATTGAAATTTAAGATGGCGGAAATATTACGGCAGACAGTGATTCGAAAAAAAGGGTGCATGTACTCAGTACGCGCGTATTTCGTTTTCATGAATTTGGTAATTAATATTTGCCAATTGAATAATAAATAAATGAACAAATCTATACCAATTGAATAATAAAATGTGTAGGTAGATGATAAAAGAATTGTTAAGATGGTACAAATGTAACTATCGGTTTGTGATAGCTAAAATAGGAGATACATTTTTTAGAGCTGACCCCCTCTAAATATCTCGTTAACACAGCATAAATGGTAGTACCACGTGTAGTGTTGTTGGAGTTATTGAATTATTATTGATTGTTAAATATAGATCTACTTTGAAAAGTTTAATTAATGTGCATGAATCTTCTAAGGGAAAATTTTATGCTCCCAGCACTTTTTAGCATTAGTCTTTGGCATTGTATAAATAATATGCAAAACATAATAGGATCAGCTCATATATTTGACCACTCTAGGGGCCGATTCTGGAGACATATAGGTAAGCCGATATAGGGGCCGATTCTGGAGAGATATAGGTAAGCTGTTGTAAAAAACAGTTTGTGTTTTTTGCTTGGGAACCCCAAGAAGGGTGACTGATAGGGGTTAGGTGAGTTGAGAATAAATTTTGAAGGGTAAAAAATAATAGGACTAGATCGTATATTTGCCCCTTCAGAGAGGATCAATTCGTGAAAGACTTTTTATTTATTTGAAAATTTGGTGATTATTCACAACAAGATTCTAAAATACTAGAAAAAAGATTTTCCGAAAATTTGATGATGTATCAATGATACTAAGTGGAAATTAACCTTGCAGATGATAAAAATCGACCACTTACTGAATTTTTAAATGAAACATAAGGTTTAATTAAACATTAGGATAACCGATGCGGTTCTTACACTAAAGAATTTCACCTACATAAGTCTTCAGTAAAGCATTGTATAAGGAATTTATTTTTGGAAGGAGAATTTACACATTCTTGAACAATCCTTGAAATAAGTTTTATAAAAGGTTTATGCAAGGAAAAAAGGCGCATGAAATTATTTACTTTATACAAGAACTTGTATAAAGTTTGATATAAGATTTTTATTCAAGGCTTATTCAGGAACTCGGAGATTGAAAAAAAACTGTTTTTATGTTAATATTCCTATTCTACGTTTCATTACTTCATTTTATTTAGAACAGAAAACGTGTGCATTTTAAAAATCTTTGTATACTTGCCATGGCCCAAACAGCGCGGACCCTTTGTATCGATAGTCGCACGATCTATCCACTCGTCTATGCAGGAGTTTCCTAGAGCGACGTTGAATAGACTAGATTAGAATAGAATAGAATAGAATAGAATAGAATAGAATAGAATATAATAGAATAGAATAGAATAGAATAGAATAGAATAGAATAGAATAGAAAAGAATAGAACAGAATAGAATAGAATAGAAAAGAGTAGAATAGAATAGAATAGAATAGAATAGAAAAGAGTAGAATAGAATAGAATAGAATAGAATAGAATAGAAAAGAATAGAATAGAATAGAATAGAATAGAATAGAATAGAATAGAATAGAATAGAATAGAATAGAATAGAATAGAATAGAATAGAATAGAATAGAATAGAATAGAATAGAATAGAATAGAATAGAATACAATAGAATAGAATAGAATAGAATAGAATAGAATAGAATAGAATAGAATGGAATAGAATAGAATAGAATAGAATAGAAAAGAATAAAATAGAATAGAATAGAACAGAACAGAATAGAATAGAATAGAATAGAATAAAATAGAATAGAATAGAATAGAAAAGAATAAAATAGAATAGAACAGAACAGAATAGAATAGAAAAGCATAGAATAGAATAGAATAGAATAGAATAGAATAGAATAGAATAGAATATAATAGAATAGAATAGAATAGAATTGAATAGAATAGAATAGAATAGAATAGAATAGAATAGAATAGAATAGAATATAATAGAATAGAATAGAATAGAATAGAATAGAATAGAATAGAATAGAATAGAATAGAATAGAATAGAATAGAATTGAATAGAATAGAATAGAATAGAATAGAATAGAATAGAATAGAATAGAATAGAATAGAATAGAATAGAATAGAATAGAATAGAAAAGAATAGAATAGAATAGAATAGAATAGAATAGAATAGAATAGAATAGAAAAGAATTGAAGAGAATAGAATAGAAAAGAATAGAATTGAATAGAATAGAATAGAATAGAATTGAATAGAATAGAATAGAATAGAATAAAATAGAATTGAATAGAATAGAATAGAATAAAATAGATTAGAATACAATAGAATTGAATTGAATTGAATTGAATTGAATTGAATTGAATTAAATTGAATTGAATTGAATAGAATAGAATAGAATAAAATAGAATAGAATAAAATAGAATAAAATAGAATAGAATAGAATAGAATTAAATAGAATAGAATAAAATAGAATTCCAAAGTCTATGAAAAAAGGGGGCTGGTAATTAAAATTACGTTAATTTTTATTAAAAATTTTTCTTTACTTTCCTGGTCAGCTGCGACTGCAATAACAGCAATTAATAACTTTTCAACAAGCATCTAGCTTGCCATGCATAATTAAATTTCAACATTTAAAAAATCTTTCTTAAATGTGATAAAATTCAAATCCTAGACAATTTGGGCCGGGAAATTTTTGAAATTGATATCAAAGTGCATATGGTAAAAAAGTTTTATTTGATCATTATAACTGGATTAAGAGCCACTTCTTTTTAAAAAACTGAAGCTTATGTCCTAAAATTGGAAATTTTATAACCAGAAATTTTATAACCAAAAAATATGTAGTTGAGATTGAACCCATTCAACATTGTGCAGTGTGGGTTGTATTATTTCCATACATTAAATGCACTCTAAATGCTACACCACCACCGGGCGTCACCGTGTATTCCAAGAAGTTTATTATTTAAATTTAAAGTTAAATTTTTGCTTGCAAAAAGACTTAAATTTTTCTTCAAGTGTCAGACCGTACAACAACCATCACCATTGATATCAGTGACAACAACAATAAAGTCAAGTGTTGGTACTTTTGGGTCAGTCATAAATATAACGAGCGTTACAAGTGTTTGTATGAGTGCGACATTGGAATAGTTGTTGGTTTTGGAGTAGATTTGGTTGAAATGTGGCCTGGCCATAATACACAACAACAGTAGCTCATTTAATAAAGAGAGTAAATAATAAGTTTGTTATTTTCAATATCAGTTACTAATACAGATAACGGTCAAGGGAGGTCGAGGCGTTCGACTGCAGCGCAGTTACACACGGTCGTCAGAGATCCCTAGTGAATTCCAACACTCGCCGCCACCGAACACAGAAGTCATAAATCTTTATTGAACTTGTCATTATTGATTTTGAGCGCCAAACGCTATGATTAGCAAAGTTTGTGGGAGGAAAAGAGAGATAAAAGAACACACATTTTTACCATTGCGATTGTCATAATGCGTTGAAAATAAATGTTGGAACTTGGACACTCGTGCCCAAGAGGACAAACAGTCAGAGTTGTTTGGTGTATAGATAGATACTGCCACATATATGAGATTCTACGACGTGCACTTCTCTCGCCTGTTTTATCTTAGCCTACAAAAATGAGTAATTTTTTTTTTTTCAAATTATTGGTGCTTTTGTTGTAATGTCCAGATTGTTTGGCTGGTCGTAAATCACGCCTGTGGTACAGTTCCGTGCTTGTGTGTGCCCGAGTTTTGGCATAGTTGTCATAAATATTAAAACAACTTATCGCTCTTATTCTGCTTTTCTTCTATCACTCTATCTCTGTTGCATTCTATCACTATTGCTTTATGTACACATATTTGTGGACGAATTTATCATGCATCTGGGGCAAGTTTGTTAATTATTTATGTCCTCGTTTTTGCAATCAACTTTATTCTTGTATCCAATATATAATCCGTCGTTATATAAGCTGGTGCTTACACGTTCCTGAATGTTATTTGATATATTACTGCAATGATTTATATTTTGACTAGCTTATGGAGGGCTCTATTTAACGTCGATGGGACATTTCTTTTTGGTTTTTTTATATGAGGGAGCAAAAATATGAAAGCTTGAAGTTAATTGCAAATTGTATATATGACTGGCTGATATATCTATCTGCTTTAACTCGTTACTAACAGGCATCAAAAAATTACTTCCACTACGGTACCACAACAATAACAAAAACCATCATTATATCTCGTCAAACATTAGAAGCTGTCACCTTAAAACACTGTTATTAACAGTCGTTCTACTTAGCGCTAAGCTGCAATAAAAATTCAGCTAAACATCACTAAAAACCCATTTAAGCTATATTCACTTCTGACTTTATAACCCACAAAACAATTATGTAAGTAGAGATAATCGTACATGAATCCCCCACATACATACATACATAAATGGCCTACTCCACATGTTGCCACACATCGAACAGGCATCAGTTAACATGATGTTCATGAATGTAAGCAACCCTCATTGAACGTTAAAAAAAAACAAAATAATAAAAAGGAAAAAAAGAGCAAACAAAAAACATCCCCCACAGCGACAATCAGCAAAACAACTTGTCTATCTGTCAACTTCCGCATCCGGTAAAAAAAGACACACATACGCTTATGTGCAAAAAAAAAAACATCAAAAACAACAACAATATGCCGTCAAAAGTCATTGAAACAATAAAAGTAAACATAACGGTAGGTTAAAATGTTCGCATGGTTGACATTTATTTTCATGGCCAAGATGTTTTTTTTTCAATCATTTGAATGAGTTTTGTTTTTTATTCAATTGTTTTATAAGCCGGATGCATGAAAACGGTTTTGTTGTATCTGTAAGATACGAGTACACACATGCACGGTTGGAGTTAGATTTAAAACGGAAGCACTTAACGGTTAACCGGAGTTGCTTTCTTTTGTTGCTCTTTTTATACAATTGTTTGTTATCGTTTTGTTTATTTCTATCCCTTTTTTTTTTTGTTATCTTTGGGTAAAGTCACCCAAATGTGTTGGAGTTGTTGCGGATATTGGTAACGTTGCAGCCAAACCAAACGGCTATTGAACACCCGCAGTGTCTGCCACAATCCTTAGCGCTCAGTTCTACTTGATAATAACCATTGTCAAGGAAAATAAAAAAAGTTAGCAACAGTTTTGTTGCATATGTGTGTGACCTCCACGCATGGTAGAAGTAAAACATATAACCAAAATAGAAGAGATCTTTAAGTGGTTAAATAATTTTATCCTTAACAGAGTCTTACTTAAACATCTCATTTCATATAATGTAATGACAAGAGTAGATTAAATCTGGTTAAGAACAATTTCGAAAAAGTTTATTGTTGCTTGCTGAAACCATGGGAGTGACTCAACAATTTCAAACCGTCTTCAGAAGAAAATTAGGTTCCGTATGAACTCAAGTCAAAATATGTATATCGAACTCCGTTTTTTCATGTGCAAACTGTGGCTCCAAAGTCAAAATCGGAAGAGCGTTCTGCATCGAATCGTGACGGGTGTTGAAAGGTGGATTCATTACGACAACGCAAAGCGCAGAAAGTCATGGGGTAAACTCGGCCATACATCAACTAAAACGGCCAAATCGAGTGTTCATGGCGAAAAGCTAATGCCGTGCATCTGTTGGAATCAGCTCGGAGTGTTATACTACTCTACTCCTAACTAGATGAGCTACTGTAACCTAACGAAACTATCACTGAAGAACGTTACCAACAAGAATTGATGCAATTAAGCCGAGCATTAAAGGCCGAGCGGCTTTTGACGCCAACAATCGGCCACGCCCAACTTAACGTTGGAAAAGTTGTAAAGGAAAATTTGAAGGCGCTTCATTACAACCAGAAAAGAGCTTATGTTAAGTTAACAAAAAACCTTGTATAATTTATAAGCTGGCTTTGGCAATTTTCAGCCTCCCAAGTTCTTCATTAAAACGCCTAAATTTCACATGTCAAGTAGTCAATTTTTCTTTGGGCTATAAATTAACTAAATATTTGGTAATTTATACATTATTTTTAAAAAAGAAACTTTCTTCCGAGTTTTGGTTTTTTAATTTTTTATTTTTTTTCATGTTTTGTTTTTTGAGAAAATAGCTGAAAACTATGTTTAAACCAACCTGCTATTGATTTTATTTTATCTTATATTTTTGGATTTTTGGGAATTTTTTTCTTTAAGACTGGATTCACTGACCACTTTCAGCAAGTTTTTACGAAAATTAAAATAGTGTTAATCAAGTTTTATGTAGCAAGTCTCTCTCACTGAGCGGAAAGCAAAAAAAAATCATATTAAAAAAACGTGCAAAACTTGTTGAAGGTGGTCAGTGAATCCAGCCTAAAATACTCAAACTCTAGATTATTAGACGGGGTTATTCAACATAACTGCACAACTTTTTGCACCGTTTTTAAGTTTTTTTTATGTGGAACCAAAAAAATTTTCCTTCGGTTTGTCTTGTATGACGAATCTATATAAAATAACGCATATGGCTTCGATGATAAATTATTTCCATACAATTTTGATTAAGTGTCGAATTTTCGGCGGTTTATTGTAGATTGTTTAATATATTATATGCTTGGCTTAGGTGAATCAAATAATAATTTTTGTGGTGGTGGTGGTGGTGCTGATGGTGGTGGAAAAAGTATGGAGTCCAAATGCTTTTCAGCTTCTCTTTTCACACTTTCCCAGAAACTACTACGCGACATTACACTTATATTTTTTTACAAATGGCAACCGAAACCATATTATTTTTAGGAACTCAAATGATTTTTACATTTTCTTATTTTTTCCTTTGAAAAAATATTATCTTATGATAACGACAGCGCTCAACACGTCATTTATTTATTTTTATGATATACCACCTTGTTCAAAAAGAAAGATTCATTCACACTGTGAACCGGACTTAACTGTCCGATTCGAAAAATTTATAAATAGGTTGCCACATGTATCTATGACAAGGCTGCCAAATATCAGCGTCTCTCATTAACATTTGGTAAAGTGACAGCGTTTTGTTTACAACAACTTTTTCGTGTCTTCGATTTTTCGATAGAAGAAAAAAATTGAGCAACGAGTTTGTATCAAATTTAGTGTGAAAAATGGTTTCAACTGCGCCGATACGCGTAAAATGTTGGTGAAATGTTACGGTGACTCTGCTCTATCGTATCAAAAGGCAAACAAGTGGTTTAACCGATTTGTGAGTGGCCAACACGAAGTAGAAGACGACCTTCGTACCGGGCGGCCATCGTGTTCGACTACCGAAGAAAACGTTTAAAAAAACAAAGAAATGTTTTTCAAAAATCGCAAATTGACGATTAGAGAGATAGCAGAGGACGTCGTCATTTCAATTATATCCGTTCAGAACATTTTGAAGAATGAATTGGGCTTGAGACATGTCGCTGCGAAGTTGGTACCGAAAGAACTCAATTTCATGCAAAAAAAAACCGAGTTGCTATCGCGAAAGACATGCTGGAAATGGTCGAAAACGACGAATCATTCATCGAATCCATCATCGCCAGTATCATGGTATTCGGCTCCGTGTGATTTTTTCCTGTTCGATCGAGTCAAAAAATCGCTTCGAGGAATGCGTTTCACCAGCAAAGAAGAGGTCATGAAAAAATCGGTGAACGCTCTGAAGGCCATACATACAAAACACTGGCACTTTACCAAATGTCAACGAGAGACGCTGATATTTGGCAGCCTTGTCATAGACACATGTGGCAACCTACTAAAAAAAAAATTTTCGAATCGGACAGTTAAGTCCGGTTCACAGTGTGAATGAACCTTTCTTTTTGAACAAGGTGGTAGGTATAGGTGATTAAGGTTTTCATGTACCAATGATGCAACTGACTAAATTGATTTGGAGTTTTTTGTCCACAGATAAATTCATTTCTGCCATAAAGCCCCATATAACACACAAAATACTTAATAAAAATAGACCAACCGGTATCTGGCTAGCTTTCGAAGAAACCCTATAATATTCACTTATTTCATTAGGAATTTTTTGTCCGGTTCCTTTATAAAAAAATTTGAAAGAAATTAAATTTCCCTCTGTTTGCACTTTACAACATTTACATATAAAAACTCAACATGAATTCATATAAAAATCGAAACTTTGCTGTAACGAATTCTTCTACGAATTAGTCTGAATTTCGACAAAGTCGTAAGCTTTTGTTTGTAGGGGGATTCAATTATTAATAAACAAATATTTTTAATAAAAAATTTTCAGAGTTCATCGAATAATATGCATCGTATAAAACTCATAACACTGTGGAAGTCCGAATTTCAAATCAGCTGGGTACATAACAGGTAAGTTATTTAGTGAAGTTGGCCTTCGTAAGTAATTTAGTGGAGTTTTTCAAACCTTCGGCCTATTTTCGAGAAATATCAGGTGAATGGTGAAATACCTGTTGATACAGTTTTTGTAAGAAACTTCGTATTCATATCTTAAGGTGAAACATTTGTCACTACCTGGGCATAATAGTGTCCATTAGTGTCCAAGCTCACCCCATATACAAACAATACTCTATATTTCGTATTTTAAGCAAAGCTTTTTTAAACCATGGGGTTCAATTTTGACCCTAAGAGTTGTGTTTGAGTGTTAAGCTCTTCTACGAAACTATTTCCCAGGTAATTTTGAATGTTCTAACTGAAAACACGAAAACGATCAAGCCAAAAGGATCAAGCTTTTGTTTTTCCAACAAAAACTGCATCTACTTGCCCAGAAAATTTCCTGAAATTTAAATATTTTTAAATGCATAAGAAAGGAATCTATCTTTTTCACGAAAATTATGAGTATCTCATCAAGGGTATCTCACAAAAAATGAGTATCTTACTTCAATCATTTTTAAATGCACTTCTGTATACCCTACCATACTGTGCTAAGAAAGTTACCTCAGATACCACCAGATGTCGCTAGATGCGCTGTGGCGCTGAAATAATGGAAAGCTAATAACTGGGCCGGCTATATTTTATTTATATTTATAACAATTTAACAAATTTTTGCTTCCGGATGCAAATGCTTAAGCTTTTCAAGGTATATTGTTACATTCGTTTGCTCTTTAAAAATATAAACTAAATGCTTTAATTGGAAAAACTGACGAATTCAACGTAAAGTCGACGCTCCAAACAGTATTTGCAAGCATCTTCAACCCATATTATGTGATTTACACTACAAACGAATTGTCATCAAAATGTCATCCCATAGTGGAAACTTTGAAATTGTCTCAGCATCCTCACTCCATAGCTCAAACTCATACCAAGTTAATTAAATGTCAGTTGCACAAATCAAACTCGACTCTTTAGACTCTACAACTCTCGAGCTAAGTATTATAAATCACTGTCTCTCCAAAAGTATTCCTGCTGCTGCTGCTTGAAATCAGCAATGTTGACAACACAGCCTAGTCAGAACTGCTACGTCATGAACTCATCACAATGTTTTGCAGCTTCGACTAAAGGAAATATCGTCTATATTGCCAACAACATCTCGTTGTGAGCGCAAATATTTCACTTAATGTTCACTTATTACGCTCTGTTGAACCGAAACTGCAAAGTCACATAGTTTGACACCCTCAGGGTACCGCAATGTCAGACAATAATAGCTGGTTGAACTTTACGTTACCCCACAAAATTATTGAGAGAATAAAAAAAAAAAAAATAAAATTGCCAAATATTTTCACAAGCATCGAGCGATTAGAGGAAGTCTTAGGGCTGATCCAGAATATTTATTTTCTTATGAAATTCCTTGAGATCTTCAAGTTTCAAGAATTTTTTCCTCTGTTGTTGTTGTTGTTGTATAGTGAGTGAAGCGGCAGACTGAGTAATGCCAAATACGATACGATGAACCCACCGGAAATAGCAGCGGCTGTCTTTTCGCACATGACATTCGGACATTATGCTCCATTATCTCTGTACAACTCACAGATATACGCTTAATTTCATTCGATTCAATCCTCTTTCACATCCGCCTACCTACTTCATTTACTCTTGATGATGACTTAGCGAATCTTTTGCTCTACGATTCCTGTGATATTCTTAATTTTGCTGATTGTCTTGCTTTTTCATTCAAGTAGTTGAGTTTTGTTATTGGCTGCGTAATTAACTGGATTGGTTCCCTAAATACTCATTCAAAGTTTTGCAGTTTCTTATTGCTTTGGTATAGTTTTTGGGAAATGTATTCCATACCTTTTGACATAACAATTTTTAAAATTATTCACATGAATCTCAATTGGAAATCAGAAAATTCAAAGTAATCTTCATATTTAAACAAAAAATGTAAAATGTATCATTTAAGAGCTTCACAGAATATAATCAATATAGAAAAAAGTGAAGTTATTCGACAATTTTGCCATTTAAGTGTGTTAACATTTAAGTGTGTTCAGTAAAAATCAGCTTTTATACAAAATCATAAAATGTTCGCTCTCGAAAATTGTCTTTTTTATTTGTTCTGATATCCTCCTCTTCTATTTGCTCACATTTGTTTTTACTTAAAACATTAATGTTTACATTATTTTTTATGCGTAACAACAGCAAAAAAAAAAAAAAACAACATCCCAATTTTAATTATATTTCTTTGTGCCTCTTGTGAAAGGCGGAAATGTTAAAAAAGGTTACAAAAATAATTAACAGGCGCTGGCAATAGCGCAGGTAAAGCGCATAAAGCTCATTGAATATTTGAGAGCAACTTTTTAAGATTTCCCCGGAGGCTGTAAGTTCAAAAATTTTGCCAAATTAATATGTCAAGCGAAAGAGTTGCTGAACGACTGCTCTGGAGCTCGAACAGGAGCAGGAACCGAATCATGCCCTGCTTTTGCGGCATTTAATATTTGCTGCCTAATTATGCAATGTGTTGATTCAACACACAGCGGAACCGGAAACGGGCTGAAGGTGGTTGCATAAAAAAAAAATATAATGCTCTGCCTTGCTCTATGGGGACACTTTTGCCCTACAGGTTAATATTAAATTAATGAAAATTAAGCCATTCGGAAAGGGTTCAAACGTTGTGTTGAGTTTAATGCGCTGCGTATTTAGAAATTATGAATATGTCGCTTTTTGGGACAGAGTTTATGTTGTCGGTTTTTATACTTTGAAATTTTTATGCGCTATTTTTATTTATTAACTTAACTATTATTAAACAAGGATAAAAAAACAGAAGCAAATTTAAATATATTAAAGGGATAAAAAGTTTTGTCGTTATTCTTTGCGAAGCGAATCAAGCTATTTTACAACCTCAAACCTTAGGCATTAGTTTATGAGTTGTAATATTAAATTTTTGTGAAATTAGAATATTTTTATTTCAAGTATTTTAATAATTTAACTTGATGCACAAAGCATGTTTTCTTAATAAAGATCTCAGAGAATGTTCCCGATCATCTTTTACGATGATATATGAGATCAGAGTCACGAGATTTTTGAGATTTTTTGGTCCGGAGAAATTAAGACAATATAATTTTAAAGTCAAAAATATAGCTCTATGAATTAAAACCCCAGGAAATAAATCGCAAAAAATATTAAATAATGTTCCAAAATAGGAATTTGCTACATAATAAAATAAAGTCCCAATATGAGAAGTAACACTCCAATTTTTCTTTTTTGTTTTATATAAAGTTTTTCGCCAAATATTCGGTCCTGTTCGAGTCGTCGATGACTATCGCATCCGAATAAACCACAAGCTGTATGAGCTCTACGAAGACATTGACGTAATTCGGCGTATAACTGTGCAGCAACAACGCTGGCTGGGTCATGTCTATCGTATGAATGACGACGCTCCAGCGAAAAAGGGTGCTCGAGACGAGGGTCTTTGGTCCATGATGACGAGGGAGACCATACCTCCAATGGCTGGACTAAGTCGAGGAAGCCCTAACCGCACTTGGTGTATACGTTTGGAGAAGGCGCACGCAAAGCAGAGGCGCCTGGCGAGTGCTGATGAGGTCGGCCGAAACCCGAACACGGTTTTTTATAGCCACCTAAGTAAGTATGTAAGTGTCTTATATAAAAATTATTGGAGTGTTATTTCGTTTTGAGCTTAGGGCCTTATTTCGTGGGGCCTTATTTCATAAATGCGAAAAATATTAAAGTAAATCTAAAATTAGAACTTCAATAAAGCCATAAAAATTGTTTATCTGAAATTCAAAATCGTTAATTATATTTATTACAGAAACAAAGTAAAATTTTTACAACAATAAAAGTGACCCCTTCAGATTAGGAACATTTCCATAACCCTAAAACCCTGTAGTGCTGAAAAGCCTAAATTAATGGGTTTTTGAGATTATGTTAAAGATCAAACTTGATGATATTAAAAGTACCTCCAATTCAGCGACCCCAAAAATAAACCTATACGAGTAGTAAGCAAAGTCTGATCCCCAAACACGAATAGCATTTATCCACAACCACCAAAAAAAAAATTGTTTTATCTACCATCAGACCTTGTTTACAATACACTTTCGGCTTACTACATGTTATATGTTTACGGGTTCGCTTAATCTGAATCTAGTGTCCGTTTAACACGATCACAACAAAGCTTTGCCATAACCTCAAAACCGCAATAATCGAAGCTTTCCAGCAATTTTTTTTTAATTTAGTGTTTTGTAGTGGATTAAAATAAAGCCCAGATTCTAACTTCGTGATAACGAAAACATATAGTAAATATCGTCTAGTCCCTAGACCCTAGAAAATAAATTTTTTGTGTAACCTTCACTCTTTGGGTTATTTTACGTTTTGATAATTTTTTCCTTAAACATTTTAATATTTATAAACTTGGTTTGCTTAACGAATATTTTTTATATAATGATTCTAAACATTTGGTTTACCTTTTTACTTAAGATTCCTCCATCATGACGTACTAACAAACCATACAATTTTTCCAACCAAAACATGTTATACAAAACCGATTATATCATACCACCACACCCTTGTACCATACCATCATACTGCACAATCATAACGTCATAACATGCACCATTTCACATCGTCATACCATATAATCATACCATATTATCATAGCATAACATCATACCACATCATCATACCATATCATCATACCATAATATCATACCATACAATATTACCATACCATCATGCCATACAATACCATCACATGATACCCATAATACCAGACTTACCATACCTCATTCATTATACCATAACATAATATCATACCATTATACCATACCATATCATAATAACATAACATCAAGACGTACCCATCATATTATGACTTTATATCATACTATACACGATACTATACACGATACTTGTATTATACCATATTATACAGGGAGTCCCGCAATTGAGTGCAACTATTTACGGAGCTGAAAGGTTATGTCGAGCTGAGAAAAATTCGTATGGGAGGGGGAAGGGGGGAGGGGGTCTATTTTCCCATTCTTAGGAGCTACAGTATTAATTAATATTTCACGACTTTGAATCACGTTATTTTTCCTAGCACAAAAACTAAGTTACGGAAAACTCATTGTTATATGATAGCTCATTGCAAAGGCAATAAAATCACTTTTTCAACGGTATATCAACAAACAGCACCGACATCACCGGGACCAAGCTGTGCTCATTCAAAGATGAAATCAATCGGTTGGAACTACCAAATTTTAACATTGAATGCAAATTTCTCAGAATTTTGCGTAATAAATGAAATTTTTTCTTTATAATCAACTGTGTAATTTATTCAATTTTCTTTTCAATGACATCAATAACAAAATGTATCTTAAAAAACAAAAAAGTTGGCTGTACTAAAAATATTATACTTATATAATTCTTCTCGTTGTGTTCTCTATAAAATCTGTAATCCTTCTTCTTTTTTTCCTGAGCTTCCTCCGATAGATCTCCAAGCGCTAAAGTAATAAATGATATTTAATGACATCTTCTCCCTGATAAAGGATTTTATGAACTGTTACATCCATATTTCTCCATGGGTATTTCGTTGTATATATTTTTTCAGTTTCTTTCGCGTAAACACCAAATTTTTTTCTCGTCAATTTGTTCATTGCATGCAAGTACTTCGATGATTCCGGATCTGAGAAGAATATTCTTGTTGTGTTTGCATCATTTGTATTGCCTGAATCTTGTTTTGGGTAATCTATAAACGTAATCTCGCATTCCAGAAATTTTTCGTTATGTTTTTAAAATCTTTCTTTCGTGAAGTTATACAGGCTGCAGCGTTTTTTTAAATTTTTGACGAAAACAGATAGTTTCTCTTCTAAGTCCAATGGTATTTCGAAGTTTATTTTTCTTTGAACGCAGCTTAGAACATCTTCCTGTTTTTTATTTCTTAAATACTCCTCAGCCAATTCTTTATAACTGAATCTCTCCATGAGTTTTGAATCAATTTATTTATTTCCAATTGCAGTGGCTGAGATATTATAGCAACTGAGATTGTATCCGAATATTACTTCCCTATAAGTCTCTCCATACCGTAGTGCTTTCCTAAGCCCTATATCAAGTATCATACCTGTATCTATTTACTTATTACATGTACCAGTTCTATAAAGGTAAAATTTAAAACTCCAAAACTCGACATGTTTCATAGAGGTAGAATGAAATGGGTTGATTAAAAAAACTCTAAATGCCTCAAAACTCCAAAAATGCACATGTTTCACACAGGTATAATGAAATGGGTTAATTAAAAAAAACTCTATGGACTATTTAAATTATCAGAACCTGTTTATATATTTTGTATATGCACCTGTCTTATAGAGTTGGAATAAAGAGGCTAAATGAAACTGACAAACCCTTTAAATTGCATGCAATAAAATACCTAAAGTTTAAATAGAAAATATCATTGCATACTTATAGGGATGCGTTTAAATTAGCGTCATTCGAATATTTTTGTGAGTTTTTTCAATGAAACGAAAAAAGGTTCTACGGGGGGATAGTGGGGGGTATAAAAGTGTATATGGGGTGAAAGAGGAGACTATCCCTTTTAACTGGATGCTTTAATTTTTTTGATCCGTTTTGATCCATAGAAGTTCTATTCCACTAAATTTAAAACTTATACAAAAAAAACAGTTATTTTGAAAACATTTCGTAACACCCAAACTATATATGGTACAGCTACAACCTCATACAATAATTTGGCGATAATAGTTCAACCAACCTAACAAAAAAAAAATTCAACACTTTATTAATTATAGTTTGCGAACAATGCGGCCATTCATTTTCGACGGAACAATAAAAAACTCACCTTTTTCTAAAATTAGCAAGAACAGTTGTGTTTAACCGCATGCCACGCCCACAATTTTAGATATTTTCAACTAAATGTTTGGCTACCTAACTTTGGTTATATTTACTACAAAATGGCGCAAAAATCTTCAAAATCGGTTACGATCAAAAATGGGTATTTTGGCCAATGGATTGAGCCACAGTGCGACGGTTGCTTTACCAGCACTTGGTGAAAGTAAAATTGTTTTTTAGCTATTGTATGGTTAGCTTTCTCCTCGTTAAGAGCTACACTAAGCGGTCATTGAGAAAGCGGCCCTTAATGTTAATAAGTTTTATTATAGCTTTTTTCAGTTTAATTTACAGTTACTTTCGGCTAATTTCGGTTACGCCCTTAAAGTGGACGTGTTAAAATCCCAGTTCCATTCTCTTAATGTAAATAAAACATTTATTATAACGTGCGAAATTTAAATTTCCGGTTACTTTCGGCTACTTTCAGTTACGTTCTTTGAGTCGGCGTGTCACTTGATTTTTTGGAAACAATTTTCATCAGATATCTATTAGCATACAATCAAAATTATATCCTTTTAGTTATTATATGCTTATCATAGCGTTTTAAAGTTTCATTTCCGGTTAAATTCAGCTACATCCAGTTACGCCTATTGAGCGGGCTTGTTACAATCCAAGTTTTCCGGCTACCTCCGACTACGTTCATTGAATAGGTGTGACTCTCTAATTTTTGAAAACAATTTTTGTCTCAAATCTGACAAAACTACTATTGAAGATAAATGGATGGTCACGCTGAAAAATAATAGGCCTTCCCAAACATAATTTGCAGGAAGTATAATATGTTTCTTGGACACAAGTAATCATAATTGATTACACATATAATATGATTAATTAATGCAATTAATTTTTCTTTATGTATATATTTGCATCTTAACATTATTTAATTGTACCTTAGCACTTGTTGTTTGAATTTAAAAACAATATAATTTGTTTTGAAGAAAATATGTTTTCATATAAATATATTGTAATTATAAATGGACTGAGAACACTTTTAGTCTATTACTATTTGTTTGCTTAGAAATATAATTTAGTCAAGAATAACATTAAATATTCACGGACAAATATATATTAATTGGAGAATAGATAATTTAATTGCAGTGAAGCAATTATTTTCAAAGCGATAATTAAGAACAACATAATATATTTACCGATGATGTTTACTTGGAAACATATTTAAGCAAAAGAAATGCCAAAAGTTTTTCACTGTGATTACAAAATATGTGCTTAGAAGTAATTGTTGGTTTGAAGCAAACAAAATATGTTTAGAAAACAATAAATAAGCTAGCGGAGCACCCACTTTGCCAGCGAAGCACCCGCTTTATCAGCAAAGTTGCTTCAAAACTCACCTATTTTTACTGATGAACACTCCTTATTTTTCTTTTATTTTGTTTTTTATTTTATGAATTTGAAAACACAAATACTTTTAATTTAAACAAACATTTTCAGAAACACTATTCACAAGAGCTAAACTTTTCAACATGTTTGGCGCGGCTGCTTGAAACTTCAAATGACGATTAAATGATGATTAAATGATGTTAAAAGCAAGCGCATAAAGCAGCAAGGTTTCCGCTTTTTTCGTGCAAGTGCAAAAGAAACAGATATATGTATGTCTAGGCGAAACACATTAAAGAAAGGAGTTCTGTTTGTTTTAAATTTGTAGATTTCTGTTTTTTTTTAGCTTAACAGTGATGCAAATATATTATTATTGGGTAGAAACACACAATTCTATTTTGTCACAAATATATTAATGTAGACGTTAGCTTTTTAGACGTTATCTTTTATATTAATGTTGGGCACAACTAATATCTTCTTACCCTGTAGGAAAATCAACTAATTTAAAAGTAGTTGATAAAGTAGTTTTTTGTCAACCACAACTAGTTGAAATTCTGACTTTTTTCCATAGAACGAACTAACATATTTTGTATGGTGATGTCCGCTAAATAAGTCAATTGACTTTTGTCTGCATATATTTTCAACTACTTGTTAAATTAGTTATATTTAAATTATTTTTTTAATTACTTTAAAATAACAAATTGAAAACTATTACTGATGGCCTAAAGTTAATAATATTCGATGAAATAACATGGTTAAATATACATAAACTTGTAATCTAATAAAAATTTGCAATTAAAACATGTCAAAATCAGAGTAGTTGCCGCCTTAATATAATTCAAAGTAGTTCATATACTGGTTTATTTCAGTTGTTTAATTAGTTGTTTTTAAAAACACGTTAGTTTGTTCCTATAGGGTATATCGAAAAATAATGCTATTGAAGGAAAGTTCTTAATCATTAGGTGGTTCCCTCTGAATATTTTGTTTTTGAAACCAAACATATAATCATATTTTTTCTCTGCGTGTAACATAATTATATATTCGTCATCAAACTATATTTACATTTTTTCAATATTTTATTTTATAGGTTGTTAAGTTTTTGCTTCTCCTGTAAAATTCATTAAATGCCAGTAATAAGGTGTCAACTTATGACCATCGATATCTTCTTTGAGTAAATAAAAGCTTACTATTGAATTTTGAAGTATCAATTCCGGTTACTTATTGTACCATCAATGTTTTTTATCTGAACTCTAAATTTGCTAAATTTCTTTTTCCCAGTGTATTCACAACCTGAATAATTTTGATTTATATAACTCACACTGACTTTTGCTTAAGTCGGCTTGTCACTCTTATTTTTTAATAGAATTCTTATTATAAGCCAATTTAACTATTAAAGTTAAAGTATTATCATTCAAGTGTGAATATAAGTTTTATAATAGTATTTCAAAGTTTAATTATCGGAGTAGGATTAAATGTTCAATTTGTAAATTTTATATCGATTTACATTTATAACGATATGTCAATATAAGAGGGCGTGTCCCTCTCATATTTTGATACCAGATACTTATAAACCTACTCTCCGAGTTTCATTTTCATAGTGTTTCATATAGGTATAGGTTCATATTTCATAGAGGTAACTCCTTTCCCATAACAAATTTCTCCTTAAAAAATTATGTTGACAATGGTTCTTATCTCTTCCCAAAAATATTGTGTTCATCAATACAAAAATATCAAACAATACATTTTCAAAAAAAATATTCTTCAGTCCAATTCTTTCCGACTCAAACTTTTTTGTCAAACTATTACTGCAGAATTGAAAAAATGCTGAGTGAATTATTTACACTAATCCAAACAGCCTTTAAGTCACTTAAATAGTCATCAAAAGCCAGTTGAATTAAATCTTCATTAAAATCTAATTTTATTTACCGAATTCATTATCCAAAATGTAAACTATTTAAGAAACAATGGAGTGAACAAAGCAACATATGAACCCAGCACAACAACAACAACAGCATTAAACATTTAATGATAATTATTATTATTATGATGATTATTGCAACGACATACAAAGGATCTGCAGCAACACTGAACACTGAACTCCCCAAAGGTACAAACGTCTTATTTTGGCAAGAATGGTTTGGAAAATCTCATCCGACCACACCACGCACCATTTTCGGGTTAACAAATGCACATACGGTGTCGTGTCTATAGCGGCAACCATTCGCCTAGAGGGCTTTAAATCCTTCACAACAGCCTTAAAATGTAAACTACGAGACGTAACACACACACACACACACACACATGTTCATTCCATGACGAATACATGTTGGTATGCGAATGCTTTCTTGGGAAATCCTTTTGCTTAGTTTGGGCATTTGAATATGTGTGTGTGTGTGTGTGTGTGTGTGGAATTTCCTAGAACACCGAAATTCATGATTCGCATTTTGAGTCGAAATCTAAGTTGGATTTCATTGTGGTTAAAAAATACTTTGAGCAAACATGTTTACAATTGTATGTTGCTCCGAAGCACGTCTACTTGAGGTATCAAAGCAACAGCAGTAGTAGTAGCAGTAGCAACAAACACATGCATACGTATAATTCCAACCACACACACAAACAACAAACATGATTTTAAATTGGCTCAAAAACGCATGAAAAAGTTTTTATACGCACATCAGTGACTATTTAGCTCAGCCCGATAAAGTTGCGAAATGTGAGTAAGTAAAATATTTTAAGTGAATTTTAAGTTGTAAAAAAAGTCAAAGAAAATTGTGTGTTCTTTTTCTTTTTTGTTGTTCTGTTGTTTGAGTCAAACAGGTACAACAACAATAAATAAATAAAAGGTGCAAAGAATTTTCACGCTCGTTTAAGCAAAACAAACACGTTCTTTTAGCCATCTATGGGGGGCAGACTTTTAAGCTTTATAACTTTCGAGAATTTATTGCTTTTTTAAAGGGGGGAGGGAGGGGGGCGGAAATATTGGTTCACATAATTTTTTTAAGGAACTGAGTATATGGTGCGATGAAGGCATATTTCTTACAGATATAAATACTTTTCTTTAAAAACTGTGCCAATTTGAGAAAAAACAAATTTGTAGATCAAAAAAAATTCTGTTTAATTCTTACTAAAGTAAAAAACATTCCTCGCACAAGACCAGTCTCCTCGTTGATTGATGTCACTTGCGATTGAGGACAATGCTTTAGAAATAACATATTTAAATAACCATGAATGGCATTGACACGTGCTGACCATCTAGATTCCAAAAGAGACTTCATGACTCTATTTGCACCTAAATGATCTGACAAAATTTTCCATCGTTTGGTCGCAGCTGAGAAAAAAATTGAATAATTTTTGTACAAATTGAAAGAATGCCACTGCTTCAGTAACACACTAAACAGTCTGAACACCCACTAAGTTCAGCGAATATGCTGCACATGGAACGTAAATTGGAAATTCACAAAGTTCTTTTATTCTTGACTGAACACCAGAGTACTTTCCAGACATATTTGATGCATTGTCGTAGCTCTGCCCACGACAATATTTTATAGGCATACCAAGGCTTTCAAAAAACTTTAAAATGGTATCTGCTATATACTGCGCTTATGTTCATCCATATGCAAAAATTGCAAAAATCTCTCAATAGGCTGTACGTCTTTTATCTAACGATGAAAGTGAATTGATCATTGTGGGGCAGATCTGACGTAAAATCTACACTAATAGAGAAGTATTTTGCTGATTTAAGTTCTTTGACAATTGTTTTAAAACTTGCTGACCCATTGCATTAATAAATTCATTACAATTATTTGCGGATAAATGTGATGTACTCCTTTTCCACGATTTCCGCGGATTTGTATGTGAACAGCAAGAAAAGGATCGAATTCAATAATCAGTTCTAATCATCAAATAAAAAAGCAAGACCTGTTGAAGCTTAAAAGTTCACTACTGCAACTATCCTCCTAAGCGCATTCTTCCAATAGTTTATTCCTGTATTATATTGGCACAGCAACTCACTATCAATTCATCCATTAGTTTTTATTCTTGAAACATATTTCATCATAAATTGCCCGTGCTGTAAGCTGTTCTCATGCTCCATTAATAAGTTGCTTATATGGTTCCATTCTTTATATCCACTTGGAGAACTCAAATTATGTCCAGTACCCGATTTACATACAGATTTCTTCGCTGGTGAATGAAGAAACCATTTTATTTCTAAATACTTACCATTCGCCAATTTACGAGTAACAATATTTTTATTTTTTTCGTATGCAAATATCACGGACTTCTTTCGTTAAAATTTCGTCACAGTAAGTACCAGGGTCAGGAGATTCAGATACATTCTCTAAGCTTGCAGTTATTAACACACAGTAGCTTGAAGTTGAGGGTTCAGCACCTGATGTGTTTTTGTCATTTTCGTCACACGCAACCTCTTTTCCTGGTTATATTTAGAGGTATTTTTATCTTGAGGTGAGTACTCAGATGATGAGAATGAAGAATCCCTGAGCTTATTTGTTTCTGCAACCGTAAAATACCACCTTGTTTAAAAAAAAAATGTTCATTTATTGAAAAAAATTAGAGTACAAATTTATTCATCCAAATCAATACTGTCGCCTTCAAAGTAGTTCCCGTTGGCTGCAACGCACTTAAGCCAGCGCTTGATCCAGTCACGGAAACCTTTCTAGAACACGGTTTTTGGTATGGTCTTCAAAGCGTTCACCGATTTTTCCATGACCTCTCCTTTGCTGGTGAAACGCGTTCCTCGAAGCGGTTTTTTGACTCGATCGAACAGGAAAAGATCACACGAAGCCAGGTCAGGTGTATTTCCCGGTTGCTGGATGGTTATCGTGTTGTTTTTGGCCAAAAAGTTACGAGAAGATGAGCATTGTGCGATGGTGTATTATCGTGGTGCAAAATCCATGATTTGTTTTGCCACAACTGCGGTCTTTTTTGGCGAATTGCGTCATGTAAACGTCTCATAACGCCCAAATAATACTGTTTATTGACCGTTTGACCATCTGGCAAAAATTCATGGTGAACTACACCATCGTAGTCCATGAAAACAGTGAGCATCGCCTTCTTTTTTGACTGAAAAAGACGTGGTTTCTTCGGTCTCGGTTCGTCTGGCGACCGCCATTCACTCGCCTGATGCCTGGTTTGCGTGTCATACTCGTATACCATGATACTGGTGATGAGCAGTAATGATGGATTCGATGAATGATCTGTCGTTTTCGAACATTTCCAGCATGTCTTCCGCTATAGCAACTCTTTTTTTTTTTGCATGAAATTGAGTTCTTTCGGTACCAACTTCGCAGCGACATGTCTCAAGCCCAATTCATTCTTCAAAATGTTCTGAACGGATCCAATTGAAATGCCGACGTCCTCTGCTATCTCTCTGCTATAAAATTTGCGATTTTTGACCAAAATTTCTTTAATTTTTTCAAAGTTTTCTTCGGTAGTCGAACACGATGGCCGCCCGGTACAAGGGTAGTCTTCTACTTCATCTTGGCCCACTCACAAATCGGTTAAACCACTTGTTTGCCTTCTGATATGATAGAGCAGAGTCACCGTAACATTTCACCAACATTTTACGCGTATCGGCGCAGTTAAACCCATTTTTCACACAAAATTTGATACAAGCTCGTTTCTCAATTTCTTCTTTCATCGTAAAAATCGAAGACATGAAAAAAGTTGTTGTAAACAAAACACTGTCACTTTGCCAAATGTCAACGAGAGACGCTGATATTTGGCAGCCTTGTCATAGGCACATGTGGCAACCTACTAAAAAAATTTTCGAATCGGACAGTTAAGTCTGGTTCACAGTGTGGATGAACCTTTTTTTGAACAAGGTTTTGAACAAGCTGAGAAAGTTTTCAAAAGATATAACATCTTTTTGAGCTAAATTTTTTTTTTTAGTTAACCACTTAAATAAGTTCTTTTCGACATAGTAAAATAATGCTTAAACGAACAAATCAAAAGTTCTATTATCTTACACGTATTACAATTTATATTATACGAAACTAAATCACGCGATTTCTGTCCTACTGAAAGTTGAATACATCATCCGGGGGTTTCCAACCATAGACAATGTTGACATCAATTTTAGACCTCGTTTAGACTCTACAGCTTGACTTCGGAATATAAGTGGATTGCATGATCGCCAGATGGTGTACTTAATAAATAAGGTAGAATGCGTTCGAAATATTATTAATTCGTACAATAGGCGCAGTTACCGATAAAACATAATTTGTTATATATCTATCACATAATCCCAACATTGAATATTTAATGATTTAAAGATTTTTTGGCGGCCGTAGCACAGTGGGTAGAGTGCGTGGGCCATTCGCCAGAGAGCCCTTTTTCAATTCCCACCTGACACAGAAAGGTTTTTTCAATTGAATTAATTTTTCTGTTCGGCCGTCACCTCTCTGCAGTCAACGGTAAGCCTCAGAGAGTAAACACTGCCATTAAAAGCTTCCATAAAACGTTCGGAGTCGACATAAAACTTGTAGGTCCAGTTCTCGATCATTTGTGCTCAAACATTTCACAACACGCACAACACAATTGATTAGACATGGGTAACGCAGCGCTGCGTTGCGTTAATGAGTTGAAGCACTTAAATGCGTTACTGCGTTGATACACTGCTTGTGATAAATGTAACGCAATAGCGCAGTAATGCAAATGACGCGCTCAAAGCAAAAGTAAAAAATAGTTATAGAGCTCGAAAGCAGTTCGAAAGCTCGAAACAGCAGACTGTAAACTAGAAAGTAAATAAGAGTACAACTGCGAACTTGTTTTGCATATCAGAAACGCGTATGTTTCTGTTTGATAGCTCGCATCAAATCTAAACGAAATACAGCTTAGCTGCATGCTTGAAGTTTAATATATCTTCAGTTTTTAATATAAGTAATATAATTTTAATATAATTTAATTTATTTTTTCTAAGTGAAGCAAATATGCGCTTAGTATTCCACCAAAAAACTCACCGCATTCGAAAAATTAATCACATAACGCAGCACGTTGGTCAATTCAAACCCTCACTGCGTAAATTAAATTCTTGTTGATACACAACGCATTTCGCTGATACAGTAAACTGCGTTTGAGTTGGGGTATCAACGCAACGATTTTTGCTGCGTTACCCATGTCTACAATTGATCATAAGAAGCTCGGCCAAAGTTCTTTCAAGGGGCTTAAATGTGGTGAAAATGTCTGAACCTAAAATAACTTTTAAATATAGCATAAATAATTTTCGACATTTCTGCTTTAATTTTCTTATTTTTTCGCTTTAAGGAAAATGCCACGGGATTATCTTAACTTTATGTATTTCTAGGTGCTTTCCCTGAATACTGGTTTAATCTAAAAAAAAAAAAAAAAGTTACGAATAAATTCACTTTAGAGATACCACTGATCAAGATGATATGTATATTGTAGTTTCTTTAACCTGACACGCCTCCTATGGGCGTTACAAACGTTATGACGCATTCTACATATCATCTCTAGCAATTACGTGTCGAGATATAATAAACGTGATATGACACATGTTCATTTTATAGAGTTTCTTGTCACGTACTACCTTGTTTTGGCCCCCAGAATAAGCTTCGCACAAATAACTGCTTTGCTGTATTAAAAATCAGTTCATCACTCCGCCAAATTATTCCCACACCAATAGCCTTAACTTTTCTTGTACTCCATATAGCAGCACATAAAGCAAAAAAATTCCTCTTCACCATTGAGTATACAAAGGGGATCAATTAAAAGTGTCCATAAATTTCCCTTCGATCCTAACATTCTTTATACTAGTGTGTGTATTTATTTTGGACAGAAAAAAAATGCATTATATCTAAAGCTTTATGCGCAACCCCATTACATTTCACATTGGCTCCCCCCCCCCCATCACTACCCCTTGCCGTGCCTAACGTCCTTTCATAAGGCCACTCTGCCATAATAGATCAGTGTGGCCAAATGTAGAAAAATAAATACACGAATAATTGCTTTTGTTTTATGGCGTGCTCCAAGATTAATGATACTCAAGCTTTTTACGTGTAAATCTTTCTGAACCTGCTGCCACTGTGCTTGTAGTTCATCGAAATTAAGTACAACATTCAACAAGGTTCAGTTGGAATTTTTGCCTCCTTGCAAAGACTCCTTAAGGATTTGCTCTCGTTTATTTTATAGTTATTTTTGTTATTTTGTTGGCATTGTTGTCGTCATCGTCGTTGCTTTATTATGTTAGTTACTTTTGTTTTGTTGTTTTTGTTATTGTTGTTATTATGTCCTTTTGCTATTGTGGTCCTATAAAATGCGAGGCCAAACATTGTCAAAGTATGTGAACTTTATATTTGCACCATAATTAGTCTTCCTAGCTAATTTAAGTACGTTAGAGTTGCCAGATATTGGTTTTAGTAAGATTTGAAAATTTTGCGAAAATTAAATGTATTGCGAAATAACTCTAAAAAAGAGTCTGCCCATTTATTCTTCTTGCAGAACATACATTTTACTTAGCCTTTTAAACTTTCTCTCTCTTTCTCTCTTCTAAACCTTTTAATAGTTTGTCTTTTGTTTGTGTTTGTGTTACATCTTGCATTGAATAGAGTATTTCCATTATTTAAGCAGCCCAACCTTGGTGCGACCACATAGACTTGTCGCATTCCCTATTTAACTTGATTTGTAGAAGTAACAATGATTTCAATATGTGTCATTTAAATGCTCAAAGTCTCAAATACAAAATAGATGACCTGCAACTTCTTGTCAACAATCGATATCATATGTTTGTCTGAAACGTGGCTTAAGTCAGAGATGTGCAGCAGTTTGTTTCAAGTTAATAACTATAATTTAGTTAGAGCAGATAGAATTGACAAAGTTGGTGGGGGAGTTTGTATTTAAGTAAAAAGTTCTCATAAGTTTCGTGTAGTCAAAACATCCAGTTTGAGAATTTATCTAGAATTTATTTTGATTGAAGTCTCGCTCGGATCAGGTCATCTGGTTATCGGGTGTGTATACATAGCTCCAAGCATCGCTAACCATGTACTGCTAAGGGACGTGTTGGACGACATAGCCCCTCATTTAACAGATATTGTATTATGTGGTGATTTTAATATCAACATATTAAATAATATGAACAAGCGGATTGTCGGCAGTTAAAATTGAAAGATGTAAACCAGCAATTCCCAACGCATTTTAGACCCTATTGCTTACCATCTCTTTTGGATTTGTTCTTGATTTCTCACACTTACTTAATTGTAGACTATGACCAACTACTTCTTCCGGCTTTTTCTCATCACATTTTAATTTTACTTTCCTTAAATATAGTTCCAACCCATAGTCATGAAATTTGCTTGAATTACCCTGATACTTCGAGTACAAACCTCAATAATGTTTTTTTTCGAGTGTCACAATTTAGACTGATCATCAATCTACTCATCAAATGACACAAATAAATAAATCGAAGTTTTTAATAATAACATATGTACCCTATTTACCAATCATGTTCCAGTCAAACAAAAGAAATTAATATCAAGCAACTACCCATGGTTCACTCAAGAAATAAAGCATCTCATCGAAAAACGGAGCGCTCTATGTGCAAGATGAAAACACTATAGATATAATAGTATTTATAGCGAGTTTAAACGTGCTCGCAATGCTGTAACCGCCGCCTTACGCAGAAATAAGAAATCTTTATATGAGAATAGATTTGCTAGAAGCCGCTCGAGCTTTTCATTTTGGAAAAACATTTGCTATGCTGGGCTCTGTAAGGACTCGCAATACATTGCTGATAATATTAATCACGAGGACCTTAATAACAAATTTGCTCAGCCACTTCGTTCTTTCAGCAATGTTCACTTCTCTGTTCCCAGAGGCTCTTCTGATAGTGGTTTTGCAGCGTCGTGTATTGACTCTATAAGTGTTAGCGAAGTCATTCTTAAAATAAAATCTAAAGCTATTAACTCGGGCGGTATCCATCCTGCATTTATAAAAACAATTCTTCCAGCTATTCTTGGTCATATCACTTATATATTCAATACAATTATAACAACATCACAATTCCCATCATTATGGAAAACTTCAAAAATATTTCCGCTGTTGAAGTCATCATCTCAAAACAATACAGAATATCGTCCAATAGCGATTCTTCTATTTCTTAGCAAAGCCTTCGAAATTCTTATAAGCAGTCAGCTAAAAACATATCTTTACAGCAACAAGCTTATCTCAAAACACCAATCTGGCTTTCGAGCAAAGCATAGTTGCACTACAGCGCTTCTTAAAGTTTGTGAAGATATTAGATCTGGCTTGGATAAAGACATGGTGGGTGTGATGGTTTTCTTGAATTTTTCGAAGGCTTTCGACTACATTGATCATTGTATTCTCGTGCAAAAACACTGCACACAGTTCTTCCTTCACTCCTCTCTGTGTATACTCATGGCTTCTTACCTCAGTAATCGTACCCAATACGTCTATCTAAATTAGAAATCTTCGTCAAGTCTGAAGGTCTTATCTGGTGTTCCTCAGGGTTCAGTATTAGGTCCTGTTATTTTCGGTTTTTATTAATGACATTGTTGACTGCTTTTTTGCGTGTGACCATCATATATATGCCGTTGACATTCAATTGTATAAGCTTTTACCAAGGTTATCTAAAAGCATTGCTGTTAATGAAATTAATTCGAAGTTGAACAAGGTTTTCCTTTGGTCAATAGAAAACGGACTAAACCTTAGCTCAACTAAAACCAAAGCGATGATTATCGACAGGCGCAACATACATGAAGAAGGTCCTCCCCTACTTCTTAATAACTCACCAATGAAGTATGTTAAGTCCTTCAAAAATTTTGGAGAACACTTTAATAACAGTTTTACATGAAGCACTCACATAAACCGAGTGGTCTTATGTGGTCTAAGGCCTCCCTCCAAATATTTGTCTTCAGGTCTAAAGCTTAGACTGGTAAAATCCCTTATTCTACCCATAATCTCTTACAGCTATGAACTTTTTTCTAATATGGACAAGGAGTCAAACCCAAAGCTAACTGATGCCTACAAGTTTATTTTCAACATTGATAGACACTCGCATATATCAGCGTTCACAAAGCAAATTACGGGCTGCCCGTTAAACAGCTATTTAAATTTTCTAACAGTATTATTGCTTTATAATATAATAAATAATAAGGAGCCAACTTATCTTTTCGAACTAGTAAGATTCGCCAGGACTCAGAGAACTGCAAAGGATAGCTTACCAGCACATATCTATGTGCATTTTGCTTTCATTGTCATTTTACTTTTTAAAATTTTTAATGTTTGTACATCCTCAAAAGAGTAATCTTATTTGTACAGTGTATTTTGTCTATCAAATAAATAAATAAATACATTAAACGGAAGAGTTTTCCGGAATTAAGAAATCGCCGCTTAATTTTTTTAAGAAAATTTGGACTTTTTTTAGGAAGAAAAAATATAATCAAGATAATCATTATTCTTAATAAGCTTAAGCTGCTGAAACAATTTACTTAAGATAACTACTCTGAGTCAACATAATGAGTAAAACATTTTTACTCATACCTGGTAACTCTGACAGTCTTTGTTTGCTCTGAAATTCGCATACTTTAGTAATTTATCCAGCATGTTTGCAATAATTCAGTAACTACTTTTGTTATTCTTGGTTGAGACTTTGTGCTCTCGGACGATACAACCACTAATTAATGTTCCTTTGCAATTTGACATATTTCCGGATAAAAACAAAGAACTTCAACTTAAGGGACAATTCATTTGTAGCGTGGCGAGTGTTTTTCATTGAGAAACCATTCTATATAGAGTACAGCAGTTGGGGGTTGGGTTGGGCTGCAATTTTGTCCCCATTTGCAACTGAAGCACGCGATTCCACTTTGCGTTTTCCCATCAACAACGTTCATTCGTGATACTGTTAATGAGAATCGATGTAGCCGGTAGAAGAACAGGCTCGTTATATTGGACATAGAACAGCAAACGTACATTCATATGTCCTCTTTAGTGTCCTGTGCTTACTTTCACGTTATAATAATGTGCTAAGGTGTTTCCATAAATAGCCCAACAATGGATTGTAGTATTATAACGAGCGAAGCTTCAAAGATTTATTTCTTTTCGCATAAATTGAAGTTTTCCAACATAAGCAGAAGCTTTACAACAGAGGAGGAGGTGGCAACACTCATTAGAAGGAGGACATCAGTCGCAGTCGTCGTCTTCGTCGATTTTATTGTGGTCGTGTTCGCATGGTCGTGGAGGTTCAATGGAATGGGCGTTCACTGAAGACATAAAACAACATTTCTTGACATTTATAGCTTTGTATAGTAGATGCAAGTTTAGAAATTTTTTTTTTCTCTTGAAAGCTATTGGAATGGGTCGGTAATTAGCTATTGTATGAGACGTTAAGAAGAATGTGAAGAATGTGGATGTAGAATAAGTGTATGCATGTCCCCACCTAGCCAATGGGAACGTGAAAGAAAGAGACTGCCACGAAATTTAAAATAAAGTGAGAACAGTTATTAAAGCTATTTGTAACTTGAAATCGAAAGGAAGCGAACAATTTTTGGAAATTTTGTGTAATTTTTCTTATTGTACTAAATATCATTTTCATAGTTTTTTACCCTGCCGAATTATATGTTGCGAATTATATGATTGAGTGCAACGAAAGTAAATGAAACGACAAAACAGCACAACTACATCAACAATACGAAAATAAAAGCCAGTATATAAGAAAACTTGATTTATATAACACACTAACTAATACATGCTTCAGAGCACACAAAGAAAATTAATAAATACAAAGTGAAGCATTCTATAAAAGAACGTAATTAAAACTTCAATCACGAAATCAATTAAACGTCATTCTTTAGGGTTTTGCACAAATACAAACATAAAGAAACTTGAGCAAAAAAGAGAGAGAGGGAGCAAAAAAACCGAAAAAAAAAACAACAAACACATACATAGTACATTTCTCTAAAGGATGCTCAGGATGCCGACGCAGCAGTCATTGACAAACGCTGTTAAAGTATAAAAAATAAAGAAAAATAGAAAAATAATATCATGAATACCATTGATTGGTAGTCATGACTGCCATTGATTACAGTCCATACACCTAACATAGCGCTACATTGAGGAGTCGCCATTCACAGGACATTTGCCAAGCTTCTGTGTTTGACTTTAGCTCCTGATTCAATTCAATCTCATTCAATACATCACTCACACTCTGCTGTCTGCGAAAAGAAACTTTATTACGAGTTTTGAATATATAACCAGGACGTTGTTTGTGCTAGAAATTCCAGAGAAATAAATAGAATCATTCTTGCAGAATGCAAAAAAGAATTCTTCTTGATTTAAAATCAATTTGCGTATTTATTACATCAAATGCATTAAATGCAATATTTGCAGAACAAGAACAAGCAGAGAAAGCAAATACGTACTCATGAAGGACTCGTCGCTACTAGGCGCTCCACAGAAGCTTTGCTACTTGAAGAATGTATGAAGGATAGATACTTCAGAAGTTTGCATTTGCAAATTAATTTTTGCAACTAACTTTTTGCCTTGCCTGATTCTATAAAAGAAAATTATATGGAGTGAGAGAAGTGTCAGGAAAGTCAGAGAACTGTTTTATTTATCCATAAAAACCAGTGTTAAGCGTTTTACATCCCAACCGTCATGAATTCTCATAAATGTTAATGTGACAAGTGACTGTTGTGAGCAAAACACACCCACTCATCGCCCAATTTCAAACACATGTATGTCATGACTTTTAACTGTCATAAGCTCTACGATGCCATCTGTTTTTTAATGCTTTGCCACAAAAATGCTTTCCTTCTTTTTTTTTTTTGTGTACTGGTAATAAAAACCGTTTGAGCTGATATTCACGTAGCGACATTTGACGGCACAGGTTGCGGTAATAATTTTAAGCCATTTGTATAATTTTCATATCATCCAAATGTGATTCCCACACATTAAGCATAATAAAAAAAAAGCATTTGAAATAATATAGCATTTACAACATTTGTAAAATATTGAAGTCAAATTATGAATACTGTAAATCGATAAAAGATATACAAAAGCATTTTATAAGCATATCATTGATTTGAAATGTGAAAGTTACCTAAGCAAGGTCAACAACTTCGTCATTTATACATAAAAAAAACAAGCTGGAATATCATCCGGCGACACCCTGGGGTGGTGTAGAATTTAGGCTCTATATTACATATGGAAAATAGTACAACTCACAATGCACTACGATCAATGGATTCAATCTCAAACACATATTTTTTGGCTATACAATTTGTGGTTATAAAATTTACAATTTCAAGACAAAAGCTTCAGTCTTTATAACAAAGTTGCTCTTAATCCAGTTAAAATTATCAAATAAACCGTTTTTCACATGCAATTAGATATTAATTTCACAAAGTTCCCGGGCTAAATTGTTTAGGATTTGAATTGTATCACATATAAATAAGTTTAAAATGTTTAAATTTGAATACGCATGGCAGGCTAAATGCTTGTTGAAAAGTTTTCAACAGCAGTAATTGCAATTGCAGTTATTGAATGAATTTACGTAAAGCAAGGTACCAATAATTATACCCAGCTCATTCATAAGCTTCAGAATGTAGGTGTAGCCTTCATTAAACATTCCAGCAGCAATGTCACCTGAGATTTCGACAATTTATAGCCTAGAATTAAGGTGATTCGGACATATTCGCCAAACTGTCGCGTTGAAACTTTCGTTGGCATTCTGGATATGGTTCAGACACGCATCAGTGTAAATTGGTAGAAGATGATTTTTCATTTCATCACCAAGCGATCCGACTACCTGAAAAGTGGTTTATACTCGGTGGTGGTGGTGGTATACTCGGACGTTTTTGACCCTGGCCCCCTTAATAATCAATATTTCTTTTTCTTTATTTTGACAGTATATTTTTAACATGCTATACATTCGAAATATGAAAAAATTCAGCATTTATCCGAAATTATAAAGGCATCACTAAGCTTTTAAGCTGTGATACATGATACAATCACTACAAGGTAGCCTTGACAACTACTCATTTCAGCTGTGTATGTAACGAAAAGGCAAAAAGTGTAAACGAGCATTTTTTATTTATTTTTATGCGGTAAAAGGGGGTGTGGTAACTAATTTTTTTTCAATTATTAAGCAAGATATTAACCTTAATTATAGATGTTTGATGGCTTTAGGTGTTACCTTTCTTGACATCTTAAGAGACACCAAACAGCATGAACGGTCGTATGCACATGGTATAGATTGTAAAAAGATTGAGACAGACTTAATAAGTTTCTATTGCTGAAGTAACGAAATGAAATCTTTGGTTAAAAATTAAAAAATATTTTGAACATTGGTTCTCTTCCTTTTCAGGTCGTCATTTAAATTTTTAACCTATGGTCACTGAACCTCCAGTCCGATAAAGTGGCTAGAAAAAGTGGAAGTTGTTATTGTATTTTAATAAACATTGATATACCTGATGTGCATAAATATTTGCTTGCATTTTTTCTCCACCTAGAATAGTACAGTATATTTATGTATGCAGTTTGTTTTTGTTATTCGTTGTTATTGTTTAACAAGATTTAGTATGCAGTTCGTAATGCATTTAATGTACCGTTATATGAAAAATGTGACGGTGCATTGAATGATCAGTAGTAAAGAATTATATGTGCATAACGCATTTAGTTGGTGTTTGGTTACTTAATTGATAGCTTTAAGTGATCGCATGGGAAATAATTTTTGCGAAATATAAGGTAAGTTTGTTTAATTAATCAATAAAGTTAATTTAATTATTACGTGTTAGATAAAATGGAGCTAAAATGAAAGAAACAGCCAAAAAGCTTAATCGCCACAGTAACTCGATAACAATTTTTTTAAAATGTCCTAGTAGTTATGGCACAGTTAGACCGAGTGGTAGGAAAACAAACATCGACGCTCGGTGTAAACGGAGAACTCAACATATTGCAGTAGTCGAAGGAATGAGTACCTGATAAATAAAAAGTCAAATGGGTCTTAACATAATAAGAAGTAGAATAGTTTAAATATAACATGAAAATCCTAAAGTAACACTTACTTTCAAGATGCGACAACCTAACCTTTTGCCTCGACATATTAACGCACGTTTGGCCTTCGCTACCATGTTCCAATTTTTGGATGAGGAATAGCGTAACATTATCTTTAGTGACAAAAAAAGTTCAATTTAGATGGGCCTGATGGTTCCAAGAAGTATTGGCAGCATAGGGATCAATTTCGGCGCACTTGCCACTTGCGTGTCCATAGGGGAGGTTTGGTGATGGTCTGGGCTGCATTTTGCTATGAAGGAAAGACTCCAATGTGTTTTATATCAACAAAAATGAATGCTGAAATGTACGTTTATTTATTGGAAAATGAACTAATATAATTTTCCGGCCAACTTTGTGGCGATAATTGGACTAATTAGCAGGATAATGCACCAATACACTGTGCAAAGCGTACAAAGGAGTTTCTTACAGCCAGAAATATACCATTACTGCAATGGCCAGCAATAAGTCCAGACTTAGACCACATTGAGAATCTCTGGGGAATCCTCTATGGAAAAGTATATAAGGATGGAAGGCAATTTGAGGCAGCTAGGGAGTTTAAAATAGCAAAATAGCAAGAATGGCAAAGTATCAGCCCATCCAACCCAAAATCCTTGATTAATTCTATGACATTCCGGGTGAGCCAAGTTATTTAAAAAAACGAAAAGCATATATTACTGATATGCAATTTTATTTAATTTTTTTTATTATTAAGCTCGAAAATACAGCAAAAAACACATATAATTTAGTTGTGCACATATAATAACTTACTATGATGAAATTTGAAGGACAATTTAATAAAAAATCTTTATTATGCTATATTACTGTTGTCATAAATAATATAACTGCAAGGGCAGAATTATGAAATATTTTTATTTTAGCGCAAAAATAATTTTACTATATACACATATAATTATTTGTATGAGATATGAGAATTTAAAAGGCCTGTGATTTCAAATTCTATGTCAAAAAAAAATCCAAATTATGAAATTCAAAATGGCGGAAAAATTTAAAAATTAAACTAATTTGAAAGTCAAAAATCAAATCGTTTTTTTATGCTTAGTTTTTGAAGTATCAGATTTGTTTCATTTCTGAAACTTCGCCAGGTGTAAAAAAAGACTTTGTAACAAAGTGTGACATAGGGGGGAAAGGGGTCTAAAATTTGCTAAATTTTTCTTTGGCAAAACTGATGCCAAAAACTAAATCCTCGTACACGATTCAACCTAATACTACGTTCACATTGAGAGCTAAATGCGCATTTACGAAATTGAATGTAAATACTATGTGAACATAGTATTATACTATGTTCACACTGAGGGCTAAATGCGCATTTAACGAAATGCGCATTAGCAATTTAGAATGCGTGGCCGTATGCTCCTTGTAAGAGTAAAAGAGACAAATATATACATTCAATTTCGTAAATGCGCATTTAGCTCTCAATGTGAACGTAGTATAAAACTCGTCTCACATTAATACGTTTTTATACAAAAATTTATCGTAGAAAATTCCTAATGAAAAAAACTCAGCAAATTCAATTATTTTTTAGAATTTTTTTTCTTTCAAATATTTTTTTTTTATCACGAGAATTCGTGATATTAATTAATATTTTTTATATTGATAATCCGAATTTAATCTTAGTTTTTGGGTTCAAATTTTACCAAAGATATTCTTTTTATTCAAATATTTTGTGGTGTGATTTTGGGCCAAATGGGTTTACAAATACATTTTTTTTTTTAAATCGACCACAGTGCCACCTAGGGGGATCTAAAAACACAAAAACATTTTGGAGGACCACACAAACACATGTGAATAAAATGTAAGTGAATATAAGGTGGATAGCTTCAGTGGTTCAGCCGTGATGGTCAAAAATACATACTCACCAACGTTAAGATAATACCTTCAATTTTGTGAATTTTATTCTTTATGAATTTTTTACGATAAATTTTTGTATAAAAACGTATAAATGTGAGACTGGTTATAGGTTGAATTGGGCTTAGGTTGAATTTCTTTTCTGGCATCAGTTTTGTTTTAGTTGTACGTGTTTATATACAAAAATTTTTTAAAAAAAAAACCTAAGGAAAAAATTCACAAAATTGAAGATGTGATAGGGTAAAGTACACCCCTATCGCCCCCTTTTTTGTTTTTGTTTTTTTAATAACTTTTCATGCCCAATCCGACAATTGCCCAGGCAACATCAATTTTTTTTACCTCCATACAAATCGACCCAGCCTAATATATATGGATTGAATTATTCCATATAACCTCAACAATGGTATCACTTATCAATGGAATAATGTTTCCTTCATAAGTCCTTAAAACTTTGTGATTTGACATTGTAGTTGACCTAATTTTTGGTTCGACAATATTAACTTCCCCTTTTTGTATGAACCTTTAACTTCTTTTGTGATTTATATATTTATAGACACGAAATAGTTTATCATTTTATAAGAAGTGATTTTAAATTTAGGGATCTACCATATGTAGGTCGCAGAACTCATTCTTAAGAGTAAGGACGGTTGCTCATTAAAAATTTTAGAAAACAAAGCAAATCAGAAATATTCCCAAAATCATGTACAGATCGCATAAATAGATCTTTAATACCTAAATAACTCCACAATAATCTGATTTTCGTTGTGGAAAGAAAAAAGAACAGCCCTCTACTTTTTAATACTATTATTTTTTATTGTATGATATTTATATGTTTCATTTTATTTTTCATTATTTTTTACTTATTATTTATTTATAAAAGGCACCCAGTAGAAAATGTAATGTCTGATCAGGCATCTGGCCTGAAATAAAACAGGACTGATTTTTTGTTTACTTTCAGGATATTACTTTTATGCAATTTATTTTTATATTTTTACAATTTATTTTCAAAATATCATACATTTTTTTTAAGAAATTGTCTTAAATATGACTTTCTTTGCCTTAAGCTGCCTACTTAAGTTAATAATTACAATTACACAAAATAAGCCCTGTCGTCCTGCTAATCTTAAAAAGGTAAACAACTAAAAGGACCAAATGCCGTCCGCAACAAGGCATTTAGCTTTTTCAGCTCATGCCAACAGCCTTATTTTAATTCCCCGAAGCATCATTAATCATCTGACAACAGCAATACGCGCATCTTGAAGCAAATTCAAAGCATTCTAATTACGGTTGACATGTGGTGCCAAAACCACAATTTCGCGTTTAAATATTTCCTCCATCATAACCATGGCCATAACCAAATGAGAAAGTTGAAAAAAAAACAGAAATTTTTGGGGTGTTTTCCATAAAAACACCAATGGTTAAAAAAGAAGAAAAAAAAAATAAAAACATACTTCAGTTAGCCGCAACAGGGGCAAAAAATAATAATGGTAACGGTGTGAAATTTGTGAAACATGACACCGCACTTAATTTACAATTCATTTGGTGTTTGAGAACATTTGGCGCTGGGCGCTATTATAAAGTTTAATTGTTTGATGAGTCGCGTTTTTTAAATATTTTATTATTTTTTTCCCCCAACCTTGTGGGTTTGGTCTAAATGATCTGGTTGGAATCTTACAGGGCTGACACTGGCCTTTTGTACTGTAAAGTTTTAATGATGTAATTTGTCTTTTGCATACGAACCTTGAGGTACTTTGCAAATTTTAATAATTCAGGATTAAAAGCTTTCATTACACTTCACTTTTGAAGACAAAATCTGTCACTTTGTCACGATAATGGACAGGCAAGGGTCACAATAATGGACAAAAAAAAAATACACGTGTATCGGCGTTTAAAAGGTTTATATATGAGAAATTTTTAATATGCGTTAAAACGTTCACAAAATTTACTGACAAAGATTTAAAAAGCTTCTTAGTATATGCCTTTAACATAATTGTTGTGTGCACAGAACCATAGTTAAATTTTATGAGAAATATTTTTTTAGTATTTTTGAACCCTCTAGCGGCCCTTTGTTATGGGTCTTTTTTTTTTGCCTTTTTAAGAAATTCCCTCAAAAGTTGTCGTAGGGGGCTTAAAATATGCTTTGACAATGTTCCATGGAAAATTTTTGGATAATTCTGTTCGAACAAGATTTGTATCTACAGCGTACTTCTATGGAGAAAAAAAGTAAACTTAATTTAAAAACAACCTTTAACTATGCATTGGAAATTTCTTCCGATGATGTATAGTAAACATTTCTGCAGACGATGATCTTTTACTTGAAGTAACTAAAAACATGCTATTTTTCTAAATAGAAGTAAAAGCTATGTAGACTATTCTGCTCAACAGACACTTGTAGTAAAATTTTCCAAGGAACATTTTTATAAATTGCTAGCTATTACACTGCGAGCTTTGCTACGCCTTGGTAGCAATCATTTGCAGCTATTCTTGTATGCATGTGTGTTCGTTTTTTATGTGTAACGTTTTTTAAGGTATTTGTACCGCAGAGGGCGCTCTGATGTAGATCAAAATATATAGAGACAAAACAACATTTGCTGTACTCAAAAATCCCTTAATACAAATTGCAAATCGAATGTAAATCGAATGAGCGATTTAGGAGTTTTCCGTGATTCTTTAAAAGATTTGTACTACAGCACCCTCTGGAGTTCAAAATAAAGCAGTGTGTATAGGGTGGTTCAATTTTAAGGGCCAATGTTGAATGTGAACCACACCTAAACGTCAAGTTCTTTTCTGCATTTCATTTGACATTTCTTAATATCAGACTAACTCAATTTGAACCATTTAGTTATTCATTTAGTTATTCAGGCTTATTATGAAAATGGGCGTTCAAATCAAAATGCATATCGTGCACTTCGTGATTTTTCCGGTCAATTTAATCGTCCAAATGTGCGTACAATCGGAAAAATCGTGCACAAATTTGAGCAAACCGGGTCTGTAGGAGATGTTGAAACAGCAGTGCATGCTTGTACAGCTCGTATTGCAGAAAATATTGCTGCTGTTCGTGATAGTGTGGCTGAAAAGCCGTCCACCTCAACTCGGCGTCGTGCCCAACAATTGCACCTCTCACGCTCGTCGTTGATGAACATTATGCATAAAGACTTGCATTTACACGCTTACAAGGTGCAGTTGACTCAAGAACTAAAGCCTCTTGACCATTTCAAGCGTCGTCAATGGTCAGAATGGTGGCAAGAAATGGCAACAGTGGATGATCAATTTTCGAAGAAATTCATCTTCAGTGATGAGGCACATTTTCACCTCAGTGGATTCGTCTGAATGATCGAATGATAATCCAAGAGTGATTGTCGAAAAACCAATGCACCCACAAAGAGTGACTGTTGGGTGCGGTTTATGGGCTGGCGGCATCATCGGGCCGTATTTTTTCCAAAATGAGGCCGGTCAGGCAGTTACTGTGAATGGTGTTCGCTATCGTGAGATGATAACGAACTTTTTATGACCCGAATTGGTAGATATGGATGTGGACGATATGTGGTTTCAACAGGACGGTGCCACTTGCCACACAGCTAACGAAACAATGGCTCTTTTGCGAAAACAATTCAATGGCCGTGTTGTCTCACGTGGTGGCGATGTCAATTGGCCGCCAACATCATGTGATTTGACAACGTTGGACTTCTTTCTTTAGGGTTATTTGAAAGAAAAGGTGTACGTCGATAAGCCAGCAACAATTCAAGATCTAAAGGATGAGATAATTCGGCACATTAATGGCATAGAACCTCACTTATGCCTCAGCGTCGTCGAAAATTTGGACCATCGGATGGAGGTGTGCCGCCGAGGTCATTTGGTCGATATTTTTGTTCCATACATAATTGAACCATACCAATATTATCATAATAAGAAGAAATCACAATAATTTCCTAAATAATTTGTGTTTTATTCAAAATCAAAATCGGCCCTTAAAATTTAACCACCCTGTATACATATAGAACACTACCGTAACTATTACTGTGGGCAAAAAATATCGGCAGTTTGTTTATAAATCAAAAAATCTTTATTTATTCATCTAAATTCATTCCATCCTGGCTCAAAGTAGTCCACCCAAGACAACGTTTTTTCCAATTATCGAAATATGCTGCAAAGTCTTAATCCGGTATAGCCTTCAATTCCTTCTTTGTTTCGGTTTCTATTTCTTCTATCGATTCAAAACGATTCAAGATGGTGTATTATCCTGATGCAAAAACCAAGAATTTTCTTTCCAAAAATCCAGTATTTTTCGACGCACACCATTACGCAAACGACGCATAACACTTAAGTAGTATTCTTTGTTGACAGCGTTCGAATTTTTTGATATAAATAAAAAAAAATATTTGTTATTATGATAATTTCATACTATGACTGAAAAAATTATCAAACTCCCATAAAAATCAATGAAAATTTGTATATAAAAATTTTTTCAGTTGAGGAATCGCCTTCAAAAAGTGCTATTGAAGTTTTAGATCATTTTATAAAACTCGTAATTCGGAAACACTGTCTTCGCACAGAACCAATAATGCAAATCACTTTATTCAAATTATGGCTTTTTTTAAAAAACGATTTCTCAGATCAATAAATTTTTAATAAAGGAATTAAATAGTAATTTTTATGAGCAATTTGTTAATTTTTTCATTCGTGGATTCATATTCAAAATTATTTTCAAAAGAAAAATTTGAAAAAACAATTTTTAAGTTAAATTTTTTTAACTTCGACATTTTAAAATTGTTTGGCATTAAAGATAATTTTGAAAAAGTCAAAGCTTAAAAAATGTTAGTGTAAATTTTAAATGAAAATTTGATACCATGACCAAAAAAAATCATGCAAGTCTCAATACAAATATCTGTATAAAATGCTTTTACAAAGATGTTTTCAACTGAGAAATCTTTTTTTACGAAGCCCATAATAAAGAAGCTAGACTTAAAAAATAAACGAATTGCCCATTTCAGTGCTTGAAATGACTTTGACTGAGCTTCTTAGGTTCTTAACAACAATTAAATATTTGTACACAAATAATCGAAAACTGGACCTACAAGTTTTATGCCGACTCGGCTTTTGTTCTCGAAAAGCTTTACAAAACATTTTTTATACTCTGAGGATTGCCACTGTCTGCAGAAAGAAAGAGAGGTGACGGCCGATCAAAAAAATTATTAATATTCATAAAAGTTTCTGTAAGAGCAATTCCATTGTGACGGGTGTGACCATGACACTCACATTTTTTGTTATAATTCAAAAATAAAAAATGTATAATTAAAAAAAAGGGCTGCAATTCCCAAGGCCGTAAGGTTTAACAACGTTTCATAACAGGTAGAATCTGAAAAAACACGATTTATGCTCAAAATGATCATCAGAAGACTGTGACGGGTGTGACCTTAGAATTTTGAGCTTTCAAGGAATTATAATTTTCAAGATATATTTTGTACAATTTTCCATAGAACGCACACAATAATTTTGGTGAAGTACATTGCTTAAATACTTTTTTAATGTATTAAATACTTACTGCATAGAAAAAACCATTTTTTCTTAAAAAATAACTTTTTAGAAAACGTGACGGGTGTGACCAGCTCATGTGGAGGGTGTGACTTAGTATGAAAACTCGAAAAGTTAAACGATAAACACGTAACAAAATAATAAAATATTTACTTATTCGCTATTCGTACTATCATTGACAGCAGAATACTCCAAGCGAGCAAGTTTTAAGGTAATCTTTATGAATTCAGATAAATATGTACCGCAAACTTACACAGAGACTGCATCCGCTCTTATGCATTTCTTTAATATTCTTTATTTGTTTCGACGTCTTCCCATCTTTTGTTTAAAAAATAACTTTTCTGCACTACGTAGTCTTTACTTACTTACTTAGGTGGCGGTAACAAACCGTATTTGGGTTTCGGCCGACCTCATCAGCCCTCGCCATTCGCCTCTGCTTTGCGCGCGCCTTCTCCAATCGGTTACACCAAGTGCGGTTAGAACTTCCTCGGTCTGGTCCATCCATCGGAGGCATGGTCTCCCTCGTCGTCGTTGACCAGCGACCCTCGCCTCAAGCACCTTTTTCGCTGGAGCTTCGTCGTCCATACGATGGACATGACCCAGCCAGCGTAGTCGCTGCACAGTTATACGCCAAACTACGTCAATGTCTTCGTAGAGCTCATACAGCTCGTGGTTCACTTGGATGCGATAGTCATCGCCGACTCGAACAGGACCGAAGGTTTTGCGAAGAACTTTTCTCTCGAACACCCCCAGATCGGCTGTAGAGTGTAAGTTTTGTCAATCGAGAGAGGGCTCTGGAACTTAGTTGCTTACTGAGCCCGTAGTAGCACCTATTAGCAATTATTATTCTTCGCTTTATATCCAGGCTGACTTCGTTGTTGTTATTAATGGCGGTGCCAAGGTATACAAACTCCTTGACAACTCCAAAGTCATAGCTGCCGGATGAAACTTGGGAGTCTAGACGCCGCACTCTCTTGCTTGTAGACAGCATATACTTTGTTTTACCCTCATTTATCGTCAAACCCACTTTGGCTGATTCCTTTTCGATAGCGGCGAAAGCAGCGGTAACATCTCTCTTGGTTCTGCCGACAATATCAATATCATCAGCGTACGCAAGGAGCTGGACAGCTTTGTAGAAAATGGTGCCATTACGATGCACACCGGCCTTTCGTACGATCCCCTCCATGATGATGTTGAAGAGATCGCAAAACAGTGGATCGTCTTGTCTGAAACCTCTTTCGGTATTAAAGGTTTCGGATTGGTCATTTCCTACCTTGACGGAGCTGCGTGTGTTGCTCAACGTCATTCTGCAAAGTCTAATCAACTTTGCAGCTATACCGAACTCAGGCATTGTTGCGTATAGACAATATCTTCTCGGGCTATCGAACGCAGCTTTAAAATCGACAAAGAGATGGTGTGTGTCAATTTGATTTTCGTGGGTTTTCTCCAGGATTTGTCGTAGCGTGAAAATCTGGTCTATGGTGGACTTACCAGGTCGAAAGCCACACTGATAAGGTCCAATCAGTGATTTTGTAATCGTCTTTCATCTTTCACACAGTACGCTTGAGAGAACATTATATGCGATGGAAATAAGACAGATACCTCGATAGTTGCCGCAGATTGTTGGGGTCTCCTTTCTTATGTATAGGGCAAAGTACCGCTAGCCATATTTTGCTGATGTGCTCATGCATGTGCCTTATCAGTTCATCGCCGCCAGTTTTAAGCATTTCAGCTGACAGGCCGTCAGCACCCGCTGTTTTGTTGTTTTTGAGTAGTTGGAGTGGTATCCATGTAGTCTTTAGATGCCTAAAAAACGAGAATTCTACTCTTTTTTTCTACTAGAAATTTGAAGCAGTCCAGCGGTGTTTCATAACACATTCTCGAGCTTTAATCGCTGTCCATAATGTATTTTTTCAGTTGCGCCGATACCATCCACAGCGTCTTTGCCATGGCCAGTAGCAAAAAAAGTACGTTATTTTTAAATTCAATTACCTATTACAATTCCTGTAATGGAAATGCCCATTTTTCCAATTCCATTCCTGAGGAATTGAAAATTAAATTACCAATTAGAATTGCTGGAATTGAAAAAAGTTTGTCAATTCCATTCCTGAGAAATTGGGATGACCAATTACCAATTGCTAATTCCAAGGAATTGGAATTGAGGCGGAATTTATTCCAAAAGGAATCATTGCAGCTTACCTCTTGCAACCTCGCACTATTGTTAGAACCTTGAACTAAATACTGATATAGGTCGCCAGCCGATAATGTCACTGAATAACTTAGAAACATAGTCCAAAGATTGCCTGGGATAGAAATCTATTCCGGTTTATAGTTCTAGGGTTGAGTATGATGGGTGTAACCAAATAATTTCTATAACTAAATACTCTAATATTAATATAAAGGTGTACAAATTTTAACTATATTATTCCTTTCACTTACTTCGTCATTGTTGGAAAGCAAAAAGTGTTTATTATGTAAGGAACAATTTCATTAAACTTTTTTAGTGTTTACTATGACGGGTGTGACCGAAAATTTTAATATTTAAATTAGTCCACGAAACTCTTATTATAAAATGTACGAAGTCGAAACTTCAACAGAGAGCCAATAAGAGTATGTTCTTCTCAGAAATTACGGTTTTTATTAATGATGACAAAGGGAATAAAAGAAAACGTAAACTTAAGACCAAACATATAAAGAAGGAGAACTGAGTGTTCAGTATGTGCAAGTTTCAAAGTGCTGCCTAATTAATAAAAATGAAAAAAAAACTATATTTGGTTTTATTTTCCCATAATTGCCATTCTCTTATATACATCAATTCATGGAGTTTAATTATAAATAAGTATATCGTTTTTTTTCTGTTCAGGGCCGCTTTACGTGGAATTGCCCTGCAACAGGTGGACTTTGAACACAGCTCTACTATTGTTCTTCGAAGTAAGAGCCTCGCACATAACCGTCCACTGCCCTTGCCGTCAGAATTCTAACAAGCCAAAAAAGTAACAAAATCGATAAGACAATATTTTTTGTTTTAATTTTAAGGAATATCTATTTTTTTGTAGTATACGAAATACATTTGAAAAAAAAAATATAAGTAAAAGTAAAAGTACAATTTACATAATTATATGCTTTCGAGGTATAATTTCGCACATATTTTTTTATATTTTTTTTTTTTTTTGTTTTGTTCTTCATATACAAACTTCTTAGAGTTTATTCAAATATAATGATTGTTTCGATTATTTAATTTTTTCAAACCATTTTTCATTACTAAAGACAATTTTTTTAAAATTTGCTTGGGGTTTGAACCCCGAACTTCCCGCCTTGACTACGAGCCTGCTCAGACGTAAAGTTTAAAACACCGATGCACATGTAATCTTTTTTAATTTCCTCTACCAGAGTCCATGAATTGGAATCTGTCATTTTGAAAAAAGTTTAAAATTGTCGTACAGTGTTTTTGTTCCACTGTATTTTTATCGTTTTAGTGTATTGCTCTATGCTCTAATTGTGCTCTATTCATAATATTTCCTGTTCTTCATTTTGTTTGCTCATCTATTCATGTTTAGTTCTTCTTCATGTATTCTCTGCTGCTGCTTGTTTTATTTGGTTTATTTGTATTTACCTTATTACTAAAATAGCTTGGAGCTGTTTTTCGACTAATGAGCTTCCATGCATTTTGTATGTTCTTCATTGTGTAACATTAATTTTCCAACAATGCGTTATAATAGTTAAGGTGCAACCAGTCAGCATTTACCGATTGATGTTAACTAAGCTTACAAGCAATGTTTACCTTGAAAGAAGAATGCTTATTCCGCTTTAGTTGCAATTTTGGTAATTTTGCTTCTTGTAATATGTTGGTTGTTGTTAAAGTTTTATTGAATGCTTTCTTGACATTTAATATGCAAAAATAATAATCTATATGTAATTATAGCATCTTCATCTAAGCATCTTAGATGAAGATCATGAAGATGAAAGCTTCTGTATCTTAACGAAAGACGTATTAATTGAAATTTCGTTATTGATATTGACCTGAACTAATGAAACCTCAGCTTTTGGTGCAATTTTAAATAAAGACTATATGACTGCTTGGAACAAAACTGGTCATTACAAACTTACTCGGAAACTATTCCGACGAGAACGGGGAAAGGTTTTTCCAAATTGACATGCCATGCTTTGGATGCAGACATTTGCTGGTGGTCCCAAAAACTATTCAGAGCTGATAAGAAAACCCTCAAATGAACGATGATATAACCTTAAAATAATATTTTTTTATGTTTTTGAATTTTTAATTGAATTTTATTACTTAATTCTTTAATATTTACAATTTTTATTACTTTCAATTTGATTTTAGATACATTAGCTTTCGAATAAAAACTTACGAACATTATGTATTTTGTATGTATGTATGTGTGTTTGACTCAGTATCAGATGTATAATATATAAACTATTACTTATAAAATTAAATTTCTTTTTTCCAATTTCTGGATTTTTTTTTTTTTGAAGCGAAGCTTTTTACTCCTCGTTCTGTGATTTGCTTAGAGTGAAATCTGAAAAATTTTCGACAGATTTTTTCTTGGCATTTTGATGGTTTCTTTGTTGCTAGCGCTTATGACAGCAAAAAATTTAATACTTTAATATTAAATACTAAAAGTATGTTTTGGTTCCCGTGGGGATCGAACCCGTGTCCTCTTAAATAATAGCCCAGCACACTACCCACTAGGCCACAAAGACTTGTGGGAAACAGTTGTTAATTTAATCTTACCTATAACAGAAGCTATGCTGCAGTGGATCGACACCATATATCAATAGATAGAGGAATGTGTATTTGCTATGCTAAAAAAATTTGATTTTATTTGCCACAACCCAATAGGCAATGAAGCTAGGCCTCTTCTAACGAAGGCGTGCTTTTACTGCTACTTTTGGCGGTAAGACACATGACTTCCTCGCTGCCTCTGCGAGCGCATCTATGAGGCCTAATTTTTCGCTACCCAGGGCAGTACAACAATTATATTTTTCCTACAAAAACGGGTTCTGCTTATATTTTAGGGTTACTTTTTCGTTAAAAGTTAAAATATATATTAGTTCAAAAATACTGAATAATAATCATCGTCATGACTTAGAAATATTTTTATCTGGCAAAAATACGTAAAATAAAATAATATCACAAAATAAATAGGTAAGTATGCATAAAAAGAAATAAAAAAAAATATTTTTTAATTGTTTTGGTTAACTTCTTCTTTAAGCCATTCTAAAGGAGTGCTTATAGCAGGCCTCTTTAAAGCAGGGAGAGCGGAAGGCCTAGAAAATTTTCTCGTTTCATATAAAAAAGTGAATGGGCTTGGATATGAGTGCGCAAGGGCTACCAAATCCATATAAAGGCCTGCTAGCTGCGCTTCGAAACCCTGCTTTTGCCCACTGGGAAGGTGTCTCCAGCATCGATGTGTTGGTATTGTGAATGCGTTTGTGGTGTTGTTGGCATAGAGTATAAATTATTATCTAGAGATTGCATCAACTCTGCTAAATCTCTGGCATGTGTTAACAGAGGTTAACAGAGTTTTTTCTTCATGTTTTTAAGTGAAATAACTCTGTTAACACTGTTAGCAGAGTTGATGCAATCTCTAGATAATAATTTACACTCTATGTTTTAAGTGTCAAAAAAATAGATCATATCAATAAATATGGAATAAACAAACGCATGCATGAAATCGGCAAGGTATCTAAAATGTTTGTTAAATTTTGTTTCGTGTGCGTCTTCTAATAAATATTTTTGAAGCGAAGTTTTTTACTCCTCGTTCTGTGATTTGCTTGGAGTGAAATCTGAAAAATTTCCAACATATTTTCCGCTACGCAGTACGCTGTTGAAGGAAAAAATTTGTTCAGTGCAGACAAATTCACAACCATGTATGGAGAGTTAAAATGGAGAGCCGCTGGCATTATATGCCCGTATATGTAATTGGCGTGGAAATTTGACATTCAACAATAAAAAGTTAGCAGTAAATATGTTTTCTGTATATATGTAATTAATTTTATGTTATTTTAAATTTTTGAATTTAAAAGTTAATTTATTAAAAAAAAAAAATTATTATGCTATCAAATCTATGTAACTGAAAAAAGCTTCGCTTCTCTCGTGTGTCCAACGACGCAGCTGTGTTTTTTTTTTTTTTGGAATATTTAAGGAGCAGAGCAGGTTATTTTGTGTACTGATGTTCTGCGAAGTTATAGATAAGATAATGACAATTTTGTTTATAGAAGTTATGGAAGTAATATCGTACAAAGTTTCTGAGATATACTACTTTATTTAATTTAAGGGGTTTTTGACTCCCTTGCGAATATTAGGGAAAATACTTTACTTTATTGTAGGTAAGCTGCAGGTCTTAAACCAACATTTTACGTAGTTTAGGAGATAAAGGAATCTAACCCCATTGTACAAAATGTGACCTTGAAAAAATCGGTTATTTGAGCTAACCCAGAAATAACCGCATCCTTCCTTATGACGGCCGTATAGCTCAAAATATCCCAAATTTTCCATTTACGTTTGCAGTCTATGCCAAAAACTGGGCATGATAAATTTTTTTGATAAACAAATTGTGCGTAATGAGTGTAATTTTGTAATTGCTTATAAAAATATACAAAATAATTGTTACAGAACAATAACAATGTTGCACAACAACAATACTTCTTTTCGTCAGTTCTTTCCCTCGTTAGATTTATTACACGTGCCGTTCCGCTTTTGGTAACCCACTTTAGCCGGCTGGTAAATTTTTCGACGACTAACTTTTAAATTAATTTCTTGAAAAATTATATAAGATTTTTCAAACCCTTTTAAAATATACTCGATTTGGCCAAATGTAAATTTAGAAGAAAAAAAATTTTTCGAATTTCCTATTTTTATCTATTTTTTCCCTTTTTTGGACCATTTTAAAAAAAAATCGATAAAAAAATATATGTAAAATATAAAAAATTATTTATACGAGCATGCAGCCAAAAGACTAAAATATGAGAATTAGTCGGTTTTGGACAACTCAGGTAAATTAAACTATGTGTTACTTGCATACTAAAATTGGTGGCCGATTTTCCAACCAATGGCCTGACTTCGATGGTCGATTTTTGTATTTTTTTTTCATCAAATATTTCAATAAAAAAAAAAAGAAAAACATTTCATTTACAATTTTTGAATTTTTGTATACACATTGGGTAATTGGTCGATTTTTCGACCAAATCGTAACCGGAAAATTCTTAAACACTTAAATTTTCTTAATTTGATCAATATAAACAAAACCTGAAATTTTCATTATGAAATTCCAACGCGTTCTAGTAGAGGACCAAAATGGGTTAAAAATATCGTTATCTTTTTCCTCGGCTGTAGTTCTCGCCTTTTTTTAACGAAAGTAGCAAGTACCAGTTTTGGCACTTGTACGCTTAACACATCTTCTCCTTTCACATCAAAAAATTTTGTTTTGCTTAAATAGCATTTTCACCTTTTGTATAGTAAGAATGAAAAATATGCCGAAAATGCTGTTTTAAAGACTATCAACCAAAAACTACTGAGCAGAATCAATCGAATTTTTTCACAAGCTAGTCTTGCTATGTCATCTGTCAAAATACATATGATTATGCGGTTTAAATGTGAAGTTGGTTTTGAAAATATACAATATAGTCCTCTGTTGGGAAAAAACGAAATTACTTTCCGAACAACCCAATTTTTCTCGCAGAAGTCGGCTTTGCTTAAAATAAAAGCATGAAGTGAGGACAAAAATAAATTAAAAAATTATATTTCCATTTTCCAAATAGGATTAAACGTATTTAAGGAAATAAGCAAATCATTATTCGTCGCATTTGATCAAGATCTCACCGGTTTTTGTTGCTGACAAAAAAATTGAAAAAAAATCTGTGATAAATTTTCTGCAGAGTACATTATCGTGGAGATTTTTCGACTGCGGCGCCACTTGGAAGCTGTATTTATTCCCAAGCAGCGGTCCAGTGCACTACCTTGGAGCTTCTACGATTCATTGTGAAAGGGGTTATTCTGAATCTGTTCCGAGTCTAGAGCTGAGCATAAGGTTTTTTTAAATATTTGTGTACGAAACGACCAAGTATTTGAGTAGCAAGCAGTTGACTTTATTTTTATTTCTTGCGCTCTTTCTGGCGCTCTGCTCCCCCCCACGTCAGCATCCGGCTGCTGCGATGCTATCTGGTGACACTCCCTCCCTGTGCGCAACAACAATTTTTTAGGGACACTACGTATGACAAACCAATGGTGTCCTTTGGTAGCATAGAACTTGGGTTCATGTGAAAGAAGCTTTTCAAAATTGAAGTTGATAAAATCGTACTACGGATCCACAATGAGCCAAGCTAGGCTGACCAAGCATTCCATTTTGTCTTTTGAAAAGCATACAAAAGTTAATTTGATATTGTGATCGAATATTTTAGCAAAATAAAACAGCAAATACTAAACGTATTTACGTGACTTTATTTTCACGTAAATTTGCTGTTTGATTTTGGAGTTGCTCAATAGAAAACCGCCCCGGGTGCCAACTCATGTTACGCCCCCACTGTATGGCATAAGAGTTCTGAGATGTTCGATTTGTGTTTCTTCCATGTGTCTTTATACTTTACCAACATTTTGAATAAATAAAAAAAGAATTTACAAATGTTCTTAAATTAAAGAAATTGTTTACTAAATTTAAAGTTTTTTGCTTATTTTATTATTTATTATTTATAAACATCTTGTGAAAGGTTTGCGATATTATATCTTTTTTAGAAACAAAATATTTAATTTAAGGCGAAAGTCTGGTTTTTTTTTTTTTTGTGAAAATTTATCAAATCTTATAGTTTTCTTTATGAAAAACTATTTTATTTAGAGATATGAGATCTTGTGCATTTGAAGGTATATATAAGGCAGCATAACAAAAAATTTTTTTCTTAATTATATTATTCATTTCAATTCTACTAGACGGCACCCAACTCGTCTCCTGAAAAACCGTCAACAATCATTACTTACACAGTTTTGTCCTGTTAGCGAATAGATTTTAAACTTTTAAAATTTAAAAATTTTAGAAAAAATAATAGAAAACTCTCTTTCTATATAAAAACAAAAGGCAAAGCTACTAAGATGATATTACCGCCACTGTAGAGCTGCGACATGAAAATATGCTCTAAATAGCAAAGCTCTTGGGAGCCATTGCTCATGCTCATAACCGAGAAAGAGAATCACTTGGCGATGTTAAGAGCATTCGTGGGCTCCACTTGTACAACAGAAAGTTAAGACAAGTTCCGCTCTTTTTGTTTAGCAAAAGCAACCCCACCAAGTCTAATGCGGAGACCGAACTTTTTTATAAATGTATGTTTGTATTTTAAGCACCCTCTTTACATTTTACAATTACCGACCTTTTTCCTTCTATTGCTGCATGGTGCTTTAAACAAAAAAAAAAAAAAAAAATGTACCCGAACGACCAAGTATTTGAGTAGCAAGCAGTTGACTTTATTTTTATTTCTTGCGCTCTTTCTGGCACTCTGCTCCCCCCCAAGTCAGCATCCGGCTGCTGCGATGCTATCTGGTGACACTCCCTCCCTGTGCGCAACAACAATTTTTTAGGGACACTCCGTATGACAAACCAATTGTGTCCTTTGGTAGCATACAACTTGGGTCACTGTCGTTCCAGACAAATTTTTGACCAATAAAATCAAAGGCATTTTTTATGTTCGGACGTAGAGCGCACATAAAAAGCTTTTTGTTATTCTTATTTTTTTATATAAACTTGAATGGATTTAAGGATTGCAAGGATGTGCAGGATAAAAAAAAAAACCGGCTCTACAATGAGAATGGAGTGACGTTATGGCATGGAGTGGCTGTTTTTTGTCGCTTGAAAGGTTTTTTGTTCAGTTTTATTTATTTTAGTCAGCGTATACAAAGTTATATATTTGGTCACTGAGAGTGGGTGCTACACCAACACAGTTAGTAGGGAATAAAAATATTTCACAAAAACAAAATATGTATATATTCGTTATGTATATATTATTTTATAGATTTCATACAAGCACAATGTTGAATTTCTTTAAGAAAAAATAAAAATGGCGTATTTAAAGGAAATAAAGAGGATGCCTTTGTAGGTGCCCTACGTTGAAATGGATGGATGCTAGGATATATTTTTAGGGGTGTTCTTTTAGTGCTGTTGGGTTTCGTTGTTGTTGTTGTTGTTGCTTTAGTATTGATTTTTCATTTGGTGTTGATGAATACGAATTGCTTCAAAAAATTTTCACAGAATGCTTAACATTTCTATAGAAACATCAGACTTTAAGTGAAAAAACTTAAGATGTTGCTGTAAGAAGATTTTTTTTTGTCTGGTAAATTGTGAATTAAATTGAGAAAATTTAAGTTGACTTTTTTAATATTTTTTGACTACAAAGAACAGAAAAACTATCTATATGAATAAAAATTACTTGAGAACGGTTCGACCGATTTTGCTGATTTTTCTTTTTTATGTGTTCGTTATTGTTAGGGCAAGGTTTGTATAAAAGAAATATTTCGAAGAATCATTTTGATTTTGTATGAAAAGAAGAATTTTTGTATGAAAATCTCAAAAAAAAAAATTGTAGGATGAAGTAGGGTGATGTGTAACACGTTTTTACTTGCTGTTTTAAGGCCTTTACCTTGCAGAAGAACCAATTCAAAGTGAGTGTTTTCATGGATGTTGAAAATTTTGAGAATGGATGAAATAGGACAAAAATTTTAAATATGGTTTTTTTGCTCTTTTTGAAATCTGTGGAGTGAACTCTAATTTTTTATGTTTATTTTGACTTTTTATGTTTTGTATGATCAGAACTTAATAAAATCTCCTGCACTTGCAACTGTTTCTGTGGGGTTGTTAGAGCACAGCTTTTCATTGATTTCCTACTACGATTGGATTTTGGTCTGGGCTGAATAGTATGAACAAGGCCAATCTCTTTTAATGCCACTGATGTGATTGCATTTCAGAGTTTCACGTTGTTGCCTCTATAATGTCAATTATAACATGTAAGATGTGTTACACATCACCCACCGTGTGTATTAAACATCGCCCATAAGTCACTTTTTTCTCATTGATGGAATTTTACCACAAAGTGAAAAAATTTAAAATCATTTATTATATGTAAATTAATTACGACCTTCTTTCATAAGTTTTAAGTTATGTGTTTATATAACTCCAATAATTTTTCAATTATTAAGGTTATATTTTATCGAGCTCAAGGTCAATGTATTCTCATACTGCAATTCAGGGTAATTTACTAATTGCTTTCGTGAAACAAGTAGAAAATTAAGAGCTTAGTGGATCACAACAAGAATCACGAAAAAAGGCTACTGATGAGTTGGTGTAGCGGCCAACGAAACAGCTGTCTAGTCTGCCATGCGATTGATACTCTATATAGGGTATTGTTGTTGTTGGTTGTTTTCCCTTCAGTTGTTTTCTTCGGAAAGCAACATTGACCTTGAGCTCGATAAAATATAACCTTAATAATTGAAAAATTATTAGAGTTATATAAACCCATAACTTAAAATCTTTTGTTATACTTAAAAATATTAAACAATGCCACATTTTACATCTACTTTTTATAATCTGAAGAACATTTTATCCGAAACGCTATTTTTTGTAAATTTAAAAAATCCTTTTTAACAAAAATTTTCCACGCTTTTTAAGAACTCTAATGAAATGTATGTCTGCCTACTTCCAACACTTGTGAAAAACAAGATGCTGTCAAAAGAAACATATCGCAGTAGTTCATTCAGTCATATGTTAACATTTTTATGAAAAATCGACGTGTTACACATCACCCCATGATACACATTACCCCACCTCACACTATGTTTCAACAATCATTATAATACCCGCGTTCTACATGTTTTGATGGTCAAACTTGGTATGTAGGTGCTATATAACAATGCACACTGTTACCGCCCATGTATATATATAAACAGTGGGCGCGGCAACTACCAAACAATACAAATTTGCGATATCGAATAGCTTTGGAAATATAGGTCGCACAGCCTCAGAACTGGGTATTCAACTTAAATTTATACAACCGTTCCACTGATATTATTTTATGGGCGTTGGACAGGGACTTTTCCAGTGGTATTATTTTTGGGCGTTGGACTTTTTCAGCAGTCCAAATTTGCGGTATAACTTTCAAACTATAAGTCACACATCAATGGAACTCGACGATATGAACAATGTGTTTCATATTGACGATTCCTAGGTTGAGTTAATAAATTTTTTGTCAGTATAGAGTCAACAAAAGATTCTGTTAGGGTTTTTTCTTTTAGTATAGGCAGACCTTTATCATATATCACTTTTTTGAAATTTGTTCAGATTAATTGATGAACATCCATTAAAACTCATTTTAAAAGCACACCGAATTAGTTGACCTACAACTTTTTCACTCCAAAATCGTCCTCAAATGCTGATGATGTCCAAATAAACATTAAATGATGCAACTGACAAATTGTCACGGTAAAAACAAATAGTTATTTTTGCAATGAACAAGAAAATATTTGCTATAATTTATTTTGAACATTTAACAACAAGATATAAAAATTAAAAAGGTATACAAATAATGTTTAGGGCAGCAAAGGACACAAAAACACAGAAGATTAATGAAAAGTTTAATGTGCTGCTCATTAACGCTGTGCGAACATGTGAACAGACATCAGATGGACGACGCATCATTTGTGCTGCTGGACTTGTGGTTCCTCTGGACGAGTGGAGAGTAAGACAATTGGACAGATTGACGAATGAACATATAGCGCTATGGTCAAGGGTGGCATTAAAGTAGATAGAGAAAGCACAAAAATAATTAACAAAAGGACAATTAGAATTTGACACGCAAAATGTAAAAATAAGAATGTGCTGGGTGAAGCTGTGCGTGGTTGATGTCAAGATGTGAGGAGAAAGGGAGTGAGAAAATTTGCAGACAATTGACAATTGATTGAGTTGAGGAGAAAAAACAAATTAACACAACGCAAACACAGACAGTCAGACAGATTGTCCAGACAGGGATTGTCAATAAATAGAAGAATTTCTCGAAGCTCGAACATGAGTTAGAATTGGTTGCATTAGATCACAGACAAAAACTGCTTTCAAATTAGCCCACAACCAACCACTTCTACCGCCCATACAACACAAAAATTTAAAACTCTGTATATTTTTGTATTCAACCTTTATCAACATCACTCCGTCAAAAATCTTAAACCTTTCGACCCCAACTTTTTTCCTGTGGCACGAACATTTTTTCTTTTACTTTTGTATACTCTTGTATACCTTTGTATAGTCAACCAAATTATCAGGCTGACACGCCCATCCTTATAGGCGCTAGAATAAGTTACTTTTACTATGAAAAATTCTTAAAAACATAAATTTTAAAAATGTTAATTTTAAAACTTACACGACATAAACACTTGAGTAGTAGAAAGCGTTGATTTATCTTCGAAAAAGAGCTAACTTTTCACCAAAAAAGTATGTATCAAAGTTAGTAGAACTCTTAACTGCTTTTTCCTAATTTGTACCGAGTGCATGTATTTCGAAGTAATTTACTAGTGATATTGATGAAACAAATAGAATATAAACAGCTTGGTGGATCACAGTGATAATCATGCAAGGCTACTGATGAGTTGGGGTAGCGGCCAACGAAAAGCAGACGTCTGTCTGCTGTGTGATTACTACTCTATACAGGGTATTGTTGTTATTGTTGGGAGTTTTCTTCAGAAATCAACATATACTTTAAGCTCAAAAAATATAATTCTTAAGAATTGAAAAATTATAAGAGTTATAAAAAACACATACATAAACTTTGAATTATAAAATTTTTATTAATTTATTAGCTCAGCACCAATGATCAAAGATTTACAAGCCTTAAATTTACTCAAAGTCTTGAGACAAACTCAGAACAATACAATACCTGTATATTGCTACCACTCTCCTTCGCTTAAATAACAACGTGAAATTGTTTGAATATTATTTCTGTGCTGCAAAAGACATTTAAACTTTGTTCTTTACTTTCCTCTCAGTCAGTTTTCCATTTCCATGTTTAAAATTGAACACAATAGCTGCATTCCCGTGGTCGTTGATCTAGAGCGTGGCTCTATTTTATTCGCAATGCAAAAACAAAAATTAGAACCAGCTCTTTTCCTGGCTTCCTGGAAACGTTGGCAAATCTGAACTACTCTTATTCAAGTTTTCGTCTCACTAGCTGCATTCCCGTGGCACTGGATCAGATCAAATCTCAGTGGAACAGTTTTAGTTAAATTTTATTCCAATTTGGCACTACTGGCGAAGAAGTGTCAAAATACGAGTGCGAGCAGTGAGACGAAAACTCGACCAAGATTTGCCAGTTGAACTAAAACTGTTCCACAGAGATTTGATCTGATTCAGTGCCACGGGAATGCAGCTAATGTGTTCATATTTCAGTTAAACACACTTGTGTTAGTGTGGAACAGTTTAAACACAGTTGTTGTTAATTTGATTTCATTTAGGTTACTGTTCTTTAGGCAGAACCCATGATACAATAACAAGGTAGGCGCGATACAAGAGGCGCTCTCTAAATATGATATCTTGTAGTAGTGAAGTTTTTTGAATCAGTGAGTTCGGTTCGGCGTTGAAAAATGTGTGACAAATTAAAAAAATTGCTAGCAGATTTCGATCTCGTTGAAATTTGCGCCGAATTACGTGGTGAGTATGTGTGAAAATTATTATTAAATTTGATGTTAAAAGTGAATTGTGTATTTTGCAGTATTTACGTGTATATAAAATAGCGAAAACTTCGTTTCTGCCAAAATGCCAACAACAATTAATTTGACTTTTAATTATTCTTATTGTTTATGAAGTGTGTTAAAGTTAAAACTTTTGTATTTTCTTTTGTGTATTCTTTATTAGGACGCTGGAATTACAGACAGCAGTTAATTTTTTTCTAAATGAAAATGACATGCTATAAAAAATGCATATAGAAAATAGTGCGGATTTTAGAAGAACATTTTTTAGTGGCAGAAGCAGAATTCTTTAGGAGAAAGTGCGAAAGAAAGCCAATCAGCTATAAAGCGATTTCAGTGGTTGGTATTACAGTGATATTGTGAATGAAAATACTTTATTGGCCTTGTAATTAAACAGTCCATCGACATTTTTTCAACAGAGTAACTATGTCATATTTCTAAAAAAGAATATTGTAAATACAACATTATAAATAATTTTTATATATACAGAAATGCTAATACAGAAATTGTTTCGACTTAAATTAGACTGTTTTATTTGTTAGAGAATATAACATAATAGAAAGCTTGAATTTGTTCGCACTGACGACAGATTTAATATTAAATGTTAGTGAATTCCATAGTTTAATGGCGTTGATGAAGAAAAGACGTTCAGATTGTAAGCGATTGTAAGATTGTAATTAAATTTCAGAATTATAAGATTACCAGTTCGATTGGAAACAGAGAACCTCAATTTTTGGTAAAGGTATGATGGAGTTCCATAAATAATGAGTTTCTCACGTTCAAGTAGTCAATTAATAGACTAGACTAGACACCCCAGAATCTCCTTACTAGCTGTAGAGATATGTTTAAGCTGACTCAATCCGTAAACATATCTGGTCGCATCATTAAAGGCAACAAGGCAACAAGTTTTCCAAGGAAAAACTCGAAGTCCTTGAAATCCCACCAGTACTTTTTAAAAAAAGAAGTTTGTAAATGGTGAACAAAGTAAAAAATCTTGGTTTTTTATTAATTCTAAACTGTCATATTCGGATCACATCAATAGTATAATTAAAAAAATCTATTACACGCTGTGTTGCTTACGGCTGTCTGCTAGGCTTACTCCAGTTGAAACTTAAAAGAGACTCGTTCTACAATTAATTATGCCTTATATTACATTCATTGAGTTAATTTATAGTAATACAAATTCCTTTAAGATCGCCATTCAATCTGAAACACAAATCGTCGAGTAGCCCACGGTTAGAAAAATATAACTGAATGTCGTCAGCATAGGCATGCATCAACACATCATTGCACACTGTAAAAATGTAATTAATAAATACACTAAATAGCAAGGACCCAAGAATAGATACTTGTGGCACACGATTTACAATATTCTTTAAGTCAGAGAATTTGTTTTTGATCTTAACCCTCTGCTGCCTTCTTCCTTCAAGATAATTAGCTTTTAATTTAACAGCAGCATTATTGAAACCATAAAGCAGTTTTAGCTTCTGGGTAAGATAGGAGTGATTAGCACAATCGAAGGCCTTAGAAAAATCTAATAAGCAAAGAAGTGTTATATGCCCTGCAACAAACGACGTGCGGATATCATCAAGGACTTTAAGCATGGCCGTCGCGCAGATATGCCCAGTTCTAAACCCAGATTGGTATGGAGATAGAAGGTTATGACTTTCTAAATGAGTATTAATTTGCTTTGGCATGAGGGACTCACATATTTTAGAAAATGTAGGCAGAATACTAATTGGTCTATAGTCATTCATAGTAAAAGCATTAGTAACTTTTGTGGAGCAGTGATTAATAATATTTGTCAACGGTTTAATAATGTAGGGCAAAATTAACTTAATAAATCTTAAGGAAATACTATCATCTCCAACAGCATTTGATATTACGGTCATAAGTGCTCTAGTGACATCATTCTTATCAACATTAGAGAATGAGAATTGACCAAATTCACGGAATTGATGCTCATTACACTGAAGTGTATAATTGCATAAAGGAAGGGTTGCTTATTATTGAATAAAAGAAGTATTAGTAAGAAAGAAGTCATTCAGAGCTTCTTTCCAAAAAATTTCTGATGTGTTTCTTAAAAATGTTAATAAAACGATGAAAACAAAACACTTGTTTAATGTTCACTGTTAAGCAAAAAGCACAAAAAAGAGAATACAATTTTATTTTTAATATTCATTTAAAGTTTCATAATGTACAAAATAAAGATTTGCTATAAGTATAATAAATAGATGTACCACAAAAAAAAAATCCAATTGTCCCCCAACTGTTAATACGAATTTTTCAACAATATTCTTCAAACTAACTAGAGTTTCGGATCAAAAAATTAATCCGAATAATACCTTCAGTACAAAACCCCCCTGTCGTTTATTCAGAAGTAGGTTTTTTCTATATTTCTACAACAAAAATATCGGCATTACAAGTAATTTAATTTCGAAATAATACAAGTTAGGCTTTTTTCTAAACTTCTTTGAAGATGTCCAATAGTATTCTAGATGTTGCATATAATGTTTTTAGGAAAATCCTTCAATAATAGTTTGAATTCCTTTGAAAGCAATAAAGATATTAATGTATGCAATCAGTAAAATTTGTTAATGATGACAATTAACTTTTAAATGATGTGAGTGCCAATTTGGCACTATTTGAGAAAGGAAATCCTAAAAACCCAGTTTCAATAGATGTAAATACAGAAACTTCCCTCAAACGATGTTTTTGTGCCAAATTGACACTAGGCTAAGAATGAGTCACTAGGCAATATAAACCGATATTTTAAGTTATGAACATGTTGTTTGGTAGATACTTGCTTATAGAGTCCACTGTGTATTATTCAGTTTTCTTCTTTGCTAGTTTTCTTTCTTTGCTACGCCAGTGGCGGCCGTGGCGTAGTGGGTAGAGTGTGTGACTCTTACGCCAGAGAACCCAGGTTCGAATCCTCCATCCGACACAGAAAGTTTTTTCAATTGAATTAATTTTTCTGTTCGGCCGTCACCACCTCTCTGCAGACAATGGCAAACCTCAGAGAGTAAAAACTGCCATGAAAAGCTTCTTGAGGACATAAGCCGTTCGGAGTCGGCGTAAAACATGTAGGTCCAGTTCTCGATCATTTGTGTGCAAACATTTCACATCACACACAACACAATTGTGATCATAAGAAGCACGGTCAAAGTCTTTTCAAGGGCTGAAATGGCCATTTCGTGTTTTTTTTTTTTTTTTTTTTTTTCTTCTTTGCTTAAAAATATTACCGATATCACTGATAACATGACTAACAAAAATATAGACAAAAATTTAAAAATTTTTGATTAATAAGCGTAGGGTCAAAGTGACACTATCTGCATCTTACTGTATAACGAATCGAACAGTTTCGATCGTGAGAGACACGATAAGCACTAAATTTTTTCATACCAAATTAAATATTCTCTCTTTTCTTCGTCCGTTGTAGGTCTTCGTTTCGTTATACAGCAAGATACCGTAAATATCTTTTACGTTTCAAAAAATTTAAATCATTTGAGGGTTTTATTTTAACAGTTTTTAAAAAATTTGAATTTATTTTCATCGGCAATTTCGCCAAAAATATAAACATTTTGATTTTGTGAAAAATTTTAAATATCAAGAGTTTTTAAAACTCTTTTTTAAAATTCTGATGTAAAATTTATAAATGCTCAGATAATGCTCCAAATCGAACTGTATCACATGAAAGCAATCATAAGCCGCCAGATTATAAATGCAGGAAATCTAATATCAGACGATCTTTTTGTGGAAAGTTTCAACTCAACCGGAATGATCAAAAGTGGTACAATTAAAGATACTCCAGACTTACTCCAGTACATGTATAATATATTTAATATTACAGAATTTTTCCAAGATCAATTTATTTTTTCGAATTTTTCTACAATTCCACCATTAATGGGTTAAAATCAAATGAATTATTGAGAAACCGGATATTGAAAAATTTTATTTTCATAATTTTAATTACTGCTCAATTAAACATCCGGTAAAAAAATTTTATAATTTTCCACCCTACACACATGCATAGAACAAGAAATCGTAAGAACAATATTTGCGCTTAAATTAAAATACTGTTTCAACACACTTCCACACCCTCTACAAACCCACCCCCACCTCAATGTTTAAACTGTCATAAAGAATTAACAATTACCTACGCACCAAAAGCTATGCACACAACGTGTCAGCGCTGTTGCGGAAATGACGTTGGTTTCATAGAAAATTTTATGCTTCCGGCTTCGGTAAATGTCGCGAACAGTAAAACATTTCCTACACACATAATTCATCCGGTTTCATTCGAAGGCATTTAAGACCCCAACTAAGCATATCAAGGAACTTCTATGAAGTCGCTGTCTAGGATTTTCGTAGCAAGAGCAACGTAAAAAAAGCACAACAAAGACGACGACAACGACAAAATATTTGACTTGTTTTATATATCATTTATCTTCGCTTTGCTCCTTTATAATCCTTGGCAGACGTTCAATGTTCTTAGCTGACGCTGTTCTACAGTGTAGATGAAATTCACTGCGGAAGCTCAAAGATGCATACCGCCACCAGACAGACATAAGAGAAGCACCACGACAAAGTGGCACATTGAATAATTTGTTTACATTTTGTAGTAGTTCTATGGCAGTTGTTGGTTTTTTTTTTTTATTTAATATATGCCAAATTTATATGAAGCCCGGAATGATGTCCCAGTTACTGGTTTGGAATTTTGACAGTTCTTATAGCTTGAATGCAACGCTGTTGAGGAAACAAAGGAAAGGACAATGAAAGCCAGCGGGAGACGAAAACATTAAAGTGACTGTGAACGCGTTTATTAATGTTGTTATTGGCCTGGTTGTTGCTGTAACAAAGCCACCGCTAATATACCGCCACAAGGCAGGCGCCGTTTGTACACCCCGCCCCCACCCCCCTCCCTCTTTGCCAACTCTTGAATAATCTGATAAATTTTTATTTATTTGACAGTTTAATGTCAAGACGCAACACGATGTTGACTTATTAAATTCGCGTAGCTGATATAAGTTGGGTATTTAAGATGAGAATAGAAGCGTCATAGATCAAAAGTGTTGAATTATTTTTTATATAAAAATGTTAATTGAATAAGTTTATTGTACTTTTATGTAAAGTAATGCAGTTATAACGTATGCGGAATGAAATATGGACAAATTTAAAAACTGTACTTAAAAAAACTAAAGTATATAATTTGGTAAATTTTATTTTAAATGAAACTTATAAATTTATAGATAATGCAGAAAAAAACTGCGTACAATGCGTGCGGCTTTGCGGCAATTTAGAGACACTTGCGATTGGATCTGTAAAGACCGATGTTGGCACTTTGATGAGATCCGCTTTTATTTTTGGCTATAAAATTTTTCGTAGTTTTGGGCATAAATTTATTGGCATATATTCTCCAATTAAGATTAGCCCAAAAGTCTTCGATTGGACAAAGTTGCGGCAAGTTGGGAGGGTTATTCTTCTTATGTACATAAGGTGTCGGAGCCTATCCATAGCAGCTAAACTCTGTTGACAGTAAGGGCTTGATGCAAGGTCAGGCCAAAATACTATATTTTTATTGTTGTGTTTGCTTCTTATAAAGTCAGCTACTTTTAGCAAACAGAAGTTGACATACCGTTCACCATTGACGGCTAAGCCCGACTCAAAAAAAACTGGCTCAGACATACCCAAAGCACTTATTGCGAGTCACAATGAGACTTTTTTTGGTAACTTACAATGTTCCAAATATTTCACATTGTCTTCTACTTGCTTGCTGCGGTCAAAAAAGTGCTGTCCTTGCCAATCATTACCATCAAATGTGAAATATGACTCGTCATCTATAATGCAAAAAATATTTTTAACCAAATTTGTCAAACGTACTTTTTGGACACATTTTTGAGCTTCCGACACCATTGGCTTACTTTTTTGTGACCTTTTTTGGAATCCCATTGATAGTAGATACTTCAAGATACTTCTTCACTGCTTTGCCATCACATTGAAATTTTTTCTCCAACTCTCTGTACGATTTTGCCACTCTTCGCATCAGTTATTCGCCTTGGCTTAGACCTTGTCGCAGAATCATTTAATGTGAATCTTTTACCAGAGCCAGTTTTTTTCCATGTGGTCTTTCTGAAAGCATGCGTTGCCAAGATGTTGTAGATGGTTCGGCAATTGATTCTTTCCTCAACAATATGAGAAAAATATCCGCCTTTGTCCAATCAGAATAAGATTAAAAAAAAATTACAAATTCTCTCACGACGTTACTTTTCTTTTTTCGACATTTTGAATACACCTAAGAAGTTGCCAGCATAAAATGCTTGTCAATATCACATTGGTCGCTCATATAGTATCGATAAATACGCATCATTTTAGTAATTGATGTTTTTAGAAGGTTCAAAAAGTTTTCCAGATTTCATTCCGCATACGTTATGGGTATGAATAGGTTAAGCATTTCCCCAAAAAAAAATTAGCATGGTGTAGTACCATTCCAGACATAGATTATTATGAAAAAATCTGCAAAAGCACCACTTTTTTTGCGAGTTGCACTTGTTGCTTAATTTGTAAATACAGGTGCGTCGTTGGATACACTAGAGAATCGAAGTACTTTTACAGTTTCATGGATTTAATAATTTAGTGGTTTTTATACCCCAACGCCCCAACGTAAGGGGTATATTAACTTTGTCATTCCGTTTTTAACGCCAAGAAGGAGGTGTGGCAGGTATAGAAAAATATATTTTTTTTTGATCAGCATCATCTACTGAGTCGATTTCCGTGTGTCCGTCTGTCTGTCCGTCTGTCGACACGCTTACAGCCGCAATGTTGAAGCTATCGCGATGAAATTCAAAATATAAGTTTATTTTCCAAAAAGAAAGATCAAGTTCGAACATGGGTCAAATCGGATGAAAACCACGCCTACCTCCCATACAAAGTGACTTTAAATTAACCGTAAAATGTGTTTAAAATCCACAAAAATTAAAGAAATACCTGTAAATTATGCAGATGAGCTTTGCTCTTCAGTCTTAATCCTGTCTATGAAATTTGGAAATCTGAAAGTTTGAAATCGGATGAGAACCACGCCTACCTCCCATACAAAGTGGCTTTATTTTATACGTAAAATCTCTTAAAAATCCACAAAAATTAATGAAATATCTTGAAATTTTGCACATTAGCTTGATATATAATATGAACCATCTCTATGATATATGGCAAAATCGGATCAAAACCACGCCTACCTCCCATACAAAGTGACGTCATCAAAGTAGGAAAACTTGCGTTAATATATAAAATTGAATGTCATCGTTTATGTCGTGGCTAAAGACTTCGAATATACTTTAATATGGCCGCGGGGGCGTATTTTAGCTTCGGTACCCTGCCGAAGCTCCATCCTTACTAGTTTTTTATTAAAAGAGCTTTTAAATTAAAAAATTGAATATAACAATATAAATTACAAAACGCACGTTAATATTCACAACAGCAAATTTTATTACATTTCATTATTATATTATTGTATTTATTTTATTACATGATCATCTATTATTATTTCAACTCACTTGTGGGCATTTGTTAATTTTTGTCGATGCTGATGACATCTTGTATGTAACAAGTAGAAGCAACATTTTTGTTGTATTTGGATAGCTATTAAATATGCTGGATATGCTGAAAAGCCAGTAAGCAATCCTTTTAATGTATAGATTTTTCAATCTGCTGCAACATAGCTTAAGTTGTACTTTATTAAAACACCGATGCTGGAGACATCTTGTTGAAAGTTGTAGCAACTAGAACATTTAATATGGAATTTTATATGTAAAATAGCCAATACACAATCCTCTATATATTAGGAGATAATTGCGATCTACTGCAGCGTACAGTGGTGTGCGCGTGTATAGAGCCAGTGATATACAAAATATTTTCATATTTTCTCAATTTTAACTCTCCACACATGGTTGTGAACTTGTCTGCACTGAACAAATTTTTTCCTTCAACAGCGTACTGCGTAGCGGAAAATCTGTTGAAAATTTTTCAGATTTCACTCCAAGCAAATCACAGAACGAGGAGTAAAAAACTTCGCTTCAAAAATATATATTAAAGAACGCACACGAAACAAAATTTAACAAACATTTTAGATACCTTGCCGATTTCATGCATGCGTTTGTTTATTCCATATTTATTGATATGATCTATTTTTTTGACACTTAAAACATAGAGTGTAAATTATTATCTAGAGATTGCATCAACTCTGCTAACAGTGTTAACAGAGTTATTTCACTTAAAAACATGAAGAAAAAAACTCTGTTAACCTCTGTTAACACATGCCAGAGATTTAGCAGAGTTGATGCAATCTCTAGATAATAATTTATACTCTATGCCAACAACACCACAAACGCATTCACAATACCAACACATCGATGCTGGAGACACCTTCCCAGTGGGCAAAAGCAGGGTTTCGAAGCGCAGCTAGCAGGCCTTTATATGGATTTTGTAGCCCTTGCGCACTCATATCCAAGCCCATTAACTTTTTTATATGAAACGAGAAAATTTTCTAGGCCTTCCGCTCTCCCTGCTTTAAAGAGGCCTGCTATAAGCACTCCTTTAGAATGGCTTAAAGAAGAAGTTAACCAAAACAATTAAAAAATATTTTTTTTTATTTCTTTTTATGCATACTTACCTATTTATTTTGTGATATTATTTTATTTTACGTATTTTTGCCAGATAAGAATATTTCTAAGTCATGACGATGATTATTATTCAGTATTTTTGAAGTAATATATATTTTAACTTTTACCGAAAAAGTAGCCCTGAAATATAAGCAGAACCAGTTTTTGTAGGAAAAATATAATTGTTGTACTGCCCTGGGTAGCGAAAAATTAGGCCTCATAGATGCGCTCGCAGAGGCAGCGAGGAAGTCATGTGTCTTACCGCCAAAAGTAGCAGTAAAAGCACGCCTTCGTTAGAAGAGGCCTAGCTTCATTGCCTATTGGGTTGTGGCAAATAAAAGCAAATTTTTTTAGCATAGCAAATACACATTCCTCTATCTATTGATATATGGTGTCGATCTACTGCAGCATAGCTTCTGTTATAGCTAAGATTAAATTAACAACTGTTTTCCACAAGTCTTTGTGGCCTAGTGGGTAGTGTGCTGGGCTATTATTTAAGAGGACACGGGTTCGATCCCCACGGGAACCAAGACATACTTTTAGTATTTAATATTAAAGTATTACATTTTTTGCTGTAATAAGCGCTAGCAACAAAGAAACCATCAAAATGCCAAGAAAAAATCTGTCGAAAATTATTCAGACTTCACTCTATGCAAATCACAGAACGAGGAGTAAAAAGCTTCGCTTCAAAAAATTCAAAAATTGATATGTTCTCTTTCGGCTGTGACTTGAAATAGAGCCAGAATTAGTTACTTAATTTTTGGCACGATCTGTGATTTTAAATTTCGTGATATAATCAATAGAAATGATTGAAATATATTTATTTCTACCTCAATAGTTGGTAGAGTATCCATTAATTCTGATAACTGCTGAGCAACGCCTAGGCATCGAATCCACTAGCTTTTGGCACTTAGAGGCTGGAATTTTCTCTCATACGTCCTTGATTAACCTTCAAAGATCATCTTTGTTGGACGGATGTTTATCTTTAAGAGCCAATTTAACCTCTCGCCAAGTATAAGTTAATAAGTTTTCGATAGAATTGAGGTCTGGCGAGTGTGGCGAGTCTTATTTTTTGTGTAAGCTTTAATGCATTTTCAAACATTTTCTTTGAGCAGCCAACTATACTGGCTATTAGTTCACTCCAAGACGAATTTCGTGAAGGTCGTCCGAAATCAGCTGTTGTTCCGAAAACCATTGATGCTGTGCGCGAACTGATATTGCAAGATCGTCATGTTACCTATCGTGAGATTGAGGCAACCTTAGGCATAAGTGGGACCAGCATACATTCAATATTGCATAAACATTTGACTGTCAAAAAAATTTGTTCGCGTTGGATCCCACACAATTTGTCAATCGCTCAAAAAAAGGCTCGTGTCGATTGGTCGAAGGAAATACTCAAAAAATACGATCGCGGTGCTTCGAAACACGTCTATGACATCGTGACAGGTGATGAATCGTGGATTTACGCGTATGAGCCCGAAAGTAAACAGCAGTCGAATGTATGGGTGTTTCAAGATGAGCCAAATCCAACAAAAGTTGTTCGCGCACGACGCACTTCCAAGCAAATGGTCGCCTGTTTTTTCGGAAAATATGGACATGTCCCAACCGTACCACTAAAATAACGCAGAACAGTCAACTCTGAGTGGTACACAACCATTTGTTTGCCAGTTGTCTTCCAAGAAATCAGGAAAACCAACCGCCGAAGACGGATCACTCTTCACCACGACAATGCGAGCTCTCACACATCGGCTCAAACAACTGCATTTTTGAGCACCCAAAACATCGATTTGATGGGTCATCCGCCGTATAGTCCTGACTTGGCACCGAATGACTTCTTTTTATTCCCAACCGTGAAGAATAAACTGCGTGGACAACGATTTTCGACGCCCTAAGAAGCGGTTGCGGCATTCAGAATGCATGTTTTGGAGATACCTCAATCAGAGTGGCAAAAGTGCTTCAACAATTGGTTCAAACACATGCAAAAGTGTATAGATCTTAATGGAGAATATTTTGGAAAACAATAAAGTGATTTTCGATGATTAATATTTGTTTTTGTTCTCTAATCCCGAAATATAAAAGGCACCCTTCGTAGAATATCTATTAGGGCTATGTTATGCTGGCGGTCATGGGCACGTCACGGTCACGCATTGTTGTTGTTTGAATGTAAATGGGAAATTTGAGAGAGTGAGTGAGGGAATAAATTTTGACCACAATGGTCACCAAATGATTCGGCTGTCTTTGCCAAATCACGGGATCCCAGCAGTGTTGCGTTGGTAAATTATTCACGACATTCCTTGATTTGTATGAAAATAGTACACTTTTTGTGAGAAATGTAGGAAATCGTTAATAAAACTTGCGCAAAGCAACACTACGCTAGCCATGTTTATTTGTGCAATTTTTGTTTGACTGCATTTATCGAAAGTGGCGAAAACAAAAAGGATAGCGTAAGTAATGCATTTATTTATAATGCATAATTTTACAATAATAAATTAATTAACATGATCTGCTTTTGCGGTTGCGTTTTTTATTTTGCGTCAATAAATATATTTTCAAACATTTCTTAATAGGCGAAACATATTTGTAATAGGCGATGCCAAATTTAAACGCCTGCAGTGCGTAATCAATATTTTCCATTTCGATTTCTAAAAATTCGTTAAAACTTGTTGAATACGTACAATGCGCGTGAAAAAGTGGTAGATTAACAATTTTTTATTAACATAAATGATACTTTTTTGAATAAAGTACTAAAAATAGCGAAAAGCGTAGTAGTGATCAGTGATCAAATGACCGCCACCATAACACACTTTGGTCATAGAGTGAATCAAATCAAAAAAGAGCGTAAAAACTGACGTGACCGAGGATCATATGACCGCCACCATAACATAGCCCTTATGGAAAAAGATGCAAAAACTAAAAATAATTTCGAAGAATGTAAGAAAAAACGGCAACAAAATATGCAGGCAAGCACAATCGTTGGCACCCATTGTCCCAATAAGAGTGCACGATTTAAATTTTGTGGCATTTTTTAAAAATGTTCTAAATCGGAACATATCTACTTGACAATCCAAAAAAATACACGTTTATTGAAACACCCTTTAGTTTGTTTTGTCTCAACAACACTGATCAAATGTTTCCGACAAGATAGGAAAGAAAAAACAAAAAGAACCACACAGCTCTGTTAAACTTTTGACTTCTTTTCCACTCTCGCTTTTTACTGTCCACTTGGTATGCACCAGAGCTTTCAAATGATATAGGTTTCATTAGAATGTGTTCTCTTTAAAATAGGTAGAAATGGAGTTAAATTTTGTGTTCACGCAATAATATACAGATTCTAATACTGGAATGTATCATTTTGTGCGTAATAGAATCCATTACAAAAGAAAAAAAACAACCGACTACAAAATCACTACAAAGTAAAAAATAATTTTAAAAATACTTTTCCTTTTAATATCTTGGTCATATTTGATAATTTATTTACACATATTATTATATATGAAATCTTATTATTTGAATTTGTTTCTTATTTCTTTTATTATCATAAATATATTAATTTCTTGATGAATACAAAAGATTTTAAGGTCGGCGCTTATACAATCGGACTTTTAATCAGAAACGCCAACTTCAAAGCATTTGTATTTTTTACTTTGTATTGAATTTGTAGTCGGTTGTTTTTTTTTTTAAAAAAAGTTTTTATTTCTTCCTTTTTAGAGAATATGATTATTAAATTCTGAAAGTTTGTTGGTTAATTTAAATATCTGTCTCTTAAATTTAAATTAGATGTCACGTGTTTTGAAATTATTATACCCATTCTTGTAACGAGTTTTATTATCCTGGTGTCAATATAATTCGAGATATAGTGTTTTTCTTATATTGCCACGCCCATTTTTTAAATAAGTGCTCACTTTCTAGAGCGTTATTTCCAATAATTGTGCCTACCCCTGTACTTTATTTCAGTACCCCAGCGTCAATATTAACTGAGATAGTGTTTTTCTAATATTGCCACGCCCAGTAGTCGAATTCCGCCCACTTCTTGATCGTAATTTATACTAATGATGCCTACCTCTATACCAAATTGCAGTACCATAGTATCAGTATTATTCGAGATACACTCTTTTTCTAATATTTCCACGCCCGTTTTCTTATCGGTAATTTGTAATAATTATGCCTACCCCTACACTAAATTTCAGTGCCCTAGTGTCCATGTTATTCGAGATATAGTAGTATCTAGTATTGCGAGATCTAGTATTGCCACGCCCATTTGTCAAATAACGCTAACTTTATTTACCCTACTTTTTAATAATTCTGCCTACCCCTGTACTATAATAAATTTCAGTGCCCTAGTGTCAATATTATTCGAGATACACTGTTATTCTTATATTGCCACGCACAGTAGTCGAATACCGCCCACTTTATTGCCCGTAATTTGTACTAATAATGCCTACCCCTATACCAAATTTCAGTACCATAGTATCAATATTATGCAAGATATACCCTTTTTCTAATATTGCCACGCTCATTTGTCAAATAGCGCCCATTTTCTTGACCATAATTTGTATTAACTGTGTCTACCCGTACAGTTAGAGTTACAGTGTTTTTATAATATTGCCACGCCCATTTGTCGAATAACGCCCACTTTATTGACCATAATTTGTAATAATAATGCCTGCCTCTATACTAAATTGCAGTACTCTAGTCTCAAAGTTATTCAAGATAAACTGTTTTTCTAATATTGCCATGCACATTTGTCGAAAAACGCCCATTTTCTTGTCGGTAATTTGTAATAATTGTGCCTACCCCTATACTAAATTGCAGTACCCTAATGCCAATATTACTCGGGATACAGTAGTATCTCGTATTGCGAGATTTAGTATTCTAATATAACCACGCCCAGTTCTCGAATACCGCCCACTTTCTACGGGCACCTCCATGCTTATGATATCTATTTGTTCCCCAAAAATTATGTCAATCAGGCATATGGTTTAGGAGTTATCGATGTACATACATTAAAAAAAAAAAAATAAAAAATAAAAAAAAAACAGAGAAACCGACGAACTTGAGAACGTCCTCCTTTTTGAAGTCGGTTAAAAAGCAAAAACGATAAAATTTCTGAGATTTGCTCACAAACTGCAATTCTTGTATAATTAGAGAAGAGATCTATCATTCTTTACTGAATAAGGTTGCGAACATAGTGAACGCTTGTTACTGAGCAGCGCCTAAAAACTCATTGGAGCAATAAGGAAACCAAGTCATGCATCTCTTTTGCTCCAATGTGTTTTTCGGCTCAGCTCAGCAACAAGCATTCACTATGTTCGCAACCTAAGTGTTTCCGAAAAGAGGAAAGAAAAAGCAACAACAACCACACAGCTGTATTGAAGCTTTTTCTTTCTCTCTCGCCTTCTGCTCAACTACAGCAACGTTGTGCAGCAACAGAAAAATTGTATGGCACTGAATGTTGTTTTATATGGGGAAAAAAGTGTTTTTAATTTTTAATTTTTACGTATTTTAATGACAAAACATTTGAATAAAAATAACACTGTACACTTGGTATGAACGAGAGCTTTCAAATGATATAAGTTTCATCCGAATCTGTTGACATTAAAGTGGGTAAAAAGAGAGTTAAAGATTTTTGTTAGCGTATTAATATAAGATTAATATAAGATGTTTATACAAAATCAAAAATCAAAAAATTAACATTTTCGAAGTATCCCCATAATGTTCTGCTGAAATCAAAAATATTCAAATCCGAGCTCAAATAATTTAAGAAAAATGTCCATTCTTGCGATTTAAGCCAAAAACCATTCACAAATTATAATTTTTGTGGATGCTGTAAGCCTTAAAAAAACCCTACCTCACCCCACAGAATTATTTTTAGTTATTTTCAAAACACGAAAATTATTTCTTTTGTATAAATGTTATTTTTTAAAAAAAGTTTACCTTAAAAAAGGCCTTAAAACTCAAAAATGAGCAAATTTGAGAGGTGAGTACAAAAGAAGATGAGTATCTTTGATTATTTTTATATTGATTGTGCTGACACCAACATTTAGCAAAAAGAAATATTCTGATGGCTTTTTTCCATTATTTAAACCTTGCGGGCTTACGGGTTAAGCACTGTTTATAAACAGTGTTTTTTTTATTTTATCTTGTCGTGGCAAATAATTAATTATTGATACATAAATCGCACTTTTATTCACACGCTCAATTACTGTTAATTCAAACACAAACAAACACACGCATGCAACTTTAATGCAGCAAACAATACAATCAAATATAATGTGCATATGTAAGAATGTACATTTTTATTTCATATTTAAATTTGATTATCTTGTTGCTGTTGCTTGATAGTGTGGGCGGAAGCTGCTTACCCACACATGGCACATTTGGCGGAAGTGGTTATAACTGACTTTATCAGGTGGCTGACTGTTTGTAATCCTGTAGGCGGGAAAACTCAATCAGTATTTTCGCAGTTCACACGTAGATTCGTAAACACACACACACACACACACACGTTGTGTTCGAAAAGCAAATCATATACGCTGCAATGGTAACCCTAGGCGGCGCGAATCATCAACGGCGAAAATAATCAATAATTCAAACTATTTGATTAATAATTCATTAAATTTTCATGCGTATGTGCGGTAATTTAAACGTATGAGTGTGCATATCCGACACACAAAACATATCCATACACACGCTTACACCTTCTTTTGCATACACATACACACATGCATATGTAGGTATGTGCAACCTGTGGCTGAAATGAGCACAGATTGCATAAGGGATTCACTTTAATTGAAGCACACGAGGGTTCAGGCTGCTCCATGAAGAATGTGTGCCAATTTGTGGCAGAAATTCACGGAATTATTTCTTCTTTTATCTGCTTAGTTATAATGAAGCTGCTATGTAGCTGTGCTCTCAGGTGTTGATGTAGTCACGCTACTAGTAGCAAAACGTCTAACAACAGTTTGACGGATTCAAAAACAGACCTCCACTGCATTATACGGAACGTGCAATTTTATCTAAGTAACTTAATTAATTTCCATGAGAATTTAAAAAAAAAATCAGGCTGGTGTTTTTGGGCAAGTCCTGGAGAAATGAAAGGAGTTTTAAATTAGTTTGAATTTAAACTAATTATAAATATTTTGTTACTAAAATAAAACTGTTGAAAAGTAAGTGGACATTAGCTGTTGATACAAGAAATTTCTCTGCTTAAAACTAAAAAATTCTTTCGCCATATTGTATGCAATGCAAAATATTTAAAAAATTTCTAGTTCACCCCTGTTGCCAACCTCATACTTTAGTTCTCATGCAAGTACCAATTCTCCAAAGATCTAAATGTACACATAAATTTCATGTTTAAGAATTCAACGAAAATATGAAGTGTAACCATGAAATGAGCAACATTGTGTTTGATGGCTGATGTACCATTTTTTTGTCATTTCCCAACAGGCAACTCTGGTGTGGCGTTAATGTATCTGTGTATAGTTCCGTGTTTATTTTGTTTAAAGTACATTTTATGAGATGCAAACATTTTAGCACAATCTTTTCATCTTTTTAAAGATGGAACATACATTTAAAAAATTTTAAGGCACACAATTTAAATCATAACTTGATCATAAGAAGCTCAATCGAAGTCCTTTCAAAGATTGAATTGGCCAATTAGTTTTTTTTTTACAATTTAAATGGTGTGTTTTTTTCTAGAGATGCAACGGACAGTGATTTGGCCGGATAGCCAAATATGCGATGGCCGGCTAGTAGGTCCATTGCCTCGATGTCACCAAATTAAATATATTTCTAATTCGACAGGCTACAATATATGGATTGAGTGCAGCCATTTGTTTATGGCAAATAATGTTCAAAACACTTACTTACTTACTTAGGTGGCCGTGACAACCCGTGTCCGGATTTCGACCGACCTCATCAGCTCTCGCCAGGCGCCTCTGCTTTGCGCGCGCCTTCTCCAATCGGATACACCAAGTGCGGTTAGGGCTTCCTCAGCCTGGTCCATCCATCGGAGGCATGGTCTCCCTCGTCGTCGTTGACCATCGACCCTCGCCTCGAGCACCTTTTTCGCTGGAGCTTCGTCGTCCATACGATGAACATGACCCAGCCAGCGTAGTCGCTGCACAGTTATACGCCGAACTACGCCAATGTCTCCGTAGAGCTCATACAGCTCGTGGTTCATTCGGATGCGATAGTCATCGCCGACTCGAACAGGACCGAAGATTTTGCGAAGAACTTTTCTCTCGAACACCCCCAGAGCGGCTGCGTCAGTTTGCGAAACTACCCATGCCTCAGCGCCATAAAGCAGCACAGGTAGAACGAGCGTCTTGTAGAGTGTTAGTTTTGTCGATCGAGAGAGGGCTCTGGAACTTAGTTGCTTACTGAGCCCGTAGTAGCACCTATTAGCAATTATTGTTCTTCGCTTTATCTCCAGGCTGATTTCGTTGTTAGTATTAATGGCGGTGCCAAGGTATACAAACTCCTTGACTACTTCAAAGTTTTAGCTGCCGGATGAAACGTGGGAGTCTAAACGCCGAGCTCCCTTGTTTGTAGACAGCATATACTTTGTTTTACCCTCATTTATCGTCAAACCCACTTTGGCTGATTCCTTTTCGATAGCGGCGAAAGCAGCGGTAACATCTCTCTTGGTTCTGCCAACAATATCAATATCATCAGCGTAAGCAAGGAGCTGGACACCTTTATAGAAAATGGTGCCATTACGATGCACACCGGCCTTTCGTACGATCCCCTCCATGATGATGTTGAAGAGATCGCAAGACAGTGGATCGCCTTGCCTGAAACCTCTTTCGGTATTGAAGGTTTCGGAGAGGTCATTTCCTACCTTGACGGAGCTGCGTGTGTTGCTCAACGTCATTCTGCAAAGTCTAATCAACTTTGCAGGTATACCGAACTCAGACATTGTTGCGTATAGGCAATCCCTTCTCGGGCTATCGAACGCAGCTTTAAAGTCGACAAAGAGATGGTGTGTGTCAATTTGATTTTCGTGGGTTTTCTCCAGGATTTGTCGTAGCGTGAAAATCTGGTCTATGGTGGACTTACCAGGTCGAAAGCCACACTGATAAGGTCCAATCAGTGTTTTTGTAATTGGCTTTAATCTTTTACACAGTACGCTTGAGAGAACCTTATATGCGATGGAAATAAGACTGATACCTCTATAACTTGCGCAGATTGTAGGGTCTCCTTTCTTAAGTTTAGGGCACAGTACGCTGAGGTTCCAATCGTCGGGCATGCTTTCTGCTAGCCATATTTTGCTGATGAGCTGATGCATGCGCCTTATCAATTCATCGCCGCCGGTTGTAAACAATTCAGCTGACAGGCCGTCAGCACCCGCTGCTTTATTGTTTTTGAGTCGTTGGATAGCAACTCGAACCTCTTCATGGCTAGGTGGTGATACTTCCACTCCGTCATCGTCGATTGGTGGCACTGCACTGTGCTCTCGATGGGCGGCATTGGTGGAATCGTCGCCATTAAGTAAATTGGAGAAGTGCTGTCTCCACAATCTAAGCACACACTGTGTATCCGTATTCAGATCTCCATTTTCGTCTCTACAAGTGGATGCTCCGGGCTTGAAACCTTGGGTTAGACGCTTAACCTGTTGATAGAATTTTCGTGCATCCTTCTTGCCCTGGTATACCTCTAGTTCCTCACGCTCACGCTTTTCCTGCTCTCTTTTCTTGCGTCTGAAAAGGCGCCTCTCTCCTTCCTCTTTTCGCGGTAGTTTTCTCGCACGGCTCGCGTTGCAGCTGACTGCAGCGTTTTTCTATAAGCGGCGTTTTTTACTGCAGTCGCAATGCGACACTCCTGATCATACCATTGGTTCCGAGGTTGCGGGCGCCGGAAACCAATGACTTCTTCAGCGGCAGCGCGCATGGAGTGGGATATATGCGCCCAAAGTCCGCCGGCGTCGTCGAGTCCAGAGGTTGGTTGGTTGAGCTTAACCGAGAGTTGAGCGGAGTAGGCTTCGGCAGTCCGTTGTAATTGCAGCTTAGCGACATCTAGCTTTCGTTGCATTCCTGTGCCTATGTTCTTGGCATTGCATAATCGCATGCGGATCTTGGCTGCAACAAGATAATGGTCGGAGTCAATGTTGACCCCCCGAAATGTACGCACATCTAGAACACTAGAGGCATGCCTTCCGTCGATTACAACATGATCAATTTGGTTTCGCGTTTTTTGATCCGGGGACAGCCAGGTGGCCTTGTGGATGTCGAGGTGCTTAAATCTGGTGCTACTAACTACCATGTTTCGTGCCGCGGCGAAGTCGATCAGTCTTAGACCGTTGTTTGTGGAGGTCTCGTGAAGACTGAACTGACCGACAGTGGGGCCAAAGAAGCCTTCCCTTCCGACTTTCGCATTAAAATCGCCGAGGACTATTTTCACGTCATGGACCGGAAGGTGGTCATATACGTCCTCAAGACTAGCGTAGAAAGCGTCCTTGACGGCTTCGTCCTTTTCCTCCGTCGGGGCGTGCGCGCAAATAAGGCTTATGTAGAAAAATTTTGCCTTGATGCGGATCGTGGCCAATCTTTCGTTCACAGGTGTGAACCGGGAAACAAGGTGGCGTAGTTTCCGGCTAACGACGAATCCACATCCGAATTCGCGCTTCTCCGCATGGCAGCTGTAGTAGATATCGCAGTGTGCTTGTTTAGAGCAGCCTTGCCCTTTCCATCGCATTTCCTGGATGGCGGTGATGTCAGATTGTATTGTTTTGAGGGCTTCCGCCAGTTGGATAATGGCACCTTCCCTATAAAGGGTCCGAACATTCCAGGTGCATATCCGTAAATCATTGTCCGTTTTTCGTTTGCGGTGGTCGTCAACGTAATTGGGGTTCTTATCCGAGGCTGGTTTAGTTTTCATTGGGCAGTAGTAATGTGGCGGGACCCAAACCCTGCGCACATTCCATGTTTAAGGTCTATGGATCGACCCGCCGCTCAAATTAGCCGTCAAACTGACGGATGCCAGTTTGCCGTTGCCCAGGGAGCACCACTTGGAGGTTTGAGTCGACTTGAGACGATTTCGACATGGATAATGCTGGCCTCGCCAGGTTGAGGCGGTCAGACACGTTGCCATGTGAAGGTTCGCCCCCTGTTCCCTGTTCAAAACACCCTTTACATAATAACTAAAATTGCTAAAATAATAAAAGGTCTGTTCCCATACTCTAAATTTTTAGTCCAATTTACCAGTTTTGCAGATTTTAGTCCGAGAAGCGTCCCGTACTCGAAAAAATGCTAAAATATAGTGCATTCGAGAGAGTAAAATATTTCCCATTCCTGTCAAAAGTTGCAAGTTTTAGTCCGAGAAATTTCTTCTGGCAAAAATTGAAAAATAACAAAAGCTCTTTGAAATAAATAAAAGCTATTGGAATAGAAACCAAAAACATGGGAAATTGCGTAAAAACTGAATATAAATGTTGAATATAAATGTTGAGAATTAATTTCAGTATTGTTAAAAATCTTTAATCATCAAGCTAGCGCTGGAGGTGAATCAAGCAAATCTATTTTGGACAAACGACTTTATTCAACAGTTTACACAATTTAAGTCCGAAAAGCGTTCACGTAGTTTTTTGTGTTTTGCTGTATTTTTGAGAGATTTTTTTACGCTCCCGCTTTTGACAGTTTTACCACTTTTAGTCCAAAAAGTATGGGAACAGATCTAAAATCTAAATAATTTTTAGTTCAGCATGAGTTCACTTCTCAAAAATTGTTGAAACCAATACACAATCATAAGGTAGGCTCATTTTAAAATAGCTGCTCAAACGACAAGTTTTCCAACAACATCTTTGACTTTGACATCTAGCTCCCTTTTTTCTAGTTTCTCTCCAAGCTGAGTCATGATTCCAAACTTTGAAAGAGTTAAATACTTCACGCTGGCAATACTGAAAACTTTCATATTAAAACAGCTAATTGTTTTGTGGTGGCCGTGGCACATTGATTAGAGTGTGTGGCCCCTACGCCAGAGAACCCTGGATCGAATCCCACCTGACATAGAGAGTTTTTTCAATTGAATTAATTTTTCTGTTCGGCCGTCACCACTCTGCAGACAATGGTCCGTATGCATAAAAAATAGTGAACACTACAAAGTAGTGTTTGCTATTAAGTAGTGGAAGGTCGGTAGTGAACACTTATTTTGGTATGAATAAAAATTATAAGTAGGCTCTATTTTCGAATTTCGAACTTAAGTGTTCACTTCTTTTTATTTGTTTTGATTACATTTTCTTTCCTTGCCACACAACGAAGATTCAACTTGAATTTAATTGAAATCATTGTAAGTATATATACAGCCGTGGACACATAAATAGCACAAATATACATGTAGGGTGGTTCATATAAATTTAAATAAAATACATAGAGGAAACCAAGAATTTATTTCATGTTATTTGAGTTTAAACATTATAAACTTAAAATCAGTAGTAACTTTGTAATTTCGAATTACAAATTAGAAAATGAATGAAAAATCTGAAATTGCTCCTTAGCTGGGGTGGACGTATAAATAGCACAATTTGGTTTATGAAAAAAAAGACATAGTGATTTATTTTTATTTTACAATGAACTAACGAATATGCTTACTAGTACTTGGTACTGTATCCCGAATTGTCCAAAACAGCCCGACATCTCCGTGACATATTCTCCACAAGCTTCTTGACCCTATCCTTTGGAATAGAGTACCGAGCCTTCTCAATTCCACTCCATAACTCATCTTAATTTCGAAAATTTTGTTTGCTTATGCTGACCTTCACATCATTCCATAAATTTTCTATGGGATTGAGGTATGGGCTTTGAGCCGGCCAATTCAAAATATTTATTTTTTCCTTTTTTAGCCAATCAATCATAACCTTTGCTGTGTGTTTTGGATCATTATTGTGCATAAAAGTTCACCTAATAGGCATGTTCTCAAATACAAATGGTTCCATCTGGTTATTAAGAATATCTAAATACATAAAAAATTGGCCCAACGCCGTGCCAGGAAAAAGCGCCCTAAGCCATTAAATTTCCTCACCCATGCTTTAATGATTTTTTTGAATACTTCGGATTCATCTCTCGGCTTTGGGGCGCCGAATGAAAGTTTTTCCATCTGGTCCAACCCTATTAAATTTAGTTTCGTCAGTTCAGAGCACGTTCTTCCAAAATTGGTCACATGGGCCACTTATTCACAAGGGCCCTTGCAAACGCTAAACGATCCTTTACATTTTTTTTTGTTAAGAGCGGCTTTCTTTGGCTAATGCGTCCATCAAGATTAGCTTCATATAGTCTCCTAGATACTAGTTTTCTTGAAACATTAAGGTTATTTTTTTCATTTATTTCCCTCATAATTTGCTTTGCTGACTTGAAAGGATCAGCCTTACTTTTGCGAACTATAAGTCTATTAGTAGAAGCGGTGGTTTTACGCGGTCTAGGATTGCGCGGCTTATTTTCGAAGTTATTTGAACCATTTCATGTAACCAGCTTGAGTGCATTATAGACCATTTTTCGCGAAATTTTGAGAATATCCGCGAATTCAGACGGTTGTTTGCCTCTTCGACTTAGTTCGTGAATTATAAACCTTTTTTCCGGGATGGAATGCTTGCCACGACCCATTTTATTTAGAATCGGCGAAATTTACTGAATAAAACTCTTAAATTTTTACAAACACCCGATCTTGTTAACTTTTATTCACCAACTAATATGTGTGCTACGAGGGGTGCCTTTTATATTTCGGGATTAGAGAACAAAAACAAATATTAATCATCGAAAATCACTTTATTGTTTTTCAAAATATTCTCCATTAAGATCTATACACTTTTGCATGCGTTTGAACCAATTGTCGAAGCACTTTTGCCACTCTGATTGAGGTATCTCCAAAACATGCATTCTGAATGCCGCAACCGCTTCTTTGGGCGTCGAAAATCGTTGTCCACGCAGTTTATTCTTCACGGTTGGGAATAAAAAGAAGCCAAGTCAGGACTATACGGCGGATGACCCATCAAATCGATGTTTTGGGTGCTCAAAAATGCAGTTGTTTAGCCGATGTGTGAGAGCTCGCATTGTCGTGGTGAAGAGTGATCCGTCTTCGGCGGTTGGTTTTCCTGATTTCTTGGAAGACAACTGGCAAACAAATGGTTGTGTACCACTCAGAGTTGACTGTTCTGCGTTGTTCTAGTGGTACGGTTGCGACATGTCCATATTTTCCGAAAAAACAGGCGACCATTTGCTTGGAAGTGCTTCGTGCGCGAACAACTTTTGTTGGATTTGGCTCATCTTGAAACACCCATACAGTCGACTGCTGTTTACTTTCGGGCTCATACGCGTAAATCCACGATTCATCACCTGTCACGATGTCATAGACGTGTTTCGAAGCACCGCGATCGTATTTTTTGAGCATTTCCTTCGACCAATCGACACGAGCCTTTTTTTGAGCGATTGACAAATTGTGTGGGATCCACAACGCGAACAAATTTTTTTGACAGTCAAATGTTTATGCAATATTGAATGTATGCTGGTCCCACTTATGCCTAAGGTTGCCTCAATCTCACGATAGGTAACATGACGATCTTGCAATATCAGTTCGCGCACAGCATCAATGGTTTTCGGAACAACAGCTGATTTCGGACGACCTTCACGAAATTCGTCTTGGAGTGAACTACGACCACGATTGAATTCACCATACCATCGATAAACACTGGTCCTTGATGGAGCTTCATCACCAAAAATTGAATTAAGTTCATCCATGCACTGTTGCTGTGTTAATTCACGTCGAAAGTTGTAAAAAATAATCGCACGAAAATGTTCACGATTTAATTCCATTTTTAGACCGAGATGAATCTTTTAAGTTACTATAAACAACACAAATAGCGCTCGTATGTCAAAACGTTCTGAGTACGTATAAGCCAACAAATGTCAAACTTTGCGATAGAGCTTTCAGTTGACAGATTACAACACCAGGGTTGCCAAATCCCGAAATATAAAAGGCACCCTACGTATTTATATGACCACAGCAGATCGTACATGCTTATACAGAAAGAGATGGCCTGAGCAAATAAAAGTAAGTAACGGTACATCTCTCTCAGATTTTTAAACAACGTCACACTGCAGTATCAAAAATTTAGAACTACTGTTAATGAATGCATTATTAGGTTCAAACGAAACGTTTAAAAAATAATTTATCATTTGTGCTATTTATGTGACCATGGCTGTATATCTTAAAAAGGAAAGTAAGTCAATATATGGAATCAGTGGAAGATTATTCAACTATGGAAATATATACATTGGAGGATACCAACGAAGAGGTAGAAACAACAGATTTTGAAGTCTTGAGTGGAACTCTATCAAGAGTCACTGATAAAATGTTTGTCACATACTTGAAAAACTATGGTAAATTGTTGATGAAAAAGGAGGCAACAACTGCAAATTGGGGGATGGATATGCTATTCTTCACAGCAAGTCCTGAAAAAGTTACAAAATTTAAAATGTAATCTAAAAACAAAATCGGATGTCACAAGAACTGGAAACAGAAAAACAAGCTTAAGTACAGCTGAAAAAGAACTATCCGAACTTATGTATGCCATAGACTACCCTGCAGTAAATCCTTTTAAAGGTGATACCATTTTTTTAAGGTTTCCATTAGAAAACGTTATTGTTTCATCCTTTTAAGGTGGAATTGTTTTGGATTCTTCAAAAATTATTGAAGTTGATGATGTCGACAACAAAAGTGAAGATGATTGCGCAGACTTAGCAATGCCGGAAAAAATTTTAAGACCTTCATACGATGAAAAACCAACCACTTCTTCATCGGCTTCAACTACTTTTCCTCGTAGGGCTTTTCAGAAAAGATTTGATAATGTTGATGTAAGTTGCATCTTTAATTTTATACAGTATTGTCCAGCAAAAACATTCCTTAAAGAAGATATCGGTGAAAATAAGTAATATTTTCTAAAACTCTTTTCAGGTTCTTAACAACATGGAGTCACAAAGTTACTAAAGGTTTATCGCTTAAACAGCTTCAAAGACTAGTTCTTTTGAAGTAACTCGAAGTTTTTGAAACGCAGGAACGTTTGATGAACAAGAAAAGTTTCTATTTTTGTCGGCTTAGTTTCAAAAACATTGACATTTCGTAACAAATCCATACAAAGAATTCTGATCAGAAGCAGACTACAAAAATGTAGTAGTGATCACTTCTTTTCAAGTAGAGAACACTTCTTTTATGCATATCAAATTGAAGCAAGTAGTGTGTCGAAAATAATGTAGTCAAAAAAAGAAGTGAACACTAAATAGTGTTGTCTTTTTATGCATATCAAAAGTGGAAAATCAAGTGTTTACTATTAGTGTAATATTAACTATGTTTTATGCATACGGGCCAAACCTCAGAGAGTAAAAGCTCCAATAAAAAGCTTTTTTAGAATATAAGCCGTTCAGAGTCGGCATAAAACATGTTGGTCCAGTTCTCGATCATTTGTGTTCAAACATTTCACAATACACACAACACAATTGATCATAAGAAGCTCATAATTGATCATAAAAGATCATAATTACGTCTTACAGCGCGGTTTGTATGGGGGTATTTTCGCCATGCAACGTTTTTTGGGGTACCCTTTAGGGCCTTATACAGCCTTTAATATTCATCGTACAAAGATAAAATTTATGCCAAAATATCAGTTATTTGCAGTGCATAAAGTATTTATCAGTGCATAAAAGGAATAGCTAACTTTGGATTTTGTCACTTCTTTAATAAAGCCACTAAAGATAGCAAAAGAAAAATGCACATTTTTTAATGAGAAAAAATGCATTGATGATTCAGTTGCTGCTGACGTTTTTATGCTTGTTGCTTTAGTTCGTGCCAATATCTCGAACGCAACATCGTGTTGTGTGTTGAATAGAATCGTTTTATGAATTTCTCAGAGCTTTACAAGCAATGCATACGTATATAAATGCTTGCGCCGATAAGAAGCTTTCAGTATGCTGGCAGACTCCAGTCAGTCAGGGTGGCGTCGCTTTGTCCGCCTAATGCCTGAGAAAATAAGACGTTGCAATATGAAGAAGCGATGCATAGGTTAGTATATTAGTTTATATTTGGTATTAAAAAAAAGCAGGGCTACTACATATAACCCCTTAATATAAAAATAAAGAATCGTAACTACTTGTGTTGTTGTCTATATCAATATATATATAAAATTGTAAAAAAAAATATCTGTACGTGAAATACTTTTTGAAATTTTTTTTTGCGATGGGCCAAAAATCGCATTTTTAAAATTTTTGGCTGTCTGTCTGTCTGTCTGTCAGTTTATCTGTTACAGCATTACGCGAAAACCACTGAATGGATTTAAATAAACTTGACATCTAGGTTCCTTATATACCTAGTCATCATATTGGCTACTTTTTATTCAGTAAAAAAGGTTGGGCCCGGTAGGGGGCGCTGCGATCGGGTTCCAGACATTCCTTTTTTAGCTTATCTCCGAAACCGTTCATCCGATTTGCATGAAAATTTGTTTGTAGAGGTTTTCGGATACGGTGAGTTTTTATGGTTTATCTACTCTGTTCTATCTTAAACACCAGAGGGCACTTTAGTACAAATATTTTGAAAAACCTACAAAAACTCCTTAGCCGCTTATCCGATTTGAATAGAATTTGGTATATAAGGGTTTTCTGATACAATGAGTGTTTTGGACTTGTCCTTTTTGTACTATCTTGAACACCAGAGAGCGCTGTAGTACAAATATTTTAAAAAACGTCGACAAACTCCTAAGCCGTTTATCCGATCTATATGAAAATTGGTATATAGAGGTTTTTGGATACTGTGAGTTTATTTTTTCTTTTCTGAAATATATATTTTTTATTTATTAAACACAACATTCAAATTTATTCACTTCGGCATACTTTCTCACACGTTCGATTATTCAAGAAATGATAAAGATTTAAGTTGTTGTGCTTTCTTTGTTACTAAATAAAAATCTCTAATTAAACCGCATACTTAACTTTTCATATATTATTTTATTATATTTTATATATTATTTATGTCAAAATTAATTATTAAATCAAAAAATTATTTCATGAATTTTGTTTTTTTTAGGATAACAATATCTGGTCCCACTCCTTGAAAAACGATAAAGATTCTTTTAATTAGAATCGATATGAGATACTAGGATTATCGAATTGTATGGGACTATTTTCTCTAAAGTATTTGGCGATCTTTGCTACTTAAAAAATTGCGAGTTCACTGAATAGGTGACTCAACATATATCGAGAAAGTTCTCGCTCTTTCTCGGTCTATATGTAGTTTTGAGAATTTACTCACTAAGAGCTTTCGTTTTAAGAAGGTGCTCAGGCCTTGAGAATCATCATCTCGATGAACGAGATCTTACTAATGAGTAAACGATTTTTATGCTTATGACAGCGAGTTATTGCTCAAAAAATTAAGAAAAAAGCAATTTCTCACTTTTATGCATGAGACCTAGGGTTGCCACTTTGTGAGGGATTCCTGAAAACATGCGGAATTTATTGTGGCTGTAAGTAATTTTTGAGGAATTTTATTTAAATTAGAGGAATTTTTGAGGAATTTCTATTTCAAAAAGTGGCAATACTGATGAGACCCATTGTGTTATACTTTTCAGAGCAAGCTCGGCAAAAAGAAGCAATACATTTAAATTTCTTTTTGCTTCTCATTTGAATACTGATTTTCACAACTCTCATTCCTTTGGGTTTAAAGATGTTTTTAATCGGTAGCGCTCAAATAATTGGACCTTGAAACAAAACTTTAACTTCCATGTGAAAATGTTAAAATTTCATAAAGAAATCTTTAACAAAATTGGGAAATAAATAAAGTTTATTAATAAGTAAAGTGAACCAACATCCGAGAATCAATGGCTCAAAACTTGTGAATCACCTCGGCATACTTTCTCACACGTTCGTTTATTCAAGAAATGATAAAGATTTACGTTTTTGTGCTTTCTTTGTTACTAAATAAACATCTCTAATTAATCCGCATACTTAGTTAACTTTTCATTAAGATTCTAAAGTTTCCCAGAAATCAAAAACTCAATACTGTATGTAGACTTTTGCCCTTCACCGTATGTATATGCAAGCCAAATTTTGAAGAGCAAGTCCACAACTGAGAAGATATCACAATAAGACTCCAAATTGTTATTCTGGGAAGTTTTTTTGTACCGAAACATTGGAATATTATCAATAAAGACTTTATTTAAATATTTCACATAAAAAAATGAATATTTATGGCATATTCTAGACTTAATTAGCGTTGACCGGCTTAGATCCATGGGGGGTCCGGTTAAGCCCTACCGTTTTAGGGATTTTGTTTTCGACGTGATCTCTTTTGAGCGGTAAAGCACTTAAATTTGTGCATATTTTTAAAACTGAAAAACTGAAATTTGTATCTGAAGGAAAAATGTCTTGTGCCCTTGGTTTTTGCCTTTGACCCAAACAGCCCTGTTAGCCCCAGTCTCCCCTAGTAAAAACCAAACATACATTTTTTAACTAATTTTTTTTCTTCTGGGGGCGGTAAGAGACGTGTGCTTACCGTGTTCGTAACGTTAGGATACACGACTTTTACTTGAAAACAAATTCTTTACTTTAAAAAGATCTGTCGTTGACTCATAACCCAATTCATTCGTTTGCGGACGACTGCAGCATTTGTCATTCATATTTTTTCAAAAAACGCCCGAGTACTTTGGAGATTGAGAGTAAGAGGCAAAATATGAATGACACACTTCTTAATGACTTCTGAAAAAATCTCCGAGTGGGGTCTTGCTAATAGAGTAGAGTTTAATGCAAACAAGACCCAGTGTTGCCTGTTAACCCACAAGCGGATGAACTGTCCCTTAGCTCCCTTGAATATGAATGGTGTAGATCTTTTGGAGTCAGATGCTCTTGACGTTCTGGACATATCGAAACAGTAAGACCTTCGTTGAAATGATCCCATTTTTCATGTGTCGAAAGAAGCGGCCAAGTGCCTAGGTTTCTTAAAACGGTGCAAGCGATACTTCACCCCATCTGATCTTCTAGTGATCTATACCTCATATATAAGGCCTAAAATTGAGTACAATTCGCACATTTGGGCAGGAGCTTCGAGATCTTATTTGGATCTTCTGGACCGAATTCAACGCCGTGCGATATATATGATAGGATATGAAAACATTTTATCTCCTCTCAGTTCTCTTGGGCATCTGCGCAATGTTGGTTGCCAAAGCCTTTTGTATAGGTTCTACCATGGGAAGTGTTCAAGGGAGGTACATGGCCTGACGCCACCAGTTCGTGTATTTCCTAGGTCTACTCGGGCAGCCTTTTAAGCTCATCCCTTTACCATTGCATCGGTGCCCAATAGAACCTCGCGTTACCGAGATAATTCGTTTTTTAGACGCACAGTACGATAATCTCCCTGAGAACGTGTTCTCCGGCAGTTTTGATCTGTGTAAGTTTAAAGCAAATCTTCACCGTCACTACTCCATCTTTCCACCCTCCAACTAACTATCACCCGTCTTCCGAATTTTCGCATCTAAATGGGGCATCCCCTGAGCGTTGGTTAAGTTAAAAAAAAATCTAGTAAAAAAATTTAAAATTGATTTTATTCTTTATGATGCTTTTTGCTAGGAAATAAACTTAAGCCAAAAATTATTTTGTTATTTTCATCGTTTTATTCGCAATTTTGAAAATATTACATTATTTTACAACTTTTACGGAAACAAAAAATATGAATTTCCTCAAACTTTTTTAATAACCAATCAAATGCTTTTTGGATTTTTTAAATGCGTCGAGTTGATTTCCTTTTTATTTCTTATTTCCATTCTTTTTTTTAATTTCCTCTTTACTTCTGTCAGTTTCTAAAATTTCAAGCTTTCAATTAGAATGCTTAAAAGTTTTAACCAGTATTATTAAAAAGTTTTCATTAGATATTGCAAACTTTTCAGATGCTTTATTTTTTTTTATTTTTTTTTTTTGTAAATATTAATACTCAATGTATTTAGAGAAATAAGCTAAAATTTATGTTTGACTTAAAAATATTATAAAATAAAAAGCTTTATGAAAACATGAAGTCCTTTTATTTCAATATATATTATGTGCAAAGCTTTCTTTAAAACTTTAGCTTAGTCTTGCTCAACTAGCTCGAAAAGCGTTCCTGTTGCTGACCCATCAAAGGAAAAGTTACCAAAAAATTAAAGAAGTTTGCCTCCTACCGAAGTACAGCAATCAACGGAGAAAGTTCTCCGTTCTTCTTATGCTTTGGCCGCTGCTGCTAACGTTTGTAATTTTAATTGTAAATTTAATTAAGAATTCCAGAGATGCCTTTGAAGCCAATTGTGCCAAACAATGTTGCTGGTTTGTCGTCTGTGTTGTTGTTTTTGGGACGTTTGCAGTGCGACTCACAAGTTAAACAAACTAAAATTGTGGGTGGGAAGTCGCACTGAATACACTTTAGCCAATTGACAAACCAAATAGAGTAAAAATACAACCACGTAACAGTTGTTACTGCTGATGATGATGAATTTGCCTATTGGCGGATTTTCTGGTCGTTCTGTTTGTTTATTTCTTTGTTTGTCAGCGTAAATTTCTGTGCTGTTCCATTTCTCACAATCTGTGAACGAATTAAATGAATTTTTAACATTCATAGAATTTTAAATGCCAACCCCAGAGAACGAGCAGAGTGCTGGTCATGAGAGCCAACTCGAGCTAACGTGAAGGCATGTCATCGTTTTATTAACGCGAGATTAAACACACTTCCGTGCACTTCCGCCGGAAGTGACGTGGCAGCACAACAGCATGAAAGAGAATTACTAATTTGTGGCATGAATTTTCTGAATTCAAATTGACCGGAATATTTTATTAAAACTTTTTGATTTATTTTGTTTTTTTTTTTTCATTATTTACACAAGCTCTGCTCCAGCCCAAATTAAAGGAAATGATTTTGATTTCATTTTGGATATTATATTAAAGGGTGGCACCCATCATCATCGTCATCATCAACATCAAGCTGACACAGCTGGACTTTGCTGTGTGGCGCAAAGGTACTTTTTAGTTAGGTGGGGGCAAAGTGGGGGGTTCACAGTCAAATTGGTTGTTTACATTGTGTTGATGTCAAAAGATGTTATCATTGAGCTAAAGCAAATTTTGGTTTGGGTCGCTTGTTTGATTATTTAAGTGAAATTAACATGCCCGTCAGAAATTTTAATTCGTTTTTAATCAGTTGAGAAGCATGTTGAGAAATTTAGCGACGGAGAAGAAGAGTTCGCTGTAGCGGTCGATTTGCAATCTCCGAGTTTTTGAGTATTTAATCCTTAAGTGATAAATCGCCGAATTATATCTATTTGAGTAACGTTATTTTGACTTTCAGAATTTATTTTCTATACAACTAAAATTCAGAAATTATTCCCTGGCGAACATTCTAGGTTATTGTACACTGTCATCAATTGGAATACAAAATTTTGACTTCAATTTTGTCTTCAAATTCTTCAAGCTTTTGAATACTCCTTATTGGGACAGTTGGATCCCAATCCTAGGACAGTATAGGTTCAACAACGAATAGCAGTTAATATGGCTAGTGGCTTGCATGAAAACCACTGTGGCAATGAAAACTTGACCTACTGAAGCTCTGGGTGTACTACTTGGACTATCTCCAAGGGCAAAACACATTGCAGGCATCGCGCATCAAGCATCGCCGCAAGGCTTTGACATTTCAGTTGAATACACGAATGCTTACGGGGCAACACACATTATACTTCCAGGCATGTAGGCATCGCATGCTTGATGCCTGAAGTAGGCAACTTTTCAACTTTTTTCAAGCTTTGAGGCATTGACAGCTAGAAAACAGCTGATTGTGAAAACGTTTTTTAGAAAATATTTCAATTAAAATTTAAAAAATGTCGGAATTCGAAGAGCTGCTCATAAATGAGATAAATAAATTCCAATGCATATTCGACAAAAAGAACTGGGATGTAGTTGCAGAAGCTACCGAGTATCCTTGTACCGAGCTAACTTGTTTAAAGTATTTCAGTTTTTAGTAATTTATTTCTAATTTTGAAGCACAAAATATTGAATCACAAAACGTTTTTTGCTTTCAAATGTTTGACAGAAAACATATATTTTCTGTTATGACTCTCACCGCGGTTGCTTCAGGCATGATGCATGCTTTGAATGTACTTTAAAAGTGTGTTTCGTAGAAACCGTGAAGGCTTGCGGCGATGCTTGATGCGCGATGCCTGCAATGTGTTTTGCCCTATAATAGATCAGTGGGGATTACAACATGCTTTACCATAACACGCGGGCTTTTGTGCACGAAGTAGCAATCGGCTTGATGTGTTCGTACACTGCGTAAAAGCTTGTTTTTCCTGCTGTGCTTTAAATTTCAAGTCAGTATACTTTGAGCGTGCATGCGATAAGGGTGTTGGTCGCTGTTTTATTTATGAATTAGATATTTTGCAATGTTTAAGAAGAGTAGGGGTGTGTTTAATTTTTATTTTCGTACAGCTGTGCACTCGAAAAGCTCTCATTGTTGTTGTTTGAACCATGAATTGATCACCACTGCTATAGATCCATTGAGTCCTTTTTAAGGGAAAACTTCTTAAGGCACATTGAGCATTTTTTGGTAGAGAGCAAAACCATATCATAGTGATATCATCACATAGTGTGATATCATCACACTGTTAGCGTAACAGAAATTATTGCTGTATAGCATTCCTTTTTAGGGATTATCTAGCATCGACCAAGCCGAAGACCGAAGCGATTACCGAACCGAATACCGATTACCAGGCCGATAACCAACCAATTACAGAACAAATTATCGATTACCAACCGATTACCAAGCCAATTACTGACTACCAAAGCGATTACCAACCGATTACCGAAGCGATTACCGTACCAATTACCGATTACCCAATCTGTTACCAACCGATTACCAAACCAATTACCGATTACCGAAGCAATTACCAACCGATTATTGAAGCGATAACCAACCAATTACAAAAGCGATTACCAATTGGCTACCAATTACCGAAGCGATTACCAACCAATTGCCGAAGCGATTGCCATCCAAATACGGAGTCAATTATCGATTACTCAACCAAAGCAATTGTAATTGTACAACAACGCATAAACTGATAAAAAGAGTTAAAAAAGTAGAACGCGTTTTATTTGCCAACTCTAGCTAATTCGGAAATTCATAACACCTATGTTATTTTATAGCTTTAATTTTTTACTTAGGCCGGCAGTCCTTACTACTCCTACCACTGCCTACTTTCTTATTTTCTTTCTTTTTTTTTTCTTTGTGGTACCATGTAAGCCATTGTTCCGATTTATTCTTCAACCCAGCCTGTGCTTTTTGTGAACCTCCAGATGCCCTCTTTCAAGCTTTGAAAAATCTGTTCCCCATGTGTCAAAGTCCACAATTCTGTGGACTTCGACGTTCGCAGAGAAGGTGAGTTATTGTTTCTGTGTCTGTCGAATCCTTGTAGCTCCGACAGAAATCTGATGCTGTTATGCCCATCCAATTACTTTTTAGAACAAGAATCCGGATTTCGCCTTGCCAGTTTATCCGCCGTCTCGTTCATTGCTATATTCTTATGTCCGAGAACCCAGTAGAGAGTGACGCTGTGGGTATTGCAGATACTTTTTTGGGCTAGTTTACAGTTTTCTGCCGTTCGAGCCTTCGTCGTTCTACTATCCAGCACTTTGATGGTCGCTTTGCTGTCCACAAAAAATACTGCGCTTTTGGAGTGAGGAAAAAAGAGGCAGAAAACCACGAGTGGGAGAAGAATAAGACGGTTCGCGATAGAAATGAGGATAGTTTCAAGATCGGGGCTTCTTCCTGCAAGAACGGAAAACGGATTCTAGTGGCAGATATCCAGAGTACACTGATGTTATGGAGGAAACACTTTTCTAGGCTTCTGAATGGCGTTGCGGACAACAACACCGCCAATTAAGATGATATACCAGAAGTTCCGCTGACTGACTATTATGAAGTCTTGAGAGCCATAAAGGGAGTCATAATCAAGCGTTAAAAAGATCAGGCCGCTCAGTAAATGGTTCACTTAACTTTAAGTTTAGATCTGTAAATTGAAATTGTGAAACTGGTTTAAATAATAAGCTTTAAATTTGATGAAAAAATAAATTTTTGATTATACTTAAAAAAAATGTCAATTCTTTAATTAAAAATTTAAAAACATACGACAATTAAAACATTTAACTGTATTTTGTTTGAGTTAAATCAAGCCATCATTTCAGCGCTTAATTGTATTGAGTAATAATTTCATTTTTGGTATTATGGTAAATAGAAAAAAAAAAAAGATGCATGAACTTAATATCGAACTCAAGTTAAATGAGTTTTATGCTAGCTTATTGTCTGGACGTAGTGTTCAATTTGTTTGGCTTGGGTGTCACGTGATCCTTTTTATCCCGCTTCATATAATCATAGGAACGGTCGTTATTACCTGGTGCACCAGCTGCACCGGCCTGTCCGCTAGCAACAGTTTGTACACCGGCAGTCTTAACCGTTTTGTATGCGCTAGAGATACCGTTATTGGTTGTTATGGCACCATCATAACGATCACGATTGTAACGATACGGATAATCATAGGGTGTGCGTACAATTTCCGGCAAATGAGCATAGTACACTATGCGTCGCTGACTACGTGGATAGTCCGGATACTTAGATAATGGATTTGGCGCATAGTCGGGATATTTGGAAGACGGACTTAGTGAATAGTCCGGATATTTATTCAACACAGAAACTGCTGTCGGATAACTAGCTGCGGGATACGGCGCCTTATCGTAAATTTCGTTATTATACAGTGATGGGCTATATTCTCGTGGTTCTGGTATATCGTACCGCCGATCGGGGTAATTGTAATAGGGCTCTGGATACTGAGGAACGCGTGGACTGTAGCTATCGTATGGATCGTAGTGTCGGCGGTAGAGATGATGATCTTCATAGTTGTAGGGATCGTAGCGTGAATACTGTTCGTCAAAACTGTAAATAAAAAAGTTTCTTCAAGTTAGGAATTAATAAATTCATTCGTAGAAAATATCACTAAGAAAATTTATTCTCACCGATCGTAGCGTCTTAAATACGGATCATAAGAACGCGAAGGATAGAGATCGTAATTGTATGAAGCCGCACCTATACCATATTTAGAGTCATAAAGCGGTATCTTGGATACGGGTACTTTGGTCAATATCGGTTCTGGTATTTCTTTGATGAGATCGCCTTCCTTTTTGGGTTGTGTTATGAAATTAACACGCGCCTGCCTACCACGTGTCATATAATTAGCTGTTGCCTCTGCTAGCGTGTCGTCGTCATCGTGAGACGTGCGTCGGCCATGATCACTGGAGGGTGCAGTTGCATACTGATCATTCCACGGGGATGATATGCGACGCTGTGAGTAATAGTCAAAATCTGGATCCATAACTTGCTGCTCAGCTCTCGGCAAATGTTCTAAACTTTGCGAATTCACATCATTTTGATGCTTTTCTCGCACTTCGATATGTTCGCTGCCGACATTATGCTCATCGCTTATTTCTCCTACAGAGCTGTGTCTTGCTTCGACCTTACCCGCAGAAGGAGATGTAGATTTTTTTGCATTGTCATAGGCTGATGTTGAGCGCTTATTTCTTATGGATTTGTGGAGGCCGGATAATAAGCTACGAGCTTCATAGTAATTGGCGTCTGTTGGATAGTATTCTGGTGAATCATCAAATTCATAGCCATCTAGGATTTCGACATCTTTTGGTATCTGCAAGGCAAGCAGTTGCTGGCTAATCAGCAAAAGCGTCACTGCGAGCTGCAAAACTTTTTCATGACGCACCATCACTGCGGTGGTTTCAATGACGTTTTGGAGCTTAAAAAAGAGAAAATTTATAAATAGTATTTTGTTAAGGATGCAGGGTATTTTCGTCGAAATTTTTTTAAACTGAGTTTGACCCGATCATGCTGTATTACGAGAAACATACTTACGATAAGCAAGACACTAGAAACAATAGATTTTAGTATGGAAAAAAATATTGCTCGTTTCTATACTGTCGTTCGTGTCACGTTTCGTGATACAGCATCAGGAGTTAGTTTTCAGGTCGAATTAAAATGCTAAAATAAACTGAAATCTAACCACTTTATTTCTTAGATAAACAAAAAACCTAGATAAATTTTTAAGTTTTGTTTTTATTTTTTAACATATAGACATTAATCCTATTCATAAATAGGCGTGTTTCTCAACCGAATTTATTAATTTTTGTTTTAAATGAATTAGAGTAAGAATAAGGAGTGCACCGAATATTTTTTATAGAAATCAACCTGCTTTCAACAGGTAAAATTATGCATGATGTATTTAACCCATTGTGTGTGCATATGCACTTAAATGATCCGGACAAAAAAAAAAAATTCGGAATTGTTACTTTGGATTTTTGCGGTTAGATTTTGACTGCAATCTGAGTTCGGTTACGTTTGCACATGAGCGAAGAAAGAGAAAACAAAACGAAGAATTTTAAACAGAGACGAACGAATTTTTTGTGTATATTTGTCGGCCAAAAGTACACACAAAGAAATTTCCATATAAACGTTGAAGATCCGCACAAAGTGAAGAGAAAGAGAACTGGTGGCGAGTTCATTGGGCCAGTAAAAGTGATGCCAAATTTTTATGGAAAAACATATTTTTTAAATATTCATTTTGTATCGAATTTCATTAAAATGCTATTAAAATTTACGATTGATTTGAATTGAAATTTCAAATTTGAATAATATGCGTTGTGAAGAAAAATGTTTACTAATCCAGAAGACTATGAAACCTAAACATAAGCAACAGTTCACCACGCAATTCACAACGCCAATTAATTTTTTTCAATATAATCTTTACGAAATATATCACAATTAATACTGGATTCAATTCAAAGACACTTCATTTTCATTTTATTACCCAAAAGTATTTCTCAATTGAATGTTTTTTATCTTTGCCAAACGTTTTTCAGTTAAAATAAAAAAAAAATCCTTTTTTATATGGTCAAATATATAAAAAATATAAAATATATCGTCGACCACAGATGATACTAGTCTTTATAAAACTGCAATGAAAAAATCTAAGAGTTTGATTGGTAAACAAAGCATCGAACTTTTTGTCGAACACGTCCCATTAGTTTTGCACGTGATATTTATCCACTGTTCTTTTGTCTGCCAAACTCTACTTTGTTCGAAACTCCTCAATGTTAGATCCTAAAGCTCCCGTCATCTTCAAAGCCCTTTTTATAATTGGCCAATATTCCTCTATTCGTCGCAGTTGTGGATGATTCTGTGGATTGTCGAAATCGACAAAATCGATTTCATTATCTTTGTACCATTCAATAGTGTTTCTTGACTCTTGAATAGTGAGAACTGACTAGGTCGGGCCAAAATAACGGTTTTGTTGTGTGGCATCTTATAAATGGTAACAGACGTTTTTTCAAACATTCTTCCAAATTAATTTCACTATTTATAGTATACGTATATATATATATATATATAAATGGCCATTTCAGCCTTTGAAAGGACTTTGACCGAGCTTCTTATGATTAATTGTGTTGTGCGTGTTGTGAAATGTTTGAACACAAACGATCGAGAACGGGACCTACAAGTTTTATGCCGAACGGCTTATGTTCTCAAGAAACCTTCATGGCAGTTTTTACTCTCTGAGGTTTGCCATTGTCTGCAGAGAGGTGACAGCCGAACAGAAAAATTAATTCAATTGAAAAAACTTTCTGTGTCAGGTGGAAATTGAACAGGAGTTCTCTGGCGTATGGGCCACGCACTCTACCCACTGCGCCCTAGCCGCCACTATTTAAAGTGCAAGTTTTGAAAAGGTTTTTCAGTTTTTACCACTAGAACATATTGCTTGCCAAGCCAGGTACTTTTTAGTGAATTTTGATTTTTTTTTAATAATATAAAAAGTAATAAAGTACAGTAATAATTCGCAGCGTATCCACGTCTACGTGCAGTGTGACAATTTAGCCTAGCGAAGAACCGGAAGCGTGCAAAGCAATATATTTTAACGGAGTTGCGGTCATTCTCTTCTGTGTTAACCACCGCTCAGTACCGGATCGAATATATTCTTCAATGGAGCTTCGTCTATCATCCGCTCAACATAATCTAGCCAGCGAACCGCTCGATTTTTATGCGTTTGACTATGTCGATATCAGCGTTGAGCTCATAGGGCTCACCATTACAACTTAGGGAGCGTTTAAAATGCTGTTTGGTTGCTGTGCAGAGTCTTACCGAGAAGGAAAGCTTTTTCGTGAAGGATGTACAATCATATGAAATAAGCTCAAAGGCGAGCAGACAGCTTAAAGCGACTGGCTGGCACTACATGCACTTTGATCATCCAGTCACTTTAAGCTGCCTGCCCAGCTGGCACTATACGCACTTTGAACTTATTTTATATGATTGTATGTGCAGCAACTCAATATGCAGCAATGTGCAGCAATATTTGATGCGAGTCTGCCTATCCAAAACCAGAATAAAGCAGGATGGTAATGGATAAGACACATAGAGACGAAACTAGCATGTACTAGTTTTGTGTTATGCCTTTGCAGCCCGGCGTTAGCGGCCATCCTTGGCGGGTATATAAATTTGAGACGCGCCTGTGAATGGAATAGCAATTGCCCAGTTTACCTTTTAAGCACGGGATTAGTAGGATTTAGTCAAATCAACGAAGATGGGTAGACCTAGGCTATCTCCAACAGTAATGCCAAAATAAAGGAATTCATGTAGAATAGCATCAGAAATAGAATCCTTAATCCAAACTTCGCATAATAGAGCTTGGTTTCAGTAATGGATTTATTTTTTTTGACCTGATAATTGGGTAAAACCTAGCCATGCACGACTTAGTGTATAAACTATACACGGACAGTTAGTAAAGGGCATATTTGAACTTTTGGTGTTTTTGTAGGTGGTGTTTAAGAGTCTCGTCTGGTAAAAGCCTTGCCCGGGTGACTATCATGGGCGGTCTTTCGGGCAGCCTCATGGGGGTTGTTGTTTATCTAAAATCGCTTGCCCAGGTCCGGATTGACCGGGCTGGTATATCCCTTATATACAAGAGATTGGATAGGTCTCGTCTCCACCAGTAGATGGCAAATGAAGGTACGTGAACTACTGATAGTTGAACTGGTACTATTTGAGAACAATATGAAAGGTTGTATTCAATATTGTTTTCACATAAAAGAGCGCAGGGGTTGCTCTATTTTATGAAATTGACATTCAGTACGTTTGCTTTTCTGGGTGTCATGAATATAATAGTTGTTTGTATGAACTTGAATTACTGATCAGGTCTGTCTATTACTGGTATTATATTTACGCGCCTAAAGTATGTTTGTGAAGCGCTGGTTGCAGCTTTCATGAACTATTGACCCCATGGTCATGGAACCAAGAAGAATTAAGCCTTTACGGCAGGGTCTTCTATAAACACATATTAAGTTTTTCTGTATGTGCAACGTTTTTCAGCTTTGTTACTTGGTTCGGCTCGGCACAGCAAACAGCCGGCACTATAAGCGCGACCTTATTCGGTACTCCCATTGACGCAGATCGATACATAGATCTTACAAAGGATCTTTCTCTCTAAGGCTCTCAAAGTCTTTTTAAGTCGTTTCAGAACTGCTTAGCGTCCACGTTTTTTTTTTGCATATAATAGTACGGGCATGATTAATGACTTCTGGAGTCATTGCAAACTATAACTTTAAAACAAAAACGAATTGGCCATTTCAGCTCTTGTAACCAAGTCAACTTTGACCGAGCTTCTTATGCTCAATTGTGTTTTGCGTATTATTTAATGTTTGCACACAAATGGTCAAGTACTGGACCCAACAAGTTTTATGCAGACTCCGAACGGCTCATATTTTCTAGAAGCTTTACATGGCAGTTTTACTCTCTGAGGTTTGCCATTGTCTGCAAAGAGGGCCGAACAGAAGTATTAATTCAATTGGAAAAACTATCGTTGTGAGATAGGTTTTGAAGCACGGTTCTTAGACATACGGAAAACGCACCTTAACCAGTGTGCCACGGCCGCAACTATTTATAGTTATTATAAAAACTATTTATGCAGGTTTTTTTACTTAAAATTCCAGTTTTTCCACATCAAATTCAACTTTTTCCAGTTAAAGAAACTTTTTACAAGTCAAACGTGGAACTTATAAAAACAACTTCCCCCATGGCTAATATCTTCGCTACGCCCATGATTGTGGTGAAGTTATCTGATTTTTCCGCTTAAATGGAGTGTTTGCCATTATTTCAGGTCCACAGATTTCCGAATTGACTCACTTAAAAAATAGATTGATTGAATAGAAAAATACATAGACAATTATATAAAGATTAAACTTTTTCGAGAATCATGCGTTGACTTTATTAATGGTGTAGTGAATTTTTTACTTTTTCTTCTTTAACTAAAAATGATTTTCCAGTCTGTGAGTCAATTTTTTAAAACTTTTTTCAAATCGTAATAATAACTGATTTTTTGTATTTCAAAGTCAAAAGAACACCAAAATTTGAATTCTGATTATCTACATGTAAAAACATAATACTGGGAAGTGTTAATAAGTCAAATTGTAAGTATTATTTGGCCAAAAAATAGAATCTATAATTATATTTATAATAATATTTTTTAGCACAAAAGCAAATTTTATAAAAAGTATTTTCGAAAGAGCTTCTTTAAAAAGCTTACGTCGTTAGCGATAAATATATAGGACCCAAAAACTCATATGGGCCTCCTTTTTAAGCTTTTATGAACTGCTATTTTATTTTTATTTTTTTTCAATATTTAAGGAATTGTTGACATTTCTGTATATTTTATAAATAAAAAAACTGTCAGTATCCTTTCCCCAGTCGTCTTTCACAAAAAATATTATTATTAGTAGACATTTAATCAATACTCTGATATTTGTAAGTTGAATTCAATTTTTGAATCCAAATTTGTAATAAATTAATAATCGTTGTTATTGTCACTGTTTTCGAATATTTTTTTAAGGATTTCGATACACTTCACTTGAGCTAAACTCACCAACACAAAATTCTATTGTAAAAAATGTTTTTCTAAACTAGCAGGAACCGTCGTATTCCTGCATTCAAATCGGAAACGTCTATTCGTAACAAGTTCTAAACTCCAACTGCAAATGGGACGCACTTCGATGGATTCATATTAAAAACTATATCGTTTATCGGTGAATGATCAGCAAAATACAAAAAAAAAATCTCTACTATTCCAGAAAGCAACAACCGCAAATACAACAGTAACGACAACAACGACAATTAAACGCGATGAATGCCAATAACAAAAAAAAAAATTCAGCTAAAACGATGACAACGAACCCTTGTATAGTGCACCTAAATACCAAACAAGAATAGCATGAGTTTCCATGCCGCCAAATACTCATGAGGTAGACTAGTGTCTATGTGTCGTTGACGTTAGTGAGAATCACTCAAGCGCCACACGATCTAAACAGTTTGGGGAAAATTGAAGTAGCATATGTTGCTGCGACATGAAGTTTACATCTGCATAACAAATGAAATAGTTTTCCAGATACCATGTCAACCTGAGGTATACAGTATATGACACTGTATATGACATGGACGAAGTCGAGGAATGCCCTACACATTTTTTTTAAAATGAAGAGTGAAATTAGATATTAAAGCTAAGTAATTATAAAATCAACACTATAAAATCAACAATAAAAATTTATAAATTTTTTCTAAAATAACAAAACTAAAATTGTATAATAAAAAATATAAATTAAAGTATAAAACCATAAATAAGCATCAGAGTTTGAACTGTCTTTTAGAGTTTGTCTTTAAACTGTTGTTGAAATTGGTAAACTAAAAGAAAAACATCAACAACAGCTAACTTCGTGGTAGACTGATGCCGCTAAGAGTTACACTTGATGCTTGGATTGATGCATGGTTGCCAAAAGTGGAGTGGCGTAGGTTAACATTAAAAATTTAGTGATTTTAGTTTAATTGAAGCGTACAGAACAATGTTGACACAATGACAAACCCCTTTTTCATGCCTCACCTTGCCAGTTTTAGTCTTTTGTATTCGTTGAGGCATGGCCTAGGGAAGCTTTAAATTATAAAATACAAACAGGTGCCACTAGCACAAGGTAAAAAGTAAACATATACATGTATAAATGATGAAAAGGTTTTATAAAAAAAAAGTTAAATATTTGATTTTGGAAACACCATTTTAAGCACATTTTTTTTATTGCTGCCATCTAACACTGGTTTCAATGGTTTAGCCTAATTTAGAAAAAAAAAATTTATACAAAAGAATAAGCTCAGAATTGTTAAAAAGAAAGCCAGTTGATATTTTAATGACCTAATTTGAACAATTATTTAAGATATTTAATACAAAAAAAAAAAGACTTTTTAAAATATGGGAAAATTAGAAATGTTCGCTTTTATTCAATATTTTATCGTTAAAGTTAAGAAAATATAATATCGTTAAGTTTACGGATTGGTATTCAAGGAAAAACATTTTTAGTTTTAACAATATTTAAATTAAAGTATTTATTTATTATTATAATTACGGTCTTTTGACCTAGATAAAACAATATTTATGTTATCTATTAGAAAAAAAATTGTGGGAAAAAGTTATCACTGCCTAGGATCGTACGTACAACTTATGGAACCAAGCCCAATCATAAATGGCGCATATTTGGCTTAAACAGATACAGCGTGGGCATAGCTTTTGTTGCTTCTCTTTATGAATGGGTTGAGCAACCGCAAAAGAGGTCACACTGCCGTAGATCCGGTATTGTAATTAATGTTGGAATAATTTAGTAAAGTTAAGTGCAAAATTGTTGAAGTTTCAAAGCATTTAAATACAATTGAAATATAAAAAAAAAAAAAAAAATTTAAGGATGACAATCAGTTATCTGTACGTTCGGGAAGGTTTTCTCATTTGGCAAAAGGTTAAACGTTAAGTTTTTTGAATTTGAACTAAATTATGATTGCATTAACGGGGTACACTAAGGCTGACAACAAATTTATAAATGCACCATTATGTTGAATTGTGTTGCGCGTTTATCTACTTAACGTTGCCGAGAATATCAGATACGAGTCGTTGCAATGGAAAATGCAAGTGATTTAAAATATGTGAACCAATGTTTTATATGAAAAGATATGACAGTTTAATAATAATTTCATTAACTGCGTTCAAAGGCTTTAAATTTTTATAGAGTGTACACATGTAGTCAGGGGCGCACCCAGAAAACAAATTTTGGAAGTTTTCAGTTTTTTATTCATAGACTTGTTTAAACTTATTTCTACATTAAGTAAACTTTAGTGGCTACTGTCTATTCTTTTTTTATTTTCAGTCAATAAATTAAGAATGTCTTCAGTTTTAATGTCTTCCACAAAAAACTTAGGTGAGCCTCTCTCTTCACCAGTTTTACTTCTTAGGTATCTTTGGAGTATTCGAAGCGACAAAAGCCAACGTTCGTTTGAAGCAACAAGTACCGGAAACTTTGCACCAGCTGATCGAAAATTTCAGCATACATTTTTAAAACTATTTTTATATCAATGTCAAATTTAATTTTTGAACATCTCAAATGTCTGTTTCGGTTGATTTAAATATCTTGATCTTTTGGTTTAAAAGTCTACACCCAAAGTTGTTCTAATATGCATTTTGAGAAAAAAACTTCAAAAGCCTCTGTTGAGACGTACAGTTCTTTTAAAACTGTAGATTTCAAAAGAACGCTCTAAAACTTTGAAAATTTATTTACTATGACATTATTATATTAAGACTTTGAGTTAATTTAAAAAATCTTTTAAAACTCTAGGTTTGAAAAAGTAAATTGAGGAAGTTTAAAATTCTACAGGGTGCGTACGAGAGACCTGCAGCGAATCATTTTTTGACGATTCTAAATCAATCGTCAAAAGCCGAGTCCGAGTGCGTGCGGTTGCGCACAACAACAACCACTTCCACGCGAAGCATTCTCATAACAGCGATGAGGGACGAGTGCCGCTGCTTTCGCTAATCGCTCATTAGAAAGACTGCTGAATTCTATGCATATGATTCTAAGCACCCTCAATCACTCTAGAGTCATTGAATGATTTGCGTGCACTTCAGTATTGGCGTGCGTTTTCCTTGTTTTACGTGTTTATTAAGATAAATAGCCAGCTTCTAAGTTGGGGATCGCTAGTTCAAAGAATTAAATTGTAGCAAACTTATTTTATACTTGTATGTTGTCTATAATTTGTCCCTGTTGTTACTGTATTTTTTTAATAAATTTTTTAAATCACTTTCACACTTGCAATGATAAATTGCTTAGAACCTTTATGTTTAGGGATGCCATAAGGAAAGCGGCAATCCAAAATAAACAGGATTGCCGCTTTTAAAAGCTGTAATAGTATATATTACTTCCATATATTTTTTCCAAAAATTTTTAATATTTTTTTTTTCTATAATATTTTCACAATTTGTCACTACTTCTATCAATAATAGTTTAAATTTTTTTTTTTTTTTTATGTATTTGCATTTAAATATTTTTTTAATACTATTTTAAGATTTATTTTCATACAATTGCCGAGTGCGCTAGTATTATATGTATATACTAATAAATTTATATATTATATGTATAATAAAATATGTCAGCGGTAATACTGCAAGCGATTTCCCTTAATGACTCTAGGTAGAATCATATGGAATGACTCTAAAATCATTAAGCGGCATTCTTATGAGCGATGAGTGAAAGCGGCGGCACTCGTCGCTCATCGCTGTTATGAGGATGCTTCGCGTGGAAGTGATGGTTGTTGTACACAACCGCACGCACTCGCATTCGGTTTTTGATGGATTATTTATATAGACATTCGTTCGAATCATAGACTCGTTGCAGTTCTCTGGTGCGTACGGTATTTGAGGACAAATTGACATCAAAACTATTTTTCTCATATTTTTCCAAAATTTCTTATAGAACCAGAAAATGTTTTTACATTGTTAATTGACACCAAAAACAGTGATTCCCAACCTTTTTCAGCTGGTGACCCACCTTTCCTTATCGAAATACCTCCAAGGTACATCGGTACATGATGGAGTAAAAAAACCTTATTTGTATCGTATCGATTCCTTATGTGTATATCAGTTACCATCAAATATTGCAAATATATGGGCATTTCTATAGTATCGAACGTGACCGTCGCGCATATTTAAAGTGAAAAAAAGGCAAAGTAAAACAGATTTGCATTTTCTTTTTAGTTTATATTAAAGCTCTTAGGTAGCACTTTAATTAGTGCCAAGGTTTATAGTAGGCATAGTCCCGGATAAAAAATAAACGCAAGTTGTTTTCGTGTCCATATATAGAAAATCAGAATTCAGCGAAATCTGTCACAAGTTTTTAGTGCAATTCATTTTAGGAACTTATGAAATAAATTAACATTATTAAAGTAACATAAAGTAACATTACTGTATAATGTATTTAGTTTGATTCGAATATCTTGTTTATCTTTGTTTAATCATTTATTTTTTTTTTTGTTTAGTTTATTTTTTTGTTTAATCATGAGTCGATACGTGACCTGTTGAACATGTCATTTTTTCCATTGTACTTAAGTAATTGGGTAATTAAGTAATTATGTAATTAAGTAAGTAAAAAACAAATTAAACTTATTGTTCTCTCCTTGTCTCAATAATTTCATTATTGTCTTTGGACAATATCTTCCATTTTGACTAAAACAAAAAATTTACGAAACATTTACTAAAAAAACTCGTAAAAACTGCATTTGTGAAACAATGCAGACGATTTGATCATCACGGTGAATGAATTTATGTATAAATTGCTTAAATTAATAAAATTTAAATGTTTCTCTAAGATAATAACAGAAAATAATTCGTTTTTAATAACTTTAAATTTTTTGTTCAGGGTGGACCTTTCGGCGGAATGTCCATACACGTATTTCGAAAATTAATTCAGCGACTAATTTTACATAAGCATAAAATACTGACGTTAATTTTCCAGTAGCTTAAATGTATGGTAAAATGCAACCCTTAAAATTACATGAAATTGGAAAAAGTGAATGATCTACTCGTAAAAATGTGACATGGGGGTATTTTTTTAATCATTTCGAATCGGTTTTTTTAAAAACATTTTAAATTCAAATAAACATTTCAGAAAATTAACGCCAGTCGATTCATTCATTTTCGAAATAAGATTTTTGATAAATGTAAAATTGAAGTCAACAACACTTCCCAAACCATAAATTTAGTACCTTTTGCCATCATTTTTCAAATTCATTCGTTCCCCAACGTACAAAAATGCACATTTTGTAAAATTAACTTCTGTAGGATTGTACGTAATTTCATGGAGCGTACTTTACATGGAGCAAAAGTGATGATTTTGACTATCAACTACCAATTATCACTTTAGTCAATTCCACTCCTGATGTTTTTTTCGTGTAAACTGTGTCTACTGGAAGAAAATTTGTTCATTCAATATATACACAATTTTTCTTTTGCTATTCTTATCTTTTCTGATGGTTTATTCGATGGTTTCTGATAGTTCTGATAGTTTTCTGATAGATAGAAAAGCGACCCACTGCTTGGGAACCGCTGCTCTAGACTGTGTTATACTCAATAAAATCCCACTCAGCGGCGAGTCTGTCCGTGACTAAGTCCGGGATCGGAAACGATTGCATGCTCGAACCAATTGACTTTGTTCATATTGACCATTATTGTTGTTATAGCATTCTCCAGTGACGATATGTGGATATGTGTTGTGGATATGTTTATTGGTGTCCCGCTCAGTCACACGTAATAATCCAAGGGATAAGGCTCTGGGGAGCTGGGTGGCTACAAGTTTGGTGTTATGTGGTCACAAAAATGTTCAGTCATCTAATCTTGTGTCTGAATGGCTTTGTGTGAGAAGCGTGTCTCCATGTACACTACCAACTCAAGGTTTCACAACTGTTTATAAAACCTGCATGTAGGCGGCAATGCTAATCTGAAAACCCTGACAAAAGACGTGGGGTGGCATAACAAGTCTTTCGTCACAACTCCTAAAACCATTTTGCTGCAAGCTTCGTGTGCATAACACGGAGAACTTCTGTAGGATCCAAGCATAACCACCTGTCAGTTCTCTGATTGATTTTTTGGTATTGGTCAAATTTATTTTCGTCAGAGAAAACCTCAACATATTTGGATTTTCTGGGTGCTTGCGTTTGTTCAAAAGTAGTTTTGCGTGGATAAATTTATATTTTCGATATAAACTGTCCACTGCTCAGAAGGGTGTGTTTGCTGTGCCGAGCCGAGCCGAAAAGGAAAGCTGAAATACGCTGCACATGCAATCATATTAAATAAGCTCAAAGTGCGCATAGTGCCAGCCGAGCAGGCAGCTTAAAGCGACTGGCTGTTAGCAGCTGTTTAAAATTTAACTGGCAAAAAACCGAATACTAAAACTATGAATTGAAACAATTTTACTCCCTTTTATCGAAGTTTTTTTAACAATCCTCTACAGGTTTTCGATTAGATTTAAATGTGCAGGGTAGGATTAAATGATTTAATAACTACTTTTTCAAGGTCCGAAGATTCGAGTCAGTAGGTTAAAAGTTAGAAAAAATTTATTTTTGCATGCCAATTAAAACACCTCAATTTCAATGTGTTTCTCAATAATAATATTATAAAATAAAAAAATAATTTTATGAATTTTTTCTTTTCTTTTTTTTTTTTTTTTTTTGATGTCGCACCCAGATTTTTTTCATCAGTTTGACTGAGTTCCTAAATGCATTTATGCAAAGCGTCAGTGACTTTTTCTTTGAATTAGTGCTAAGAAGAGTTGCGCAGTTTTGGTTAATCAACTAAGCACCGATTTCAAGAAAAAGCCACTGATACTTTGCATAAATTCATTTAGGAAGTCAGCCTTTCTGACATATTAATCCAAGATCTTAAAGCTTTCAATGATCTCACAATAATTTAAATCGATTGTCAAAAAGAAAGTGTTTTTTCCTGTGAAGAACAGTAGATTTTCTTATCAGCATGGTTTTATGACTGGTAATCAACTATTCCAATTTGGTAATTTTTTCTGAATACTTCGTATCAGCGTTTCAGCAGGAATGTCAAGTTGACGCGATTTGCACTGATTTCTCGAAAGCTTTCGACAGTCTTCCATTCCCTCTTAATTAAAAAACTGGAGGATGGAATTCATACTAATAGTTTGTAATTAGTTGGATTCATATTTATCTAATAGGCAATGAGTTGATGTAGCCTTTGATATTCTGAAATCCTTTTTATATGTAGCTAACTCTGGTGTTCCTCAAGGAACTATTTTGGGGTCTTTAGAATTTATTCTTTTAACGATATAACGTATCTTTTTTTATGCCGTAATTGCTGTTGTATGCTGATGACTGAGACTCTCCTTTAATTTAAACACATAGCTGATGTAGAGCTCTTTCAAAGTGTAATACACAAACTTTATAATTGGTGTTGTAATAACAATTTTTTTAAAATCTGGATAAATGAGTTTCTATGTTTTATTCTTAATGCCTTTTTATCATGATATCATGCCGCAAATTCGAAATTGCAGCCCTATTATGTATAACAACTTAAGTTGACTAGATTCAACTAAATTTTTTTCGTATAACTTATTACATACATTTCAGTTGAACCATGTAGTTTGAAAATTCCTAAAAATTAAGGCAAACGTTAAACGAAAAAATTTAATTGAATCTAGTCAACTTAGGTTGAGTTGGTAATACATAATAGGGGTCTACTATGGATAAATCAGTTTAAAGATTTTGGTGTTGTTTTCGACTTCAAATTTTCTTTTGTATCACCTTTGCTTGTATTACTCGAAAGGCGTATACTGGGTTTTATACGTCGTATTGAATCCTGTTTGATGCACCCTACAGTTTGAAAGTGCCTAGTCCGGACAAGCTTAGTCCGTTCTTGACTTGAATATGCATCCATTGCTTGGAACACATTTTAGAAGACTCATAAATTGAGACTTGAACGTGTTAAAAAATTCCTCACTAGGTTTGATTTTGCTCCCTTAACTTTGAAAGTTCTATTCCTTTCATCTTACAGTGCCCATTGTTAATTAATTTATGTGAAGTCCCAGGAGATTAGGAGAAATATTTTGTCTCTTCTTTTTATTCACGAAAATATACCTAGCGTCGTTGATAATCCCGATCTGTTGGAAATGATTATTTATAATTTATATTTATGTTCCTTTTTAGTTGTAAATGTGTTGCACTAGCAATGCTGTTTTTGCAGGTAGTCATTTCATTTAAACTAGAATTGGCTTTATGACTTTATATTTTAGACCCAGCTTGCACGTAGCAATTGGAGGCTAAGGTTTTATCTCAGGACTCGGGTTTACAGTTTTCAGAAATGTATTTATACCCAGCACTTAAAACAGGTAAATTAAAAATTTTTTATTATCTTGTTAATAGAATAGCAATATTTCGGATTCATGAGTAAGAAATACTTTTTCAAGGAATTTAATCCCTACTAGGCTATACGTGCTAGTGTATAGTTGGTGTTGACTAAATCAAATATCGAACATTTTAAAGTAACTCTGGTTAGACGGCTGTTTTTTGCGCCACTTTATTGCCACTGAATTCGAGGTGTAGTAAGTGTCTTCACACATAGCATTATATGGATCAGACGAAGTAGATCTAGGAGCCACACTGATGTACATGGAAGCAGTTGTTTGAGCATTCCATAGTAAATTAAGTTTAGCTTAGTACTGAACATCAAACACGCACACAATTCTCTAAGATTGGCCTATAAACAGAGCCATAAGGCCATCAGGCAGTATTAAGGGAAAGCATATTCTATCAATAGCTTTTTTGGAGGTATATAGTGCGTTATTGGCTTTTCTAGTACGTATATTTGGTTTCCAGCTTTGCTTTCAGTCAAAAATGTATCCACGATGCTTTGCTGTGTGCACGATGGTACTATTTGGATGTTCAGGTAGTATCTAGACGTGCAGTATAGATGAATGGGGTTTAATATTTACTCACAGAAAGAGATTTAGCTTTATACAGATAAGGATATATACCCCCGTAAAATTTTAAATTATCTTTATCATTTATCAAGGTCAGGCTAATTCTTGATTTTCATATTATTGTACCTACCCGTATTCTAGAAATTTTTTTTAAGTTCAATAAAACGTCTACGACTTTCATCAAATTTATTGCAAAGTTCCAACGCCTTGATCCATTTATTGCTTTCTTTGGCAGAATATTTGGACAAATTTTCTACAATTTGCAATGTTTGCTTAAGAAACCTGTGATGCAAATGCAGATTATTAGAGATGATTAAAAAATACATCTTTAAGAAAAAATAATTACCTGCGAGTTTTTTCAACATCTTCGAGAACATTATTTTCTTTACTTTCTACAAGCTGCATTTTACAAAATATATCTTCTGTACAGCACAAAACCGTTCGCAAGGTACTGCATATTTCCGGCAACGAAGACAGCATTTTTTCCAAAGTTTTGCGACGTTTAGAGTGCAATTCACGTTGCCTTAACAGCAGACATCGTTGACTCACAGATTCGCTATAGTTCCTGCAGGTTTGAGTTAGTGCATGGGCAATTTTTAATAGAAGTTGCATTAGCTCAGCTTCTCTTTTAGGGCGTTGAAAAATTTTTATGTTTAAAGTTGTATTTTGAAGATATTTTGTTTGCTCGCTTGTAATATTTTGAACACCCTGCGGTAGCGGTAGCTGTATAAGTTGGACCAAAAAAATGTTAGCATTGTCAATGCCCTGCCAAGTCAAGCTATTCAAATGGAAAACACTCTCATAAACAAAGTGATTATTCTTATTCGTGGTATTTACAAGCTGTAATGAAAGCTGCAGCAGAATCTGACTAAGTTGTGCATTATTTATGCACTCCAAAGTAACCTCACCATGGCTCACTTTATCGCGTATACGTGGACCATGCGGAGCAACAAACAAGTCATACATTAATTTTAGAACACTTTCGTTTATGAAGTGTGTTCCTGGCAGCAGCAACTTGTTAAATGTATTTTTAAAGAAAGGAACATGAGTTTCAAACATGGTATCTATTGTTATATAATATTCATCCAGCTTGGCTCTCACATCATAATCATTAGCTTGAGCATAACGCAGTCTCAGCAGCAACTCGATTTGTGGCAGCACAAGCATGACTAGCTGCCACCAGTTTTGACTTTTTGTATAACACAAAATTTGTTGCCAATATTTTTTATGTGCAGCATCTAGCCATGTACAGCTAAAAAAAGCTTTGTTCATTGTTGTATGTAGATCATTTTTGGAAGGCAGCTTCAATTGGATTTTCTCCATGTAGCGTGTGAGCTCAACGATTTGAGGACGCTCTATCAGTTGCCATCCTAAACTGCATAAAGTAGCGCCAAGCGTGTTAATGGCCACAATTAAAACTGACACATAATATTGTGGCATCTCATCGGGTTGAGGGAATCCATGCCACACAATATTGCGCAGATTTATAGCATGCGGTGTACCCAACAGAATTTTGAGAAACCAAATCTAGAGAAAAACTGATTGACTAGTTGTTGAGAAATGATTCTTTAGATTTCATGACTTACAGCTTCCCAGCCGAAAACTTCTAGTAGTTCAGCGGTGCTCAACAAATCCCGCAAAAGATGTGGTGGGTTCTTTCCATTACTCTTGGTAAAGAAAACGTTACCAAGTGCATATTCCAACATGGCTGTAAGCAATAATATTTGTTCCAAATTTGAAGAGTCCTCAACGTTGGTCTTTGCTTCAATTAGAACCTGCAACCCTTTAATGTTTGATCCAAGCCAACGGAAGTTTTTGAAATCATTCAAAATATTTTGCTGCATGCTTAAACTTTTGAGGAAAATGGGTTGCAATATGCTGACGAGCTCTCTAAGCTGTTCATATTTTAGGTTTCCAAAATCTACAACTTCAATAAATTAGTCAAATCATATTATACAGAGATGACGTTATAACCTGTATTGGTTGGCAAATAAGACGAGTCCACTTTCAGTTCTTTACGTAAAAGATTACCTATTTGTTGCCAGTTATAAGTGTTGTCATGGCTAAGGAAATATTTTTCCACATCTTGGTTAAGCACACTTAAATTTTCATAGAAAAAAGCAATTTTAGGATGAAGTAATGAAAATGTTTCCATTTTACAAATTCAGCATCAAATCTGATTAAACATAAAATACAAAATAATTTGAATAATAAAAAACATGCAAGAAAAACAAATAAATTAATCTCACCACAGTTCTTAAATCCTATCTGTCATTAAACAACTGTTGCGAAGACTTGCCACCCTTACACGTTTCCTTTATATTACCAGCAGTCTTGCCGCGACGGTTCTAAAATAAGTATCCTTAAAAAGGTCACAAGAATATCCAAAAAAATTTCCAAGTATCAAATTGCAAAAATTGTAATAAATTCACCTTTTAAACGCAAAAAATAACTTTAACTTTAATTCAGCATGGTAGTTTTCCTGGAATTACACATCTTGGGATATATCTTTGAAAGTTTAGTATTCATAATATTAATTTTAATATACTTAATAAAAACTGCGCCACAACTACCACGGTTTAGTATACTTACTTGTCCATTTTATACTATAAGCTTGTTGGTGTTGGTTGATAAAAATGCGAAAAGTGACAGCTGAATTACACGCAGTGCCATGATGCAATAACAAGGTGGTTGTGACAGTAGGCTTAATTCACACAAACGGCGATCATAGGTTGTCATTTGCCGGTATACTTTACTTGTTTTTTTCTAATTTTTTCGTTTTCTACTTTATACCATTTTTGACAACCTATGATTGACAAAAGAACTGGCAGTACCCCCCTGTTAGTTACATCATGCCCAGTGCTATAAAGAGACTTCAAGTTAAATCTTTCACCATGTCAGGTGTAAATCGCCAATCGCTTAAGTGTTAAGTCTAATTTTACAGTCAGTTACGCGGAAGTCCCATTTCGATCTTTCTGGATACAATCACGATCATAATCAAAAATGAAAGAAGCTTTCGTGAAAATAACATTATACAAAGTATTAATTATATCAAAGGCTGTGATAAGAACCTTGTGCTCACGGCAGCCTTTTCTTAGGATCACATTTGCTGTTTGTAATAAGCAGCATATTTTGAGAAGAAGAAGCAGTGCAATCAAATTACAAAAAAACAGAATAAAGGGATTCAAGTCACTGCATTGGTTTGCCCAGCACCAAATTCGTAAAAATAAAAAAATTTAGATGGCAGTCTTATTCACCATCTTGAATTTTCAAATGCTGACATCAGATTCGAAGTCAGTAACCCCCTAGCACTGTTAAATGATGTTTAAAACTCTTAAAAATATACTTTAGTAGGTGGAAAATTATGGAGTTAGCTTAAAAATGAATTGCCACGCCCCATGTCTAGTACTGTCAAATTTTATAAGCTTAAGATTGCTTAAATTACCAAGGATTATGTGTGCAAAATTGGGTTGAAGTCAGAAACACGGTGTAACAGAAGTTCGATTTATTGTAAAATGCCACACCCACTTTTCTAGTCTAAAAACTCCACATTTAACCGAAGAATATATGTATGGGTTCCAACCCATACATTTTTCGCAAGCAAAGCGATTTTTTAAGCGATTTGCGTTTTAAATAAAGCCAATTTGTATGGGATGTAGGCGTGGTTTCATCCGATTTTGCCAAATAGCATAGTGATGGTCTATATTATATATCAATGCCTATGTGCAAAATTCCATTTTGACATTTTTTGTGATTTGAGCAGATTTTTAAGAGATTTTACGGTTAATATAAAGCCACTTTGTATAAGAGGTATGCGTGGTTTTTATCCGATTTGGCTCATTCTTGAACTTGATCTCCATTTTTTAGTAAAAAGCTTTTATTTTGAATTTAATCGCGATAACTTTAAAATAACGGCTGTAATCGTGATTACAGACGGACAGACAGACGGACACACGGAAATCGACTCAGGTGGTGATGCTGATCAAAAATATATGCACTTTTCTATACCTGCCACGCCTCCTTGTTAGCGTTACAAACGGAATGACAAAGTTAATATACCCCTTACGCAGTACGCGTTGGGGTATAAAAATTTGCTAGTAGAACTAATGTATTTGTTTATGTTTCGTATTTCTTTATACTGGATTTGATTTTGCTGAGAGATGTGACCTTTAACCTGAAGTTTTTCATCATACAGCTGAGCTTGGCAAGCTTGAATAAAATATATTCTCTTATCAGCACTTGCATATAATTGCCTTTCTGTTCATTTAATAGCTTAATCATTCCTATGAAGCCTGCTGAGCTCGTAAGAAGACAAGCTTTAAAAATAATATGAAGAATATTTTAATATCTCTGTTTGGGTAAGCAGCACTTAACACATAAATTTCATCGGTTACAGTGATGATTATAGTGGTGAAAAAATGTCATTCTATCTTTAAGTTCGTTGACTTTAGTTGTTGCCTATGATGTGTTGAATGCAGCAAATAGAAAGTGTGAACTCAAACACACAATTGGAAGTAAACATTTTCCAGACGGTTTTTTATTTGGTGTCTCCACTGCAGCATATCAAATAGAAGGTGCTTGGAATGAGGATGGTAAAGGTCCTTCAATATGGGATACATTCACTCACGATCATCCTGAAATGATTGACGACAAATCGAATGGTGACATTGCTGCTGATTCCTATCATCATTTTGATCTAGATCTTGCTGCTTTAAAAGAACTTGAGGTGTGTGTTTTTCAAGAATTTCCAAAATATTTGCCACTATAGCTATAGCATAATTTCAAAATACTTGTTCCTTTACAATTTTATAACAGGTGCAATACTATCGTTTCTCTATATCATGGTCACGAATCTTACCCAATGGTGATATATCATCAAAAAACCAAAAAGGAATTGATTATTACAACATGGTAATCGACAAACTGTTGAGTAATAACATACAACCAATGGTCACAATGTTTCATTACGATATGCCTGAGGAGCTATCAAAATTTGGTGGCTTCACTAATACGCTAATGATTCAATATTTTAAATATTACGCTGACACTCTGTTCGAAAGTTTTGGTGATCGGGTGAAAATATGGATCACATTTAATGAGCCCTTCGACTACTGTATTCCAGGCTACGGCAATGCCAACTACCCACCTATGGTTCATTCGCCGGGTATTTTAGACTATGTATGTATGGATACTACGCTCAAAGCGCATGCCACTGCTTATCGCTTGTATAAGGCAAAGTATTTTGATGAGCAACAAGGAAAGGTTGGCATAACTCTAAGTAGTCGCTTCTATTTCTCGAAGGTTAATGATACTCAACTAGTAAATCGAGGAATGCAATATGCGGTAAGTTCGGTATAAATTAAAATAAGAAAATAGGAGTTATTTTGTGAACCATACAGTTAGGTTGGCTTGCTCATCCAATATTCAGCAGTACAGGCAATTATCCTCAAGAAATGTTAGTGGATATTGCGAAGAATAGTTTAGAGGAGGGTCATGCTTGGTCCCGTCTTAAGGAAATTAGTAGCATGTGGATGAAGAAAATAAAAGGTGCTGGTGACTTTTTAGGCTTAAACTATTACACCTCTAGTTACATTGAGCCAGCAATGCCGCCAATCGGAGAAAATCCATCTTGGGAATATGATTCGGCAGTTAAGTATTCAAAAGATGACGCATGGAGACGTGGTAAATCAAGCTGGCTTTATTGTGTACCAGAAGGTCTGGAAGAGTTATTAAAGTAATTGAAAAAGTATCATATAAATAATCATATATATACTCATACAGAACGACACCAACAAAAGTTCAAGAGGTTTGATAGTCGATTTGAAATAAATTGAGTATGCTTACCAAAACGGCTTACTCAGATTTTCGCTATCACGTTTGAATTTTAAGTAAAATCAGTTCGAAAATGCTGATTTTATAAAAAAGGCTTAATATCCTTAGAACTAAAAAAATGTTTAAAATTGAATCAAATATATACAGTGTGTCTAAGACCCGAAGCAAATATCCACTGTAATGCATGAAAGGTAAAGTAGAACCGAAAATTATAAGTGAGGTGGGGTCTATTTTCACATTCTTAAAAGTTACAGGCTTTTTTATATTATATAAAAATAATATATATATTATTATATAGTATATGATCATATACTATCATAGTCTATCATAGTATATGATATAGTATATGATATTATACTACTTTGTATTATTGCTTCTGGTAAAAGAACAAACTAAGGGCTATGTCATGACTGGCACGCCTTGTTGTTGTTTCAATGTAAATTCAAAAGTTAAGAGCGAGAGTAAATTTCGCCCACCGACAGTATTGTCATGAAAAAATTTTTTAAATCGTAACTTTTGTACTCCGCTCGTCGGAGTCTCGTAAAGTCTATCAGAATTGGAACAACGATAGCAAAAAGTTGTATTTTATATTATATACACAGTAAAGTGATGACCAATAGTTTTTATTTTATCTCAGTGCTACGAATTTATGAGTTTGGAACATACAGGGAAAAGTTTTTCAAAAAAGATTTTTTTTTTAATTTATTAAAGTTTTTATAAATTTTGAGTATAATAGGACGTCGTAAAGAAATTTTTTAAATCGTGAGATTTTGAAGGATTTTGGAAAATTATCGGATCATCGGATTCAAGTCAGAAATTTGGGGGTGATTACATAACTGTGGCTCCAAGATCTGAGTATGCAGTTTTGAATACTCATTGAGATATCGAGAATCAACGAAGGATTTATGGATACATTGATTAATTATCGAGTTATCGATTTTTCAAAAAAATGTTTACTCAACGCAACCGATATGGAAATTCGGCTACATCTTTGCTTATATTTGTCCGATCTAAATGGTTTGGGTGTTATTCGAAAGATAATTAAAATATTTTGAATATAAAAAAATGTTTCCCAAATCGGCCACGACATGTTTTATTTTTGCATAAAACCGTTATATTCTTTAAAAAATCCATTATAAAGAGAAAATAAAAACATAACAAATTGAAAACGGAAATATTTACCTTGCGTTTAGTGTATAATAGCTACAATTTTCCCCTTATTTTGACCGTTATACTCTTTTATGGTGATACTCTCATATGGTATCTTTTTTAAAGTTTTTCGAGTATTTTAGTTACGAATTTCTTATTTTTTTAAGTTGTTCTGCATTTTACAAATTGTACGAGTATACTTACTTTTCTTGTAAAAGGAGCTACACAGATTTTTATCAAAGGTTATTTGTTGAAGTAACGGCCATGGCATACTGGTTGAGGTGCGTGACTTGTATGTGATTGAACCCAAGTTCAAATCCCATCTTATTTTTTTAATTTTTTAGTTCGGCCGTCACCTCTCCGCAGGCAATAGCAAACCTCAGAGAGTAAAAACTGACATGAAAAGCTTCTTGAGAACATGAGCCGTTCGGAGTCGGCATAAAGCATGTAGGTCCAGCTCTCGATCATTTGAGTTCAAACATTTCAAAACACGCACAACACAATTGATCATAAGAAGCTCGGTCAAAGTTCTTTCAAGGGTTGAATTGTGAAGCCCATTTTGATAATTTTCATTTTTATAAAAAAAGTGACACTGCTTTTTGGCGAAAATTACGGTTATGTAAAAAAACTATATATCATGCCATAAAACCGTCTGTAATGCAATTGAGTCAAGTATGAAATTTTTGTGTTATAGTTTGTTTTGAAGATATTTAAATTTGTTATCGAATGATACCCAAATTATCCCGATCGATCAAGTATTAGCAAAGATATAGTCGAATTTCCATATACGCTTCGTAGAGAAGAATATTTTTTGAAAAACCGATGACTAATTGATATATCGATAAGTCCTTCGGTGAATCTTATTTTCTCAATGTGTACTACAAAACTGCATATTCAGATCTTGGGGACATAGTTATCGTAATCGAGCCGAAAATCGTAACAAATTCGATATATCTGATCGTTTGGCAAAACTGTCCACTACGACCACAACAATGTTTGATGTCAAAGTAACAAAATAACTTTATTTGGGGCGTTCAAAAAAATCCAACATGATTAAGCAATTTGTGGCTGCTCTTATAACTGACCATAATTTTTACTTTACTTTCGTATGCTTCAATTTTATCTTTCCATATTTCGGGAAAACTTCTATAAAATTCAATAAATTCTATCCAAAGTTCAGTGTTTGGAATGGCCGGTGCCGATGTTCACTCTGCAATGATCAAAATATAATGATAAAATACACCAAGTTGGACCGACTTCGATCACATGTTCAACATGTCGGACGGATTGACAGAAAAAATCAAAAATTTTCGATATTGATCCCACATGTTGGACCGACCATCGTTTTAATTTTCACACGCACGACAAGTCGTCCAACATGCCATGTTGAACCGACATGCAAGATCATTTGAAAAGGACTAATAAGATATACGTATACGCGAATTTTTCAACTCTTCTAAAAAAATTTTCGCTATCTATCTATCGCTATTAGCGATCTATCAAAATTTTTTGACAAACAAAATTTATAAAAATCACGTTCACCTTATTTAATTTCAACATGTACCACATAGCATGCTTTGGTCACATGAACCGAAATGCTTTGGTCACATCAAACGAACGAAAAAAGAATGTAAAAAGTTACGTGACTGAGAATCATTTGACCACCAGCATAACATAGCCCTTAAGGTGGATTCACTAACCACCTTTGGAAAGTTTTTTGCAACCGCTCTATTTTTACCGACCTCGAATGTCAAAATGTGTTTAAGTATTGCCACTTTTCTGTATTATTGCTAAATGTCGGACAAACAATAAGACAGGAAATTATTTGTAGGATAAATATGATAAATTCGGAGAAATGTATTTATAATAAGGGTATTCATGCAATGCCGAAAACGAGCCGAATATGCCGAAAATCGGAAAAACCGAAAACGCCGAATATGAACTGTCAAAATTTGTATGGAATCTGATATTCGGCATAGTTTCCAGTTTTCCGCACGATTTTGATGCGTTTTCCGATATTCGGCATCGGAAAATGTTCGGCATTGCATGAAGACCATTAATGAAATAAATCGCTGTTTTGTGATTTTAAATGCTGCTTTGTTTTCAGTAAATTATTATTTTTTTAGTTGTAGCTTAGCTTTATTTGTTCTTCATTTCGTATTTAAAATTTTTATTTTCATGTCCACTATAAATCCAATAAATAATTTTTTATTTCCGGCTGACGGAGAAACTGTTGAAAATAAATCAAAAACTAGTTTGAAAAATTGACACATTGCTTATATTTCATCTTTTTATTTAATCTGTTGAAACTTTAAAAAACTTAAGTTTTCTTTGTTTCGCGTTATATGACAGATGGCAGAACTCCTTTTTGACACTATTGAAAATTTTGAAATAAGCTATAAATATATATTTACGTCGGCCGTGGCGTCGGGGTAAAGTATGTGGCTCATACGCCAGAGATCCCAGATTCGAGTCCCCCATCTGACGCAGACAGTTTTTTCAATTGAATTAATTTTTCTGTTCGGCCGTCATCTCTCTGCAGACAATGGCAATCCTCAGAGAGTAACACACTGCCATAAAAAGTTTATTGAGAACATAGGCCGTTCGGAGTCGGCATAAAACATGTAGGTCCAGTTCTCGATCATTTGTGTTCAAACATTTCACAACACACACAACACAATTGATCATAAGAAGCTCGGTAAAAATCCTTTCATGGACTGACATTTCGATTTTTTTTATATATATTTACTTAATATATTCACAAATTACTAGAACTTAAGTGCACTACTGTATCAGAGAACGATTGTATAGCGAATGGCCTTTGGGCAAATGGCGAATGGAAAACCCCAAAAAACTTCAAAACTTTTCTAACAATGAAATTATGTTCATCCTCGTTTGCCAGTGGTTACAAATAATAACTTCCCTTCCGAAACGAACGTTGAAGCGAAATATCAATATGAAAGTATATAGTGCTTTAAAAAAAAATGAAAAAAAATTGCCTGAAAATAAGAAAGCGATATTTTATCAAAATTATCGCCTGCCGAATGTGTTACACATACCAATTTTCGACGATTTCTCAAAAACGCAAAAAACAATCATGGATTTTTCATGGATATTTTTTAAGAAACGGTTGCACAGTATTTTATAATTTTGACATTCCATTTTGTGGTGAATCTCCTTACCCTACCTTATATTGTATCATAGCCCTGTGAAATGGTGCGTTTTCGTGGTGCAAAATCTATGAGCTTTATTTTCACAAGCCTGAGCTTTTTAGATGAATTTGGTCTCTCAAACGCCGCATAACGCTCAGATAATATTCTTTATTTACCTTCGACCTTCAGGCAATTTTACATTCTACAATTTTTTAAACTTTAACTTTTTTAAAATTTTTTACAATTTTACGATAATCAAATAAAACAGTCAGCATCAAAAACAGAAGCTCCCAAAATTTTAACTTACCGGAATTATTTTATTTTTTTCAAATTTGTTTTATATAAAATTCAAACGTTATAGAACAAAACCAAGTCGCCATCTTTTTTAGCGTTGTCGATTTATGCAAGAACGACTATGAAAACTATTGAGCTCTTTTTATCGTATTATTAAATATATTATATTATCATAGATGGATTCGTCAAGAATACAATAATATAGAAGTTTTTGTAACTGAAAATGGTTGGTCAGATGATGGTCAACTAGAGGATAATGAAAGAATAGACTACTTGCAGGTATTATTCAGTTTATTTCTGCTTTTTTATTAAATCCTAATTAATGCTTATTGTAGAGTCACTTGCAAGCCGTTTTGAATGCTATTAATAGCGGTTGTAATGTGACTGGTTACACGCATTGGAGTTTAATTGATAACTTTGAATGGCAGCGTGGTTATACGTGAGTGATTATTAGCGGTTCGTGTTATTTCTGTTAATATTTTTCTTTACTTTATTTTGTAGTGAAAAATTTGGTCTTTACTATGTGAATATGACGAGCCCTACTAAAGAACGCATAGCCAAGAAATCTGCAGAGTATTATAGAAGGGTCATTGAGAGCAGAGAAATTCCTGATAAGAGAACAATGCATGCTAAATAATCTGCAGTATAGCACAACGATAAAAAACATCTCTCTTTTTTAGGATCTTAAAAAAAAAAAATACATATTAAAATTTATGGTGTGTACACTCTCCAAAAATTATTGTTGAAATTCAACAATTACGATTGTCAATTTTGAATTGATTGATATTAATTGATTTTGAGTATTAATTTACTGTTAAAAAAACCGACATTTTTATTGAGGTTTTTTTGTATTGCTGAATTCGACAATTTGTTTGTTAAAAATTTGAATTCGAAAATTTAATTGTGAAATCAAGTGAACCAAGGTTGATTTATAAGGTTGTCGCAAGGGAGATAGCGAGTACCCATAATTGTCAAATCGAAGTTGACAGCTCATAGAAAATCTGCAAGTGCTCTCTTTTATCATCCGTTTTTCTTTCGTAGTCATTCGCAATATTGGCTGGTTTTGACAATTATGGGTACTGAGAAGAGAGTGCGATCAGTCCTGCGACAATCTTATAAATCAACCTTGAATTGAATCATTCAATAATAAATTTATTTATATTCTGGCTACTGCAGTTTCTAGAAATTAACTGAGAAAATAAAGGCAAATATAACAATTGCAACTAATTTCATTATTTTATTAGTGGCTTAAATTCTTGCAGCAAATCAACAAAAAGTTTGCACACACGTTTTGATTTCGATATATGCATTAGACATTTAATTTTCGATTTTTTGACATTTACAAATGCCACCTTTTCTTTTGTAACCATCATAAATAAATTTCGAAAAATTAATAATTTCGAAAAATTAACAATTTCTATTGTTATTTTTAACAAGAAATCAACAATTGCCTACTTTTGATGCTATTTTAACCGATTATTGTTATTTTTTTGTTAAAATTAACAATTTTTTCTGAGAGTGTACCAAAAAGTAGTTATCGCACCTAACGAACTATCCACTTCGAAAAATTCTTTGGACAACGTTTAAAAAATCGCACAATATTATGTCCTATCTTCTCTTTTTTAAGACGAAAGCTCTTTTTTAAGGCAATTGTGCGTTCAGCAGTACACAAAGTTGAGTAAGCCGACACTTGATCAAAGACACAATATGCTGCCGACATGTTAAGCTTGCTAAACACATCCATTTTCAAACATTTAAATCTTTTATTATAAAAGATTGAAAAGTCTGTCTGTTATACTCAAAAACATAAAAAGAGAAGACTTCCAAAATGTTAACAGAATTTGGCGAACGAAATTGACGAGCCAACGAGTAGTAAAACATGCTTCGTTTTTCAGCACGGAACGAAGCATACTGCACTAGGGTACAAAAAAAAAGACTCTAAACGTAGCGTATATTAGGGTACTATAGCGTTCACTTAGAGAGCTGTACGTTAATGTTGTGTAGCGTTGATGACTTCACTCATTATTCTGTAGCGTTAAAGTATGTGTGCTTGAACGCAAACACAAACAATTCACTACGATTGCATAAAAGTGAGCATAATTTCAGATCACTCCATTGCGTAGTTACCCTAAAATAAGCGTATCTGTTGAGGTTTTTGAGAGACAAAAAAAGAAGTGAGCGTAAACAATTTAAATGTGGTTGCGAATAATTCATTGTTTCTCACCTACCCCCTATTTGCCACCCTTACAAAAAACACAAAAACTGTCGAAAATAGTTTATATATCCCGCAACTGGATTTTTTAAGGAGTCAAATATATGATCAGGTCCTATAATTTTCACCCCTCAACATTTCTTCCAAGCACACCTACCCCCTATTTGTCTCCCTTTTTTGGGTATTAAAACCAAAACATAAAAATTGCACAATCTGTCGAAAATATCTTATATCTCCCGCAACTGGAGTCCGAGAGGGGTCAAAAATATAAGCTGGTGCTATTATTTTTTGCCCCTCAACATTTCTTCTAAGCACACCTACCACGTACCTATCTGCCGCACTAAAAGTTACCGTATGCCTTTTGTGTTAAGTACTTACCACGCAAACACTACTAACTGTACCGTATGTTTTCCTGCCGAACAGGTACAGAATAATAATGTTTGTGTTAATTTTGTATACCAGCGTAGTGTAGTTTATGTAGCGTTCGTATACACAGACATATACGCAACGGAATGATGAGTCATGCTTGCTACGGAACCCTTAAATGGTTCCATTTTTTTTCGTTCCCCGTACTACACTCCTCCTTAGCTTGTCTCTTTCGTTCGCAAAATTCTGTAAAGTTCACATTTTGGAGGTCTTCTCTTTTTATGTTTTTGATACTGTTAGGGCATATAACAGTTTTGATAACATTTTTTGTCAGGCAGAAAATCAATTTATACATTTGTAATATATTGAATCTAATAACAGTTTGAATTTTTGTATGAAAATTCCTAACAGAACGTCTCGTTAACAGAATAAAATATCGGGCAAAAGAAGCCCAATTATGTCTCACTTCTCTTTTGACTTATTGTCGTCATTAAAAAAAAAAAAAAAACAAAGCCTCTTAAGCTGGCCTCTTGAGGTGGGATCTACCTTGATCACGAAACGCGTCAACAAAACTGTTCCTCTTATCAGCACTTGTATTTAAGTGACTATTGACTGTTTAATTGCCTGTGTTCATTAAATAGTTAAATCATTTCTAAATAGCCTGTTGAGCTAGTAAAAACATGAGCTTGGAATATAAAATGAAAAACATTTTAATTTTTGTGTTTGGGTAAGTAAAACTTGGCAGGATATATGTATAAATAAAAACCGTCAAGAGTGCTGAAAAATATCTAATTCTATCTTATAGTTTGTTCACCTTAATTTTTGGCAATGATGCGTTGAATAATGCAGATAAAAAGTGTGAACTCAAAAGCACAAATGGTAGTAAATATTTTCCAGACAATTTTGGATTTGGTGTCTCCACTGCAGCATATCAAATTGAAGGTGCTTGGAATGAGGATGGTAAAGGTCCTTCAATATGGGATACATTCACTCACGATCATCCCGAAATGATGGACGATAATTCAAATGGTGACATTGCCGCGGATTCCTATCACCTTTTTGATCAAGATCTTGCTGCTTTGAAGGAACTCAAGGTGTGATTTTTTTTTTAAATATTACGAAAACCTTTATCAATCAAACTCGCTTCTTAACAATTTTATAACAGGTACAATACTATCGTTTCTCAATATCATGGTCACGAATTCTACCCAATGGCGATATATCATCAAAAAATCAAAAAGGGATTGACTATTATAACATGGTAATCGACAAACTGTTGAGTAATAACATACAACCAATGGTCACAATGTTCCATTACGATATGCCAGAGGAACTATCAAAATTTGGTGGTTTCACTAATGCGCTAGTGATTGACTATTTTAAATATTACGCTGATACTCTATTCGAAAATTTTGGTGATCGTGTGAAGACATGGATCACAATCAATGAGCCCTTCGATTTCTGCAATTCAGGCTATGGCAATGCAAACTATGCACCAAAGATTCATTCACCGGGTATTTTAGACTATATTTGCATGGATATTTCGCTGAAAGCGCATGCTACAGCTTATCGCTTGTATAAAGAGAAGTATTTCGATGAGCAACAGGGAAAGATTGGCATTTCTCTGAGTACTCGTTTCTATTACACCAAGGTTAATGATACTCAACTGGTATATCGAGGAATGCAATATGCGGTAAGTTCGGTATATATTGAAATAAGACAATATAAGTTATTTTGTGAACCCTGCAGTTAGGTTGGCTTGGTCATCCAATTTTCAGCAGTGCAGGCAATTATCCTCAAGAAATGTTAGTGGACATTGCGAAGAATAGTTTAGAGGAGGGCCGTGCTTGGTCTCGTCTTAAGGAACTCGATAGTGTGTGGATGGAGAAGATAAAAGGTGCTGGTGACTTTTTAGGCGTAAACTATTACAGTTCTAGTTATATTGAACCAGCAATACCGCCACTCGGAGAAACTCCATCTTGGGAACATGACGAGGCAGTTCAGTTTCCAAGAGATGACGCATGGAGACGTGCTCATTTAAATTGGCTCTATTGTGTACCAGAAGGTTTGGAAGAACTTTTAAAGTAAAGAAAGAAATTCTTCATGAAAATTAGATTATTATACAAATTGTTCTCATAGATGGATTCGTCAAGAGTACAATAATATAGAAGTTTTTGTAACTGAAAACGGTTGGTCAGATGATGGACGACTAAATGATAATGAAAGGATAGACTATTTACAGGTACTATTCAATTTGTTTGACTTTTTTACATATTCTTAATTAATGATTTATTTTAGAGTCACTTGCAAGCCGTTTTAAATGCTGTCAATAGCGGTTGTAATGTAGCGGGTTACATATACTGGAGTTTAATTGATAACTTCGAGTGGCAACGTGGTTATACGTAAGTGGTGGTTATTGGTAGCTCGAATTTGTTTTATTAATATTTTTATTTTTTAATTGCATTTTTAAGTGAAAAATTTGGCCTTTACTATGTGAATATGACAAGCCCTACTAGAGAACGCAGAGCCAAGAAATCTGCAGAATATTATAGAAGAGTCATTAAGAGCAAAGAAATAATTGATAAAGAATCCATGCCATGCTAAATTATATAATAAAACCTTGGACAACATAACCTGAAAAAATCATCTGAAATTTTAAGATTTCACTTTCGTAGCAAATATCTTGGATATATAAAAAAAAAATTATTCAGATCTTGTACGTTTAGCACTTATACGATTTTTTATTTTTCTTTTAACTGAACAATAATAATGAAGATAGTGTTTTCTTTTTGAAATGTTTAAATATTTAATGATTTCAAAATCCTTTGATTTAAAACTTTATAGTTTTTATAATTTTTTTAAAATATAGCTAATCTTGGAAAATTGGAAACATTACAAAATTATGTACTTGTGTGCCTCTTATGACGTTTCCTTTTTTGGACTAAAATTAGAATTTAAGAAAAAAATCATTTTGACCCAAACTGAAAAAATGCTGCCCTATGATTAGTCGAAAAAAAAACTGAAAAAAAATTAAAAGCTTTTTCAATGATTTTGTGTTGGTTGGCTAACCTGTTGTTCATGCGAAGCTTTGTACGCTTCGTTTTGTGATTTGCTTGAGTGAAATCTCAAGAACTATACTTTTTCTTTTCACACCGTTTTCTTAGAATTTCTGTTTCTTTTGGCTTGCGTCTATTACAACAAGAAAATATAATATTAGTGTTAAAATATTTCTTGGTCCGCCGCGGCCAGTAACTTCACGTCAGATAACTTAGCCAAATAGCAAAAAAACGGGAAAAGATTTTTAAATTTGATTACTTAGAAAATAAACTTATATTATTCCAAAACCTTTCAAAAAAAGGTTTTATACAAAAATGCTTGCCCAATTCGCAGAGTTCGCAAATTTTGTAAGCGATGTCTAAAACTACTTCTGTTTTTTGTAACGTCACGACAGAGTTATATCTTAACATTGGTGCATATTCATTTGATGCTGGATTGATGGATTTTGGAAATTGATGAGCTGGTTTTTCTAGTTATTCATGGGCTATAGCTAATTTCAATTGTATTAGGGGTACATTTTGTTGTACAATTGTTGTAGTTCTTTTACTTAATATAGTGCTACTTAATGTTTTTTATTATTTTTTCGTACAAATCGTACGTAACACCAGTTTGGAAATGCTCATATCTATCTATCTATATCAGTGTTGGCCAAAAAAACAATTGCACTGTTCTTTCAGTTGTGTGCTAGTGCGCGCACATGTGAGAGCGACAGAGACAGACAGGGCTTACGATGCACTCGTGCATAGGCGCTGGCCCACACTGATCTATATTATTATTACGCAAGCGCATTTTTTGTTATGACTATCAAATCTTTACTGTAGACGCGATTTTCATAAATAGGGTAGCAGTTGAAAGGGTTTGCTCTGTAGATGTGCAGTAAGGTCTTATTTTTTCTTAAGTATTGTGTATTTTTTAAAAAAGCTGAAACAATTTTCTATGAAAAAAACCAAATCTCTTTGTGATGCCTAAAATTATGTGATAGATTTTTATTATAATGCTATGATAAGTAATAACTGGGCTACTTAACAATTCTACACTCTCAAAAAAAAATTGTTAATTTTAACAAAAAAATAACAATAGTCTTGGTTAAAATAGCATTAACAATATGCAATTGTTAATTTCTTGTTAGAAATAACAATCGAAATTTTTCGAAATTTAATTTTGATGGTTACAAAAATAAGTTGTCATTTATAAATGTCAAAAAATCAAAAATAAAATGTCAAAAATAGTCAAACGTCAAAAATAAAACGTCAGAAATGTATATATGTCAAAATCAAAATGTCAAAAAATGTTAATATAAAAAATTTAGTGAATAAAAAATATACCTGTCAAAACATGAGCAAAATCAAATTTTTCGATTTGAAGTAGGAATTTTATTATATCCTTCACTTCATAAAAAGAGAATACAAATACTCTTTTATTTATATATAAAAGATTCGCCACAATCGGTTGTTAACAGCAACAACTTGAGGCACCGCATTCGCCTACGGGCTTTATGCGCAGCCCTAAGAGTGTTGCAACGGTGCCGATTGCCTTCCGATTTTGCTCCAAACCAAAGGAGCTATTTCTTCAGGAACTTATGGTACATTATCTTCATTATCTAAAGAAAAAAAAGGCATATGTATAGTAAAAAATACGCACAGAAATAATAGTATGTCACTATTTTGTAAACTTGTATTAATACTCCAAGGAAACGCTCTGCTCTTTTCTTCCTTGAACTCCATTGAACACCATGTCTTTCTTGAAACGCTTGCAAACTTTTTGTTTGCTTCTGCTAATTTTGCTGCAAGAAATTAAGCTACCAAATAAATTAATTAAAATAGTTGTTATTAGTTATATTTACCTTTGTTTTCCACTTTCTCCATTATTTCCTTATGTTGCAGTCACCAGAACATAAAAATTTTTATTTTATTGCATTGAATTTTGTATTAACCTGACAATTAAATTTTCAAATTTAAAAAATTAACAATCAAATTGTTGAATTCAACAACATAAAAAAGCAACAATATATTTAACAATCGTACAATAAAAATTGTAGATTTTTGAAAGAGAAAATTTACACTCAAAATCAATGGAAAATTTTAACAAGGCAATTGTTAAATAAATTAACAATCGTTATTGTTGAATTTCAACAATAATTTTGGGAGAGTGTACAGAAAGATAAGAAGTTTCTATGAAATCCTTGGTTCAAAGGCAAAAATAGTCCTTTATATAAAAACAAAATAACCTATATTTTTTATTTTTTCGTTTTAACGCCATACGAGATTAGTAGTTACTATTAATATTACGACCAACATCTATTTTTGACTCGATATTACAAATTTTACTATACTTTTGGCCAATAATTATGTTTGGGACATAGAAAACTTAGTTTTTCAGCAGTAATTTATTTTATTTTTAATTATTAATAAAAGTTTTCATAAATTTTGAGTAAACGCCATTACCATTTTCCCATTTAATTTTCTTCACGTTAAATACATTTCAAAATTAATATTAGCCAACGACTGTCATATAAAGTGGCATAAAAATCGTATAAGTTCGATCACAGTACCAAAGAAATAACCAAGTACTAACTTTTTTTCTTTTCACAATTTGGATTAGCTCGATTTGATATTTGGTGAAAAGAATCGGATAAGATTTGAATGAAAAAAGGTTTTTCAAAATGTAAGGATTTGACTGCATTCATAAAATTCAATATTTGTTTGTTCGCAAGATTCAGTGAACATAAGCATGGGACAAAGTAAATGAACGCACTCCTCAAATAATCTTCAATGACGCAAAAAAATTCACTAAAGTTTCGAATAACTATTCGCATTGTACAGACACCGTAGAAACAAAGCAAAACAAATTTTTATTTATGATTATTAATTATATTATTTATTATGTATAATAAACTAAAATAATACTTCAAATAAAAAATGATAACAAATAAATAAAAATTTAAAAATGTTAAATTTTTTATAAGCCTGTACTTCTCCCACAACATATAATGTAACCGTGTCGATTGCAGGAAGACTTCACTTCCTTTATTATATCTATATTTATATATCTATGTTCTATTTATTATATTTTCTAAATTTAATAAATACTTTTCATTATGAATTCTGACTCGATGTGACAGTTTTATTTAGAAGCCTCAGTTGACTTTAAGGTGGGAAATCATAATTAAGGCTCAAAATCTTTCGTGCATCATACACCAAGAAATAAAATGGTAAGCTAATTAAGCTACTGGGTTCATACGCCATTTATAAAGGTACATTCCTTTCCTTTTTAATGTTCTTAAATTCTCCCAAAATTTTATTCTACGCAGTAATAGTAGTTAGAACCTTGCTTGCAGCATCCTCAAATACTTGACTGGGCGCCTGAATAGGCCTAGAGATTAATATATTGGCTTTTATTCCCCTAATAAGAGACAATAATAATCAAATGGCCTCTGAAGCGGCCCTCAAGTACTTTTTGGCTCAAGCTTTAGCCTCTTCCGTTCTTCTTTTTGCAGCCCTTTTAACCTCTATAGAGAGATTTTTATCTTTTAAGGGTCTGTCCTACGCCCCTAATTTAATAATTGTGAGATCTTTGGTTATGAAGAGAGGAGCGGCCCCATTTCACCTGTGGTTCGTATTAGTAATAGAAGGGTTAACGTGACTGAATGCATTGATTCTTATAACTTGGCAGAAGCTAGCCCCCCTAGCTATTGTTTCATACCTTGTTAATAGATGATTTTCATTCGTTATTGCTTTTCTGTGTGTTTCTGCGGGTAGATTGGGTGGCCTAAATCAAAGCTCCCTGCGAAAATTAATAGCTTACTCTTCGATCAATCATCTTGGCTGAATTTTAGCTGCGTTAAATTTTAGAGAAGCTTTATGATTAACTTATTTTCTGATTTATTGTTTTCTTTCAGTTTCTGTGGTTTCCTATTTTTTAAGCTTCAGACTGGTTAATATTAATCAACTTGTTTCTTTCCCTAATTCTTCGAGTAATTTCAGGGTTGTGTTCTTTCTGTGTTTTCTTTCATTGGGTGGTCTTCCTCCATTTCTTGGCTTCTTCCCCAAATGATCTGTAATTCAGCAGCTAGTTAATATCGAATTGATTTTTCCTGTAATTGTTCTTTCTCTGTTTTCTCTAGTAACCCTTTTCTTCTATCTTCGTTTATGTTATTCTGCTTTCATAATTAACTCGTCGGTGCTGAGAAGTTCAATTGTTATTCCTTCTTCCTTTAGGTTTCGTGTAGGAGAGTTATTGATAAGTGTGATCTCGTTGGCTGGATTTTTAGCGATTAGTCTCTGTTTCTGTTAGCTTAAAGCTTTAAGCTAACGAAACTCGTAGTCTTCAAAGCTATTAATATAAGAACGATCTTTTAAGCTTTAGTATTCCTACTCCTTTAGAATTGCAGTCTAATGTCATTTTTGACTATAAAGCTGTTGATTAGAGGAAATTCATCCATGAGTAAATTTACAGTCTACTGCCTATTTTCAGCCATCTAATCGAAACAGTGACTCTTTTCTACTAACCATAAAGATATTGGAACCCTTTATTTTATTTTTGGGGCTTGAGCCGGAATAGTGGGGACTTCCCTAAGAATCCTTATTCGTGCTGAACTGGGCCATCCGGGAGCTTTAATCGGTGATGATCAAATTTATAATGTAATCGTTACAGCTCATGCTTTTGTAATGATTTTCTTCATAGTTATGCCCATTATGATTGGAGGATTTGGAAATTGACTAGTACCCCTAATGCTAGGAGCTCCAGATATAGCTTTCCCTCGAATGAATAACATAAGATTTTGACTTCTCCCCCCTTCACTTTCCCTTCTTTTAGTGAGCAGAATAGTTGAAAATGGAGCTGGGACCGGATGAACCGTCTATCCTCCCCTCTCTTCGGTAATCGCTCACAGTGGGGCTTCCGTTGATTTAGCTATTTTTAGTCTTCATCTTGCCGGTGTTTCCTCAATTTTGGGGGCAGTAAACCTTATCACTACAGTTATTAACATGCGTTCCCCAGGAATTTCATTTGACCGAATGCCCCTATTTGTCTGATCTGTTGCTATTACTGCCTTACTACTGCTCCTTTCTCTTCCAGTTTTAGCAGGAGCCATTACTATACTTTTAACAGATCGTAACTTAAACTCTTCATATTTATAACTTCTGTAAAAATATTGGATTTGTTTCCATGTGTGTAAAATATTGTATGAAATTAATAGGGAAAATTAGAAAACTATAATAAACATGCATGTTAATATACATAATATTGATATACATAGTAAGTGTATTCATGCAAAGTGGCAAACTTATATTTTAGGCAATTAGTTATTTTTAACAGGTAGGTTGCAGGAACATACTCTTAAATCGATTGTGCATTTGCCATAAACATGCCAGCCGTTAGGCAAAATTTTCACACACATTAAACAATTTTCAGCCTGCTCAGACAAAGCGAACAATTAAATTGAGAGACTACATCAACAAAATGCAATATCTGATATACTTTCACTAGAGTTATTGAATTTTTACCTCTGCCCAAGGTTCATTAATACAGGTTAAGTCACTTGAGAGAAGCTCGGTCGAACTGTCAGAATGGATAAAAGGAAATCAACGAAAAAAAAACCTGAATCTGTACAATTTTTAGCTAACACAAGGTTGATTTATAAGGTTGTCGCAGGGTTGATCGCACTCTCTTCTCAGTACCCATAATTGTCAAAACCAGCCAATTTTGCGAATGACTACGAAAGAAAACGGATGATAAAAGAGAGCACTTGCAGATTTTCTATGAGCTGTCAACTTTGATTTGACAATTATGGGTACTCGCTCTCTCCCTTGCGACAACCTTATAAATCAACCTTGAGCTAACAGCTACTTTGACAGTTCGAGCAAAGGCAGAAAAAGAGTGCTTTTCTCTCAAGTGACTTAACCTATATTAATGAACATTGCCTCTGCCATTTCGAATTATTTGCTTTCTTATTAGAAACTACCCTGCAGCGAGCTGGTAGGCAATGTTCACCTTGCACTATTTTTGTGCTAGTATTTAAAGGTTATATACGAACTAGTTATCTATCGTACCCTAGTAGACAAAAACGCGCTAGTAAATTAGAGAAAGTGAAACAAAGCTATTTAGCGAGCTGCGCGTATAAACGTATATTCATGCCGTTTTGGCTGCAACTTAAATTTCTTTATATTCTTCTTTTTGCCGGCATTTGTTGAATTCAATTCAAAAGTAATCAAAAGAAATAAATCGAATTATAATTAAAAAATATCTATGAAATATATAATATATATGTAATATAAAATTAAAATGAATAAAGTGCAAGTGGCAAGTGGCAAAAGAAAGTTTAGACGGGAAATAGCTAAAGATAGGGTGGAATGTGTCAAAAAATTTAAGCAAATAGAAAGTGAAGTGGCTGAAAATGAGGCCAAGGTCGAGTGCGCGTCTAATTGGGAACTGCACGCAGACCAACTACTGCAGTCCCAAGAAGTGTTTATTTGCGACATATCACCTTCATTTATTTATGTCTTCAATTATAAGTGCATTAAAAATATCATTACCTACGACATTGCAAATTTAATTTACATTACCATTTATATGTAATTTTTTAATTTAATAATTATATGTAACCTATATTTATATTAAAATAAATAAATATTGCCTTAAATTCCAAGTTTATTAATGTGTTTGACAATATCAAATATCTATCCCTAGAGAACAAGTTTTAGAACTAGTGCTATATCTGCCCCAAGGTACTAGTGCAATATCTCTCCCAAAGAACCAGTTCTTGCACTAGTACGCGTTGATGCAGTGGGTGAAAATTAACCCTTTTCGTAGGACAAGCCCATGTTAAATGCGACAGTCAAAAGCATTGCTTGGAGATAGGCGAGGTACTAGTAGCTGTCTGCTAAGTACTAGTGAATTCACGATTTTTGTACAAGTTCTTGACGCTGCAGGGTACTTAACAAAATCAGCTGATTGCTGATATAAGTTTGCCAGATCGATTTCTCACCTAAATCGTAAAGCAAATATATTTGGTTTGTGCAAAAACTTCTCCATACATATTATTTATAGGGCATTTATAAGGGTATTGTCCATTTGCTGGAATACCTTTAGTATAATAATTAAAAAAATCCTCACGTGAATTAAAAAATACCAAATAAATTAGGCCAGGTGGCGGCCGTGGCGTAGTGAGCAGAGTGTGTGGCTCATACACCAGAGAACCCAGGTTCGAATCCCGCATCTGACACAGAAAGTTTTTTCAGTTGAATTAATTTTTCTGTTCGGCCGTCAGCTCTCTGCAGACATTGGCAAGCCTCAGAGCGTAAAAATTGCCATGAAAAGCTTCTTGAGAACATAAGCCATTCGGAGTCGGCACAAAGCTGGTAGGTCCTGTTCTCGATTATTTGTGTTCAAATATTTCACAATGCACACAACACAATTGATCATAAGAAGCTCGGTCAAAGTCCTTTCAAGGGCTGAAATGGTTATATGATTTTTTTTTTGTTTTAATAAATTAGACAAATAAAATTCCTAATATAGGTTTTATCCAGCGAGTCTGGCAATATTATTCTTGCATTTAATTTGCTCTCATAACGACTAGAGTGTCACCTAGCGTTTGCTAGTAAAACTACAAAGGTTTGCAATTTAAAACAACTGCATTTTCCCAAAAAGTTATAAAGGATATATTGGAAATGTTTTATTTGAGAAAGGGCAAGGATTGATAAATATCTTAAATGGAGCAGAAAGCGAACTTCTTAGCGCTGTGTCTTCTAGATGCGCTGGAAGATGAGGAAGAAAGGTACATTGAGCGAAATATGTCATGTTAATATAATATAAACGGAGTCTCATCTGCAGAGTTGTGAACAAAATTTTGACCAACTATCAAGTGGATCCCAGTTTCGTGCAACTTGAGCGTGGAATAGCGCCACTGCACTATGCCTGCGGTATGCCCAACCACAAACTGTCTGTTGAGATCACGCGAAGGTTTCTGGAATGTGATGGTAAGCATTGTTTAGCACTTGCACTGCTACTGAAATAAGATATCTACCTTCTCAGTTAATGTTAACGTGTGCACCGTGGAAAAGATGACACCGCTGCATGTGGCAGCAATGTACGGACGCGTGGAAATAGTCAAAATGTTACTGGTAAGCTTTGCTTAAGATTCTACATATCAGCCAACTCAAATCTACCTCTTTTAATACAGCAACGTGGAGCTAACTTGGATGTCTATGATGATGAACGCAAAACACCGGTACTGTATGCTATCGAGGAATGTCACTTTGATGTGGTGCAACTAATGCGTGACCACATATTCGAGCATAAATACGAACTAAAGCAAAAATTGCAGCAGCCAGAAAAGTCCACACTATGTACACAATCAAAGTTTGAAGTTTCACTGCAAAAACGCACTAAAACAACTCCACCACAGGTAGGAGAACGACTCGTCTCTACACCTAATCGTTGCCAAACTATAAACAAGAATCTGATGGCGGTGACTAATAGGGAAGGCGAGCAGGGTAAATATACACCCAATAGAATAAACTATAACTATGACGTCACATCGCCTTATTATATAAACATCACACATCGTCGCAACCAGCCACAGCCAAAGTATCCAGCCGTAGAGACTGAGCATAGCAGTAATGACACGAATCAAGCAGAAATGAACAGAAATAAGGTAAAACAGAAGCATTAACCTTGAAAGCTGAATTTACATTGTTTGTTTTAAGCCTTTACAATCGCCGGAATGCGACACTGAGTCCGTCAACATTTTCACACTCACCAAGGATAATCTCAAAGAACTATCCAATACAGTGCCTTTGGCAGAAAGTTCACGTATCTCTTTGATCGAAACATGGCGCGAGAAGGTACAACGCTCGCGTGCACGTGCTTCGATACTAAAGCAATTTGACGATGTTGTTGAAATGATCGACAGTGTCATGCAGCACGACCACCTCAATTTTACCAACACAGTGCTACGCAGCCCCAAAAAAACTGGATCCGCTGAAGCCGATAGCGGCGCCTGTGGCAGTGCATCGGGTGCCTCTTCCTGCAATGACAACAAAAAGTCTGCTGCTTCGCCGCCCAACCTTAACAAAATGTCATTGGGTCGTCTTATACAAAAAGTGGCGCGAGCTCAAATTGCCGATCCAGAGCCAGAATCTGATGAGGATTCAAGCTATCAAACAGTTCCAGAAGTTTTTGTAGGCGTTGGAAAACAGTCAAGTAATTTAATGAAAGTGCCCGCAGCAGATACCAGTAACTTTATACGTTCACCCAAGAACTCTGAATACTTTCTACAAATGACTGAGGCCTACGTGCATACAGATGATGAGAACGGTTTGGTTTTCTATGAAACCAAACTGCCGCGCAATGCTGGCAACAAGGTGGCGCACCAAAGAAACAAAGCTGAGTGGTTGGTATTTTTATGCATTCTTAACAAGGCTTTATATGTGATTTAAATTTTTTACTAAACAGTGAAAAGGAGGAGCAAAAGTTGCCTAGAACTGCTGTAGAACTGGACACAACTGCGACAACTCAGTCGACAAATATAACTCTACCAATTGACTATGAAACCGATGCCCTGCGTAAAGAGCTGACAAATTTTGGAGATCAACCAGGTTGATGACCCTAAAACACTCTGTCACACCGCCGAATTTATTAATATTTTCTTACACTTTCAGGTCCCATTACCAAGAGCACCAAACGATTATATATAAAACGCCTGGTCAAATATAAACGCAAGACCATGGCTATGCTCGAGCTGCAAAAGCAAAAAAACTCCAATGAAACGAGTAAGTTTTTTTTCTATTGTACGATTTAAAATTCATAAAAATTTATGTTTAGTATTGTCACCAATCAGTTCGTTACAAAAATTATGCTTTTTGCAACAAAATTCATAAGTTTAGTTTTACATCGAAATTTTGCACAACTGAGCTTTAAGCACAGGGAAGCTAGTGCGTGTTTTCTTTTTTTTTTTTTGCCCTCAATCTGTATGTAAAACATTCATCTAAAATTAATATTCTCTGCAGAATTCTCTGTTGAACTTTATCGCACAATACGCTCGCCAGAAACCTTTCAACGCATTTCGGATTTGATGTGTTATGAAGCGGAATCGGCGAAATATTTTGCCAACAATAAAAATCAAAAAGCTATGCGTGAAGGACATCTGAAGCAAAGTTTTATTTATATGCTGATTGATCCACGTATATCCTGCAATTTACCAGGTGAAAGCGAGGTAAGCGGTCAGGGCAATTTTTAAAAAGTTTATGCGAACAATCTTGTTTTGATAAATTTTCATTTACAACTAAAAACAATATGTGGCGCAGTGTGCGCGAAGAGGTGGTAATTTTTTTTTAGTTTAAAGTAACTTTGCACATTTTATGTAGGAATTTAAATATTGTGCTATGATCTGCTTGTGTTTTATTTATTTCCTCTTAGTATCCCGACAAATAAAGATTAAAATCCTTTTCATTTAAAATGTCGATTACATAAAAATTTGCATAATGAAATATAATAATCACCTTAACAATTTTAAATAATGATTCTCAAATAATCAGTCCAATTATAAAACATTTTCTCCTGGGAGTTATTAAAAGGAGTTTCCGTTCTTAAAATAAAGTTCAAAAACTTTTTGGGAATTTGTTCATCAACCATCAATATTCATAAATACCGTAAAATAAATAAATGAGATGTCTTTATCTGCAATCTTAAAAGCGGAAACTCCCTTTTACAACTCCCGGGAGAAAATGTTTGGTAATTGGGCTGAATTGAAATTTATTTAATATAACCTTAATTAATATATCAATAACTTTAGCACTAAGAGAGATAAAAGAAAAAAGAAAAGTATAATGGCTGACTTGGATATAAAATAGACATCTGTGTTCAATTTCAAAAATATTGATTTTAATTCATCTGCTAATGACATGGAAAGCACCGACTGGTTCAATGTATATAACATGCAATCAGTTGATGACCAAATAACATTTTCAGAATTTAATGTAAATCTACTTTTTGAGAAATATGCGCCTACTAAAACCATCAAGTTCAATCGTCCACCTTCGTTTTAAAATCTATTGTTAAACGAGATGAAGCTTATAACCTCCAACGCAGTTGATTTAGATAAGATGCATCCAAAATTCTTAAAAATTATTCTGCCAAAAGTACTTCCTCATTACTCATCTTGTCAATACTATCATTATGTCGTGTTCATTCCCAATCAGAGGAAAAAAGCCAAAATTATCTCAATTCCTAAAACAAGCGATGACTATCGACCAATTGCTATTTTACCATTTTTATCAAAAGTGTTTCAATCTCTAGGGTATGCTGATATTGATATCATTGGCCGTATACACGCGAAGTCATTGCAGCATTCTCCAAATTAGAAAAAAAGTCGAGTCGCATGGGTCTTGCAGTGAATGCAGATAAGACGAAATATCTGGTGTCAACAAACAAACAGTCCCAGCGTCTCGAAATCCACGTCACTGTTGACAACACCTGCTTCGAGGTTGTGAAGGACTTCGTCATCCTGGGATCCAGCATTAACTCCACCAACGATAGCAGTAGAGATAAAACGAAGGATAACTCTTGCCAACAGGTATTACTTTGGGCTCAGTAGGCAATTGAGAAGCAGAGCTCTCTCTATGAACAAAAGTCATGCTCTATAAGTCCCTAATCATGCTATACGCAGCACAAACCTGGACGTTGAGCAGCTCTGATGAAAAGACTTTGGGAGCTTTCGAGAGAAAGATCCTTCGTAAGATCTACAAACCAATCTGCGTCAATGGCCAGAATATTTTCGAAGAATTTCGGGCCTCATTCTTGTCGCCATACATCTTAATCTTCTCGCACTCGCGCTTTTCTACCTCTCTTTTTTTCGCCTGAAAAGACGTCTTTCATTCCTCCTTTCTCTCTGTATCGCTGCTTAGCAGCACGCGTTATAACCGACTGCAGGGTAGCTTTGTGGGCGGCGTGTTTCTCTGCAGTGGCGCCGCGACACTCTTGGTCGTGCCACTGGTTTCGGCGGGGACGATGGTAGCCAATAACCTCTTCGGTAGCCGCACGCATAGAATGGGAGATGTGTGCCCACTGTGCGCATATATCGTCGATCGGAGAAGTGCTTTCTTGAAGCAGGAGTGAGAGTCGAGTGGCGAAGGCTTCGGCTGTTAGTTTTGATTGCAGCTTGTCGACCTCTAGCTGCGATCTTAACTGCGACAAGATAATGATCCGAGCCTATGTTAGCACCAGGGATCGTGCGTACATCGAATACACTGGAAGAGTTCCTTTCGTTAATCAAAACGTGATCAATTTGGTTAAACGTTTTTTGGTCAGGGGACAGCCAGGTGGCCTTATGAATATTAAGATGCTTGAATCTAGTGCTACTTACGACCATGTTTCGTGCTGCAGAGCAGTTTATCAGCCTCATTCCATTATCGGATGTGTTGTCGTGGAGGCTGAACTTTGGCGTTGAAGTCACCAAGCACAATTTTTTTTATCGTGACTGGCAGCGCTCGTGAGCGTCTTCAAGGCGCTCGTAGAAAGTATCTTTGATCTCATCGTCCTTGTCGGAGCATGCGCACATATAAGGCTTGTATGAAAGAATTTTGTCTTGATGCGGATTATGGCAAATCGTTTGTTGTTAGGTGTGAATCGCAGGACGATGCCGTAATCTCTTGCCAACTACAAATCCGCACCCTAACTCGTGCTTTTCCGCATGGCCGTTGTAGTAGATATCACAGGATACTTGCCGAGAGCAACCCTGTCCCTTCCATCGCATTTCTTGAATTGTAGTGATATCAGCTTTGTATGTTTCCAAGATGTTAATTAGTTGGAATAGAGCACCTTCCCAATTAAGAGTTTGGACATTCCAGATGCATATCCGTAAATCATTATCAGTTCTTCGTTTGCTGTAGTCGTCTTCCGATTTAGAGATAATTTTTGTCTTTATTCCTGTACTTTTCATTGAAATATTTTTTTACTTGCTGGGCTTCAAACCCAACGCACAACCTATTTAAGGCCAGGTGACCCGCCGCTCAAATTAGCCGTCAAAATAACGGATGCCCTTTTGCCGTTGCCCAGGGAACACCATGAGGTTTGGGTCGACTTGGAACGGTTTCGACATGGATAATGCTGGCCTCGCTAGGTTGAGGCAGCCAGACGCTTTGCTATGTGAAGGTTCGTCCCCTGCTCCCCTATACACCTAATCGAATACACCCTATGCACTGGACTATCGAATACACCCAATTTTATGATTTAAGAATTTACATAAATAAGTTCCGTTGGATACTCATAACATATAGAAGTGTAGATTATTCTTAAATTTATTTGTCTATAGATATACTGGCTCAAACGTTTTTAAGTCAAAAATCTTTAAAAACATATGTATTTACGCTCTTAAGATTGGGAAAGAAATTAATTTTTTAAGCTCTATAACTGAAACACATTACAGCACAATTACAAAATTTCTTGAAAAAGTTTTAAACCAACTTCTTAAAAAATTTGCATTTTTGCTTATATTCTCCATATACTATTTGGCACACTGCAGCACAACTCGAGCACATCACAGCACAATGCCGTAATTCCTGAAAATATGATTTAGGCAGATTCTAAATATATAATATATTTTAGTTTTAAATAAAATAGGCTAACTTCATGCACATCTTTTGTTTCAGTTTCTTGACAAATTTATTGTTTGGCGACGATTTCTGCAGTCCATATTTTATGTGGGCAAAGGCAAGACTTCGCGGCCCTACTCTCATCTCTACGATGCCATGAAGACTTATTCGCGTATACACGATGTTCTGCTGAATAATCCCAACGATGATGGTAATAATAAAAAAATTTCAAGTACGTTTGCGATGCAAAAAGTAAAATTAAAAAAATTAAGCAATAACTTTTTTTTTGTCACTCAATAGTTAAAAAGAAGGTGGATGTAGAACTTTTCAAATCACCGCCCCGGACAACATCAGACTGTAAGAAACTGGATCGCATACTGCAGATCTGGGGCAGCGGTCATGGTGTTGTTTGTCTGCATGTCTTTCACAACATTCTGCCTACCGATGCTTACACGCGTGAGGCGGCTATAATAGAAGCTTTGAGTCTGAAGCATTTGACCAATATGAAGCGTGGCAATTACTATGGACCAGCTCAAACATGGACAATGAAAGAGAAGAAATATTTGGGCATTGCAATGCTCTACAAAGCGTTGCAAATATTTTTGGCCGAGGGTGAATCGCAATTATCACCAAGTGATTTAATCTAATAGAGTAAGATTAGAATATAATAATTTCTGCAGATGTCCAATATCCGCAATGTGTGACCTGTGATGTATTGTATTGTTAGAACTAGTACAAATCTTTTATTTAGCTAGCTATTTATTTTAATACTACTTCTACTCGCGCAATTCTTAATGTAATTATGTATTTATACTTGTAGTTGTTTGAAGCAAAATTCACGTAAAAGCAAAAAAAAAATATAAAGCTTAAAGTCTACAAAAAAAAACTAAATTAAATTGAAAAGTTGCAAAATTTTAAATTTCTTTTTATTCTGCCTAGCGAAATGCTAAGCATTTTCATTCTATGAACCATAAATAGAAAAATTAAAATTTCATGTTTGTTTATAAATGTTAAGAAAATTATATTTATGTCCCCCACACACTACAACTGTTCACTTCTTTTGTTTCTTCTTCTCGGCCTCTTCTTCTTTTTCCTTCTCAATTACTGCCACATATTGATCAATAGTTGCAGCATCTAACATTTTCAAAGGTTTGTTCTTCTCCATGACAGCAATTTCTAGATTCTTTTGTCCAGTTTGCGCCACTTCCAGCAGAGCCTTGATTGCTAGCTTTACGGCACCATTCTCGTTAGCGACATTTTCATCTTTGTACTGTTTTTCCAAAAATTCACGCACTGTTTTAGCCGACCGTCCCGTAGCATTAGCCTTCCACTCATAGTAGATGCCTGAAGGTTCAGTTTGGAATAAATGCGGTGTTCCATCGTAGTCGAAACCACCGATGAGACAGGAAATTCCAAAGGGACGACGTCCATTACTCTGTGTATATTTTTGCTTCAGTTGAGCAATGTATCTATGAATAAAAACTATTTTGTTTCCTACTTAAAAGACTTCCATCAAGTGCTTACCTCGTTATATACTCTAAAGTGACGGGATCCTCTACGTTGAGTTTGTGACTCTGACATTCAACCTGCGCTCGGTTGATGAGTATGCGTGCGTCGGCAGTGAGACCAGCAAAAGCCATTACTACATGACTGTCCAGTGGACAGATCTTACGCACAGTCCGCTCTTCCTGCAGCTTGGCAACGGATTTCTTCTCCACGCCCAGAACAACGCAGTTGGTACCACGCACTCCAACCTAAGGAAATAATTCTTTTATTAATTAAAATTTTTTTCAGCGTACCTTTCTGCTAAACATGTAACAACATTAAAACTTCAATTTCTCTCTATTTCGAGGTTATGTTTCCATTTCAACCAAACAAAAATCCGTCGATTCACTCACCGCTGTCGAACCCTTTCGTACGGCTTCTTGTGCATATTCTACTTGCAGCAAATGTCCATCGGGTGAAAAGATGGTTACAGCGCGATCATAACGTGCAGACATATTGTTTCGAATTATGTATTACAAGTTAAATTGTAACAAACCAAGATTTAAGAATCTTTCCAATGCTTGAAAAACTCTAAAAATACGATGATTGCAAAAACCAAAAACTGTTTGTCAGCCTTATGAAAGTACTGCCAGTTGCAAGATTTATAAACTCTTTTTGACAGCTCTACTTTTGTAATGGCATTGCCACATAGTTTTTCATTGAAAACCGAGCTTGTAAGTAAATGCATGGACTACATTCACGACTACACGACACTACAATACGACATGAAGTCAGAGTAAACAATCTGGAAATATCATACGATTGTTTCATTCACGCATACCCAACCCTTATATTTGCACTGTTGTCGCTCGTCAAATTAGAAATCGTTCTATACCGACGACAGCAACATTGCTATGTCGTTAAAAATACACCTACATTAGAAAAGCATGCAAAAAAAATTGAAGTGTGTCGTTAATGTCGCTGTGAGCAAAATTTATATATTTTGCTGTGAGCAAATAATCATCGGGCATGTCACTTGTTAATATGATTGTGATAGAATATGATAGTAATAGGCGGCCATTTTCACTCGAGTTTGCTTATTAATAAGCATGTTTGCGAGATTGCCATACTTGTTGGCTTGTTTGCAAAATTTTTCATTTTCTCCATTACACGAGCAAAAAAAAAAAACAGCAACAACCCCAACACTGTGTGGCACACTTATTCGAACACTCGCCACTTCACACAGGTTCAAAAATGGCCGCGGTGTGGCACACGAGATCGCAGATGTGTAACCCGCATAAGGCCTAACCAAAATAGACGAAACGAGGCCATTGCAATTTGACAAACGTCTGAAGAGTTGAGACACTGTAAGTTCGGTTCTTACGGAACAAAACGTATGGACAAGCTGTTTTATTCAGCCTCGTTAACTTACGTTTGTTCATTTTGAGCAACTACGTTGAATTGCATTAAAGCGAACATTTTCGCTTCTACTCGTTACGGAACAACTCGTCTATTTTGGCTGAACACTTACGCTATTTTTTCGAATGATATTACACCAAGAAAGCTTACTCTTCCGTAAGAATAAATTCTTGATTTATTCGTAAATCATGTTCAAATTAAGAAATTTCGCCATGGGAAGTCAATTAAATTATTTTCAAATTAAGTAATTTATCATAAATTACCAACCAAATTAAGATCCAATCGGCGTCAGCACTATTTTTTCGATAAATAATCGGAGAAATGGTATTACAAGGTGTCATTTCTGTAAACAAAAAATTTGATATGGAAAATGAAAACAATTATAAGACACATTATATTACTAAAGCCAGCACTAAATTACTTTTTTGGTAAAGCTGATAAACTTTTTCATTCATCCTTTAGGGGGTTGGATTTCTTAATACATTTTCAGCAATAGAAGATGTTATTCTGTTCACATACATATTTCCTGATAAAATTATATCACTTGTAAAATCTTTGGAAGCATACTAATTATGTATGGCGCTTACAGTTTGTCACAATGCTGGCTATTAGATCTTCGTAATTTTTCAATTATGCATATAGCGGCTTAATATTGAAGTAATCAGATGATGTTGCATTTTTCCATGATAATAATCTATATATTGATAGACAAATTCAAAGAATGTATTTATATATTTTTTTTTTTTTTTTTTTCGTATTATCAATCAGTTTTTTCTATCTATCGAAACGAAATAATTTAAATGATCAAAACGAAAAAATAAAACATAGCTCAATTTGCAAGCAAAACAAAATCCAGTTCTTCATATGTTCAAAACGCCATCTAGCTGTGAAACTGATTTTTTGTACTCTAAACCGTAATTCAAATCCGATTTAGATGTTGGAAAAAATGCGGCGAATGATAGCCGGAATTAGCGAAGGAAGATTTTAAAAATTTTTTAAGAATTGAGCATATATCGCTTGGATATATCGAAAGCGATCCATCTTGATAAGAACCCTTGGGTGAATTCCAAGTTCATCTCAAAACCAGCTTCTCTTCCAATCGTCTTCCAAATGTTTGCAGGATATGAATCAACCAGTTAATGAGCTACGTATTAACTCCTTCCCTATTATTCACAACTTACCAACGCTCTGATGTTGCTTTTAGTTTGATCAGTAAGCTTTCAGTTATTAAATTGCATCCCTGAAATCGCCAGAAGCGCTACCTAGTGTCATTTACCCTTACTACTTACTGACAGCAAAATCTTCAACTTGATGGAAGGTGATTTATCTCTTTCCTACTTACCGAAAATCTGCTTAATTCAATTCATAACAAATTTTCGTGAATGTTTGTCCCACTCCAACGTCTTGAAAGAAGAAAAAGAAGCAAGCGAAAAAAAACAACAGACACACAATTGCCACCTTTGTGGGAAAAGTTCCATTTGAGGTTATTTTTATTTGCTGTGGGAAATGGGAATTCTCATGGTATTTTTTTAATTGTGCGTGTTTTCTTAATTAAAGTGGGTTTTTTTTTGTTTCGTGGGACTTTTTTTTTGTTTTAAAGGATTTAAGTTTACAGCTTAAATATATATATGAACGATTCCACCAATTATCGGCCAACTGTGGAGGTCACCATATGGGATATTTTTGTAATTTTCCAAATTTGAAGACATTGGTGCAAAATATGCAAAAATGATTTTTTTTACCGTTTTTAACGTTTCAGTGCTGATTTCTTATAGTGTCTCAATAAAAATTTTTGAGAAAGGCCTTTAAAGCAAGGTTAAAAAATAAAATCTAGTTTTTTTGCCCTCGCCCCTATTTTAAAAACTTTTTAATATTTTTATCGGAAAGCTGAGAAAATTTTTATATAAATCGCGTTTATTTGCAAAATGGGTTCTTATTTGTAAACACAGCCACCATTAATAAAATAATAAATAAAACAGGTAAACAAGCAATAGCAAGGACAGCAACTAAAGTATAGCGAAACACAAGAAAAGTGCTACATTTGCGGTTTTTTTTATTTATTCTTTAATTTATTCTTTTACAATAGAAATTTTGTAAATTTTTTGTTTGTAAATAAATGTTATATTCTTTTTTAAAAACTTAAAAAATTAAGTTAATATATAAAAAATCTGACTTTTTAGTGTTATTATTTTTTATATATTTCATAATATAAAAATGTATAATCAAAATTGTTATTATTGGAATTTCAAATCTAATTAATTTGAAGATCTCAAAAACAGAGACGGTTTATGCAACGAGTTAAAAATAAAGATTTATGTTTAACATAACTTTTAATTAACAATATGAAATTTTCTTATTAGTTGCTTTGATATATAAAAATTAAATTTTTGCTACATTTTTGGCAATTTTTTCCGTATTGTCCGTATTGTGATGTTTTATAATAGAGGAGGGTTTTTGTTGGTTTATTCATATACGAATGGGATTTTTGTGTTTTTTTTTTAAAGCGGTGGGATTTTTTTGGCAATTTTGTACCGTGGGAATTTTCGTGGCATTAATTTTTGCCATTGAGGGAAAGAGGTTTTTGTGGGAATTTGAGGTGGCACTGTGAGCAGACAGCAGTCGACGAATTTTTTTTAGTTTTCTTTTGTGTTTTTGCTTCGTGATACGTGAGTGAGTTACTTTGCTGTGTGCGTTTTCAGATGATTTTGACAATATAGGAGGAGAAAGGATTTTTGTGTTTTTTGTTATTTTGTAAAAAAGAAAAGTTTTGTGTTTTATTTTTTTCTACTAAATATTTGTGCACGACAAATTTAAACGCAACGAAAATAGCAGCAGTAAAAACCCAAATAAAAGAAAATCGCACGGAAAGTGAAAAACAAGCAAAAACGTCGAATGAATTGAATGAAATTTTTGAACAACATATTTGGCTGCCATAGAGGAAAAATCGGAAAATTTAATTTTCTTAACTGAAAGTGTGCTAATATCAAATAAAAAGTTGGCTATTAAAGTGGCAAAAAGTGATGGCATTAGCGCGAAAATTAACGGCAAAAATATGTAAGTTCAGCAGCGACGTCAAAGAAGTCTTAAATCAAGGATGCAACGACAGGCGGTAATGTGGAAAAATTCGACTAATTGGAAAATCATTCATACCAATTGAAGGCAAATAAATAGGCAGCAGAAGTAAAAAAATAGAGCACAAGCAAAAATAACAAAGCAAAGCATATGCAAGGTTATGCAAATTCAGCGCGATTCCATTTGCGACTGTCTGGTCTTCCGACCTTCCGTCCGACCGTCTGTCAGTTCGTTCGTCTGCTGTGGTAATAGTTATTTATGCACCTCGATCGGTGTAATTAATGCCAGTCTGCAGACACATTTATTCAATACCCAATAATTCATCAACAGCTGCATTGCGAGCGACAACAGCACGCGCACCAATATTCCAAATACGCCTCGAATTTTAATCACTTCCGCTGTTCGTTGGCATTTTGTTGGTTAATGAATCATACCCCACCCAACAAACTTCAGAGTGCATAAATTTTAAACGCCTGTCTTCCGTTTCTTTCACCTAGATGAGATAAAGGCTCACAATGGCAGCGTCACCAGCTTAGATCTTGGCGAGACGGGACGCGTTCTGGTCACAGGTGGTCAAGATCGCAATGTTAATCTTTGGGCTATTGGCGAGGAGACATGTTTTATGGTTTGTGTGCTTGTTTGTCTTGTTAATTAGCTTTATGAGCTTGAATGCAACTACTTTCAATGCTTTCAGTCACTCACTGGACACAATCGACCCATCGATTGTGTACGCTTTGCATACAATGACGATTTTGTTTACTCTGCCGATGATATCGGCATCATACGACGCTGGGATTTGAATGCTCAGACTATTTGCTCAACTCTGAATGGACACATGAAAACAGTGCGCACGCTTGACTTCAATCCATCTGGGGAATATGTAGTCTCTGGCAGCAACGATACGACAGTCAGGTGAGTCTATAAGTCGAATATAACTTTACTGTTTAAAGCAGATTAGTAAGATTCTTTAAAAATGTGTTGAAGTTTTTAAAGAAAATTTTTTTGGCCATAATTAACACGTTTAGGGTTTGAAAAGAATTTCTTCGAATGACTTGTATTGATTACTTACAGTATTGCAACTCTTTATGAACGCATTGGTTTTTTTTTGGGCAAACTTTAAATAAACGAGCTTTTGATCTGTTAAAAATTCAAGTTCTTTATCGCAGGTCCTCTTCTTTCAATACTTGAAAAGATTCATTTGCTCATAATTATTGTTCTGAGTCATTAGATAACAAGTTCGAGCAAATAAAACAAATTGTTTATAGCCCATTTATGATTTTTGTTGAGCTTTTGCTTATCACTTGTGATGTTATTGTTTAAAATATACCTAAAGAAATTAAAAAAAAAAAATTTATGTTCACATGTTTTTTAAACATTGTTAAGTGGTTTGGGGCATCAGCCAAAGATGCCTCTGTAACATACAATATTTTTTCCGCTATGTTTAGAGATCGGTGAGCTTCAGCTAGTTGCTAGAAAAGGCAACTAACGTTGTGTATCGTAGGCAATGATAATCATTCTTCTCATAGTTTATTCTCATCATAGTCAGCTTCAAAGAATCCAAAAACGTTTTGTTCAGTTTGCTCTAAGGGGCTTAAGTGGAACTTAGACTTATATTAGACCTTCCTCCTTATGAGGATCGTTTAAAACTATTAAAAATGCAGTCTTTTGGTGATCGAAGGAAATCGGCAGATATCGTATATTTACACCAGCTCATAACAGGTGTATTCGATTCTCCAGAACTTCTTTTTCACATACATTTTAACACTAACCGTAGAAGCAGTAGAAACGCTAACAACTTAATTTATTTGCCATTTAGTAGAACAAATTATATGGCTACTGCTCCTTTAAGTCGCATGAGTTCCTTTGTTAACAATTGTAGCGTTTTTGATGTTAATTTGTCAAAAGGTCAACTCAAAAGTAGATTAAAATTAGTTGTGTAATTAGATCTATGTATATGCATGGTTAGTTGTTACGTCTTGTGTTGTCCCTGAGCCCAACCCATTTATTGGTGGGTAAATTTTTCCCACATTAACTTGTTTGTGGTCACGGGTATCCATAACATTGATATTTTCAATGATTACTGGGTAGTGGCTTTAGAGGGGTTAATGCTGAGGAAGTGCGATATAGCTGTAGTAGCTGAACTCTATTGTTATTGCAATATTAAGCTTCAGTCAATAATAAAACGAACATAATCCTAATCATAATCATTCTATCGTAAAATCTGCATTTGTATCGTAGTTTTTGTTTTTGCAAAAATTGAAGTAACATATAAAGAAGCTACCTGATGATATGTTTGAGTTAATTTCTTGAGATCTATCGTTGCAGGTTGATGTGTCATATAATTTACTCACAAAGCATTTAAGCTATACTAATTTATTATTTGGTCGTTCAGTGTCTGGCTTAAAAGATTTTTACTAAAACGAACTAAAAACTTTATTTTTCAGAATTTCTGTTTCAGAATTTTCTGTTTAATATTCTAATTTATTCACAAATTAAATGAATTAATTAAAATTTATTTTAATTAAAATGCAATAATTTCAAAAAAGGCACTTAACACTGGAAATAAAATGTTCTCTGTTTAGTAATATTTAAATTGTATGGTGATGGCTTTATTTGTTTTGGCAGCGGGTGATTGAGAAAATTTCAACTATGATAATCAGCATAACTTCAAATAAAATATCTAAAAAATAAAAAAAAAGAAATCCAAAAGTACATAAAAAAAATCCTCTACATATAATCTTGTACTATGTGTAGTTGTCTTTTTCTGAAATAATGCCATCGATACAAATAGAATGATTTCCTAGAATTTGCTTTTAGTATAATATTCTATAGCATCCCTGTAGGAAAATCAACTAATTTAAAAGTAGTTTTTTGTCAACCACAACTAGTTACAATTCGGAGTTTTTTCCATCGAACGAACTGACATATTTTGTATGGTGATGTCCGCTAAATAAGTCAATTGACTTTCGTCTGCATATATTTTCAACTACTTCTTAAATTAGTTATATTTAATTTATTTCTTTAATTATTTTAAAATAACCAATTGAAAAATATTACTGATGGCCTAAAGTTAATAATATTTGATGAAATAATATGGTAAAACGTCAAAATCAGCGTAGTTGCCGCCTTAATATAATTCAAAGTAGTTTATCAATCACTTGTTTTTAAGTAGTATTTCAATTTCTTCATATATAATGCTATAAAAACTATTTAGAATTGAAGTGGATGCCGCCTTAATATAATTCAAAGTAGTTCATATACTAGTTTATTTTAAATTAGTTATTTAATTAGTTGTTTTTAAAAACAAGTTAGTTTGTTCCTATAGGGATACTGAAGAATTCCTGCTACAGCAAATACTAAACTAATTTCTTCTATTTATTTATTTATTGAAATTGTATTTAATTTAAACTGAACTACAAATAATTTTTAATGTTATAGAAGAGTTGATATATTAGCAATAACTACTATCGCTTGTGGTAGAAATCCGACCAATTATGTCTATAAAGCCTCGAAATTCAAGTTGTTTTTTTTTACATAATTGCAATTTATTTGTATGGACATTAGAGTGGTCCTTATTCCTAAGAAAAATAATTTTTTTTCTTTTAATTTCACGGGGCAACACATTATTTGAATACATACCATAAGAAACTAGTAAATTTTTTTTAATTTTTAAATGATATTTAGGGGACGCTACCAAGGCACATTTGTACCAATGGCAGAAAAAGTGACCAAAACTGGAAGTCGACCTCGTACCTACATGAAATCAGGTACTTATAAGTTTTTGGGATCGATAAACACTAATATGGAGTCAAAAATTTAAAATTTAAAATGGCGGCTCCAATATAGCGGACATGAAAAAAACCGCACTTCTGTGAAATTTTCGGACGCCATTTTCAACATTTAAACCTGAGTTTACGTACCTATACAAATATACGTGTACCTTAGATTTTTGTCCTCCTATCACATATCCGAAGCTTATTCAAATCGGCGAATGACACTAAGGGACGTTTTTTTGGGCTCTATGAAATAAGGCCCCAGGAAATAAAGCCAAAAACTACGAATGAAATATGGCCCTAATAATTTCTATACAAAACAACAACAGGAATATTTGGGCATTATTTCCTATTTTGGGGCTTTATTGCATTTTTAAAAATGGGGCATTGTTTCATAATGAAATAAAGTCCCAAAAACAAAATAGGGAAAGGCCCAAAAAATTTATTTATGAAATTGCTTGAATATTTGGGGTATTTTTTAATTTTCGGGGTAAACAGCGCCTCAAAATTTTTAACACTCATCAATTTTTGTTATTTTATGGAAGTTATCATCTATAATTGCAAATAGAGTAAAAAAATAAAATTATTCAAAACAAGATTCATTCTCTCACGTTGCATGACATTTGATGTAATCTTTAATGATTGGCCACGCTTAAAAAATGTATAGCATCACGAGATCTTTTTGGTCAGAGGATTCAGTAAAATATATTATTTAGTTTGAGCATGAGTATGTATACTGTCGCGGATTTATCAACATTGGGTCGAAAAAAAAGTTTGCAAAAGGCAGACAACTTGGAAATAGTCAAGAAAAGAAACAACTTAAAAACATATTCGAAACGAAAAAGTCTGAAAAACGAACTACCACGTGCAAAACCAGGCTACGTAAGCTGCACAAGTGTCTTGTTTAAGAATATTGACTGCATTATAATGGACGATGAGACATACCTAATAATGGATTCTACAGCCTTGCCAGGTCCACAAAACAGAACGACCAAAATGTCGATTACTCGGATAACAAACTCAGTTAACAAAATTCAACTGGAAAATTTAGCCATAAAGTTCTGGTTTGGAAAGGTGTTTGCAGCTGCGGCCTTTAAACATCAATTTTTTTTTACAAAAGACACGGTACTGAAATTTATCAGAAAGAGTGCTTGAAAAAACGACTAGTTCCATTTTCTAAACGCCATAAAGATTCCACAATATTTTGGCTTGACGCGAAGTCAACTATATATTTTGAATCAAAATGGGGTTTTGTTTGTCTGTAAAGAGGAGAATATATTGGGCTGAATCCAAAAATAAGTTTAAACACACGGGCAGGGCATTCCTTATGTTGGGCTTTATTTCATCGAATTGGGGCTTTATTTCTTAAGGGGTTGTTCCATAATGAAACAAAACCCAATTTTTTGGGTCTTATTTCGTCTTTGTTTTGGAGCCTTATTTCCTGGGGCCTTATTCCACAGAGCCGTTTTCTTGTGAGAGGGCTAAACTTTGAAAACTGGTAGCGACCTCTACATCACATAAAAAAATTAACAGAAAAATTGATTCAATTGAAAAAACTTTCTCGAACCTGGGTTCTATCGCATATACAAGCCACATCAACCACATCAACCACATCAACCACATCAACCACATCAACCACATCAACCACATCAACCAGTATACCACGGCCGCTACCACCTATTTTAATGTTTCTTTTTTCTTCGCCAAGTAGATGCTTTTATACCTATTATAAATATAATTTTTAATATTTGCTATTTGCTAATAAAGCCATACCAAGCCATACCAAGCCATACCAAGCCATACCAAGCCAAGTTCCCTTATAATAACAGCCCCTTAAGTTCATTAATTATGTAATATGTTTTTGGCCATTTTAGACTCCCCGTTGACACATTTCGTCACAAAGTCTTAATAAAAAAATTGATTCATTATTCTGAATAACGAAAATTAATAATTGAAATTAAAAATTAATAAATTTTTTTAAAATTGAATGTAAATTAAATATTTTATTTATGAAACAATTTTGCATTCATTGAATGGATTCTTATGTCGTTGTTCAGTTGTAAGTACTTAAAATTCTGAATATGAATGCAGATTTTACAGCTTTGCTAAAAAGTATTATCGTCAATATTATTAAGTAGTATCGTCAATATTAATAATATTAACTTTTACATTATAGGCAGTTTAAACGACCTGAAATGATTTCAGATGAAAGCCACGCCTAAAAACTAAAGAAATGCCTTAAAATTTTGCATATAAATTTTGATATTTAACATAAACTACCTCCATGATATTTGACGAAATCGGGTGAAAGCCACGCCTACCTCCCATACAAAGTGACGTCAACAAACTAGAAAAACTTTCGTAAATATATAAAAGTGATTGACATCGTGTCTGTATGTACCCAAATTCCACCCACATCGTTTATCCAACCGATACTAAATTGTTCACATATATTCTTTGGTATAATGTGAAGTCTTTAGACTAGAAAAGTGGGTGTGGCATTTTACTTTTAATCGAACTTCTGTTACACCGTGTGTCTGATTTCAACCAAATTTTGCACACATAGTTTTTGGTAATTTGATCGATCTTAAGTGCAAAAAATTGGTCGGTACTAGACAGGGGGCGGGGCATTTTATTTTTAAACTAGCTCCATCTACACCGTTTGCCCGATTTCAACCAAATTTCGTGCATATATTCTTAAGTATAATGAGAATAATGAGCCTACAAAAGTAGGTGGCATTGTTCAAGGGTCAATTTAATTATAATCGAACTCGCTCTACACTGTTTGTCTGACTTGAACCAAATTTTGCACACTTATTATTTGGTATAAAGATCAGTCCGTAGTTTATAAAAGTGTGCTAGATAGAGGGCGTGGCACTTTATTTTTAATATATTTCCAACTACACCGTTTCTCCGATTTCAACTAAATTTCGCACATATATACTTTAGTATAAAGAACAGTTTTAAGCCTAGAAAAGTAAGTGGGATTGGACAAGGGGCGTGCCAATCTAATTCTAATCGAACTCTCTCTACACGATTTGTCTGATTTTAACCAAATTTTGCAAATACTTATATTCTTTGTCATAAGGCCATAGTTTATAAAAGTGGGCGGAATTAGACTGGGACCGTGACATGTTAATTTTAATGGAACTCCTTCCACACCATTTTCTGACTTCAACCAAATTTTGCAAATATATTCTTTGGAACAATGAGCACTGCTTAGTCTAACAAATTGGGCAGAATTAGACAGGGGCGTGCCACTTTAATATTAATAGAACTCTTTCTATAGCCTTTGTACGACTCCTTCCAAATTTTCCACACATATTCTTTGGAATAATAAACTGTCAGTAGTATAGAAAATTGGGCGAAATTGAACGGGGGGCTTGGCACTTTATTTTGAAAAGAAATTATTTTACACTTTTGGTATTAATTTGCACACACCAACCAAATTTTGAACATATTTAGCATAATGTTTAGCATAATGAGCAGCCTACAAATTTCTCTATGTAATTAAATTAAGCGTATGACACAAATATTTTTGCAAATTATACATAAACATTTTATAGACGGCTAAAGACTACGAATATACTTCCATTCGGCCGCGGGGGTATTTTAGCTTCGGTACCCTGCCGAAGCTCCATTCCTTACTGGTTTGAAATACATTTTAATTATGATTATGCTGCGAGCTATTAAGTTTTTTTTTTATTATTTGGTTTACTATAGTATCTTATTGATGTTTACAGCATTCAATTTGTACAAAATTCTTTGCAACCAGTCAACACTTGAGATACACAAGTTGAAGCTCTAAATTCTTGACAGTTGTCTATAAAAAAAAAAAAATAAACAATCAAGCAAAAAAACACTAAATTCAGCAAATCAACCATGATGCATGAAGCTATGGAAATTACAGCATTCTTCAGCTTGTGCTAAATAAAGAAGTGTTTAAATAACTTTTGTACTAAATTTAGCTTTGATCAGCTCTATCAGCTCAACGCTTGATATTCTATTGAAAGTTTAAATATCAAATAACTCGCATGATTACTTCAATAGTAAAACATTTGAATAAAAACCACTTTCTTATGAATTTGGTGCGATTTTGTAAACAACATGTTATAATCGGAATTCTACGCAGACCACATAAAACGCATTCCATTTGTTCTACGCTTTACGCTCTGAATGAATTCATTAGATATTCATTTTCATCCCACGTAATATAATTCCTAACTTGTTTGCATAAGAATAGTATGTGTCTTCGGAACATTTGGCTATTAAAACATTGATAGCTTGTATTTGTAGTTTTGAATTAATGACACTCTGATGTTGGTTGCTGTAACCACAGAGCTTTGAATGAAATATTAGTGTTGAACTCCGTTGTTCAACCTATGCACAAGGTTAGGTTTTGTTTTTCCATGTTTTTTTTTGCGGCTTCTCAAACTGGTTCAGCTTTTATTTTATGCGAATCTTAAGTAGATTAGTTAATAGTTGAGATATCATTTGTTTTTGTTATTTTCTTATCTTTCTTTTACGCAATTACAAAAATTGGCTTTTACTTTTACGTTGTTATTTCGTAGTAAAAAAAAATAATTAATAAATTGTTGCTCGCTACACATAATCTCTGAAGAAACGTAAGATAACATACGTACATCATTATGTAGCTGGTTTTCTTTTTTTAATGAAGTTTTGCTTCTGTCATTGTATTAAATTCAGCCCGTTTAATGTTTGCCAATGATACCGTTTAATCGCTATAACAATGCTATAAGTTTTATCTTCATTTATTATCTTTAAAGAGGTCATAATCTTTTATAGCTAAAAACACAAATAGAGAGCTAGCATAAACCTTATTTCATGTTCCATGGGAGTAGCCAGGATATCAGCCAGTGGGGACGGGAATTCTTTTTATATGTAGGTATATAAACATACAAATTTTTAGTTAGTGTTGGATATTAGGACTACAAAATGTAGTGAATGCAGATTCTACGTTCTCAGAGACTTCAGTCTAAAGCGGGTGGGGCAGCATATTTTCTTCTTACTCATTCTGATTCAGCTTTCTTTTCCAATTGACTGTAAAATCGGGGCATGAAGAATTTTCGGAAAAATTTGTCAAAATTTGTATGGAATCTGATATTCGGCATAGTTTCCAGTTTACCGCACGACAACGGATTGTTGTCACCTTTTAAATATTTTACAAATATTTACTACAAAAACAAACCGAAGTTATCACTTTTTCTGCATTGAATTCAGCATTGCATGAATAGCCTTATTTTTATTTGTTTTCGTAAAGCTAGTTTGCATAACCAGAAATGAACCAGGTATAATGAAGAAAATCTATACCCAAATATTGATATAGAAAAAAGTTTGACAACAAGGTGGGTCTAAGATTTAAAACTTTTTCAATTGATTTTAAAGAAAGACTAGAAGGGATTGGAGCTTCGGCAGGGTACCGAAGCTAAAATATCCCACAGCGGCCGAATTCAATTATATTCGAATTCTCTAGGCACGACAGACACGATGGCATTCAGTTTTATATATTTACGAAAGTTTTCCTATTTTAATGACGTCACTTTGTATGGCAGGTAGGCGTGGTTTTCATCCGATTTTGCTGAATATCATAGATATGGTTCATATTGTATACCAAAGCTTATGTGCAAAATTTCAAGACATTTCTTTAATTTTTGTGGATTTCTAAGAGTTTTAGTTTAAAATAAAGCCGCTTTGTATGAGAAAATATTTAATATATGAGAGATTTTGGAAAATATTATAGAGATGGTTTATATTAATTATTAAAGCTCATGTGCAAAATTTCAAAACATTTCCTTAATTTTTGTGGATTTTTAAGAGGTTTTACATTAATAAAAAGCCCACTTTGTATAGGAGGTAGGCGTGGTTTTCATCCAAATTTCATAGTCAGGATTGACATTGAAGATCAAAGCTTATGAGCAAAATTTGAAGGCATTTTCTGAATTTTTGTGGATTTTTAAGAGTTTTTACTGTAAAAATAATGTCACTCTGTACGGGAGGTAGGCGTGGTTTTCATCTGATTTGGCTCATTTTCGAACTTGGTCTTCATTTTTTTAAAAAAAGCATATATTTTGAATTTCATCGCATCGTAATCGTGTCGGCAGACAGACAGACGGTCATACGGACAGACATACGGACACACGGAAATCGAAAAACATATACTTTTCTATACCTGGCACGCCTCATTATTGGCATTACAAACGGAATGACAAAGTTAATATACCCCTTACGGGGTACGCGTTGGGGTATAATAAAAGGAATGGTCGTAAACTAAAAGTGTATAGAAAGAAAAAATATTGGTACTTCTACATTATTTTTATAACTTCGTGTCTTTGTAAAAGAACAGTCAAACCACTTCGGGGAAAAAAATGAGTACACCCCAAACTATAAAAAAGGTTGCATTAATGGCTATTTTTGCTGTAAGCTAGTGTTTTAAGTTTACAGCCGTAATACAGTAAAAGCCTTAAATAAAGCTGTTTCTGGCAAAGGTTGAATTTAAAATTTAAAAAAGTCTGAAGTTTGACTTGTAAAAAATTTCTTTAATTGGATAAAGTTGAAATTGAATTTATTTATAACAAATTTGTTGTATTTAAGAATTTAACTGTAAGCATTTTTAACAATTTTATGTTATTGTTATAATTTTTCTGATAGCTAGGGGAATCTGTTCCCCATCTCCTCAGCCCTCGCTACGCCCAGGTCATGTTCACAAAACTGTAACGCGCACAGTTCTAGTTAATTGTCAGCTTTGTAGTTCTTAATAATTGCCAAAAAATTTGAGTATTTTTTAACGACTAACATTTTTATGGTGCTTATGTTCCAACTCACGGGCGAATAATTTGCAAAACACTTAAAAAGTTTGAAACTGGGAGCACTAAACTTTGAAATTTATTAACGCGTAACACTAATAATAAAATCCAAGTTATAAAATACTGTTATAAAAACTTTCTTGAAATCAAACTCGTTTTGAAATCAAAAATAACTGTAGTACTGAGAAAAAAATAAAAACCTAAATTGTATTAAGAGTGTATTTTTACTAACTGATGGCGTATTCTGGAGGTCGTGGCGCAGGGGGTAAAGTACGTGGCTCATACGACAGAGAACCCTGGTTCAATTCCCACCTGACTGACACAAAAAATTTTTTCAATTGAATTCATTTTTCTGTTCGGTCTTCACCTCTCTGCAGACAATGACAAACCTCAGAGAGTAAAAAATGCCATGAAAAGCTTCTTGAGAACATAAGCCGTTCGAATTCGGCATAAAACTTGTAGGTCCAGTTCTCGATCATTTGTGTTCAAACATTTACTACACGCACAACACAATTGATCATAAGAAGCTCGGTCAAAGACCTTTTAAGGGCTGAAATGGCCATTTCATTTTGATTTTTTTTTCGATGGCGTGTTATCTAAATTCCTCGAAACTTAATTAGTTTCAATAAAAGCTAAAGCGTCAAATGGGTTTAGTTTGAATTAGCACACTCTGGCTCGGAATCTATTAAGCACATTTTTTTTCTATTCCGAGAGTTCGTCTCTAATAGAATTAAAGTCTGTTTACTAATATATAAAACAAGCTGTACCCGGCCAGCACGCCTCTAAATGAATAAAATATGCGTCTTTTTGTATGTATAAAAAAGAATATCACGTGCCATTTGAAAGTAATTAATATAGACCATTTTTCGTGTTTTGTTTAAGGATTTCTACAACAGCGTCCTCTGGTGTTCGATATAGGACAAAAAAGATAGGCAAAAAAAAAAATCACCGTACACAAAACTCCCTATTCACGATATACTGCTAATAGGATGTAAAGTTTCGGAGTCTTCTGCGTATTTAATATATATTAAAAAAAGGATTATCTAATATTTAACTGAATTTTATTTTGATTCTAAAATCAGAGTTCTTTATCTCTGCCATCCCACAACATTCAATCAAAAAATAATTTATAATTTTTGCGTGCTGATTTCACAGGCCTGCGAATTAGAAACTTTTACTTTCTCGGATCTTATAGGTGATTGAAGGGATGTGAAATCTCTTATGTACGCATCTGAACTTAGGGGAACTTATATCCATTTTTTTCTGAAAAACTCAGGTATGTTTTATGAGAGGATTACGAAACCACAGTTAAAGCTAAGTAAATATTTTGGTAAATTTTGGTGTAGAGTCAAAATTTTTGTGTGGGGAAAAAGCACCAGCTGTCTTGGTTGACGGATTCATATTTTTATTACTGTAATTTTATTTATTCTTTCTATATTATAACGCAAGCGCATTTTTTGTAATGACTATCAAATCTGTACTGTAGACGCGGTTTTCATAAATAGGGTAGCAATTGAAAGAGCAACTCTTGCTCTGTAGATGTGCAATAAGGTCTTATTTTTTCTTAAATATTGTGTATTTTTAAAAAAAGCTTAAACAATTTTCTATGAAAAAAACCAAATCTCTTTGTGATGCCTAAAATTATGTAATAGTTTTTTTATTATAATGCTATGATAAGTAATAACTGGGCTACTTAACAATTCAACAGAAACATAGAAAGTTTCTATGAAATCCTTTGTAATAAAGAGGGTAATTAAAAAACTAAATAAATTATAAATTTGTTTAATAATAAATTCAACACTAACACATGCTGCTTATTTTTTGTTGTTGAATGTGAAATTCCCACTCCTATTAAATGTACGGGCATATAATCGACAGCGAAATTTTGACATTTCAACTCTCCTTTTATGCATGTTAACTTGGTAGCATTGAACCAGCAATTTTTGGGGTTGACTGTTGACTTGAATAAAGGGGTCTATCATTCCCCTATTTTCCACATTTTTAGGGGGCGGATCGAAACACGTGTTTAACTGTCCACTGTAAGTCAAATTATAAGTCAAACACGTGTTTCGATTACCCTTAAAATATGACAAATGGGGGGCAGATATACCCCTCTATTCGTGGGCGGATTCGGATTCAGCGACCCATTTTTACCTAGTGTTCGCCCCAGCACCGAATTCGTAAAAATGAAAAAAATGAGTTGGCAACCCTATACACCATCTTGAGTTTTCAAATTCTGACATCAGATCCGAAGTCAGCGATCCCCTAACACATCGTATAAAGATTGCAAAGTCCGATCTTTTTGAAAAAAATTTTTTTTTTAAAATTTACACGTATGTATATTATACCTTAAAAGATTTTTGGCTAAAAAATCATTATTCAGAAAAAACACCAAATTTCTTCAGTATTTTGCATATAACTAAGAAACGATTAAAACAAAAATCATCAAAAATTTGACATCTTTAACTAACTATACAAAACATTGGCTTTTGTTTACAACATTTTTTATTCAACTCTCCAAAGTGAAATTTTTAAGAAAATTATTACAAAAATTAGATGACTTCAACTTACATTATCCAGTGTTAAAAGCACATGACGAAGAATTTTTTTAATTGTATGATTTTTTTTTTCGGAAAATTTCAAACCAACAGTTTTGATGTATAATATAAGATTTATGAACGATATTTTTTTTTTAAAAATCAACAAAACTATGCTGTGAATTTCCTATATTCAATATACTTTCTGTTCAAAATTGAACCAGACTGTGCAAATGAAACAACAACATTTGCCATAAAGGTAATGATTTTTTTTGAAGGCTGGTAACGCTGCTATAGGCTTGGTTGCGTTCATTTTTAGCGTGATCTTTCACGTAGTTTCTTTGGCCCAAAATACACTGTAGTGCTGTCTGCGTGAAACCGCAGCGCGACTTGAGCCAACGCTCAATATTATTTGTATGTTTTAAAGCATTTGCGCGATATTTTGCAAAAGAGACCAGAATTATGGTTTTTTCACCAAAACAATGCACCATCACCATGATGCTCATACATCATGCATTATACGCGATTATTTGAACAAAAAGCATGTTAATATCGTTCAATAAGCACCATATTCGCAAGATATGGCCCAGTGTGATTTTTCCTATTTCCCAAACTCAAATTGTCGCTTCGTGGAAAACATTTTGAGACAATTGAAGTCATCAAAGAGAATTTGCAGAAAGCTAAAGCCCATTCAAAAATCAGCCTACCAAAAATACTTTCAAGAATGAAAAACGCGTTGGCATATGTGTATCGCCTGCAATGATAATTATTTTGAAGGTAATAAAATAAATATTGAAGAATAATTAACCGTTGTTGTTCCATTTAATAAAAATAAAATTTAATATTTTTCAGAAAAATACACTGTGAAGTTTCGTTGCCTTTTGAAAAAAATGCTGTACCAAGAATCTTCGAGTTATATTTCAAAATTGTTGGTTTAAAATTCCTCAAAATACAAAATTCTTCCTCATGCTTTTTAACACGGGGTAATGTCAGTTGAAGTCATAAAATTTTCGTATTAATTTTCTAAAAAATTTAAATTTGGAGAGATGTAAAAAAAAGATGGCAAATTTTATTAGGTTTTAAACAAAGGTGAATTGGAAAAAATCGTTTTATTAGTGAATAAAGAAGAAATTTCTTTTTTTTCGATAATGAATATTTAGTCAAAAATCCTTTAAGCGCTTTGCGCTACCATTTATCGTTTGTTAATATTGAAGTGTTATATACCAAAATTCATGTTTTTAAGAATAAAATAAAAAATCAGTGTCTCCCGGCAACTTTTCGAAAAAGTTGAAAAAATGAAACGGTCTACTGTGTAAGCGATGTACACCAATCGTAGCCAATACAAGGGGCGCTCATGATGGTCACCCGGGCAAGGGTTCCACCAGATGAATTGAAAATTGAATTGAACCTTTCTAACGGGCTGTGTGACCAGTTTGAACACTAAATCGTTCATGCCTTATGAAATTTTGTTATCAGTTTAGGATGCTAAGACCACTACACTGAAAATTTAGAATCATATAATATCCAAGCTATCCCTTTGGGTATTTCTGGATTATAAGGATTACCATGCCTCATAAGCAATACATAAAACACTTCCTTCTAGGCCTTACATATACGCGATAAATCAAGTCTCCCCATAATTTTGCTGGGAAAAACTATCCCCGTGCTAACAAGTTCAACTGGATAACTGCTTCTCCAGTCGCAGATTTATGTTACAATGTTATATCATAGTTCAAACCTACTCCAAAGAAAATTCACCAGCAACGGGCTTCAAGATAGTCCTTGTTTTAGGCACATAAGAAAAGACTAATTCTTGTTGGCAATGATGATACGTCTCAAAGCATCTTATATGCAATCATCTATCTTTTCTTATTTCTTTATCGTTTTCAAGACTGGTGGCTGTGTCTGTGTTTATAGTAGACCCCTGCATTCCCGGCTTAATTCTACTTTTTCCCATTACTACGGAGCCGATAGTTCATGAAACAACAAATAGAACCTTACAACGCACTTGTAACTCACTCTGTAACAAAGTGCATGTGCAATGAGTAAAGTATACATGCCATTTTAAGATTGCATGATAAATTTGAAAACCTTTTCAGTGTTTCTTGTTGATATTGGCAAGGGAGCCATCGTTGTTGGCGCATAAGATCTTTTTATAAATTTCAACTTCAAGTGCGGCTCAATTCACCAATATTTCAAGGTCACTATTCACTAGTAAGCGGTCAAAAAAAATCAAAGTTTTATGTGAACGTGACCCAGCCAATACAAGCGACCAATACTGATCAGCATATTGTAGAGTCTGTACACGTATTTAGACTGTAAGCTGTATCAATGGCAGCTTTAATTTTAAGACCTTAAATCCAGAATTGATAACGATTTCAAACGCTTTGTGCATAACGATTTGTTTGGAGTTTGATGGCCACTGTTCATGTCCCTTTCAATATGGAATTAAAAAAATAAAACAAATATTTGTTTTTTTTTCTATGTAGTTGAACATGTTTTGTAGAAAAATCAGAAGGTCATTGATTTTTTTAGAATTGAAAGTTCCTCTAGGTTGGTGAAGAGGAGAAATTAGTGTTCTTATTCTAATATTTTCAACTGTTACACAGGTTGTTAACCCTCCGATGAGTGACAGTTCTGAACTTCACGGCCGTGTGAAAAGGTCCCTACGGACCTTTTTTGTAAATCATGTTTTTTTCGTATAAAAAATTTTTTTTTTTAAAATTTTTTTTTGTTTTTATTGTTTATAACTAAATTCTACATACAAAAATAATTTTTTCAATTTTTTTAATTTTTTTTTTGCTTGAATTTTCTTAAGACTATTATAAAAAAGTTTAAAAATTATTGTTGTTGAGCGTGTACTTCTTGTCCCCCGCCCTGTGCGCAAGTGTTGCAGCGATGTAAAAGTGTGCTATGTTCTCCGCAAACATCGTTGCCGCAGCCGAAGCAGTGTGCCCGCGTTTTCCGCTGCCGCCCGTACTCAGAACGGCAAAGGCGACATGACGGTCTACTTGACCTAGCTGCAAATGACGGTGCATTGCCTTCCATCGGTCTTGGTAATACCTGAAATGAAAAGAAAAATAAAAAACAAATAAATATATATTCTATTCTTGAATTTGAAGATGTTTTTCTTACCCTGACATCGAATGCTTCCATCGCATTGCGTATCCTTGGATATGAGGTTATATGGTTGTTTAGGGCACGTTCTTCGATATTTGGTGTGGCCAATTGTTTCGTTAGCAGTAACAAGAACGACCGCCGTCTGTCACTCCTTTTTATAGGCTTCATTTCGTTGTAAATCGTAAAAGCAGCAAATGCAGCGACGTCCAGCATATTATAAAACATGGCCAACGGCCATCGTCGTGTTGCTCTTTTGCAGCTGTAAGTGCCTAGCATTTGATCCATGGTATCAACGCCGCATTTGTTGGCGTTGTAATCTAATATGGCATAGGGCTTCCGCTTCTCGGTTTGCTCGTCAACGAGGCCAGGTGTAGTGCATTGTGGAGAGCACGTTCACCACTTTATTTTTTTTCGGCACGTATGAGCATAACGCTATATCCCCTTCGTTGAACAAAAATAATGTACTATTGATGGTGCGCTTCGGGTTCTTCTTGAACTCCTGTGGAATGAATGTTTTGTTGTAGCGCACTTTACCAACATATGCGGTCTTCCTCCTCAACAAAATACGCGCCAAGTCAAGAGTGGTAAAGAAATTATCCGCGTATATAGTACGGCCAGCATCTAAATATTTTTCCACAAGATCCAGCACTACGTTCTGCCCTTGGTTTATGTCCCGTTGTTGGTTTGGCAGTTTTCCAGAATATACCATTCCCTTCACAGGATAATAACTCTGTGAGTCGCATAACCACCATACTTTCAAACCATACTTAGCTGGCTTTGACAGAATATATTGTGTGAAGCGGGTGCGGCCTCTGTAAGGGAACAACTGCTCATCAACTGTTAGTGCTTCATGAGGAGTGTAAGCTGCTGCCAAGTTATGTTGCAACATTTGCCAAATATCGTCAATAGCCGCAGTTTTGCTGTTGATGAGTCGCTGTTGTCGAGTATTTCCATTGTCGAATCGAATAAATTGCTTTATACACATGAAGCGATCGTTTTTTTGTTTTTACCATCATCCCTAATGTCTTTGAGTTTAGGTCTTTGTGTTCAGAACAAGTAAATTATGTGTTGTAACAATAAAAAAATTATGATGCCCAAAAACATGCATTTATTATTGAAATTCAGTACAAGGTCCATACGGACCTATTCACACGTCCGCGTACTATTCTCACTAAAACCTCAATAACTCCTAAAGTAATGATCCGATCGGCGCAACAAAATACTCTTGGAATTCACAGTAACTTTGGGGGGGAGGGGTTGTAGTGGCCGAAGTAGGAGTAATTTCAGTTTGAAAAGGCAAAAAAGTCCCTAGGGACCTTCTCACTCATCGGAGGGTTAAACTTCTCCATCTGCTATTAGCTATGTGAATGTAGTGCGAGAGGACTCTCCCTTCACTGTACTCAATAGAACTAAGATTGCTTCCGCTCTTGAAATATCAAGGGTTGAGCCCTCATGATCATAAATGTTCCTGTGTCCGGGAACCCAAATTATAATAATGGCAAGCAGTTGACTTCGTTTCACTGCTTTCTTTTTACACTTCCTTACCAGCTGCAAGTTGAATATTACTGCAGCTAATGCTCTAATACTGGTCTGGCTATGCGATAGGTGTGCCGCGTTTAGGTTGTTAGTGTTGGCACATCTTATAGCCGGACAGCTTCTTTTATTGCTAAAATTTCTACCTGGAAAACACTGGTTGAGTTCGGTAGGCGGAAGGAGTTGGCCACACCCAGTTTCTCTGAGTATTTTTGACCCATGGGTGTTGAAGGTGCCATTCCGCTCTAGTCGGGTACTTGCTGGTAAATTTTCTAGTGAAATCGAGATTGGGAATTTCGTAGTCAGTGTACCATCCAAGAATTTGGCAATCCAAACCAAACCGCTAACAGCCACTTTGATCTTAAATTTCCTTATTGATGTTACTGGCACTAACGCTGTTCATAGTTAATGTTACTGAAAATTATGGATATTGGAAATGTTGAGTTTAAACAAACGTTTTGTCTGAGTGAAAGCCAAATTTCAATTGAAGTACCAGTGCTCTGCGGAACATAGTTTAAGAATCACGTCTCTAGATAGCTATTTCTCTTTCTCTGTCTATCTTTTTTAAATTTTCATACGCGGTAATTGTTCTCGGTCCCAAACAACTTTATTGTTAGAGATCATTACTGTGCGTGTTGTAGCTAATCTTGTGGTGTGATAGCGTGGTTTTCCAACTTAAATTATGACAGATAATTTTATGAAAAAAAACCACCTCTAAGATAGAATACAAAATATTTATTTTTAATGAATTTAAAGACGTTGCACACGAACGTAATAGTTCTAAATAAGTTTTAAATTTTTTAAAACATAACAACATTGCAACAAATAATCTCACCCGTTAACCATTTTTAAGCGATAAAAAAAAATCACATATAATCAATAATCTCCTCTTCAAAAAGATTATGAATACTTTACAGTTTCGCTGAAGACACTTGCTTCAAGTCCACATATGCGCCAGTGATGACCTGTTTGCCAGTCTCTTGCACAGAAGTTAAAAAGTAAACGCGCTTGCCTTCCTTCCACATGTCAATCTTCAAAGTCTGCCCGGGTATGACTGGGGCAGCAAAACGCACCTTAACTGCCTTAAACAAAGCTGCATTGTTTTGGGCATATTTAGCCAAAACAGCGCGTACAGAGAAACCCAACGAGCACAGTCCATGCAAAATAGGCTTCTTAAAGCCGGCAAAAGCTGAGAAATTGGGATCAATATGCATGGGATTCAAGTCCCCGGATAAGCGATATAAGGCTGCCTGATCTTCAGTGGTCTTGTATTGTATGGAGTAGTCTGGTTTACGCTTAGGTGGTGCTGCAATTGGAATAACTTCATCGATGGGATTTTTCTTGCCACCAAATTTGCCAGCGCCCACAACAAAAACTGAACTTTGATTCTTAACCAGCAAGCGTCCGTTTTCATCATAAGAGTGACAGCTTGTGACCACGACAGCGCCCGAACCCTTGTCCATGACATCCAAAACTTTACCTCTGGTTGTTAAATGGCCATTGGTTGGAATATCGTCACATATCTCCAAGTATTGCTCACCGTGCAAAATACTACTCAACTCTATTTTGGAAGGCAAAGCAGAACTCAATAAATCGTTGCACATGGTCAAGAGCAGACCAGGTAACACGAAAAATGATGGAATGGCGCTAAAATCGGCATCGTTTTCATACAAAAAACGCATATCATTTGTATCCTTCACTGTGGCACCAATACCCAAAGCGTACAGAATTAAATCCTTGGAGCCAAACTTGAAAGTGTCCACAATATCATTAGTTTTGCCTTCCTTGAGATTCTCCAAAACCTCCAGCAATGAACCAGAAGCCTCTGCAATAGAATCCAAGTGCTTGGTGTCGGACATATCGGTTACCTTAGACCAGACGCTCTTCACGTACTCGGGTGAGATCGACTTTTGGTCGATGGAGGTGCGCAGCACAGCGCCTCTGCCACGCACAGTGTGTACTTTCGTAGCCCATCCAGCAGCACTTTCAATGTAGGTGCCTGAAATAACAAAAGAGAATAAAAATAAATGCCTTAAGAGACCATCTGATCTAAACAATAAAATTCTAACCATTTTCCTCGCACGTCTCGTGACACAAATAGGCCACGACGGGTGCTATCAGATGTGGCTTCAGCTCATCGAAGAGTATGCTAGGTAAAACATCCTCCGTCATGCGACTGGCGGCAGTTGGAATGATAACATTGCAGTGAATGTTGTTCTTTTCGCCCTCAATGGCAACAGTGTTTGCCAAGCCCACTAAACCCATCTTGGCTGCAGAGTAATTGGCTTGCCCAAAATTGCCATAAATGCCCGAGTTCGATGAGGTCATGATAATGCGCCCAAATTCCTGCTTTTTCATGTGTGAAAAAGCTGCTTGGGTGCACTTGAAACTGCCTTTCAGATGGACATCATGCACCAAATTCCAATCTTGATCGCTGATCTTCACAATGCTGCGATCGCGCAAAATACCCGCGTTATTGATTAAGATATCAATGCGTCCAAAGTTCTTGATAGCTGTCTCGATAACCTTATCACCATCAACCACTGAATTATAATCGGCTACAGCAGTGCCACCCATGGCACGGATTTCATTGACAACTACATCAGCGGCACGCTGTGAAGCGCCCTCGCCATGAAAGCTGCCACCCAAGTCATTTACGACAACCTTTGCGCCACGCAATCCAAAGAGTAAAGCATATTCGCGACCTAAGCCAGCTCCAGCACCGGTAACTACAGCAACACGCCCATCAAAACGTAGTTGTTGGTCTCCTGACATTGTTTGTTTCGCTGATACGCTACAATCACTAAGATTTCTAGAAGGTGCAAACGAAGTACTTTCTTAAGTGGTCACAACTTGACTGAACAATGAGTAGTAGTTCTGAAAATGAATATTTATATTTTTATTTTTTCTATATAAAGTTCATTCGTAGATAATGTATGTATGTTTGTATATGTGCGATAAACAGATTAAAATAGGGTTGCGCCAAATAAGGTGATTTGTTGTGTTTTTATTCCTATGCATAAAGAATTTCAACTTTAAATTTTAAAATTTGAAAAATATTTGGGGAATCATAACTTATACAGTACTGAAATATATTTTAAAACAGAGATAAATAACTATTGTTTAATATTGTTTAATATTCCTTTAAAAGAATCCAAACAGTTTCTACGGGTTTTGTTACTATCAATAGAATTAATGTGACTACTGGGACACTGAAAAATTCCAACCTTCAACCTTTGAACACTCAAAGAAAAATTTTAGCCAAACAATTTAAATATTCAAGTCAGCTGTTTCTGTGTTGTACAACATACACTAAACGTTTCCATTTTAATAAAGAACTAGTATAAAAGTCCGTCCTACGACGGGTTGGAAGCATTAACGCTCAAACTGTAATTATTTTTTGCCATTATTACAGTGCTTTAACAACATATTGTTCTGAAAAATGTGCAGCCCGAAGGTATGCACTTATATAAAAGGCAAGCATGTTACTGATAAATATCAAATTAGTTTTCTGTGCATACTTTTAGGCTGATCATTTTTCAGGACAGTACATGTTGGGAAGAAACTGCAATAATCTCAAAAAAGAATTGAGTAATACAGTTTGAGCAATATTAGGTGCAGAGCATTGTGCTTGCCTTTTATATATTAAGAAGATTAGTAGGCGAAGTGTAACACGTTTTTATTTGCTTCAACGAAAGTGTTAATTCAATTTCATAACACTTTTACTAGAGGCAATAAAACCGTGTTACACATCACCCCACTTCAGCCTTCATTTCCTTTTTTGTGAAGGTTCACCCGATGATCATAAATATCGGCAACTGTTGTAAAAAAATATGTAATCCATATCTTTTGATACTAAGCGTTTGTAACAGTCATAGCTATTTGTAATTACTGCCTTTCTAGTCATGATAGCAAGAGTTCTTTAAAATGTTGATCCGATCTCATCCTTATCCCTTTCCATGACCAGAGAAAAAAAACTCCAACCCGTAGCAACCCGTGTCCGGGTTTCGGCCGACATCATTAGCTTTCGCCAGGCGCCTCTGCTTTGCGCGCGCCTTCTCCAATCGGATACACCAAATGCGGTTAGGGCTTCCTCAGCCTGGTCCATCCATCGGAGGCATGGTCTCCCTCGTCGTCGTTGACCAGCGACCCTCGCCTCGAGCACCTTTTTCGCTGGAGCTTCGTCGTCCATACGATGGACATGACCCAGCCAGCGTAGTCGCTGCACAGTTATACGCCGAACTACGTCAATGTCTTCGTAGAGCTCATACAGCTCGTGGCTCATTCGGATGTCATGGGCGATTCGAACAGGACCGAAGATTTTGCGAAGAACTTTTCTCTCGAACACCCCCAGAGCGGCTGCGTCAGTTTGCGAAACTACCCATGCCTCAGCGCCATAAAGCAGCACAGGTAGAACGAGCGTCTTGTAGAGTGTTAGTTTTGTCGATAGACAGAGGGCTCTGGAACTTAGTTGCTTACTGAGCCCGTAGTAGCACCCATTAGCAATTATTGTTCTTCGCTTTATATCCAGGCTAACTTCGTTGTTGTTATTAATGGCGGTGCCAAGGTAAACCAACTCCTTGACTACTTCAAAGTTATAGCTGCCGGATGAAACGTGAGAGTCTAAACGCCGCGCTCCCTTGTTTGTAGACAGCATATACTTTGTTTTACCCTCATTTATCGTCAAACCCACTTTGGCTGATTCCTTTTCGATAGCGGCGAAAGCAGCGGTAACATCTCTCTTGTTTCTGCCAACAATATCAATATCATCAGCGTACGCAAGGAGCTGGACACCTTTATAGAAAATGGTGCCATTACGATGCACACCGGCCTTTCGTACGATCCCCTCCATGATGATGTTGAAGAGATCGCATGACAGTGGATCGCCTTGCCTGAAACCTCTTTCGGTATTGAAGGTTTCGAAGAGGTCATTTCCTACCTTGACGGAGCTGCGTGTGTTGCTCAACGTCATTCTGCAAAGTCTAATCAACTTTGCAGGTATACCGAACTCAGACATTGTTGCGTATAGGCAATTCCTTCTCGGGCTATCGAACGCAGCTTTAAAATCGACAAAGAGATGGTGTGTGTCAATTTGATTTTCGTGGGTTTTCTCCAGGATTTGTCGTAGCGTGAAAATCTGGTCTATAGTGGACTTTCCAGGTCGAAAGCCACTGATAAGGTCACTGTTGAATCAATTTCAACACCCTAATCTAATTCAGAGTAACATAGTCATGCCAATGTACCCCCCTCCTCCCTCTTCCTCAGTTTTCGATTCCACTCTTTTTGTTTTTCTTGAGCTATCTTCCATTTAATCTAATCACTTTTTCAAAAAATTGAGCGCGCTCAAAAAGTGAGTAATGAATGCAATCAATTTTTCAAATCATTGATTGTGATTTGAAATTTCAAGACCCAATCAATTTTTTTAAAATTTCACTCACAATTAATGATTTGAAAAAACGAATGCAATCATTTTTTCAAATGAAGTCCCAATCAATTATTTGAAAAAACGAATATAAGAATTATTTTCAAATCATTGATTGGGATTTGAAATTTAAAATCACAATCAATGATTTGAAAAAACGAATGCAATCATTTTTTCAAATCATTGATTGTGATTTGAAATTTCAAGTCCCAATCAATGATCTGAAAAAATTAATGCATTCAAATTGAATATAAATCACATGATTTAAAATCACAAATGGTTAAATTCTTTTACAGCTCTGATACTTTATAGTATAGAAAACAAATAAATATTCAATTTTTAAAAAGAAATGTTATTTTAAATTTGTAACAGTGATTATTTTTGGAAATTTTGGAGAAATTTGGAAATTTATTGTAATATAGAAATCCAAGGTCAATATTAGGTTTAGGTTTGCCAAAAAAAGAAAAACGAAAAAATTAGGTTTGAATTTAAATTGCTTTTCAAGATCTGAACAAGTTTCTAGAAACGCTTATATTAAATCAAATACAAAATCGAAATTTGGAAACACAGATAGGGCATTCCACGTAAAAGAGGAAAATGAGATAAGTTTTGGTTTTCCTTTAATTATTTTAAATTTGGTAAAAACCTGTAGCTAAATGTCTATACTTTATTAATTTGCGAAAAAGATTTATGTTTACAACACTGTTATCGGACATTCTGTCAACTGAAGAAACCTGGCGCGTGTCTTTTATAGAAAACTTCGAAAGAACTAATTTCTTATATAGAAATAAAGCGAAAATTTATGTAAGTTTTTATATATTTTCTCTTTGAACAGATGCAAATTGCATGTCCTAGTAGTCAAGCAAAAATATATATAAGTTGTTTTTCATTTCATTTATTTCTTTCGAAGACCGGCACAACAAAGTTTAAAAACCTTATGAACAGTACCGACAGCATATAACAACATCAACGATTGAATATGTGACTTAAAGTATGTAATATTGCATAAAAATAATAATTAAAATCCACATAAATGATTTGAAAAAATGAATAGTAATTGCATCAAATGATTGAGATTTGAAATTTTAAGTCTCAATCAATGATTTGAAAAAATGAATGCAATCCCAAACGTTGATTGGGACTTATGAATGATTGCATTCATTTTTTCAAATCATTGATTGGGATTTGAATGATTTTAAATCACAAATGATTGCATTCTTTTACAGCTCTGTAAAGTATGAATACTACGTTGTATATGTGTCACAGTATGCCTGATACAAAGCAGCTTAAGAACCTAGTATAGCTCAGTATTCATAGCATACGTAATACAACAATTGCTCGTGGTTTCGTCATAACTTTTTAGACTTACAACCCTTATATTCCATGATAATGCAGCAAAAAATTCAAAAAAATGCATGCTATCTTGCTATTTATTTTTTTTTAAATAAATTAAAAAAACTTTTGAAGATAAAAATTGATCAACACGATTTATGTAAAAACACGAAGCAATTTAAAAAACGTGATAATAATAAGTTCAAAAACATTTGGCGCTGCAAAGTACCTTAAGTGCCTTGAGTGTAAAAAACTAAAATAAAAAAAAAAAATTGAAATAAATGTCATATAATACCATACATAATGAAATGTGTGCCATTATGTTTATACTACTAAGTATACGATTGTATATTTGTACCAAAAATATTACAAAAGTACGTTCCGATGCAACTCTGGTCTGACTCACTCTCACATTCTACTTTTCCTCGTGTATGCTACAGCAACGATGTTCAACAGAACTGGGTCGCATTTTGTTGTTGTCTTTCATTGTCCTATTGGGGAAAAAAGTTTTTACATTCGCTCCTCTTAATGATGAGTGTTCAAATAGCTACTTAAAAATACTTAAATAAATTTCGATATATAAATTTCGCTAAATTTCGGCTAAATTTTGAATCTGTATTCCGAATTTGTATAATTAAAAAGAGCAAAACTTTCAAATTAATTCCATTTAATTTTTTTTTCCATTTAACAGTTTAAGTACGCAGGCCTGTTTAATTTACGATTTGTTATTTTTACGCCAACTTACGTAAGCGTATTTTTTGTTGTTGTTTTGCATGCAAACGCAAATACGCAAACACGCGTAAATAAAAGTAGCCCTTGGACGTGTTTTTTGTGTCTCGTATTTTTATGCACTATCTACAGCATATATAACAGGGTTGCAAAATCATTGAATACGGCTAACACATACTGAGGTGCTCACAGTTGCAAAAATAACAAATGCTATAAATACGCTTTGTTAATTTACGTTTAAACTGTGAATAGCCCAAGTGTTAAAAAAATATAAATTAACAAAACTTGGTTATTTTTTTAAACTGTTTACTGTTTTACTTTGCATCTTAACTCTTTGAGGTACAGACCTTTCATTAAGAGTATTCATGCAAATGGGCAATGCCCTTATAAATGGTATAAACCGTATAAGTTTATTAGCCTTATAAATGAAATGTATGGAGAAGCTTTTGCATAAACCAAATATATTTGCTCTAGGATTTAGGTGAGCAATCGATAGGGCAAACTTATAAAAGCAATCAGCTGATTTTATTTTGTGAAGTTGTTTCTAATCAAAAAGCAAATAATTCAAAATGGCAGAGGTAAAATTTCTATAAATCTAGTGAAAGTAATTCAGATATTGCATTTTGTTGATATATTCTTACAAATTTAATTTTTAGGTTTGGCTTGACATCCTGAAAGTTGTTTAGTGTTTGGGAAAATTTTGCCTAACAGCTGACATATATATTCCAAATGCACAATCGATTTAAGGATACGTTCATGTAACCTACCTAATAAATAATTGCCCAATATACAAGTATGCCACTTTGCATGAATACCCTTATTATAAAAAATACCTTGAGGTACAAGAAAAAAAAGTCAAAAACAAAATTCAGAATATATACATAATATAACGTGTATGCGCTAAACAAGGATGATTTACAAGCCCGGCGCCTGGTGAGGACTAATTTAAACCGTTGTACTTTAGAGCCGTAACGTCAAATCTGAGGGGGTTGAGTTTTTTCCCAACATACCACAAAGGTTTATTTTTTAGTGGTCAAAATTTTGTCGATTGTACTTCAAAGAGTTAAATAAAGTTTAAATTCTCAACAATCTCTTGATGACAACAAACGGAATCAACAATTACAAAAAGTACATTTTTAAAAACTTAAAATATTTCTGTTAGATCTTTTTAAATCATTTTTCATTATTTAGAATTTTTTTTTACCAAAGTCGAATTATTTTGATTTCATTAAATTTTCCCGGGAAATAATTTTTCACTTATGAAAACAAACCCTAGTCTTGGATTTCTATATAAAACTTAATTTTTGCTTTAGGCAAAGGTATGACTGAATATAAATTGTTTGATAGCAAAGTTGTAAAGTAATAAAAATGAAAGAAAGCTAATTATACGAAGGCATAATTAAAACAAGACAGCAATAAATAAAACAAAAGAGAAGTCATAGCAACGCTTGGCAAAAAGTGAATAAAGCAAAGTAAAAAAAATCATTTGATGCCAAAGTGCAATATTAAATGTTTAAAGTGTGCTATTTTTAAACATTTAAACTTGAACTTTTGTAAATATATATATACATAAAAAAAACATTATAAAAACTTATCGTTCCAGAGAACGAATATTACAAACTTTTCTTTATATAGGTATCATGAACAAAGATTTTCTTCATTCATGATGCTGTTTTGTTGTAGAAATAGTTACTACTAACTATTTCATCTTGGCAAAACAATAATTGCTTTGACGCTTTCTTAACTCATTAAGCCCTACGGGTGCGAAAACGCACCACGAAAAGACATATTTTTAAAAAGTCATAGCTTAGATTCAGTAGAAGATATCGGCCATCTTATTTTCGCATTGAGGAGCAGCGTGATGAAATTCTTTTAGACTCTTGACATGTTTTGTCATAAGATGTCGTTCGTCTACCTATCCTTTCCCGAAGTCAAAAATTATGAATTTCTAATTTACAAAAAAAAAATTTTTAATATTTCAAAATATATACAGGGTGTCCCGCAAATGAGTGCAACTATTTACGGAGGTGAAAGGTTATGTTGAGCTGAGCAAAAAATTTATGGGAGAGGGGGGGGGGGTCTATTTTCACATTCTTAGGAGCTACAGGGTAAATTAATATTTCACGACTTTGAGTCACGTTATTGTTTCTATCAGAAAAACTAACTTACAGAAAACTTATTTTGATAGCTCATTGCAAAGGCAATAAAATTACCTTTCCAACGATATATCAATAAAACCCACTTACTTAACCGTTATCGAGCAGACTTGAAAAATGTTATTAAACAGACTTGAAAAATGAAGATTCGAATTGAAATGAATCGGTTTGGAATATACAAGACAGTTTGATTTTAAATTTATACACGCGTGTAAATTAAAACGACTTGAGTTAAATCAATTGGTAGGCTATTTGTTTGGTATCGTAAAAATTGCATCTCTTTGAAGAAAAAAGAAGTTGACATGTTAACAAAATCCGATCCCTCCTGCTCATCAATATCAAATCCTATTTCATTTGATGTTGAGCTGCAACTTGCGATGTGAAGCTAAAATTACATGCTATTATAATGTGATTTTTATTCAAGAGCAGAAAATTAAAATTTATAGTGTCCACTTATTATTGTGACTGACTGTAATTATATATTTGATTATGCTATTGAACTTTGTTCGATTTCACTAGTTCTAGATTATTTTCCATTTGGGACCATATTTGAGATAAGGCAATTTTTATCATGTTTGAATTTTGCTGACTTAATTTGTTCTTTAATACTTGCTTTGTAATCGTCATATTTGGGCACACTCTATTCTTAGCAGTACGGTTTTTTAATTGCTTAAGATGTAAAAAATAAGTAAATTATATTAGTTGAACAAACAAAAGCGTTTCAGCACAAGCGTTCGTCACGTTATTTTAATCTGTCGGCATTTCAACCAGCCAACTCACATTTATTTATTGAGCAATATGTACTTACTTTTACCTTTAATAACAAATGCTAAATGTAGTTAAAACACAAGCTTTTCGTTCACCTTAATGTTTTATTCCAACTAAAACAAATCAATAGCGTAAAATATAACAAAACTATAGGAAAAACTTTAACAACGAAGAGGAATGTACGAACAAAGCGAAGTAGATAAAAAAACTCAACTGTGTTTGACATTTGCTATATATGTTTGTTTTTTTTCCCGTCTATGTTGTGTTCTGTTTTCGTTGGTGTTCGCATAGTGCTGCCACATTTGTAGTAATAAAGGGTGGTTAAATTTTAAGGGCCGATGTTGAATGTGAACCACACCTAAACGTCACGTTTTTTTTCTGCATTTCATTTGACATTTCACAATTTCAGACTAACTCAATTTGAACCATGGAAAGATACACAATCGAGCAACGCTTTAAAGTTATTCAGGCTTATGAAAATGGGCGTTCAAATCAAAATGCATATCGTGCACTTCGTGATTTTTTTCGGTCAATTTAATCGTCCAAATGTGCGTTCAATCGGAAAAATCGTGCAAAACTTTTAGCAAACCGGGTCTGTAGGAGATGTGAAAATACCAGCGCATGCTCGTACTGCAGAAAATATTGCTGGTGTTCGCGATAGGGTGGCTGAAGAGGCGTCCTCCTCAACTCGTCGTCGTGCCCAACAATTGCCCCTCTCACGAAATTTTTATAGCCCGAATTGGAAGAAATGGATGTGGACAGCTAACGAAACGATGGCTATTTTGCGCGACAAATTCAATGGCCGTGTTATCTTACGTGGTGGCGATGTCAATTGGCACACCGTTGGACTTCTTTCTTTGGGGTTATTTGAAAGAAAAGGTGTACGTCGATAAGCCAGCAACAATTTAAGAGCTAAAGGATAAGATAATTCGATACATTAACGGCATAGAACCTCACTTATGCCTCAGCGTCGTCGAAAATTTGGACCATCGGATGGAGGTGTGCGGCCGAGGTCGCGGCGGCCATTTGGCCGATATTTTGTTCCATACATAATTGAACCATACCAATATTATCATAATAAAAAGAAATGACAATAATTTTCTAAATAGTTTGTGTTTTATTCAAAACCAACATCGGCCCTTAAAATTTACCCACCCTTTATAAATGCAAGAATTTTGTCTTAGAATTTACAATTTTGAATAAATAGGTTTAAAAATTAATAAATTTTTTTCATCATTTGAATGCTATTCACAAAGAAAGCAATTCACAAAGAATTTCAGGATTTTCAATTATTCTTTTTTATTCATTATTCATTTGCTATTATTAGTTTTTTATTTATTTGCACCGAAGCCATGAATAAAAAATTAATAATTTGCACCGAAGCCATGAATAAAAAAATGTATAATGAATAACAAATGAATAATAAATAAAAAATCAATAATAAATAAAAAAAGAATAATTGAAATTTCTGAAATTCTTTGTGAATAGCATTCATATAAATTAAAAAAATTTTATTCATTATTCTGAATAACGAAAATGAATAATTGAAATAAATAATAAATCAATTTGTAAAAATTGAATGTGAATTAGAAATCTTATTTATCAATCTATTCCGCATTGATTGAATAATATTCTTATTTCGTTATTCACTGATTAAAATTTTTGTAAATAAAATCCAATTGAATGCATTCTTTTACAGCTCTGATGACATGACATATGACATGACATATGACATGACATATGACATGACATATGACATGACATATGACATGACATATGACATGACATAACACGACAAAATATAACATTCCGACTTTTTATACTTTTCGTGCCTTACGAGATTTTTACATCACGATTTTTTTTACCCGAATTTTTGAACCTTGTTGCTTTCTGTACCCTACAATTTTGCACCTTGAGACTTTTTGTACCTTGCGACTTTTTGTATCTTGCTACTTTTATATCTTGTGACTCTTTTACATTGCGACTTTTTGTACCTTGAAACTTTCTACCTTTGCGACGTTTTTAGCTCGCGAATTTTTGTTGCTTGCGACTTTTTGTACCCTGCGACATGTTAAACCTGCGATTTTTTTATTCTTGCGACATTTTGTTTCTTGCGACTTTTTGTATTTGAAAATTTAAAAAGCTCATTTCGTCAAAATGATATCTACGCCGCATTTCTTTCAAAACCAATTCTACTCTAAGCGATAGCACAAAAATTAAAATTGAATGAAATTACTACACCAAAACTGTGTTGAAGGACAAGTTGGGCATGATACTAATATAATTGAAAAACACTGGCTTAAATGTAGGGTCTAAACATTTTACCTAAAAACACTCAACACAATTCATTTATGGAAAGTGCGGTCAATGAAAAGCAATCAAATGTGAAATATCCAAGTATATTGATTCTTTCATTAAATTAGTAATAGTTAATTAAATCGCTATATTTATATTTAATAACAATTAAAAAATTTTTCATATATTTTGTTAGACTATGGGACGTGCGAAACCAAAATAAATGCATTAAAGTCTACCGCGGTCACATAGCACATGTCAACTCAGTAAAGTTTTCACCGGATGGTTTATGGATTGCATCTGCTGGCACAGAAGGGTCCGTAATCATCTGGGATATACGGAAGAGCAAACAAATAATGGACTTCCCAGAGATGCCACCAGCAGCGGCAATAACCTGCATACAATTCCATCCATTTGAGTTCCTGCTAGCGGTGGGCCGTGATGACGGAACGATTTGTATTTATGATTTAGAAAGTCGACTAAGGATTTCCAGAACGGATTCAACAAATAAATTTTACGGTCATCCGATTAAGTGCATCACATTTAGGTGGGTGTAAAACCAAGTAATGCCATTTTACAAAGAAATAATAGTAATTTTTCAAAAATTTCAGTGAAAATGGAGAATGCTTATTCGTTGGTACAGCAGTGGGCATAACAGTGTTCGGTTGGGAGCCAGATCGCGAGTTCGATCACATCAACTCGACGTGGACAGCGCTGGGTGATATGAAAGTTGTCAACAGAAAATTGGCAAGTGGATTTATTTCGTAAAAATTATTTTGCTTATAATTTAGTTTTTTCTCTTGCTTAGATTTGTGGTTCTTACGAACAGGAATATGTTGCGATTAATGCCTTGAGTATTGATCGTGTGTTTCCCTTTAAAAATCCCTCCAATGCACCTGCACCAGCTTTTAGTCATAACACTACCACACGCAAGAGTTTTTCACGTGGCAATCAAAAGCTGCGACTGTCAATTGTACATGGTCCAAAACCGTCCCGCCTAGTCGAAGAGAACGAGGATAATCACAGTCCCAGTCTCGATGGGCAATCATCACCCAATCTAAGTCTCGAATTAGTCGACGAACCTACGATTGATGCAAATACCTCATCGCAGTTGCCCGTATCAACAATGCTAAATGGTGTCACGAACGACGGCCACCACAATAGTAACAACATTCATTTTGACACAAGTAGCAATATACATACGATGCTAACATCACCAACTTACACTTTTAATCCCTCAATAGCCTCTACCATAACAAACTACGGCTCACTTGGTGGCAATGGCTTGACCGGTCTCAGCTACGATGGTCCCAGTTCTTTAAAAATGCCCGGCGAACGTGATTGTTATCAATTCAATCGGTTCATGGACTCGTATGCCAAAGATATTGAGTTCAACTTGAATGACAGTAATCCGCCCATTATAACTAACTATGAACACACCGAAATGGTGGAAGACTTTCCAGTCAATCAAAACATACATCAACAGTCCACGACAGGCTCTGTCTCGACTGGCGCTGTAACAAATAATTCAAACGTGGCGCATAACAGTTATGCGCAAAGAACTGCAAAACCCAAAACATCCTCCAACATACAAAAACGTAGCACTCAGATTGCCATTTCAGCGACAGGACGAACAACGACGACAAGTAGTTTTCAGACACGAAACAAGCTGTCGCAGCAGGTGTCATCAGTAAGCTCAACGGAGCTGCATAAAATGGATGATAACATGTTACTGAAGAAATCTGCTTCATCACATATAGTGAATAAGGGTGGGAAACGCACCATGGATGCACAGTCTCAGTTGAATAAAGAAAATGCACGTAATAAAAATATAACCGTGCAAATTATAACCAAACCACCGACAAGATCACGCACATCATTAGATCTGCGTTCACAACAGCACCAACAACATGTGACGGCGGCAGCGGCGGCACAAAGACAATCACATGTATGTTGAATTATAAAGAAATGAATTTGAAACATTCACGTTTAATTTTAAATGCATTTTACAGCGAATATCCAGCTACACCTCTGATTCGAGTACAACAACAACAAATGTAATATGGCTTATTCTAAATTTTTAATGTATTCTAAAAACTTTTTATATATGTTCAGATCCCTATCAGCTATCGTCCTGATCCTTCGTTGATGACATATGCAGGAATTGTAGGTTTTTTTAATTACATTCTTTATATCCTGATCTAAGTTGTGTTTATTACAAATGCTTTTAAATTTTAGAATTCAAAAGGCTTTAATAATCGCAACAACATTGATGACAGCTCTGAAATACACATGTTATCCTCGTCGCATGAACAAGTTTATCAGGAACTAAATAATCGGCATGCTACGCTGCAGTTAATAAGAAACTCAACGAGGTTCGTTAGCACTATCTACACCTATTATACTAGCATACAAATTTAAAACAAAATTCTGCTTAACACATGCCTCTATTTTTTTTAACTGCCTAATATAACATTAAAAAAGATTAACATAAAAAAATTGGTTAAAGATTTGGTTTTAAGAATGAATTTGAATTGTTTTTCCCCTTTTTAGTGAAGATGGTGAATATGGTTAATTCTCTTCTGTCTCTGCTGCACTTCAATAAATTCTGAACTTCATGTTTTTAAATACAAATAAATGGTTTCAAACCAAATACTAATTTTATCTTCTCCAAAAAAGTCCCAAAAATAAAAAAGGACAGTGGGGGAGAGGGGGGGAGGGGAGATAGAGAACTGCTGACCGAAGTGCAAACTTAAAGATATGAACAACTTGAAGCTATGAAATAGCAGTGCTTTTTTATTAATTTTTATACTTATTGTGGGATCGAATCATATTGCAGTCATTTCGTTAAAATCCAAAAACGATACAATAGTCCTATGGTAACTAAAGTTTCCTTAGGAGCTAGTACTGAGTTTTCGATCATTGGACATATTCAAACCTCATGCTTCATTAAAAATGCAATTAGTAGATTTTTATCATCTACAAAGTTAATATTGAAGTCTCCACTTAGCTTTTTTTTGAGTATTTTAAAACGTTTTGAATAAATTTATAATTCTATTATTTTTTACCCTTTAACATTACTGAATATCTTCTGAATACACTTTAACCCATCTGTCACCCTTCTGGGGTGCCCATACAAAAAACGCAAAAACTGTCACTTATAGTTCATATCTCTCCCGAATTGATTCCTAGAGGGGCCAAATATATAAGTTGGCCCTGTTTTTTTTTGTCCTTCAATATTTATTCTGAACACACCTAATTCCTATCTGCCACCTTTCTGGGGGTCCCCATACAAAAAACACAAAAACCGTCATTTATAGTTCATATTTCTTTCGTATTGATCCCTAGAGGGGTCAAATAAAAAAACTTGTCCTATTATTTTTGTCCTTCAATATTTCTTCTCAAGACGCCTATCCCCTATCTGCCATCCTTCTACGGATCCACATGCAAAAAACACAAAAACTGTCTATAACAGTTCATATCTCTCCCGAATTGATCCCTAGGGGGTAATATATATATAAACGGCCCTATTATTTTAGCCCTTCAACATTTTTTCTAAACATATCTACCCCTTTCTGCCACCCTTCTAGGGATCCACATGCAAAAAACACAAAAACTGTCGATAACAGTTCATGTCTCTCCCGAATTGATCCCTAGGGGGTAATATATATATAAACGGCCCTATTATTTTAGCCCTTCAACATTTTTTCTAAACATATCTACCCCTTTCTGCCACCCTTCTGGGGGTCCCCACACAAAAAACACAAAAATTATCGATAATAGTTCATATCTCTCCCGAATGGACCCCATACAGGGGTCAAATATATAAGTTGGTCTTTTTATTTTTTGGTCTTTAACAATTATTCTGAACTTATCTTCCCCCTATGTGTAGGGCCGTATTAAGACTAAATGCCGCCTCTGGGTTCCATTCTACAGTTGACCTTGTAATAATGTTGGGGAGTTCTTGTAACGGTTCTGGTATTGTCATTTCAAAGATCCGGTTGTTTTCAACCTGGAAAATAAGTTTCCATGAGTAGCAAAAGCGTTTCATGGCTGGATTCTGTCCAGGATCCGTCGGACCTCTTTAGGTATCCCGGGACCGATAGGTCTTTGGATAGCGTCTTTAGAAGCTTGGCGGCTTCACTGGTATCCTCAATAGATTCACAGAATTTTGTCCCAGATGTTCGCTTAGCTATCCTTAAAAAAAATAAAGTGAAGGACCTTGTTTTCCATCAAGCATAGAACATTTTACTCATATATAACTTGATATTCTATTTTTATCCTACTAATTTGTCATAACATTTTAAAGCTAAGACAGACCTGACTGGATTCCTGGCTGCAACTCCTTGGTTTCAAGTTGAATGCTTTGTTTGAAACAACTTTAAATTCGATTCAAAACTAATGTAAAAATTAACGTTGTGAAACCTACTTCAAACAACTCATATGGGCATTTCCAGCGTAACTCACGCGACATGCGTACGACTTAAAGCTTCGTTTTCTCGAAAGTTTATGTTATTAATGTAAAATAAATTTCTTATGTACATATGCCTTAGAAGAAATAGTAATGGTATGATATACCAAAATTATCGTACCTGTAACTAATAAAGAATAAAAGTGGAAAGTATGGGCGTAACTCACGCGACTAAAAAAGCAACTGTGCTTTGCAAGCATGTTTAGATTGTAATAATTCAGCGAATTTTACCATATAACCTGTTTTTATTTTTAATTTTTAAATAATGGGAAAACAGTGAAGTTTCAAAATAAACCCACTTTACCGATGAACTTTGCTTATTTAAAAATATATTGAGTTCCCAAAAAATATTTGCCCAACTCACGCGACATAACCCACGCGACAAAATTTCCGTTAAGAAAATGTGAATTCAAAGAAGAGAGAAAAGAGCTTGAGAAGAGTTACTAACATCTTAGTTCGGCCATGGTCGAAGCTTACTAGGTGTCATGTCCTATATATTAGTAGACGAGGGTTTTAATATTAGTTAAGGCATTGAAATTTTCAGGATGCGAAGTTCATATATATCAGTATTTTACTGGATACAGAAATTTCATTTCGAAACAAATTACATTTTTTTTTTTTGGCTTACATTTTTGTGGAAATGCCCATATCCCTGCAAACATTTGGAAGACGATTGGAAGATAATCTGGCTTGGCGATGCACTTGCGATTCGCCAAAGGGTTCTTTAGAAGATTGATCGCTTTTCGATCGCCCAAGTGATTAATGCGCGATTCAAGAAAAATTTTGAAAATCCTCCTTCGCTCATTCCAGCAATTGTTGGAAGATGCATCGCTTTTCGATCGCCCAAGCGATTAATGCGAGGTTCAAGAAACATTTTCAAAATCTTCCTTTGCTCATTCCAGCGATTGTTGGAAGATGCATCGCTTTTCGAACGCCCAAGCGATTATTGCACGATTAAATAAAAATTTTTAAAATCTTCCTTTGCTCGTTCCAGCGATTGTTGGAAGATGCATCGCTTTTTGATCGCCCAAGCGATTAATGCGCGATTCAAGACAAATTTTTAAAATTTTCCGTTGCGCATTCCAGCGATTGTTGGAAGATGGAATATGATCGAAGCAGACTTTGAAAAAGCGTTCAAGTGAAGTAAAACTTTTGAAACTTGTGAAAAAAATTGCCAAATGTTTTCTTTCTGTGTTATAAACACATAAAAGTTTTCTTGGAAAGGAAATTTTGTTTTTTTATTTCAATTATTAAAGGTAAACATCTTGTGCAATTTTCTTTTATAAATTAATTATATAATCAGTTCTTTAGATATATGCCATGAACACTAACAATGCGAAGGAATCAAAAATTAACACAATTCTGCAACAACATTTTGTTCATCGCATCGACAAGCGACTCAAAACTATGAGCAAATAACTTTTTAACTTTTTTTTTAAACCTTTAACTTGAATAAAAAATTGAAATGTTTGATATGTTTGAATTGAAAGTTTGAAATATAAATAATTTTTCTCTTAAATGTCTAAAATATGTGAATTTTCTCAAATATGATAATAAAATACTCTTACTTAAACTATAAAACAATTTGTAACGTTCAACAACAATGTTTCGTAACATATCTCTGAGGACCCGTTTTGCCAAATCGTTTGACACCTTTAAGGACTTCTCTTGGCGATTCGTTCGCGAATCGCTTAAGGCCCCCCTAGACGATTCGTTCGCGAATCTTCCCCGCGAATCGCTTAAGGCTCTCCTTGGGGATTTGTTCGCGAATTTTCCCAGGAAATCGCTTAAGGCTCTCCTTGGGGATTTGTTCGCGAATCTTCCCAGGAAATCGCTTATAGCTCCCCTCGGCGATTCGTTCGCGAATCTTCCCAGCGAATCGTTTAAGGCTCTCCTTGGGGATTTGTTCGCGAATTTTCCCAGGAAATCGCTTAAGGCTCTCCTTGGGGATTTGTTCGCGAATCTTCCCAGGAAATCGCTTATAGCTCCCCTCGGCGATTCGTTCGCGAATCTTCCCAGGAAATCGCTTATAGCTCCCCTCGGCGATTCGTTCGCGAATCTTCCAAGCGAATCGCTTAAGACACTCCTTGGGGATTTGTTCGCGAATCTTCGCAGGGAATCGCTTAAGGCTCCCCTCGGCGATTCGTTCGCGAATCTTCGCAGTAAATCGCTTAAGGCTCCCCTCGGCGATTCGTTTGCGAATCTTCCCAGCGATTCGCTTGCGAACCCTTCAGGCGATTGTTTTGCGAATCGCTTTTATGGCCTCAGCTGCTTACAGTCGGCGATACCCGAACGACTCTCAAATGAGCACGCCGGCGATTGTCTCATCTTCTAAGCGATTCTCTGGCAATTCTAAGGCTATTGAAAATGTTTGCAGGGATATCTCTTTTACCTTTAATGTATATTTTGAGTACAGTCATCAAATTAAAATAGTTTGGCATTAGGTGCGCAAAATGGCTGTAAATGAGTGTTATTTTTATTTCAATAAGTAGTTTCTTATGCTTATGTATTTATATATAAATATTCCTGGATTTCAGATCTCATGATATAGTTGGAGCACTCAAACAAGCTATTAGGATGAATGGACGAACAGTCTTCGTTGATCTCTTAGGCGCAATTTTAGAAAAGACGTAAATAAGCTGTATACATTTTTCAAACAAACAATATTTATTCAAATCTTTTCTTTTTTTATCTTCAGCTCCTCATGGAATTTGGATTTGTGTTTAATACTTTTGCCCGAAATACATGATCTGTTACAAAGTCAACACAAATTGTAAGCTCTGCTTTAAATCGATTAAACGAGAAGTGAATTATATATTAATTTTATAAAATAATATTGATATACTTTTAGCCACTATACGCGCGCATGTGATACACTACGTGTGATACTTTCCAACTTCTTGCCAATTATACAAGAAAACATTGATCCCTGGGCAGCCAACGGCTTGGGCGTGGATGTTTCACGCGAGGAGCGGCAACGCAAATGCCTCGAATGCCAGCGCTGGCTGCTGCAAATACGCAATATACCCGAAAACAATCATATAGGAACAACGCTAACCCAGCTGCAAAATATGATTGTTAATATATAAGACATGCTGCTGCAGGGTTTGATTATTTATTTATTTATTGATATACAATTTAAATGTTTAACGTTTTTTTGTTTTGTTTCGCTTTGATTATGCTATCAAATATTTATTATGCTCTTTTAATTTAATACGTTTTAATTATAATGTCTTCTTTCTTCTGTTGCTGATTCTTTTTAAATCAAGCAAGCCTTTGCAATGTTTGATATAAACCAAAATTAATATAAATAATATAGAAATTAAAGAAAATTTGCATAACTATGTTTTTAAAACACCAAAACTAATTTGTAACGTTTAAATTTTAGTAACTAGAATTTAACTAAAATAAGTTTGTAGATCTATAGAAGTAAGCCCAACAAAAAACAAAAAATATTGTTAAATTAACAATATGCTTCAAAGAAATGACGAATTTCTTTGTTACTAACAATAATGTTTGATTTGAATTTCGAACATCTTGTGCTAAGCGGAAACTTTTTATGCGGCTTATGAAAAATTGTGACAGTTGGAATGATTAAATTTGGCTCTTCCAAAGTAAATAAAGTAAATAAATGTTAAAAAGTAAAGTAAAAAGTTCCCGATGTACACTAGAACGAAATTGCTAAAAATTATTATGAATTGAATGTTTGTGGAATAGAATAATGTTATTTATAAGGTGTGTGAATATGAAATGTTGATATTTTTTTTGCACCTAAAACTTATTTAAACAACATAACGATCATTCCATAGCTATTGACGTTACAAATTGACGGTATTTTCCAAAAATTTTAGGCTCACGTTCTTATGTTTATCGGAGAGCCATAGGAACTAATGTAGAGTCTCATAATACTTGGGGAGAGGTTTTGGACAATCAGTACTTAATGGTACAGTTGCCGTATGCATTAAAAATGGGCACTTCTATTTTTTAACTTGCGTTACGGTACAAACTCACCACTTTTATTTGTTTCCACTTCAATTGCAAAACCCTGTTAACGCTGTTAGCTCCTCCTGTGCTATAAAGTTATCGTTTTTGTGCTTAATTCTTAACTGGTACACCTCAACAAATGTATTAACAAGTTTATGTTTTTTTTTTCAAAGAACGCATTAAATAACAACGAAATGAAACGATGATTAATGCGATATCATGCATACACTTGAAAGCTTGAAATGTACTGATCATTAGAAAATGAATGGTGAAAAAATGAGAGAAATCTAATCTTGTTTTTTTAGCATGGCCCCACAGACCAAGTACCAGTTAAGGGTTAAGTTATACATGATGGCACTTATTCGAGCTTCAATAGCTAATATTATGATCTATAATGTATGAGTACATTGTCATAAGTTTATTTTGTCGTTTAGAGCATTTTTGGTAACTTCGGTTACGTTTCAGCATTATTGGTAACTGACGTTACAATCAGGGAAACTGATGGGTTTGTTTAGCAAAACGCCATTTTTTTACCCAATCTGCCCTATTGTGAATAAAATTTCGCCCGGAACTAAAAAAAGGGATTTTTAGCAGTGTTTGCTGAATTTTTTAAAAATTTTAACACAAGAAAAAGATCAGATTTATCAGATAAAAGAAAACATTTAAGATCACAAGAAAAAAATTTCTTTTTAAAACATTATTCCCTTTCTAAAAGGTGAAAGTTCCCTTTTTTTAATTCCGGGGTAAATTTTATTCAAAATAGGGCTGAATATGTTGTTCGTTCATTGGCTATTTAATAAGACGAGTTTAATTTGTATAAATGAAAATTCTAGCGGCTGAGCTCAGTAAGAACCGTAAAGTTTAGATGATTTTAAGAAATTTTGTCGAAGAAAGCATATGCATAGACTTTTTTCTATAGATGACTAGATACTAAATTTTTAGCGAGAGATCCAAAATAATTGTTGGCGATATTTTGAAGAATATTTTATACGTTGCTTCATAACAGTTATTTTCAATTTGTATTTTTTACGTTGCCTTGTAAAAATTATAGACGAAAAAAAATTTTTTGTGTACGATATCCCTAATCACAAAATCCCCAAATCAGAATCGCCAAATAAAAATCCCATGCTCAAAATCACCAAATAATCCCCAATTTTGGGAATTTTTATGTTTTTTTACTTTTTATCTTACAGTTTTAGGAATAATTTTACTAAAGAGCGCACGCCATTTTTTGTTTTTTTTCTAAATGTGTATTTAGAGCCCTTAAATTCAATCCTGCAAAAAAAGGACGGTCTCAAATGGTTTAGGATATAAAATTCGTAAGAGTTTGAAAAATTTCTTCCTTTTCGTATACGACTAATCCATATGTTTTATGCAGAAAAGTAGTTCTAAGAATAGTAGGTACCCATTAAAAGGGCAAAATATGATCGTTTAAATGCAATTTAATGCGAACTGCCATCCTACACTCTAAAAAATACGAAGGATTGAAATTGGAAAATTGAAATTAAAGTGAAAAATTCCAATGATCATACAAGTGTTCTCAAATAAATACTGTTTGATTAAAATGAGTGCTAATGAAAAAGTTTTCTTTGATTCTTTAATAAAATGAATGTGTTTTGTGCAGTCAAAAAATTTGTATTAAAAATTGTCGCGATTTAGAAATGAGCGCCGCAGGCGAAAAATGTTATTAAAAATCATAGCGATATTAAATGCATAAGAAATGAGCGAAAACTTTTTATTAAAAATCGCCGTAATTTGGTTGCGCAAATGACCGCCGCGTATTGTTAAATGCATAAGAAATGAGCGGAAAATTTTTATAAAAATCGCCGTTCCTTTGTACATATTTTTAAAAATGGGCAGGCTTCATCATTTATCATAAAAAAAAAACGCACATATAAAATTTATTTTCCTTTGCATGTTATGGTGATAACAACATTTAATTGCTTATTTGGTTCTGTATTTGGGGATTTTGTGTTTGGGAATTTTGATTTTGGGATTCTGTGTTTGGGGATTTTGTGATTGGAGATAATCAGCCTTACCAAAAAAGTAATTTAGTGCTGGCTCTAATTAGTGCCAGCTCTAAAAAGATTTTTTAGCATAAGCTTAGCAGAGGCTACAGCTGCTACTAAATTTAAAAGCTGACGCTAAAATTTAATATCAGTTTTTTAGTAAAGCTGAATGTTTTTGGGGCTCTATTAAAATGTGGGGCAAATTAAGTTTGGGGACTTTGTGTTTGGGTATATCGTACCTATCGTACCCGTTTTTTATATCGAGTTTTTGCATTTTATATGTTTCCGCTATCAATGAGATAGTATATGTATACAATAATTAAAATTTTTTTGCAATTCTTGAATTGATAAACGCATATATTACACAGGTTTACACTGGCTTACATGGTTTTGCACCAGAGGAGACTAAATCAGTTCCGTATGTATTTTTGTGGCCTTTATTGCCTTTAGAGGCAATTGAAATCGGCCGATGTGTTAAAAAATAACATGGTCCAATCAACAGAAAAATAACCGTTTTTCACATTTTTACCTATGTCTACAAAAAAAAAAAAACGGACTACGGATTTGAAGTCAACGCGCAAAAATACATATGGAACCACTTTCGTCTGCTCTGGTCAGTCAAAAGTCAAAAGTTGACCCTTATTTGTAAACTTGTGTTATTTTTGGAAGCTTCTCTTACTGAGAGCAAAAGGAAACTTAAAGCTGATAAAACTTAAAAAAAATTTAACTAGCCAAAAAATCATTATTCCACTAGAATTTTATTCAGATTTTATTCAGAGTAGAGTTATGATAAAATGTATTTAAACAAAAAATAAGCAACTTAAGAAAAAAGTCTTTTTTTTTTAAATTTCCGAAAGGCACTAAAAATATATTCAAAGACAAAATTTCTTAAAATCTTCCAAACTTTATGATTTTCACTGTAGTCAGATCGGTAAAAACTTGTTTAAGTAAATTTGCCAAATTTTTATTATGAAAGGTAATGAGTTTTTCAACAAAGAATGATTATTATCCAAAATGAACGGAATTCAGTCAAAATTAATCAGCCCAATTCTGAATGAAATCTCCCCGGGAATTGAAAAAGGGAATTTTCGTATTTTTAACAATATTCACAGAATTTTTGAAAAATTTGCACGCACATATTTTCACTCATAGTCAATTTTTAAGATTACAAGAAAAATATCTTTAAAAGTATTATCCCCTTTCTAAAAAATAAAAACTCCCTTTTTCAATTCCCGGGAAGATTTCATTCAGAATTGGGCTAAATGTGATTAATTTTAGAAGTGGAAAACTTTAATAATTTAACAGATGATGATAAAATTCACATAAAAATATGACAAATTAAAGTCTATAAAACGGTTAGCCCCGTTGTATTCCATTGCCTGTATTCCATCTAGTTTTGATGCGTCTTTAAATAATTTCTTCAAATTCAGTTTTTGACCCTGTTGCTCAATAAATGCATCATCCATGAGGAAAAGCTAAATTTAGGAGTGCACTTAACTCATTTTTGAATAAATTTTGATCCGTGACTCAATTGGTTTTTGTTTTGAGTGGAAAAAATCGTTATTATTTTGTTTTTTCATTGCTGCATGCCTAATTTAGGACACTTGTCTGTCAAATTTTGAAAGCTTCGCCATATTTTTTCCCTCGCTCTTTTTTTTTTTGCTTACGATCATTGTTTTTTCTCGCTCATTGTTTTGTTCACGGTATGCTTCACATACTTTTCTGTACTTTTTTGGACCCTTGCATTGTCCAAAAGCGCGACACTCAAAGGGTTAAGGGGAACAATTTGAGTAGATTCAATTTTTGTTATATTTTACGTTGTTAAAACTTTGAGAATGTTAAAAAAAACTGAATTTTTCTAACTCATTCACAAATTTATACAGAAAATTTCTTTAAAAATCGTCGGAATAGTAAAAGTGAGGATTATAATGAAAGTATGTTATATAATCAAATATTTTTTCGAGTTGTCTAGTAAAGATATTTCAAAAAGTTAAAAAGATCGAAAAAACAAGAAAAAAATGCGAAGTTTCTTTTTTATTTTTAGAAATAATACTGAAACCAGCTAACAAAAGTATAATGAATGAATTCAATAATCATGGTATGGACCATCATTGGTTATGACTTTTTCCCATCTTTCTTGCAATTGATGGATTCCGCGCGGTTATACCACTGGTAGTCTTTTAAGGCTAAAGCCTGAATGATACTTAATTAAATTGATCATTATCCAAATAGCACGAATGCATGGATTCAATTGGTGTAAGTGAGTACGCAAATGGTACGAATTGGAGAAAAATTTGTAGGACGGACTGTATTTTCTTTGCATTTTTTTTGCCGTTTCTTTCAATTCGTTCTTCGTTAAGTTTCGATCAAATATTTACTTTGCTGTTAATAATTAATTTGACTTTTTTAGAGTAAACAAATCTATTTAATATAAATGTATGCTGAATAGGAAGTGATGTGTGTAGCTAATATTAATTTATTTAATGCAGCTGCTCTTAAAAACACCAGATATAAAAAAGTAACAACGTTTATCCTTTTCTTACAAAATATGTCTGTCCTGCCCACACGCCACTTGTTTTCAGATTTTAAAATTGTACAAAAAAAAATTAAGTATCATACGGTCATAACCAAAAAGTAAATTTTTCCTTTCTTATTAAGAAAGTCCGTGCTGTTCCGAAAGTCCGTGCTGCATTGATCAAAACATATAGGCTATTCAGAGTTTAAGTACGCAGGCCTGTTTAATTTACGATTTGTTATTTTTACGCCAACTTACGTAAGCGTATTTTTCTTTGTTGTTGTTTTGCATGCAAACGCAAACACGCGTAAATAAAAGTAGCCCTTGGACGTGTTTTTTGTGTTTCGTATTTTTATACCCTATCTACAGCATATATAACAGCGTTGCAAAATCATTGAATACGGCAAACACATACTGAGGTGCTCACAGTTGCACAAAAATAACAAATGCTATAAATACGCTTTGTTAATATACGTTTAAACTGTGAATAGCCTAATAGTAATCAGAAGGGGCTGAAATGGTGTTTCGCCTTTCAATGTTTCTTTCTTTCGATTGATATGAAGCACATTTTTCTCCTTTTTGGATCTTTCTCAGAGCGTTTTAAACATTTGGAAACAGTTGCACGATCGACTTTAAATATTGCTGCAAGTTGTTCTTGTGTTTGAGTCTTCTTCTAGTTGCGTTTGGTCCTCTACGTTCTTTATTGTCTATGCCAAGATCAATACTTTTGAAACGAACAAACCAACGTTCACAAGTCCTTTAAGTTGGACCATGATCACCATAAACTTTCATAAAAATTTGATATTTTCAAGGAGAGAAAAAACATTTTTGTTGCTTGCACTATCACAGCCTATGACATACTGGATTTTATTAATAGATGGTTTTTTTTTCTGAAACATTGGAGCTCACGAAATTTTACAACAGAGCAAATCATTTTTAAAAAACAAAATCAAACACAAAATATTGCGCATTGTAACTTTTGGCAATGAAAAAAAGTTACAAAAATAAAAAAATGTAAATGAAATTAACTAGAATTAACTGCGACTAGACTTGATTTCAATGCGGTTGCAAAGACAAGTCTCATGATTGAAAAAAATGTGTATGGCGGGTAAGGCGAGCAATTTGAGCTACTGGATGAGCATGTCTGCTCTAAAATATCATTTTTGTTATCATTGACTCACATCACATGTAGTATCTATAACGTCTGTTAATCAAATTGGTATTTTATATTCACACACCTATTATATCCGAGAAGAATTTAATTGTTGTACTTAAGTATTGTGTGTATTTGAATTGTACTTACTACCGTTAATTGTTAAATATTAACTTAATTTTTCTTTATAAGTTAAGCATAATTTTTGAATAATTCGGTTAATAGTTTTGTTTTAAATTGTCACAGTGTTGACTTAATCTATAATATATATATATTTTTTTAACTGTTTTAACATATGTTGTGATGTTTAGTTTGTTTTATGTGTTATAGACATGAAAATAGAATAGCTAACTAAGCAATATGTGAATTTTTTTTGGTGTTAAGTAGGGTTTACTTTCTATAAAATTTGTTAAAATTTTGTTTAACGAAATCAATTTATCAATTAACGAATAGCGAGATTTTATCAAAATATGCCATAAATTAAAATAGAGTGTTTTTTTTTTATCAATATTTCTAAGTTACACATCAAGCCCCAACTTTATGCACTTTATTATAAAAACAAACATAGTTTTCTAATATTACTTACAATATAGGTAAAGTGCCTTTTTAAAAACGAACAACAAAGTATGTAAAAAAGTAAAGTAAAAATAGTAGAAATGTAAGCAGTTTTTGATAACACTTTTACAAGGTGGCGGCTGTTCCAGGCCATAAAAAGCGTGGAACTGTGTACGAGACTTTTACAAAGCAGTTTTAGGAAACGTGTACTTAAAGTGTAAAATAATAATATTAATACATATATAAATCGAATGTTCTGATTGTAAGCGTAAAATAAACAAAGTTACTTGTAAGCAATGTTAAGAGTATGAAAGTTATTTTTATACAACAGCACATTAATGAAATAAGCAAAAACAAAAAATTTTTTTTTTCTTTTTCATATATAATTCATCACATATCAAAAGCAATAATTTAATTAATAACATGATACGAATATGTTAATATTGACTGCTTTATAGTCAATATCTTTGACTCGGCGAGCGGTTTGAGGAGTTGAAAAAGATAACTATAAAGCAACCATTTGTATACCATCCATAGTAGAAGCAATATTTTCATCTACATAAAAATCACCCACACAAATTACATTTAATGCACACATACACATATATACTATACTAGCTGCATACATTACTGTATAGCAATATAATAATTCAATGCATTTCTACACAAATACACAATTAATGTAAGTTTAAATTTTAAGTCACATCCTTTACAACTCGTAACTAATGAAAATATATTTAACCTATTTAAATTAGTCCTTCTAACATCCTCGTAAAACATACAAACATACATGCATACATATACAATGATAAATTTTAAACTAAGCCTAAGTTAATTTATCTTAACAATTTAATCAATATGATTTTTTCGTTTTTTTTTTTTTTTTTATTGCTTACTTTAGCTTTTAGCCGTTATTTTTTAATAATGTTTAAGCTTTATTAATAATTTTGAACATTTATTTTATTTTGATAAAAAACAAAAACAACAACAAATGTAACATAATAAAAATAGTTTTTTGATTATTATGAAATGAATATGTGTTTCTTTCAGGGTGCGGAAAAATACGTTCGCAAATGATTAAAATACAATACTTCTCCAATTTCAAAATATTTCGATTGAATTTTATTTAAAAAATACTTCTCATGAGAAACTCATAGCAACGATTGTTCAAAAACAACAACATTGTCAACAAACGTTCGGCAATAATCGTTTGAAAAAAAAATCAATTTGATTGAATTGTTTAAAGTGAGCGATCTTTACACATACTGAGCGAAAGAAAATTTCACCGAACGAATCATGAAAACAATTGTATTTTAATCGATCTCGAACGTTCAATCAAAATTTATTTTGGACACTAGCAGGTCAATAAAAATGTTGTTTTTCGCTTTAGACATATGCTGGGGGTCGCTGTTAAGATCGAATGTCAGAATTAAAAAAAATTTGTGTGACTCAAGGCTGGACCCAAAAATATTTTTATTTAAACACTTTTGTACATGTGCTTGAAGTATAAAGGGTCGCTGATTTGAAATTTGATGTCAGAATTCAAACAATTTGGTTTAACAATAGGGTATATACAGTGCTGGACAAAGGATTAGCACAATATGGAATCGGTTACTCTGCCACAATATTAATATCACTAGATTCAATGCAGCAAAATTTTGTTGTTATTTTTTAAACTACGTGTTCTTACTCTTGCATTTCATGGAAAAGAACCGTTACAAGTCACGTGATTATTTTTTTCTTAACAAAAGATCGGAGCAATCATTCAAGTTAGCTGGTCATTGATTTAGCACATATTGCTTAATATAGTCTTATAAATTGATTTTAAGCAAATTCAATAAAGTTTTTATCGAAACACGGTTTGTTGATGTTTTATTTCTTTATTTAAAATAAAAAATTAATGAAAAAAATTAATTAGATGGGTCGAAAGTCGTCATGCACTGCAGAGCTAAGAAAAATTATAATAAATATGAAAAATAATGGAAAAACTATAAATGAAATCGCAAACGATATAGGACGCTCTAGAAAAATTGTTTACAATGCAATCCAACATTATCGGAAACATAAAACCACCACATCTATTAAAAGAAAGGCTCCTCCAAGAAAAACAAGTGCTTCTGAAGACAGATTAATATCGATGGAAGCGAAGAAAAATCCCTTTATTACATCCGCAGATATCCAGAAAAAAGTCAATCAGCATCACAAAATTGCAGTTAGCAGCAGGACCATCCGTAGAAGACTTAATGAGGCTCAATTGATAGGATACGTAGCGCAGCATAAACCATTAGTTTAAAAAAAAAATATTAAAGCTAGGTTAAATTTCGCCAAAACGTTTGGAACCAAAATATTATCATTTTGGAAAAATATATTGTGGAGTGATGAGTCCAAATTCAACCGATTTGGGTCTGATGGAAAGCGGCATGTGTGGCGTCCACCAAAACAGCAGCTTAATCCGAGGTATACAATGAAAACAATTAAACACGGTGGAGGGAATGTTATGGTCTGGGCTGCGTTTTCATGGCAGGGCGTAGGACCAATTGTAAAGATAGATACTAAAATGGATCAGCATTTATATAAACAGATTTTAGAGCGGCACATGGAACCGTTAGCAGAGGAAAATTTACCATTAAGATGGTCATTCATGCATGACAACGATCCTAAGCACACTTCACGGCTTGTGAAGCAGTTTCTTAGTGATCAGCAAATCAATGTTTTGCCGTGGCCTGCACAAAGTCCTGATCTCAATCCTATTGAGAATCTTTGGAACGATGTGGAGAAAGCTGTATAACCGAAAAAACCACGAAATTTGGGTGAACTTTGGAATGCCATACAAGAAAGTTGGAATTCCATTCCCCTGGGCCGTTGCCAAATTTTGGTTGAAAGTTTGCCTCGCAGGTTAGAAGCAGTTATACGCCAAAGGGATTCCCTACTAAATATTTATATAAAAATATATTAAAACTCAGGTGAAAGCTTTTGTTTCAAAATATGCTAATTCTATGGCCACAAAAAAATTTAACCTTATATATACATATATAAGAAAACATTTAAAAATAACTTCCGAACTTAAATTAACTGTTTATTTTTAAGAACATTAAATTTTTTTATTTTTCTGTAATAATGAACTTAAAATAAAACAATTAATAAATAAACATTAACAAGTCTTTTTAAAATACATGCTGCGTGTGCTAATTCTTTGGCCAACACTGTATGTATAGTTTCAACATGTGCTTACAGTATCGGAAGTCGCTGATTCCGGTTCTAATGCCAGAGGTAAATACATTTTATTTGACACTAGGCTGAACCCTACAAATGTGCTTTTTGTATGAGGTCGCTGATTTGGAAACTGTATCAGAGTTCAATATAGTATAAATGCAATCCCTTTAACGTGCCTAGTTCCAAATGAAAACAATCTTATACTGGTCAGTGAGACTGATATGTTTATTGGCTCCTTTGTCAAGAAAAGTACAAATATTACAGCTACATAGTGTGTACTTCTGAGAAATAAGAGTTTTGCATACTGACTGGTTTGACGAATTAAATTGTCTGAAAACTGCGGAAAATCTATTCGTATTAAAGTTCCATTTAATGAAATGATATAATTAAAATTGTTAAAGTAATTCTATTTTATCTGTTTAAGAATATTTCGATGAAAAATTAATACGTATTTTTTGTATTTATCTTTTTCTTTAATTCTTGGCTGAACTCCAAAATTAATTTTTTAAAAATTGCGGTCCACCATAATGATAACAAATTGTCTATGTTCTGATATCAGATTAAAATCACCAATCACTAATACTCCCATTACATGTCTAAATTTAAAACAAACATTTTTAAAGTGGTCCGTCCACTCAGAGTCAAATAATTTTTTTTTAATTCTGACATCAGACTTAAATCTAGTAACCCACTAATACTGCAAGCACATAAGTATAAAATTTTGAAAACAAAGCCAGTTTTAGGGGTCCACCATAGTGTCAAAAACATTTTTTTTAAGCTGACATCAGTTTCACCCTAGTGTCAAAAAATGTGTTGGCCAAATCCTTCTGGAAACCTTAGATCAAACTTGCCTTCATTTGTGCACTAGAAACCAACACAACTCATACAAAAAAACCCATAAGTTATGATGCATAACGCACTCAGAATATGAGTCCAAGATACGATTGCAATCGATTAAAATATAATTTCCGTATTGTATTTTATGCCGAATTATATTTGTGCTGCTGCTGCGCAATAATTCTCACTCGTGAAAAACTCACATTTTACGATTGTTTGCTAGTGAACGTTTGAGCTCTGCTGGCTTCGCTTTATTTATCGTTCGTGAAAAGTATTGAAAATAAGTTTTTTGTAGGGAACGATTAATGAGAAGAATTTTATTTTAATCTCTATTATCTCTGTTTTCTTTTAATGCTATTTGAAAAAGTGTCTGTTCTGAAAGTTCAAACTGATATAAAGATCAATACCACATAAGTGATATATCGCACACTAAATACAAAACAGTCACAACTCAAAATTTACAAATTTTTACTTTTTAATGTAAAACTATTCGTAGTGATCATATCACACATCAAATACATTTTGTACACATCTTCTAGCCCAAACACAATACGTGCGACGAGCGGCAAGCAATATGTCTCCACTCTGTCGTTGTAGAGAAATGTTGAGCGACTTGATTATAATAAACGCGACAGCAGCAAACTTCAGCTGCTCTTCAACTATTTGTTTATCTCCATAGTCCATTTAAGTCCATATTGCAATAGAAGAAAAATAAAACATATAACATTCTTTATGTTATAATTTATGAACTTACCTTAAAAACTTTAATTCAAAAAACTTCTTTTACAAAGTAAACAAAAATACGAGCACTTCAACAGCCAAGCAATAGTAAACAAAAAACAATGGCTGCATTCAGCCGACTCAATAGTTGCCGTTTTGAATAACAACACTGAGCTAAAAAAGAAATACATTCAATTTCATTTTAATTTATTAAGGCGCTTTTAAGTAACCAAAATTTATTTTTTTTTTTTTTGAAAAAAGATTTAAAAAACAAATAAATTTAACAAATTTTAATTAATTTTTTTTTAAAATTTAATTTTAAAAATTTGTCGGCGTTTCGCAAATTGTTTGCAATTGCGTCTTTTGAAAAGACGCCCTTATGAAGCAGATAAGCAATCTGAAAAACGTCGGCAAATTTTTAAAATTAAATATTTAAATTTGTTTAATTTTTTTATTTTTAAAATCTTTTTCAAAAAACAATAAATTTTGATGATTACTAAATAACGCCTAAATAAATAAAAATAATTAAAACGTAACCATAAAATAAAAAAACTGAAATATTATCAAAACGGAAGGCAAACCGTGCACTGTATAATTTAATTTTATTTTCAATGAGTGAATGACGAAATAAGAATCGATTCAATTATGAATAAGAAATAAGTAAAGAATAACAAATGAACAATGAATAACCAATGAATAATGCATAACAAATGAATAATTAATATGAAATGAATAGTGAATAAAATATGAATAACTAGTTACCCTGTGTGGCGTTAAACGCCAAAAGAAAAAATATCTAGTGACAGGTAATTTTGTTTTTATATTGAGGACAATTTATACCTTTGAACCAAGGATTTCATAGAAACTCTCTATGTTTCTGTTGAATTGTTGACAACCAGGTATTCCATAGTAAAGCATTATAATAAAAATCTATCACATACTTTTAGGCATCACAAAGAAATTTGGTTGGTTTTCATAGAAAATTGTTTCAGCTCTTTAAAAATAAACACAATATTTAACAAAAAATAAGACCTTATTGCACATCCTTTCAATTGCTACCCTATTTATGAAAATCGCGTCTATAGTATAGATTTGATAGTCATCACAAAAAATGCGCTTGCGTAATAATAACAAAGATAGATGGATAAAAAAAGAATATTTGAAAATTCTGAAATTCTTTGTGAATTGCATCCTTTCTGAATAGCATTCATATGAATAAAAAATTGATTCATTATTTATTTCTTACTCATTATTAACTTGTTATTCATTAATCACTTGTTATTCATTATTCATTTTCTATTCATTATTAATTTTTTAATCATTCACTTTTTATTAATTATTCAATTTTTAAATAAATTATTAATTTTTTATTCGTGTCTTCGGTGCAAATGAATAACAAATAAATAATGAATAAAAATTAACAATGAATAAAAAATGAATAATTGAAAATTCTTGAATTGCATTCTTTGTGAATAGCATGCATATGAAAAAAAATGCATTCCTTATTCTGTGGCGACAACACTTTTGACAACACTTTTGAAGCGAACATCGAAGCGAATTATCGATGTGGCATTATGTTATAAAAACAACAAAATCGAAATTATCGCCTGTCGAAAGTATGGCTGAGTTCCTAAATGCATTTACACAAAGCATCAGTGTCGTTTTCTTTGAATTGGTGCATAGTTGATTTACCAAAACAGTGCAACTAAAGAGTGCTTAAAAATAATAATCTAGTTGCGCAGTTTTGGTGAATCAACTATGCACCAGTTCAAACAAAATGTAACTGAAATTAAAAATTTATTTATAAATCACTTTTGCATTCATTATGTATTCTTATGCCATTATGCTGAGTTGTACTTAAAATTGTGAAGTTCAAGCAAAACATCCCTTACTCACCAGAAATTTTACAGTACAGTTTGCTGAATGCGACCAGTAATAACAAATGTAAACAATGGCAGAAACTTGCTTTTGCTGCCTGTCAAATTAAAATTAAATTGAAGCCGACGGCAACGGCATGCGACAATGTTGCGCGACAAGTCTCCAAAATTCGTCCCATAAGAAATACATGTAAATGAAAAGTGACATTTGGCGCTTGCCGCTCGTCGCGCGTGTTGTGTTCGGGCAAGTTAAAAAAAAGTTTTGTCTCATTGCTTTGCATGGAGTTTCTTCAAAAATAAAATTGTTTTTTTGCTTTACCTAGAAATCTTCAAATTTTGAGTTGTGACTGTTTTGTATTTAGTGTGCGATATAAGGAGCAACATATACGGGGTGGGTACAGGATTTTTTTTTTACAAAATTTATTATATACCCAAACAATTTTTACACATTATTAATGGAGATGTCTGGACTATATCATTACTCAATAAAATCCACCTCAGCGGCAATAACAGACGTTTATTGATCGGCATCGAAAAGATTTTTGGAAGGTTTGATGTTTTTATGGCTTTTATTATTTTGGACCATTTAATTTAAAATCTCCTCAACATTCAGTTCTACATCCCTGTGAATATTTATCAGAGCTACCTCATTGAGCCTTTCTTCTCTAACTTTACTTCTTAGATATGTTTTGAATCTTCATATCGACGAAAAGGATCTTTCGTTCAAAGTGACAGAAAAAACAGTTTGTGAAAATTTTGCAATTTTGGTAACTTTGCTATAGCAATTGACCTATAAAAACTTGTTAGCACGGGGATAGTCACACCTGTCAAAAGAGGATGACCCTATGTATCCACGTCAAGGAGACAACTAAGGCTGTATAAAAATGGGTTTAACATGGTGTCATAGACACGGATAATTCGGGTCGTTATATGTTGTACTAACATAATGTTGTATTTAACATGGCGAATAGGCATTTCTTCCATGGCAAGTGAATTTAAGATTCATGCCTGGATTGAAGTTGCCGGTCAAGCACAATTAAGTGCCCTAATTGGGCACGGCCAGGTGTGAAAACTCATGCCTGCATGAATTTTTTGTTCTCACTTGATGGAATGTTGTGGAGCTTCTTTGGCGGGACCGAGTTGCCCAGGTAACTATCATGGCTTGGCCATTCGCGGAGACTGTGTGTATGCTACATAGGTCTAGATTGACCGGTGGGGTACGACTGGACTGGCATATCTGTCTTAATATGCAAGAGATTGGGTAGGTCTTGTCTTCACCAGTATATGACCATGCAGGAGTTAAACTGGTACTGCTACTGGGAGCAGTGCGGCTCCATGGTTATAAAATTGTATGATATGTTGAAGTCGTAGTGTTTTCACTAGTAGGGCATTGGGTAGTTCTTTATGTTTATGGAACGGCTTCTAGTTCGTGTTAGCTCTGCCGGATGACCACGTGTTCTTACACCGTAAGCCACAAATGGGCCCATTGATGGAGTGTACACTTAAGTGCTTGTCGTCCGTTCCATGAACAATACCCTCGGTCTATAGACCCGAGTAATTAGGCCAACGCGGCAGGTGTACTCGATAAATGCAGAATTCAACTGTCACTTTTGGTGCAATTTCCCGAATTCGCCAATTCGACATTATTTCCACTTGCAAGGGAAGCAAAGTCAATTCGGCTTTATTGCCCTTAAGACAAATAAATATTATAATGCAAGGAATTCAATTTTTAAGTTTTTAAGTGAAATATGGCCCTATGCAAAAGAAGCACTTGTACGGAATGTTGTTTTTAATATTTCGTATTTTAATATAATGGGCAAGCCATTGTGACATTAAAACACCATTTTAATATTAAGAAAAAAAAACGAAATGGCCATTTCAGCCCTTGAAAGGACTTTGACTGAGCTTCTTATGATCAATTGTGCTGTGCGTGTTGAGAAATGTTTGAACACAAATGATCAAGAACTGGACTTAGAAGCTTTATACCGACTCTGAATTACTTACGTTCTCAAGAAGCTTTTCATTGCAGTTTTGACTTTCTGAGGTTTACCATTGTCTGCAAAAAGGTGACGGGCGAATAGAAAATTTAGTTAATTTAAGGAGGTTTTAGGCAAAAGCGGCTAAAATTATGGCAAATTTTAGAAGATGTTTTCTAAAAAAGTATATTATGTATACAAAAATTCCATTTGAATGTTAATTTTACATTATCAGTATGAGTAAAAAAAAACTTTCAAATTCCATGTTATTATAATAATCTTGTTTTATCAGTGTACCCAAAGCAGAGAATAACATTGAAAAATCACACAAAAGAGCGAAAAATACTAGAGCCCTGCATGAATATATTCATTAACTGAATATACCCTGATTCTCTGCTGTAGCAGTCACGGCAAGCAAGGCTGCAAGCGAATAAATGTAAACAACAGGTTCGTGTAGCAACAAGTCGTGTAGCGCAAGAGAATAACTTTTTATTTGTTCTCTGTTCTCTTTTCATACACTTTTGCACTGAGGTGAGCTTGCGATCTACGCGTTGCTTCAGTTATTTCTCTGAGTACTTAATAAACTATATGAATACTCAGGAATTTGCTGCATTGACCTGAATAAGAATCAGGTATGTTGGTTTTTCCCCGCAATCAATGTTCATTAATATAGGTTAAGTCACTTGAGAGAAAAGCACTCTTTTTCTGCCTTTGCTCGAACTGTCAACTTGATTTCCTTTTATTCATTCTGCCAGTTCGACCGAGCTTCTCTCAAGTGACTTAACCTGTATTAATGAACCTTGCCCGCAATAAGCTTTATGTTATTCTTAATGCATATTTGTGTTATTTTTTGTTGCATACTCATGCATTGCTCTAAAAAATACAAACCCGATGTTGCCTGCTTGAAGTTCTGTAGCACCTGATCTCTGCTGTCAGAGATCATTGTCATTGCTCAAATTTAAGCTTCGTGCCCATCCCTGCATTAAAAGAATCAAAGCGGTCAAACTCCAAAACAAAACTAACAATACATTTTTTTTTCCATACAATGTATAGTTAATTTACTTGCATAGAAACAAGGTTGATTTATAAGGTTGTCGCAGGGCTGATCGCACTCTCTTCTCAGTACCCATAATTGTCAAAACCAGCCAATTTTGCGAATGACTACGAAAGAAAAACGGATGATAAAAGAGAGCACTTGCAGATTTTCTATGAGCTGTCAACTTCGATTTGACAATTATGGGTACTCGCTCTCTCCCTTGCGACAACCTTATAAATCAACCTTGCATAGAAACATTCTATACACACATACACGTTTACATACACACATACATTGAACATCACGCTTTTTAACAGCTTCTTTGGTTTCATCGATTGGTATTCTGGCGCAACGGGCTTTAAGCGCTGTAGAATCTATATTAAAGCGGAATTGATTTCACATTTTTTTACACACTCTTGAATAGTTGTACAACAAAAATCAATTAAAAAAAAATTCAATTTTAAGAAAATTGTTTGCCTAAGACCTCCCTTAACATAACCCAATTTAAAATTGATATTCGGCGTTGTTTCGGCTTTATTTCCCGTTCAAGTATAAATAAGTCCGGAAAAAACTCGATATTACTTCCACTTGAAAGTGAAATAAAGGCGATTCGGCTTTATTGCCTTCGACTTTATTGCACACCACCGCATAGGGCGCGTCCATAGTGCCGGCTGGTTGCTGTGCCGAGCCGAACCAAAAAGGAAAGCTGTTAAACGCTGCACATACAATCGTATGAAAAGAGCTCAAAGTGCGTATAGTGCCAGCTAAGCAGGCAGCTTAAAGCGAATTGTGCGCTGGTATCCAGCTTGTCGATTGTTGCATTTTAAACGATGCTTACTTATTATATTCATAAAATAACATAAAAAAGAAAAGTATCAAGAAAAATTTCAATAAAATACATACATATACAAACAAATATTTACTAAAAAATAGCCGATTGACATTTTTTCCTCATTTTTTATGTTAGGTATCTTGCCCGCAAAAAATACGTACATAAGCATCACTATAAAGAAGCAACGAAGATGAATTCCAATTAATTGTTGCATACAGAAACAAAAAAAAAAAAAAATAGTGAAAAAAGCTAAACTAGCTGGTGAAGTATTTCGCCGATAAGTGGCTGTAAGTGCGTTGCCTCCAAAGAAAAGAATCGAAGATTATCAAATTATCTTATGTGTGCTCTTCCTTCCCGTATTTAGTTACTTCTTTCACAAAACCGCAAAAAAACAATTTTTTTGTTTTGTAACTTTCAATGTTTTCCTTCTATCTAATTTTTGCAAACAGTTAAGGCCCAAAATAGTTGATTCAATTCAGCTCGATTTTTTCGTATAACGTGTTACATACATTTCAGTAGAACCATGTAGTTAGAAAATTCTTAAAATGTTAAGACAAACTACATGGTTCAGCTCTAAACCAGGCGGCAAACGCTCACTATACGCACTACCAGTTGCTTAGAGCATGACGCGTTTTCAGCTCGGCTCGGCAGAGCAACCAGCTGGCACTATAAGCGCGCATAATTGTGAATTTTTGTTTCATTCTCGTTTAATGCAGCGTCGATCTGAGTACCAGTGTTACAGATCAATGCTTTGCACTAGATTTAGTGCTTTTTGATGCAGTAGTAGCAGTAGTAGTAGTAGTAGTAGAATTTTGCTAAGTAGTGCTTTGTGCAACTACTCAGAGATAAGCATGCTAAACAATAAACAATAAATAATATAATAAATAATATGTTAAAATACATTATTACAACTTATAAAAATAATGCTTTACAATTTATAATCGCTTTACTTTATATATAAAATTTTTATAAGAGTCTTTGCGGGGATTATAACCCCCGAAATTCCCCGCTGTGCGCCCCTGAGAAGCTGTATTCGTAACTAACAGAATACAGCTTGGAATGGTAACAAAGATAAATAGCTTGAATCGAAAACCAACAAAAGACTTTTTATGTTCTTACAGCATTATTACTGAAGATTATTATTTTTAGTTTTTGTTAAAGGGTCAACAGCGAAATGAAGATTGTGATAAGAGAGTGAAGTTGAGCAAGAGCAAACAATGTAAAGCGAAAGTTGACCATCAGAGTAGCAAAGAGGTAACAAATGTTATAAATAAAATTCTACAAAAAGTAAAATCTGATAAATTTGACTATTAAACTAATTTGAATGATATGTTTAGATTTCAATTCGACTTTGGCAATTAGTTGAGAATTTGAAGTCGAACGGAAAGCAACATGAACATTTAAAACAAAATCTCTAAGGAAATTATTAAAGAAGTTTGTTTTGGAGTGGAACTGTAATTAAATAAACTCAAATGGACGAAATAGACCAAAACGTGAACGTGTAAAGTTGAAAACTTAATTGTTGAACTATTATCTTTTGAGCTTAAGCAAAAAGTTGAAACCGTCTTAATGTGTTTAATAATAAAAAAGACCATTTTACTCTCATTTCTGTTTAAAATGGTCAAAACAACATGGGCAGATCTAGAGCGACAATATAGTCCTTATCGATTGGAAACTCAAGGATTTCAACCATATGACACCGATATACTTCCCTATGCTGTGCTGGAACAACTGCTTGGCAAGCCGTCTCATGTCAAATATACCAAAAAAATACATGGCTACATAAGCTCCAAGCTACCCACACATATTATTGATCAACAACAACTCAAACATCACTACTTCAAGCCTAAGCTGAAAAAATCACATCCTCTATGGTACACATATTCGGGAAATACTCATTACCAAACCAAAACCAAACCTAAACCAACGTTTTCAAGAAGCTACAATATCTATGATGGCTTGGATGATGCTTATTTGTTAAAGTTAAGCTTGCACCATCACCTTGATGAGCAGAAACGTCAAACGCTTCACTACAAACTTGGAACAATTAATAATTGGAACAGTTTAACAACAGCAGCAAAAAAAGCAGCTAACAGCTATGATAAAACGAGACAAAAGACGTTTTCAACTCAACCGAAAATCGTGCAGCATTATATTTTACAGTTAAGATGAACGAACGCTTCAATATTATGCACTAGTTGAGCATAAATAGAGTTAAGCTATTACTTAAATATAAACTTAAATTTTTGTTAAACCAAGCATTTGCTAATTTGAATAAATTACATAAGAGAGAAATTATGAGACATTAACCTAAGTTTGGCTAATGTTGATTAGATCATGAAGAGAAAAATATTTGGTGGAGAAATAAATTTATGCAAATTATATATGTTGGTTGATTTAAAGTCGCCACATGCTGCCTCTGTTGGACAGACTTTACAAGGTCACAGCGGTAGGATGTTGAACAACATGTTTCAATTAAGCACATCAGTGCCGGATTAACCATTAGACCAAGTAGGCACCGGCCCCGCGGTTTTTAGGGGCCTCCACAGCAACGGAATTTATTTTTCTTCATTTGCTCATATCTGAAGGTGTGGTACCTGCTATGTGGTCGGCCCGGGTCAGTGACCAGGGGCCCACATGATCCCATCGCCTTTCCCCACTCTGCATTTGAGATTTACCTACCCGGCAAAAGGAAAACATAACATAACATAACATAACATAACATAACATAACATAACATAACATAACATAACATAACATAACATAACATAACATAACATAACATAACATAACATAACATAACATAACATAACATAACAAAACATAACATAACATAACATAACATAACATAACATAACATAACATAACATAACATAACATAACATAACATAACATAACATAACATAACATAACATAACATAACATAACATAACATAACATAACATAACATAACATAACATAACATAACATAACATAACATAACATAACATAACATAACATAACATAACATAACATAACATAACATAACATAACATAACATAACATAACATAACATAACATAACATAACATAACATAACATAACATAACATAACATAACATAACATAACATAACATAACATAACATAACATAACATAACATAACATAACATAACATAACATAACATAACATAACATAACATAACATAACATAACATAACATAACATAACATAACATAACATAACATAACATAACATAACATAACATAACATAACATAACATAACATAACATAACATAACATAACATAACATAACATAACATAACATAACATAACATAACATAACATAACATAACATAACATAACATAACATAACATAACATAACATAACATAACATAACATAACATAACATAACATAACATAACATAACATAACATAACATAACATAACATAACATAACATAACATAACATAACATAACATAACATAACATAACATAACATAACATAACATAACATAACATAACATAACATAACATAACATAACATAACATAACATAACATAACATAACATAACATAACATAACATAACATAACATAACATAACATAACATAACATAACATAACATAACATAACATAACATAACATAACATAACATAACATAACATAACATAACATAACATAACATAACATAACATAACATAACATAACATAACATAACATAACATAACATAACATAACATAACATAACATAACATAACATAACAACAGCACAAAAATAAACCAACGTTAAAAATATCGAAACAAAAAGTTTTTAAATTTTACACAAGAAACTGATTAGGGTTATTTTCAATATCTACAATAGTTGGCTTAGATTATGGTTAGCTTAGAAGGGAAGAAGTGGGGAAATCGGACAACTGCAAAATAAATTTTTTTTTTAAATGAAAACTTCTTTAGGCGCTTTGAGAACTTTTTGGTAGAGAGTAAAACTATAGATTGGCGATATCATCACGCTGTCAACGATATTATCAACGATATCATGTTAGCGTAACAGAAGTAATTACTGAACAGCATTTCTTCTTAGGGATTACCTAGCATCGACCAAGCTGAAGACCGACGCGGTTACCGAATCGATTACCAGGCCGATTACGAAGCGATTACCAACCGATTACCGAACCAATTACCGATGGGATTACTAACCGATTACTGAACCAATAACTGATTACCGAAGCGATTACCAACCAATTTCCGAACCAATTATCGATTACCGAAGCGATTACCAACCGTTTACTGAACCAATTACCGAAGCGATTTTCAACCAATTACCGAAGCGATCACCAACCGATTGCCGAACGAATTACCGAAGCGATTACCGACTACCGAAGCGATTACCGTGGCGATTACCAACCGATTAAAAAATACCAGTTTATACATTCAATACCGCATAAATTGATAAAAAGAGTTTGCCGACTGTAGCTACATCGGAAATTCATAACAGCTACGTTATTTCATTGCTTTAAGTTTGCACTCTGGTCAGCAGTCCCCCCACTGCCTAATTTTTTTTTCGAAGCATTTTCAATTATAACTGACGAAATATACAAGACATTTGGTCAATTTTTTTATGTTTGCACTTTTCTGAATGGAAATAACTCAATTTATTGTTTTTAACCCATGACCCATGTTTCCGTTGAGCTAGAATGCTTAAACATTCCAAAAATATTTAGTTTGATCTAACTTAAAAAAAAAAATCATAAAATTAAAAAAAAAATATATATAAAAATCGAGTTGCCACCTCGATATTTTTAATTTTCAAATTGAACGATATTGAACGATATTGAATTCTACAAGCAAAGTCGAGCATTTTACGTCAATATTGAACACCATAATTTTCACAAAACAACAAAAAATATACAAAAACGTATTTCGTTAAAGAACAGCATTGTGTCAATTCGCGGGAGCCACGTTTGTCAGTCAAACTTCATAAAAATTTACAAAAGTTTAATATAAGGCCTAAGCAAGACGACCGTAAAAGAATACTATTTTACTTTTTATTTGTTTTTAGATTTTTTAGAGGTTTAAAATTGAAGATTAAAAAAAAAAAAAATGGAAAATTCCCAAATTCCCCAATCTTGGAAATGTAAGTAAACGTAATTGTTCGGCCTTGAGCGAAAACAGATCGGTTCGATAAATTCTTAATTTTTTTTTTTTGGAGATCATGAACCTCCATATTAATAAAAGTATACCGTTGCTGGACAAAAATGGGTTAATGAAAGAAATTTAGAAGATCTGGAGAAAATTCTAGAAAATCGCATTCCAGCCTAAATTTAAATAAAATAAATTTTGTTTACAATTTTATGTTCTTATGAATGTTGTTTTTTAATTTTATGTCCCGATCTGTAAGTCACATGTAGTTATTTTATTTCTTTTTAAACAAATTCATTGATATTTGGAAAGAACGATGTCTGTTGGGTCATGCTAGTCAAAATATATTATTTATCAATGCTTTTTTTTTTTTGCTTTATAAAAGTGATTTATCAAAATTTTGTTGTCAAAGACGTATTAGTTTATAAGATACAATTCGCAAAGCGCAAAAGGAGCCCCAAGACTTTGGCAGCCTAAGGGCCTCTACATTGGCAATCCGACACTGAAGCCATTAATTTTTTATCAATGTGTTGAACATTTTATTGCATTTCATTCATAAAAAACCAAATTATCTATTAACCAATATTTTTGAAAAACACCAAAATTGCTATTAACGGCATACCTTTAATGGAGTGGATTTTAAGGTGGTGCACACGATTTCATGTTTCAATGTGATTTTAATGATACTCATATAAATAAATTTATTTCAATTAATTTCTGGTCGTTATGTTTTTAGATCTTAAATAAATATCAATCATTGATCCATCAATTTTCGTTTAAAAACAAAAATTTATAATTTTTTTTTCATTTAAAAAAATTCTCTTTTTAAGAAAGTTGTATTTTTAATAAGGATAAAGATCAATATAAATCTGTGGCACCTGTGCATAGTGGGCTAAGTTAAATTTTGTAAATTTTGAGCTATCTGCATCACTAGAACTGATATTTTTTCATCTTTCCTTGTGTCTAACGGGATAAGTGTTCTGTCCATTGCAATGGACGGAATCCTAAAAACGCAATTTTTGCACTTAGCCCACTATGCACAGGGGCCACAGAAATATTAATAAAGATCGTATTGATTTCATAGTTTTTGTTTTTTAAATTTTATGATGCGTTGATCCGCGCAATGCACGAAGATAATATTTTTATTTCAGTGGTCACAAGGAATAATGACTTAACGCAAAATGTCGTAAAAAAGCGATACTGCATTTCATTATTTCAAATCTTTGGATGTATGCAGAAATCCCTTTTTTGCACAAAATAGATAACCACCCAACAAAAAAAATGATTCACTAATGTTATCGTTTACGAATTGCATTCTCGTACATTGTAATTTATAATATCGCGAGCGGGAGAAATTCTACCTTCGTTAATGAATTGTCAAAAGCGAAAAAATCAATTCATTAACGAGTCGCCAAAACTATAAAAAGCAATTCTTTAAGGAGTTGCCAAAACTTAAAAAAAGCAATTCGATAACGAATCATATAAATCATATAAAAAATAACAAAAAAAAAAAAAAATAAAAAATTATTTCAAGCTTACCACGTCAAGAATTGAAACCATGACATCTGAATGCTAGTCCGGCACCTTGCCCACTCGGCTATTTCCGATGCTGAATATATCTTGCTTAATTTGCTTGATAATAAAAGTCAGCATTCGCGGACATGGGTTCGAATTCCAACTTGGTCCAAAAAAAATTTTTTTTTTTTTTTGTTATTTAAGTATGTTTTTAAAAATTTGGCTTTTCAAAAGTTCACATTTATTTTTTTCCATCATTTTCCGACATACTTTTTTTCGGCTTCGTTATATATTCGTTAAAACCGAAAAAAATCATTCGTTAACGAGTCGCCAAAACTATGAAAAAGCAATTCGTTAACGAGTCGCCAAAACTAAAAACAGCAATTCATTAACGTATCGCCAAAAACTATAAAAAGCAATCGTTAACGAATCACTAAAACTATAAAAAGCAATTCGTTAACGAATCGCAAAAACAAGAAAAAGCAATTTGTTAACGAGAACATATTCATATGAAAATCTTGAACAAATTATAAGTGGAAATTATTTATATAAAGAATAAGCATGAAATAACATAACAGAAAAAAAAATATTTCACAAAATTTTTTCCATATAAAAATATATGAAAATTTGTAATTAAGTCCTTTTTCACTTAAAATTAAAAAAACACATAAAATTTTAAAAACAAATATTCGCTTAAATGACGTATTAACAATAGAAAGTTAGTAAAAAATAACTTTCTTAAAAAAATTTGTATATTGAAAAGTCGGAAAAGTCATGATTTCAATCGGTGCTTTCTAAAGAAGCATCAAGCCAAATGAAGTCGGTATGAAACTATTCGATAACTTTAAAAGAAACGATTCACAAGCGATTCGTTAACGAATCACCTCTCGCCACAATGTTTATTGGGCACTTATGTCTGCACATACATATTTCTTTTGTGATGGGTTATATGTACCGTGTATGTAGCCATCATGTTTAGGACACATTAAAGTAGTTTCAATATAATTTTGAAGAAAGTTCTATTTGAACGAGTAGCTAGCTATTAAAAAATTCCTCTTTTTTTGTTTGGACTATTTTCATATAATAACATGAAAATTCAAAAATATTTTGGTTATCAAAGTTTGTCCTGGTTATTAGTTATTTTATTTTTTTTTTGGTTATTTTTAATTTTTTTCTTGTGAAAAGTTCAGTTTTTGAGAAATTGCTTTATTTTTTGATTCAGGAAACTTTTATTTTTTATTTTTTAAATTATAAATTATAAATTCAGTGTGTTCTTCTCTCTTTATATTAAACGATCTGTATGCCCCTTTTAGCCCCTTTTCATAATAACGTATACTTCGTTAGTTCTTTCAAGTATTCTTTGTAAGAGTTATATTAACTTTGTCACTCCATTTATAACACACATAGGGAGAAGTGGCGGACTAAGGAGAGTATAAGAGTTGATTTAAGCCCGCCTCGAAAACAGAGTCAATTCATAGAAATAGCAAAAAATTAATTAGTTCCAAAAAAAGTAAAATACACTGTTAAAACTCTGGGACTAAATTTTAGTAAATCCTATACTGTATATATGACGACACCGAAATTGTATTAAAATTCAAACCACGCCAAATACTAAAACTAAGTTTTACTACCGCATGGGTTTAAATTGCAATACCCGATGTGAACTAAAAAAAACCTTTTACAAGTTGTATTCGATTTGAAACCATAGCGTTATAAAAACCAAACTGGTTTTCTTTACACAATTTATTTCTTTTTTTTATACTATAATTTTTAAACTAACTTGTATAGTTTCGAACTCACGGCTTCATTGAAATGAAAGTAGTAAACGTTGCTTGTGCGCCATAATCAAATTAAAAAAGTTTCACAAAAATTGTATTATAAAGCTTTTTTAACCGAAAAAGTAACTCTGAATCATTAGACTTTTGAATCTTAACAATCTGAAAATTAAGACAAAAGTATTGAAATATAATACGGCATGGCTTAAAATGTAATACATGTTGTATTAAATCTAACATCATGGGTATCGTAATTCAAAATCTATTCCAATTTTACTAGTTTTTGAAAACGGTTTTATTAAGTACTTTTAAGTTATTTTGTATTAAATTTTAAACCGTAGGTACTAAAGTTCAAATTGTATTCCAACTTTATTAAATTAAAGTACAGCTTTGACTGAAAATATTTTGTATTTTGAAAAGTATTAATTGTAATAGAAAATGGTTTAAAAAAGACATTATTCCAACCATTGTCTTAAAAATTACTCCAAGATTTTTAACCGTGTAATAAGCAGATAATTTAATTATATTAATTTTTGTGGAATTAACTTAAATATAGTTAATTTTTCTTTTGGTCGAATACGCTGTGAGAATATTCTACTTATATTCTCAGAGTGTCTTCGACCGAAAATGTTGGTAGCAAAAATATGACTTATATAGGGGTTAAGCAATTTGGTTTTAATGCACATGACGATTTCCTACTGCGTTATCTGTTAACGGTTTCTTCAACGTTGCTGTTTCTTTTATTTTGTCTGTAATTTGTGTGAGAAGAAAACGAGAAAACATATTTCTAACATAATTTATTTAAATTTTTGTTTGTGTTTAAATTACTAAATACTACGCTTACTTATCCGATACTAAGCTTACAGTTATTTGACTACATATATGATGGCGAATCACAGTGATTTAATTCCAAGGACCAGATGCAGGAACTGGTGGCAAGTAACCGGTTGGTGGCAAGATAACTGGTGGCAATACCACCGGTGGCTGAATATATCCTGGTGGCAGGTAGCCGTCTTGAGGAGTTTGAATATGAGATGCATCTGGATTGTGAATGATTCCATTGTGACCGCCGCCATGAGGTGGCAGATAGTCGACTTGAGGACTTTGAATATGACCTTGACCCAGACCATGAATGGCTTGAATGGTTTTGATTTCTTCGTGACCGCCGCCATGAGGTGACAGGTAGCCAACTTGAGGACTTTGAATTTGAGCTGGACCTTGTTCGTGAATGACTTGAATGGTTTTGACTTCTTCGTGACTACCAACATCAGCTATGTTGGGTTGAGGGATAAATCCACCATTATGGCCACCATAATTAGCTGGACCCTGTTTGTGAATAATTTTGATGGTTTTGACTTCTTCGTGACCGCCGCCCTGAGCTATGTTGGGTTGAGGGACAAATCCACCATTATGACCACCATATTGAGCTGGACCCTGTGCATGTATGACTTGTATGGTTTTGACTTCCTCGTGACCGCCGCCACCAGCTATGCTGGGCTGAGGGACAAATCCACCATTACGACCACCATAATGAGTTGGACCCTGTTCGTGTATGACTCGGATGGTTTTGACTTCTTCGTGACCGCCGCCATGAGCTATGTTGGATTGAGGGACAAATCCACCATTATGATCACCATAATGAGCTGGACCCTGTTCGTGTATGACTTGGATGGTTTTGACTTCTTCCTGACCGCCACCATGGGCTACGTTGGGTTGAGGGACAAATCCACCATTATGACCACCATAATCAGCTGGACCCTGTTCGTGTATGACTTGGATGGTTTTGACTTCTTCCTGACCGCCACCATGGGCTATGTTGGGTTGAGGGACAAATCCACCATTATGACCACCATGATGAGCTGGACCCTGTTCGTGTATGACTTGGATGGTTTTGACTTCTTCCTGACCGCCACCATGGGCTATGTTGGGTTGAGGGACAAATCCACCGTTATGACCACCATGATGAGCTGGACCCTGTTCGTGTATGACTTGGATGGTTTTGACTTCTTCGTGACCGCCGCCATGATCTATGTTGGGTTGAGGGACAAATCCACCATTATGACCACCATAATGAGCTGGACCCTGTTCGTGTATGACTTGGATGGTTTTGACTTCTTCCTGACCGCCACCATGGGCTATGTAGGGTTGGGCGACAAAACCGTCATCACCACCACCATTATGATAACCACCATTATCACCACCAAAATTATGACCACCATCTTCATGAATTACTTGAATAGTTTTAATATTTTGATGTTCATGATGTCCACCGTGACCATTGTCATGACCACCTAAGTAGCTGCCATGTCCTGCTGCATAACCATGATGAGCGTTTTCTTCATGAATAACCTTGATTGTTTTGACTTCCTGGTGGTGTCCACCATGGTGTTCAAAATGATGATGTTGATGATCATGATCTTGGTCATGAGCATGAATAACCTGAATAGTCTTTACTTCCTCGGGGTGTCCATGGTGTCCGCCATCAGCAATTACATGTTCAATATGTGGACCGTGATCATGACCATGATCGTGGTGTCCAAAATCAGCAATGACATGTGCAAATTGCTGACCGTGATCATGACCATGATCGTGGTGTCCACCATCAGCAATAACATCTTCAATATGTGGACCATGATCATGACCGTGATCGTGGTGTCCAACATCAGCAATGACATGTTCAAATTGGGGACCGTGATCATGACCATGATGACCGTGGTCATCGGCTTGAATTACCTTGATAGTTCTAACTGCATGGTGATCATGGTGACCATGACCATTAGCATAACCATGATTGTGTCCAACTTCTTCATGAATAACCTCGATGGCATGAGCATCCTGAGGTCCATGATGATGAAAATGATCATGTCCTTGAGAAGTCCATCCACCGTGATGCTCATGGTGTCCTCCTTCGGCTCGAATAATTTTGATCAGCTTAACTTCGTGATGATCATCATGACCACCTTGATGATGACCATGGTCATATCCATGAGGAATCCATCCGCCGTGATGCTCATCGTGTCCACCTCCATCATGATTGACATTGAGCAACTTAACTTCATGATGATGAGCGTGATGATGATGATGATGATGATCATGATGATCGTGTCCACCGCCGCCGCCGCCGCCACCACCACCACCTCCAAAGAGACTTAACAAAGTGGCGGAACAGGAAGCAAACACAACGGTCAAAACGCAAACAAAGAGCTGAAAGAATAGTTTTTTGTTTCAATTAGTAAAGTAATTTTTGCACTTATTTATCCTTCAATATTTGCTCACCTTCATGCTGAAATTTTTTGACTTCATATTTGACTAGGGGGAACTTCGCTGAGCTAAAGATAAGCTAATGTACTGATGTCATATTTGTCATTTCACTTTGTTTTTATATCCACATCTAGGCCAGAGCATATCAGTTGGATCACATTAAATGTTTTGTCTTTAGTTTTTGCATAAATTTTTTTGCGGAAATATTGTCACATGTATGTAACATAAAAATCGATATACAGCGTGTAATATGGCATCTATCTGCAGCTTTCTTTGTGCGAAATGGGCGGTTTCTTGTCAATATAAATAATTGAATAATATTAAATTTTACAGAGCTTGTATAATATTGATCGTTTCTAGCCAACATTTACAAAACAACACAATTCACAATAAAATATTTACGCATATTATGTGTCTAAAATTTATCAAATTCATGGAATGATGCGTTTTATATGTTGTGAAAAAAAAATTTGGTTAAAATGCTTTTGAGAAAGAAAATTTTGTCTGTTGGGAATATTTAAATTCTATTTTAAATGCATAATTCATAACATGTTCAATATGGGGAACGTGATCATGACCGTGATCGTGGTGTTCAATATCAGCAATGACATGTTGATGAGTATGATGACTGTGGTATTCGCGTTACTTATATATATATATATATATGTATATATTTACTTTCTCGTGTGCAGTTGAATTTTCTAAGGGAAAATGCCAAGCTAACCTAAACGAACGCGATTAAAAATAGCCCGAAAAAGTTCTATAAAAAGACATTATCAGGGTAATTAAATTAATGATAAGTATGGGAAGGATTTCAGGCTTCATGATAATCAGCTTATCGAGGATGCCGAATGGATGGGTTATTGTATGGACCCGGAATCGCAGATTGACCCGTAAGCCAATTAAACTTATAGTTACATATACCGCACCGAAACTTTAAGCGTGATTATATCGAAACTACTTTTTGAAAAAATGTTTGTGCTGTAACTCAAAAAGTTGTTGACCGATCAGGCTAAAATTTTGAAAGGTGTCTCTCTATAGTAGTACTGAAAGAATGCATCTATATGTTGAAAGATATCGTGTGAACAAATAATTTTTTGGGATCAAAACTGTTGAAAAAAATATTTGAAAATCTGGACCTTCGATTGAACAGCCGATATAAATTTTAATTTTTAACTTTTTCATTATTTTATAAGCTTATCCTTCCCTTTAACATAACAGTAATCGAAGAAAAACCCTTTTTTGTTTCAGATAAGTGGCCTTATTGATGACCTTTGTTGTAGGCTGAATGAAGACCTCAACAGTGTTAATGAATGGGCTATAAAAAATTGTCTTCTTCTGAACCCCTCAAAATCATATGTTCTTCCTGTTTGTAAGTCTAAGACTAGTTTGAATGATCTCCCTGATTTGTTTATTGGATCTAATAAGCTTACAGTTGTGTCGAAAATTGTAAATTGTAAATCTTGAAAAATTGTAAATTTGAATTCTTCTCTGTCTTGTGTGGATCATGTTAATAATGTAGTGAAAAAGGTATATAATGTTTTACGAAACCTAAGATTGTCAGCCAGTGTAACTCCAATTGATATCAGGCGTAAGTTGGTAATTCAACTTATCTTACCTATTCTTACTTACTCTGAAATAGTCTATAGTAAACTTGATTCTTCGTCTCAGTTGAAATTTCAAATAGCGTTTAATTATGCCACGAGGTATGTTTTTGGTCTTAAAAAATACGATCGTCTTTCCAGTTTCCGAAATGCAATACTTGGTTGTGATATTATAACTTATCTAAATGCTAGGAACTGCATTTACCTTCATAGGTTAATCTATGAGAAAAAGCCTGAGTATTTGTTTGGAAAACTGCAGTTTAGTATGACCAGAAGAAGCCATGTAATGTTAGTTCCGAGACATTATTCGCTTACCTCATCTCATCTGTTTTTCATCAACGCCATTAGGTTGTGGAATGCTCTGCCTCGTGGGCTTAGAGAGATCCGTGGGAGAGTAGCTTTTAGGCAATCTGTCTTTTCTTTCTTTTCTACTACTTAAATTACTTTTTGTTATACTATTCTTTGTTTTTCTTATCTCTTTCTCTATATTTTATCTTAAATCTAATTAGTTTTAAAATAAATATACATTAATTATACTTGGTTACTTTTATATCCATAACTTTGTTTTGATATTATGTAATTTTAAATTTAAAATTTTAAAACTTTTATTAATTTCATTAATGTTCATTAATTTATATATATATATTGTACTATAAAAGAGCTAGCTCTTAGTGTACTTATGCTTACTTCTTTTCAAAAATAAATAAATAAAAAATAAAAAAATTAAAAGTGGAACAATTTTGACAGCTGTAGCACTTTTAGATTCCTCGCAGCAGACGCCCGAAGAGATACTCTGTAGGGCCGACATTTTGTAAAAAAATGAAAACGTTTTTTTTTGCATTGCAAAGGTAAACTAAATAAAATGATAGGAAAATAAAAAAATTATCCAATTATGTTATCAACTTGAAAAAAATTCATTAATCATGACTTATTTTACCCTGTCTAAAGGTATCTCCCCCCTTAATAACTATCTAAAATTTTGCCTCGATGTCTGGATTTGAAGTAACTGGAGTTATTCTATTGGTAAGAAAAGTATGTATATATACATATATACGCCATGGAATTTCTTCTATTTATTTTATTAACATTTGCTCCTGCAGTACTACCTCAAGATCTGTATTTTTTTCATATAGCCAACTTGTCCCTTTTTGAATAAATTTACACAAAGTTGTTATGTAACTAGTATATTATAGTATAACATTTTTTTTTCAATAGTTCAATATTAACAGAATTGTCACAACTTTCGTGGCCTAGTTGGTTATTATGAGGCTTTATTATTTTAATTTGATGATTTGTGAAGTCCCCAGGTTCGATTGCCACAGCATAGATGACAGACGGTTTTGTTTTATTTTTCTGTTGCTTATATTTTTTATTTACAAATACTTAAAGGAAAAAATGGTCAAAACTTCTCAGTAATCAATTGCCTTTTCCCGTTTCGTGCTCGAATTAAGCTCCGTACCATCCGGCTGCAAGTTCAATGTGCTACCATAGCACCATTACCTCTCTTGTGTCAATTGTCACAATCGTTCAATTGATTCCAAAGAATGATAACAAAACAATGATTCGGCAGGGTACCGAAGCTAAAATACCCCCCGCGGCCGTATTGAAGTATATTCTTTAAGTCTTTAGCCGTCTATAAAATGTTTATGTATAAACTGCAAAAATATATGTGTCATACGCTTAATTTTATTTTACCCTTAGCTTCAACATAGAGTAATTTGTAGACTGCCCATTATGCTAAAGAATATATGTGCCAAATTTGATTGATATGTGCAAATACATGCCTTCGATATAAAATAATTTCGTTCAAAACTAAAGTGCCATGCCCCCCGTTCATTCCGCCCAATTTTTTGGACTACAGACTGTTTACTATTCCAAAGAATATCGACAATTTTGGAAGAAGTCGAACAAACGGTACAGAAAGAGTTCGATTTGAATTAAAGTGGCACGCCCCTGTCTAATTTCACCCAATTTTTAAGACTAATCACTTATAATCTCATTATTCCAAAGAACATATTTGCAAAATTTGGTTGAAGTCAGGAAAGCGGTGTAAAAGGAGTTTGATTAGAATTAAATTGGCACGCCCTTTGTCCAATCCCACCCACTTTTGTAGGCATAAATCTTCTCATTATACTAAAGAACATATGTGCGAAATTTGGTTAAAATCGGAGAAACGGTGTAGATGGAAATATATTAAATATAAAGTGCCACGCCCCCTGTCTAGTACCGCCCACTTTTATAAACTACAGACTGATCCGTATGCCAAATAATATGTGTGCAAAATTTGGTTTAAGTCGGGCAAACGGAGTAGAGGGAGTTCGATTATATCTAAATTGACACGCCCCTTGTCTAGTCCCACCCACTTTTTTAGGCTTAAAACTTCTCATTATACTTAAGAATATATGTAAGAAATTTGGTTTAAATCGGACAAACGGTGTAGATGGAACTAGTTTAAAAATAAAGTGCCACGATCTTAATAAACTTAAGATTGCTCAAATTACAAAATTTGCAAAATTTGGTTGAAGTCAGACACACGGTGTAAAAGAATTTCGATTAAAAGTAAAATGCCACACCCACTTTTCTATTCTAAAGACTCTACATTATATTGAAGAATATACATATGCATGGGTTGGATAGAAGATGTGGGCGGAGTTTGTATACATACAGACACGATAGTTTTACGAAAGTTTTTCGATATTGATTATTGTGTCGGAGTAGGCGTGTTTTTCATCCGATCTTGCCAAGTATCATTGAGATATTTCATGTTATATATCAAAGCTTATGTACAAAATTTTAAGATATTTCTTTAATTTTTGTGGATTTTTAAGAGATTTTACATTTAGAATAAAGCCACTTAATATGGGGAGTAGGCGTGGTTTTCCATTCGATTTTGTCAAATATCATATGTTATGACAAAATGTCAAGACATTTCTTTAATTTTTGGAAATTTTGAACAGATTTTACTTTCTAAATAAATCCAATTTGTATGGGAAGTAGGCGTGGTTTTCATCCGATTTTTCCAGATATCACAGTGATGGTCTATATTATATATCAAAGCCTATATGTAAAATTCCAAGACATTTGTGTGATTTGAGAAGATTTTAATATAAAGCCACTTTGCATGGGAGGTCGGCGTGGTTTGCATCCGATTTTTCTAAATTTCTTAGTCAGGATTTATATTGAAGATCAAAGTCTACGTGCAAAAATTCAAGGCATTTTATTAGTTTATGTGGGCTTTTAAGAGATTTTACTGTTAAATTAAAGTCACTTTGTATGGGAGGTAGGCGAGGTTTTCATCCGATTTGTCTCATTCTCGAACTTGATCTCCATTTTTTTGAGACAAGCTTATATTTTGAATTTCATCGCGATAGCTCTAAAATTGCGGCTGTAATTGTGATCACAGGCGGACATACGGACATACAGACGGACACACGGAAATCGACTCAGGTGGTGATGCTGATCAAAAATACATATACTTTTATTTTTTATAAAATATGCCTTCTTACTGGCGTTACAAACGGAATGACAAAGTTAATTTAACCCTTTGTCTGCCATTATATAATCTGCCCAGCACTACTCCAATTAATATCCTTTTAATATCAACCCACGTCACCTTAGGTCTATTCCTCTCTTCCACCTTAACTTTCACCGCACCGGCTATGTATGCAGTGAGCACGTAACTAGGATGCTTCGTGTAATAAACAATGTGATCAGCGAATTTGATTTTCATCTGAGCAGATCTCGACTCCGAAATACTCTTCTTAGCCCCCCTCTAATGTTTTTTTACAATTAAGATATGAAACATATATTTAAAGCATTACAATTAATGATATTCCCAGTTAATTATAAGTTTTAGTTTTTGTAAATTCTTTACTTTTATCTTTACTTGTCTTCATGCCTTTTCTTTTTGACGTGTTCTTAAAATCACTTCATTCAGGTGGGCGGATTACGCCCACCACGGCTTGGATATCTTTCGAACACTAAAACAAGAAAAAGAGAAGGGAAAAACCTGTTAGAATAAGTTAATCAGCTTAAATTAAGCCTCACGAAATAAATAAATAAATAAGCTGTTCAAAAGCTATTAACAAAAAAACTACAGATAATGAAGACCCTTGAGAGATTCCGTTGTGGAGGGTAAACATTAAAAATTGTTGATTCATTCTTGAAACAAAATTTGCGGTTTGTTAGAAAAGCTTTAAGAATTGTACACTAAGACATTCCGGAAGAAATTACCTGCGCAATGGTAAAGACCGCATCAAAATCCATTACGTGCTTTAAAAGAAGTTAGCGAAAAAACAAACAAACACAATAAACTATTTTGTAAGCTACCGTGGAATATAGTGAAATTTTTTATACCAAGCTCCAATAACTAAAATTAAAGCTTACTTAAATGATGAAATAAAATTTTAATAATTACATATTTCGGTCAAAATTTAGGTATCTTTTGTTAACACATTCAGCTGAATTGCGGGAATACCCGTCATTGACTTGTCCTTAAATAAACAAATCGCGGGAATTCCCGCTAACTTTTTAATCGAATTCTTCAACCATCAAAAACGCAAAAAATCTTTTTATCACTGTACAGAATAAGTGTTAGTAAAGTGCTAAAATACTAGCACTAACAAACAAAACCAAATACAACAAATTCCAAATAGGAGAATTCCCTTTTAAAGTGAACATACAAATAATTTCTAATGAATGTATAATGAAAAATAATTGATTCTCTGGCAGACGGCTGCTCAACATATCAAAAGGAAACAAACACCTATAAAAGTAAACAGTTCAGATATTAAGGTGCACCATCTCGACGAAAAGAAATGATGCAAATAATTTGTGTAAGTTTTTTTTTTAAATTTTTTATCGACGTAATATTAAGCAACTTTTTTATAGCCGGTTGTGCATCTAACGAATTTTTTTTTTTTAATATGATACATAACCATCATCATTGAAGCGTAGCTTGTGTGTCTTAACTTGTGTGTACGAAGCTCTTCAGTTTCGTTAATTTACCCAAAAAATTCGCTTTGACGAAATTTTGTTTTTTGTTTGAATTCAAAATAATTTTATATTAAAATTTTAATTTTTATTTAGTGTATAATTTAAAAATCATTTTACATAACTAACTTAAACAACTAGCAACAACATTTTTTTTTGGCTTGATCACAATAGATGGCAACAAATTATTTCCAGTGGCCGGAGGTGACGGGCGGAAGGTAGCCGGTTCCATGGTGGGCACTATGACCAGCAGCATTTCCGGACAAAGCACTGACAAGCTCACTGCCATAGGAACCGATGTCTGTGTGCTGATGAGAATTAGCAATACCTTGGGGAAAACTACCACCGATAGTAGGAGCTTGTTCATGAATAACTTTTATGGTTTTGACATCTTCGGTGCCGCCGTTTGGAGCACCATAACTAGCACCTCCAGAGGAATATCCACCAATACCGCCAGCACTATATCCACCATGTCCGCCAGAACTGAAGCCTCCAGCAGCTGCGCCTTGTTCGTGAATAACCTGTATTGTCTTGACTTCACCACCACCAATGCCAGCACCTCCATAGCCACTACCAACTGTTGAATATGCACCATGACCACCAGTACTAGCACCGCCATACCCGCCAGAACTGAATCCTCCATGGCCACCGGAACTTAAGCCTCCTGCAGCTGCACCTTGTTCGTGAATTACTTGAATTGTCTTGACTTCACCGCCGCCAAGGCCAGCAGCACCCGCCGAGTATCCACCATGTCCACCGGAACTAAATCCGCCATGTCCACCAGAGCTAATTCCTCCATATCCACCGGAACTGAATCCCCCTGTTGCTGCGCCTTGTTCGTGAATTACTTGAATTGTCTTGACTTCACCGCCGCCAAGACCAGCATCACCCGCCGAGTATCCACCATGTCCACCGGAACTAAATCCGCCATGTCCACCAGAGCTAATTCCTCCATGTCCACCGGAACTGAATCCCCCTGTTGCTGCACCTTGTTCGTGAATTACTTGAATTGTCTTGACTTCACCGCCACCAAGGCCAGCAGCACCCGCCGAGTATCCACCATGACCACCGGAACTAAATCCGCCATGTCCACCAGAGCTACCTCCTCCATGCCCACCGGAACTGAAGCCTCCTGCGGCTGCACCTTGTTCGTGAATTACTTGAATTGTCTTGACTTCACCGCCGCCAAGGCCAGCAGCACCCGCCGAGTATCCACCATGTCCACCGGAACTAAATCCACCATGTCCACCAGAGCTACCTCCTCCATGCCCACCGGAACTGAAGCCTCCTGCAACTGCACCTTGTTCGTGAATTACTTGAATTGTCTTGACTTCACCACCACCAATGGTAGAACCTACATGACCACCACCGCCACCACTTGAATATCCACCATGACCACCAGCGTTAAATCCACCGGAGCTAAAACCTCCTGCAGCTGCGCCTTGTTCATGTACAACTTGAATTGTTTTCACTTCACCGCCACCAATGCTAGCTCCTCCAGCTGAATATCCGCCATAATCACCAGCACTAGATCCATATGAATTTAGTCCACCATGTCCAACGGAATTGAAGTCTGCAGCAGCTGCGCCTTGTTCGTGTATAACTTGAATTGTCTTTACTTCACCGCCGCCAATTGTAGAACCTCCATGACCACCATGTCCACCTGAATATCCACCATGACCACCAGTATTAAATCCACCATGTCCACCGGAACTGAAGCCTCCAGCAGCTGAGCCTTGTTCGTGTAAAACTTGAATTGTTTTTACTTCACCGCCACCATCGACAGCACCACCATGACCAACAGAATAGCTATAGCCACCTGATGGGTGACCAACTGAATTAAAGCCACTTCCTGTGTATCCACCACCCAAGGAAGAGCCTTCTTCGTGAATCACTTTGATAGTTTGAATCGCAGCTGCAGCTCCATAACCACTATTGCTAAAGCCACCCTGACTGCCGCCACCATATCCTCCGTGTCCTCCAGCGCTATAGTCTCCTAAAGCAGCACGTTGTTCGTGAATAACTTTAATTGTGCTGATAGCGCCTCCTTGACCATGACCCAAACCGCCATCAAAACCGCCACCATGCCCACCACCGTGACCACCACCGCCACCACCAACATATCCGCCTCCGTGACCTCCACCATGACCACCGCCATATCTGTATCCACTGCCACCAGAGCCACCAAGGAACCCGGCAGAGCACGATACCACCAAAACCGCTAAAGTACAAACGAATATCTAAAAAAAAAAAAAACAGAAGAGAAAGAGAGTGAGTCAAGCAACCATTATCCTTAGGTCAGCGTCGTCACTTACCTTCATTTTTGAAATTTCCTTGCTTAGCTTATAATGGGAAAACTTCACAAGGTTGAGCTAGTTATGCAGTACTGATAGCATTTCTTCAAACACCATGCATTTTTATACCAAAACCAAAAATTCCCTAAAGACCGCATCAACACCATTGTAGTATTTGCTGCTACACCATGGGAAGTGTTGCCATCCGCGCATCTTGATAATCTTCATCATCAAATAGCCACAGAAAATATTTCGCAAGGGGCTTTGCTTAAACGGTGCTGTTGCTCACGGGTTATTGATGTGCCCGTTAATGCAATGCATTTCTTCTTCGCCTGCTTAAGCTCTATTTTTTATTTTAAGTTGCTTTTAATGGCTTGCTCCTCAGCTACCCACATCATATCTTCTTCTAACACTCTGTCTTGCAATATTTAATCTTGGTGTTATGTCTATTAAAAAGTTCACAAAACAACTTTCAACTTTTACCTTTGTTACATATATTTAAAGCATGCAAATATAACATATAGCATTAACATATAAAAACTAATATGAATGTATGAACATTTTTTTTTTTAATTTCTTTAATGCAACAGCTAAATTGAAGACAGTTTTCAAAATACAGAAGCGTAGACATACAAAAATATAAGGAACTGTAAAATACAATACCTTGGATACCTATGACACCAATACTTAAATATAAAAGAATATTCGGTTCAGCACATATTCGGTTTAAGCGGAGCAGCATGCTCGCCTTTTATATATTAAGATACCGTACCGTGCCTTAACGCGTTATGATGTGTAGATCCTTCAATAGTTATGATCTCGGTATTCCGTTTGTATATAGCGGATATCTAACCCCAAAACGCTTTTAAGAAACGTCTCTGAAATAAGCTAGTTCGCGATGTTATACCAATTATTTATGTTTATTTTTATGCATAATAAAAATTTCCAGTTTTGTTTTATTTACCAAGTATTAATTAATAATTTATGATAATTCTCTGACAAATCTTTGTCCGTTATATTAATTATCTTTTATCTGTAGCGTATGGTAGTGAAAAGATATATTTAGGTATTTTTTTTTTAATATTTTTTAAACAATAGTTGATTTATTATTTAAGGTGATATAAGCTGAAATATTTAGAGTATGTTGTGAAAAATTATAGCTTTATAAGAGTTGGTTGACATACCTCTCATTTTAAGTTTTTGACTGCGATACTTAGAGATGGTCTAAAAACCTCTAAATATTTTTACAAATGCATTTAAATAGAGTATGAAATTAAAAAAAAAAAAAATATGTTATCTAAAAATATATTTTTTTGGTGAATTTTTTGTGCATGCTTTGAAAACTTGTATGTAAAACTTTATGCTTAACTTTTTGTTTTTTTTTTTATTTCTATACATCTATGAAGATTTGTTTGTTTTTTTTGTGATTTCCACAATAATAAAAATATCATCGCCTAATTTGCATTTTATACCTTAACAAACGATTAACTTCGCATAAAACAAGCGTTTAAATCAAGTCCGTTTAAATAAAATAATACAACACTGCCCAACAACAAATTATTTTTAATTTAACTATTATATTGTATGACATTTTATAAATTTGCACTCAGGTTTTGTCGTATTAGTTTATGAGTTACAATGTGGTGTGCATTTTTTTTTGTTTTCCAATCTATTTTCAGCTATAAAGTCGTGACTCATCAACAAAATACAATGTTTAAAAATCTCAAATGTTAGTTTGCATGCTTTTAAATGCAGTTCCAATCGTTTTTATGTTACTCTTTCTTAGTCTCTCTGAGTTATATGATTTTAAGCTTTAAACTCATATTAAGGGTATTCATGCAAATGAGCAATATTTCTATAAACGGTATAAGCCGTATAAGTTTATCAATATTACGAATGAACTGTACAAATTTGTACGGAGAAGCATTCGCATAAGCCATATATATTTATCTCAGTTGTTTCCGTTATTATTTATTGCAAGCATTATTAAAGAAAATTGGTGTTCTTTATCGAATCAGAAGGCAATAAAACTATGTTTATTTTCTTCTGGCATTTAAAATGTTAACTGTTATTGTTTAGCTTTCTAAATAGTTTTCATATATGCAAGCTTCAGTTATACTTAATATTGAATCAATGATTCCGCGTAACAAAACTGTTTGGATCGGTGGGAAGAGTGTAGAACTATGAATCGATGGGGTACAAGTTTGATTCCTACGGTAGGATAAGAAATATTTTTTGTTTCTTTTGTTAATGTGAATGCGTTTGTGTTGCTGTTGGTACGTGTTTTTTTTTTGTTTTTGAATAGCGCGAAGGAAAAATTGGGAATTTCCTACAAGTGCGTTGAAATAACAATAAATGTACGAGGGCCGTTTGATAATTCAGTTGCTTTCGTGTGCTCATCAAGCATTATTTTTTGCACAAAAAATCATCAACTGAACCAAGGAAAGGCTTGATAAATACTATGGCGACTCTGCACCATCGAATGGAATGATTCACAAGTGGTTTACTGAATTCCGATGCGGTCGTACAAGCATAAGTGACACCGAACGTTCTGGACGACCAAATGAGGTCCCCTCACCAGAAATTGTCACTAAAATTGACGATATCGTGTTGGCCGATCGCAGAGTTAAATTGCGCGAGATTATTGAGGCCGTCGGCATCTCAGACAAATGGGTGTGGAACATTTTGCGAAATCATTTGGATATGAAAAAATTATTCGCAAGATGGGTGCCGCGTTTGCTCACTCTATTTATTTAATGGCGTGTTTGGCGATCTTGAACAAAGATAAACACGTGTTTTTTTCGTCGTTTAGTAATTGTGGTCGAAACATGGATCCATCACTACATACCAGAGACAAAGGATCAGTCAAAGCAGTGGACTTCAACGATCAAACATGCTCCGAAGAATTCGAAGACGGTGATATCGACCGGAAAGGTTATGGCGACAGTGTTTTGGGATGAACGCGGTATAATCTGCATCGATTACCTTCCACCGAAAAAAACTATCAATGGCGAATACTATGCCGTCGAATTGGACCGTTTCAACGACGCTTTGAGAGAGAAATGTTCCCTTTTGGCGAGGAAAAAGTGCTCTTCCATCAAGACAATGCGCGCGTTCACACATGCCCAGCTTTCATGGCGAAATTTCTTGAATTGAAGCACGAATTGCTTCCTCATCCAGCATATCCTCCAGATTTCTCCCCCAGCGACTATTTTCTGTTTCCAAACCTGAAGAAATCGCTCGGCGGAAAAAGATTCACCACCAGAGAGGAGCTCATCGCCGAAACAGAGTCCTATTTTGAGGATCTTCCGAAAACGTATTTTTCGGATGGGATCAAAAAACTGGAGGGCCGTTGGACAAAGTGTATCGAGCTAAAAGGAGACTACACGCAGAGAAATTTTTCGCTTAGCGCAACTGAAAAATTAGCCAATTATACTTCGTTTGCGAGCTGTAGTAGCTGCAAACGAATATTCAGTTGTAACTAACGAAAACATAGCGAAAAATATCGAAAAAATAAAAAAAAAGTAGCAATGCAATTTGCTTTACTAAAAATAGCATTTTTATTGAATTTTAATATTAAAATTTTTATTTTATTAATAACATTTCTTCTAACAATCAAATCCAATATGATTTGATATAATTGATATTTATCTTACTTCAATCATTAGAATTCGAACCCGGATTCGTCGATGTTTGGTTCACTGCGCGGTCTGCATAACGTGTTGCACCACCATCAATTGAATTTGAAGTCGGCTAATATTCGCCTAGTGCTGCTGCTTGGAGTTCAATTGAATTGAAGTAAAGTTACACAATGTTTTTCCGTTTATGCCAAAAGTTAAACATTTGTCATGGACAGAAGCTCGACAGAAGCACGACAAAACCGAAAACTTTCCACCAGATTTTAGTGGTGGCCGTGGCATAGTGGTTAAGGTGCTTGATTTGTATGCGAAACACCCTAGGTTCGAGTCCCAAGCTGACACAAATTTGTTTTTCGTTTTTTTGCTTGTTTTATTAGAAATTGAATTTAATTAAAATAGAAATTGAATAGAAATTGAAATGCAACAAACAAATTCTTTATTTGCCGCAATTAAAAAATTGCACGCGTTTATAACAAGCGAAATTCTTTTCCTGCAACTAAATAACCCGTTTTCCGCAACTTTTTCCGTTTCTCGTAACTGTTGAAACGTTTGCAAAAAACGTTTCCAAGCACGATAAACGAAGTTCGTTTACTGCAAACTGGCGGTAAACGTTTTTTTTCTCTGCGTGTATTGAGAAATTAAAGGACTTCTTGTCGTGATATCATTCCTTGTTTCATTTTTCACTGAATTCACAGCTCTCGTAACATGTAAGAAAATAAATAAAATAATAATGAAAAGTAAAAAAATTTCCTGGTGTGAATATTAACTTGTGTTTTTTAATTTACTTTATGTTATTTTACATTTTTGAACTTAAACGTTATTTTTTTTACAAAAAAAAAAAAACCACAAAAAAAAAACAGCGCTACTCTTGTGTGTTCAACGACGCACCTGTGCTTTTTTTCGGGTGACGCCCGATCAGAAATATTATTTCAGTTTTAAATATTTTGGGTATTCATAAACACAAAGAAGAAATCCGATGAATTCTCTTCTGCATTCAGAACTTTTGATGGATTTACTTATTATAATTTGTGATCTGTTTGCCAATCTTTTTAAAGAATCATTCTGTTTAGATTCTTCTTAGCACCTAGGATTTCTTTGAAACCTATATCCCTTACTCCAGAGTATAATCTAAAGTATATTGGAATGATCAATCAGGATTTTGACACTGAATCTGACGAAATTCCTGCCGCAGTTTTAAGTCAACCACTTTCTGCATTATTCAATAAATTAATTAACGAACTTTTCACTTACCACTTTAGTAAAGAAGTTATAGCAACTCGTCAGCATGGTTGAGTCACTATATCTAATTTTTTCGATTTTACAAAATTCTGCTTAAGTCCGATTGATTCTGGTTACCAGGTTGACTGTGTTTACGCTGACTTTAAAGCGTAAAGTATTTGATGAACTACCGCACAAATAAATGCAAATTCATTCAATTGAAATAATTGCCAAACGTATATGCCTTTATAAAAAAAAACTTCCTATGTTTTGTTAAGATCTAATACATCCTCCCGGAACATCTTAACAAGCGTCTTCTTCTATTTTCGAAATAAATTTTAAGAACTACGATGTTATCTAAATAAAAACTATCACAAAACATAAATTCTCGTAATGATAAATATCGTCATGATATATATTTTTCTTTTATTAGCTTCTTTTTGGATATATGTATGCTATTCACGACTTATTATCTAAAAATTCCGAGTTCTATTTGGTGGCGTATGCACCCCATGACTGAGACGGTTTCGCCAATTTTACTTTTTTTGAAAATTATATAAAAAAACTAACGTAATAAGATACTTACCTCTTTGAAATATAATAGAAAGGTTGAAATATAATAGTTTATAAGAATTTTTACGAAAATTGGTGCGGGAAATTTTTTAACAGCAGTTTGAAAAGAGGTGGCGAATGATTTCCCTTCTACCCTATACACGCGGAACAAGTAGGCTGTCGAGTGCGGCGAATTTATGCTACGTAGTGAGCGAAAGACAACAATAATGTAACTGTTACATCGGCTTTATTCCCCTTTCTTATGAGTTGTTTACGCGGCTAAAGCAGTTTCACTTAAAAAATATAAACTTGTACACGATTTCCTTGAAATTTTTCTCAGGGCATTATTGTCCTTTTATATAAATTTAACAGTTTCATCACATAAACTTAGAGACTTGAATTGACAAAGAAATGTTTGATATTTAATTGCAAAGCCTACTTATATTAGCTCTATGAAAGTTTTACCAGAACTGCGTTTTGTTGATGGGTAGTGCAACTGAAACTGAAAATAGCTTGAAAATCTCGTAAATTTATATTAGATATCTTTAACCGTTTGTACGTCGATATGGTGATCGTAAAATTTTGCATTTAGTTTGGTAATGGTGTCTATAGATCGAAATTCAGTCAAATAGTTGGTTTTCAATAGCGTCTGACTTTAAGGGTTGCCCGCACATTATAAAAACTAGAATCAATTTGGTAAAACCATGTACAGGGCAAAAGTCATAGCAAAATTTAAATTTAGGAACAATTTTCTTGGGATAATAATTTTTGTAGGTTAGTGTAATAAATAATTAATAAAGGGGTTTTCAATAAGAATGCTACAAATGTTTTTTTAAATAAAACAAAAACGGTTTTGGATATCAATGAAATTCTTTAATTCTGTGAAAGTACATTCGATGCCATTATGTATGAAACTCGATTGGCCACCACGGGCACGCTTGCAGAAGTACAGAAGCTGAACCCAATTTTCGACGGTTTTCAAGCATAAATCGGCCAATACTGCTGCAATTTCACGTTCGATATTCGTACGAAGTTCATCAATCGTCGCTGGCTTGTTGGCATAGACCATAGACTTGACGTAGCCCCACAGGAAATAGTCTAACTGCGTCAAATCGCACGACCGATTTTGGTTTTCAATAAATTGATTGTGACATTCGCTGTGCGGCTTGTGGCGCCGTCCTATTGAAACCACATATTGTCCAAGTAATAGTAAAATAGTCGGTTATCATTGAACGGTAGCGATTCCCATTCACAGTAACGTGCCGGTCTTGATCATCACGGAAGAAGTACGGCCCAACGCACCAAACCGTAATTTTTTCGGGATGCAATGGTCACTCATGGAGTACGTGTGGATTGTTGCCTGACCAATAACGCATATTTTGCTTATTGACGAAGCCATTCAGACAGAAATGAGCCTCATCGCTGAAGATGATTTTTCGATGAAAATCCGAATTATTTTCAAGTTATTGCTCAGCCCAATTCACGAACATACGACGCTTCTGGTGGTCAAGCGGCTTCAGTTCTTGCGCCTATTTGATCTTGTAAGGATGTGGTTCAAGATCCTTTCGCAAAATTCTCCACAACGACGTCACAGAGATGCCCAACGCTTGAGAACGACGTGTGAGACACATATTTGGGCTTTCTTGAACTGAAGCCTCAGCGGCAGCTATATTCTTGACACTACGGGCAATTCTTTGTCTCACTGGCACGGGAACATTTTGTACTGTGCCTGTGGATTCAAATTTTTCCACTAGATGCTCAATTGTTGATCTGGTAGGACGATTATGACGACCATAAATTGGACGTAGCGCTCTTAAAGTTGAGGCCACTGACTCCGAATTTCGGTAGTAAATTTTAATAATTTCGACTCGTTGTTGGCTCGTATATCTTTCCATGATGAAATGGCAAACCTTACTGAAGAGAAATGTCAAGAAAGCGTGGAAAAATATGGCGCCGTTTGCTATTCCTATCGGTCTACTTTTGTGGCGTCCCTATTGGAAAACCCTTTATTATTAATGATAATTATCAACAACAATTAATACAAATTTTCATTACTCTGACTTTTTATATACTTAAAATTTTGTATATACAATATACAATAAATATACAAATGCCAAAATTTGTCAATGAACGGAATGCAGAAACGTTTAAAAATATGTTTTGTCAAGCAACATTTGCCAGAGACGTAGAAAAATGTTCGCCAACAACCAAAATAGATGTTTTCAAAACTTCAAATGAATTTTTATATTAATTAGATTAAATTAAATTATTAGATCAAACAGCTAACCGTTTACAAAGTAATTTAAGTGAGATGATTAATTGTGAAAGTAATTAAATTAAAATAAAGAAAGTAATTCGAACTGTTTATATGCTACTAAAAATATTCAATATAATTCTTTTAAAACATTTATCGACAACATATAATTATGTAAAAGTATTAAATAATGACCAACTTATTTGTAATTTTTTTTAAACAACATTATCATTATGGCTGTTGTTGTTGCAATGGTCGGTTATAAGTTTTGTTTTTGTTATGTAGACTGTTTATGTAGACCGTGGAAACGCTGTGTTTGTTTTTAATAAGGTTTTAACTCTAATTTTATGCTAATCGCCATAAGTCAATATTAGAAAAACAACAATATAATTTAATTATAATGATTATATTAAGATATTGATGTTTACACCTTTTTACTGATTTCGTGTTTATCAAAAATGAACAAAGCAATTAACTAGTCGATGGACTTAATTACACTTAGATTTCATTATAATTAGGCCTATCAACTCAAGAGCATAGACAATGAATGATTAATGGATTTTTATACTTTCCTCAGAGCCGTAAAATTAACCAAGTTGCTGATTTTTCAGATGGTACCTACGATAAGAGTGGATATAAAAAATGTTGACAGACATTTTGATTGATCCAAAAAAAAAAAAAAAAAAAAATTCTTTTATTTTTATTCAAATGGGCGATAAATGAGAATTTGTTATATAAATTTCAAAAATGCTTTTTTATTTATTTAAGATTATTTAAATTAATACCTTTGCCTATTCCGAATATATCTCAAATATGCATGGGCGTAGCGAGAATTAGACAAGGAGTCGTGTCACTTTAATTTTAATCCAAGCCCTTCTACGCCATTTGTCCGACTTAAATCAAGTTTATACATATATTCTTTAGTACAATGAGCAGTCCGTACAATGTACAATGAGTCTAGAGTGGGCGGGATTAGGCAAAAGGGTGAGTCACTTTAATTTTAATGCTTTATCTTAATAAATATATGGACCAAGGTATTGATATTTGGAACAGTGGTGAGTAGGTTCTTTCCAAGCACCATGCAAAAATTGGGCGTAGTCGATCGTGTTCAATGGTACGAATTGATTCGTGAGACAGAAACTTTAGCTCCTATCTGTTTTAAACTTAAATGATAATTTCTTTTCACCATTTCTTTCATTTTATTGATGTTACCTTCAGTTAAGATGTTGATGGCCGACCAGGGCGAGTCCAATCATCCAGCATCATCTCGAACGCCCCCTTAGTTTTGTTAAGCACTTATGGCGAATATATTTTTTTTAAATTTTTTTGGACAAATTTGGAATTTTTGGGTTTTGAGTTTTGGTGGCTGACGCGGAGCAGTGAGTAGAGTGCGTCGCCCATACGCCAGAGAACCTGGTTCAATTCCCACCTGACACAAATTTTTTTCAATTCGGTCGTCACCTGTCTGCAGACAGTGGCAAACCTCAGAACAAAAGCCGTTCGGAGTCGGCATAAAACTTATATAGGTCCAGTTCTTGATTATTTGTATTCAAACATTTCACAAGACGCACAACACAATCATTAGAAGCTCGGTCAAAGTCCTTTCAATGGCTGCAATGTGCGTTTTTTTTTCGTTCGTTATGGTTAGTTGTTATGACAGTTATATCTCCCTTCATTAAGGAGTTATGGCAATTTTAAGTTTTTTCCTTAAATTTGCTGCTGATCCCGGAAAAACCTTATTTTTGCCCTCCATTTTTTGACTATTTTTGAATTATTTGTGCTGAACCTGGAATAACCTTAAGTTTCATCTATATCACTTCATTAAGCAGTCATGGCCTTTTTATAAGTGTTTTGGGCACTTACATCTATTTATGGAATGTTTTGCACTGATCCCGGAATAACCTTATTTTTCATTTGTCTCGCTTCGTTAAGGAGTTATTGCCATTTTAAGTCTTACGGGAATTTACGGGCATTTTTGGACTATTTTGGAATTTTTTCTGTTGAGCCCGGTATAACATTATTATTATATTCTTATATTGTCTATCTCGCTTTGTTAAGGAGTTATGGCCATTTTAAGTTTCTTTCCATTTTAAGACTATTTTGGGTTTTTTTTTGAGTTGAACATGGAATATCCGCATTTTTCATAAAATTGGATTATTTCAGAATTTTAGGTGTTGAACCTTGTTTTTGGCATATCTCGCTTCGGAAGGGAGTTATGGCGATTTTGCCATAGTTTTTTTCCATATATGTTGACTATTTCAGATTTTGCGGTGCCGAACCCGGAAAAACCTTATTTTTTCGTTATGGTATTTTTTAATTTTTCCATATAACAGGTCATTCAATAAGTCCATAGGATAAGTAAGAAAAAAACAAAATTTTGATAAAATTCGATTATATTATTCAACGTTGTTGCCTTCGAGAGCGATACAACTAGTATAGCGATTTTCCAACTTTTCGATACCACTTTTATAGTACGATTTCTCTTTCTCGTCAAAATAGGCCTCAGTTTCAGCGATTACTTCATCATTGGAGTTGAATTTCTTTCCAGCAAGCATTCTCTTGAGATCTGAAAACAGGAAAAAGTCGCTGGGGGCTAAATCTTGAGAATTCGGTGGGTGGGTAAGCAATTCGGAGCCCAATTCATTCAATTTTGCCATCGTTTTCATCGATTTGTGACATGGTGCATTGTCTTGGTGAAACAACACTTTTTCCTTTTGCAAAAGTGGCCGTTTCTTGGCGATTTCAGCCTTCAATCGATCTAAAAGTGCACAGTAATAGTCGCTGTTGATTGGTTCCTTTGTTGTGATTCCTTTTTGGAGAAAGTCTATGAATATTATTCCTTTTACATCCCAAAATACAGACGCCATCACCTTAAAAGCCGACTGTTAGGTCTTTGCTCGCTTTGGATTCGGTTCGTCGACTGCTGTCCACTCAGCTGACTGTATTTTGGATTGTGGTGTGTAATAGTGAAGTTATGCTTCATCCATTGTCACATATCGATGATAGAATTCGATTTTACTGCGGTTTAACAGCGCCAAACACTCCTCTGAAGTATCAATTCGTTGTAGTTTTTGGTCGACTGTGAACTCACGCGGCACCCACTTTGCACAGTGCTTTCGCATACCCAAATGTTCGTGTAAAATAGTAAAAAAACTACCATCTGCTATCTTTACAATGTCAGCTAGCTCGCGCACCTTCAATTTGCGATCGTTCATAACCAATTTGTGGATTTTTTTGATGTTTTGTGGAATAACAGTCTGATTTGGGCGTCCACTGCGCTCTGCATCATTTGTGCTGGTACGACCACGTTTAAATTCAGCAATCCACTTATCTACCATTTGTCTTGATGGAACAGAGTCCGGATAATGTTTATCAAGCCATTGTTTGGTTTCCACTGTATTTTTTTTCATCAAAAAGCAATGCTTTATCAAAACTCGAAATCCACTTTATTCCATTTTTTTTTTCAATAACAATAGTTGCACACAAAATGCTATAACTCACGAATCAATTGTCAGATTGTTGTCAAATTTTTGTACGTATCGTTTGAAGGTAGGTACTAAATAAAAATCGTATGGAAAAAATCTAGTAACGCCATCTATGTGTCATCCTATGAACTTTTTGAACGTATGTTATTTGGACTATTCGAACTTTTCGGATCCTATCTCGCTTCGATATATTCGAAGCGCGTCTGGAAGTAGGTTCCCCTTGAACCTGGGGAAAAGGTTATTTTGGCCTATCGAAAAACGGATTTTTTTTTGTGAAAGTTTGCAGATTAAGAACTCAGGTTATAATTAAATTATTCATGGATAGTACAGCAAAAAATAAAAACAAAATAAAAATTATATTGCATTTTGGAAGACTGTCAAAAAATTTGTCTGCATATTTACACATTAGGCTAATTTTTTATTAAGTTCGAGTCTCGTTTAAAATACATTCAAAAATTTTGGAAAAAATAATTATTTGCAATTTTCTGAATAATTGATTGGCATTTTAAGAAAAGTCCTTAATATCTTTTGCAGGCCTTAATTTTGTATTTCCAAAATTGAAAATAAGAATTTCAGTATATTTTTCTACATAGGGAATTTTATGGACACACTGTTTAAAACAAATGTGTTTCAGTGTTTCAAGAAGGAATCAAGAAATCATACAAAAACTCAAAAATTTTAATTGGCTAAATCTCACACTGTGCGTCACCTTTAATGCAGAATAACATTCATTCTTTCCAAAATAATTCTATATATAAAAATATATAAATAACATCTGGAAAGAACCTACCAATAGTCTGTTAGAAATAAAATCCATTAATTTGATTTTTAAGTTTTTTATATTTTTTTTTTTTTGATATTTAGTGATAAGAATACTTATATAATCTATAATATTTTTATGTTGATAACAATGTTTATGAGTACAATATATCTATAACTAAGCCGAATTGTTAACTTAAAAGACTGATTATTTCATTTACATTTTTCTGTTGAGTCAATGGTAAATGTTTGTAATATTATGATAAAGAAAAAATTATGTGATAGAGTTTTTATTGAGAGACGGAAGCCAATTTTTAAAAATTAATTATTATAAAAAAGATTTTGGAACAAATATTAAAAACTTTGGTTTTTTGTGATGAACTTTGTTGTTTTGAGTTTTCATTTAATTAAATATATATAAATAAATAAAATTTAGATAAAAATAAATAAATATATTAAAGCTAGAATAATTTTCCTTAAATAATATTGTATTTATGTCTGTAAGCTTGAAGTTATACAAACACTTGTGTTTCTTATATCTTCTATCTTTAGCTTGTATCTTTTTTCTTAAAAAAATACAAATTATAGTTACATCAATTAAAGCTGTTACAACTGAGCGGGATAATTTACAAGCTTCAAGGAGCGCATACAATGGAAGACAACGTTCAAAGCTTAAGAGAAAATTTCATATTTTCATTTCATTTCATTTTGTGTGTGAATAAGAATATTAAAAAGCAAGCTACTTAAAGAATTCAAAAAGAACTTGATAAAAATACTGGCTCACAAGCTTTATAATTTTCGAAAAACTCAAAAATTACTAATATGCAATCAATCCTAACATAATTCTCGATTACTCGTACATTTCAAAGTATTTTCTTATACCATTTGTTTTTCTAACAATAGCAGACAATTGTTAAATAGATTTGAATTCTTTTCTCTTGCAAAAGATTTCATAAAGAATTCAACATTAATTTTCTGGGAGACTTAATGTATACTTAATCAATTCTTTTGATAAGCTATATCTTATTGCAACCTAGTCTAATGTTATGTGGGGATTTGTATAGGAGAAACCATGGAACTGCTTTTGATCCATAGAATGTAAGATATCTTTATCGATTGGCGTTAGACGCACACGTTCCCTGGTAAAGACACGATCAAAATATTGTGTATCCAGCGGATGTTTCTGAAAAAGAAGTTTTTTTGATTATGATAAAATTCTTTAAATTTCTAATTGTTCACTAACCACTTGTGGCTTAAATGGTGGTTGCAATTGTCGCTTGTCCAAAAGATTCCAATCAATTGAGTTAAAGAATATATGTTCTGCTATATCGCCAGCTAGACTGTATTGAGATCCTATGCGTTTCGCATAATCCTTCTCCAATAACTATATTATATAAAAAAAATAAAATTACGTTATAAGTAACACTTTACAATGACAAAAAAAAAAACTTGTCAGTACTCACTCCCTTAAGTATGCTTGTCGCCTCCGCTGATATATAAACAGGGAACCATGGAATTTCATTGCAAATTGACCAGAATAGCTCATCCTCATCACAACCGCTGAAAGGTGACTGACCGATAAGCATCTCATAGAGTAGCACACCAAAAGACCACCAATCCACGTTTTGATTGTACTTTTCACCCTATAAATAAAAAAAAAATTTCATTAAAATTAGAAATTTTCTCTCTCTTAAAAAATAATGTGAATTTATATACATTTCTTCTCTATTCTCTAAAATGTATTAAAAACTTACTTTAATGATTTCAGGCGCCATATAATCTGGTGTACCACAAAAACTATCTGCTGTTTTGTCCAAATAGATTTGCAGTTTACACATTCCGAAATCAGCAATGCGCACATGACCGTCAAAGTCCAGCAGAACATTGTCCAATTTGAGATCTCTGTATAAAACATTTAAGAGTTATTTTTATCATATCTCAGGCAGAATTCAATGCATTCACCTATAGATAATTCCTTTTTTGTGTAGAAACTTTAGACCTGATATAATTTCAGCACCATAGAAACGCGCTCGTTCCTCAGGAAACCGTCCACTTTCCTGTATGTGAAACATGAGATCTCCACCGTTAAGATACTCCATTACAAAGAATAAATGACTCTAAAAATGAAGAAAAAGTTACTAAGATAAGAGTTTTATACAATACGGTTTTGTTAGTAAAATATATAAACTTCAAAAATATTCTTGCATAGTTTGTGTTTTTTTTTTTTTAATAATTCTCAGGTATTTAGCGAGTTTTGATACTTGAGAAGTATAAAAAGAGAAATTTAATACTTACTTAGTATATTCTTTTGGGTAATAGTATTTATAATTTTGTATAAATAATTGGGAAGAGGAATTAGACAACTTTTTCAAATAAATTATTTTTAGGCAGTTTATTATACGTACTGTGTTGCGTCTAGAACAAGATAGTTGGACAAAATTTAATTTTTCCTTTGATAAAAATAACGGAATAGTTTAACCACAAATATTCTCAAAGTCGGGAAATCAACAGTTGTTTTTGTTTTATGTAAGTAAGTTATCAGTTATAGGCAGTGGAAGTGAGAGAAGTGGTTTTGTTGATATTATAATTGCTGCTCAGTTGAAATTGACTACCTACTGGTGAAAATAAGCGTAATTTTTTATTTGTGCATAATTTTAACAAATATCTTTTAATGGATTTTAAGGTTGAGGGCAAGTCGTAATGATTAACATAATTAACATAAAAGTTTTGTAACCCAATTTTCACTTAAAAATTTTTTTAAAAATTTTAATTTTGAGTTTAAAGAGAAAGAGCAGCAAACGAAGCTATAGTTGCTTTTTTTTGCTGAACTGAAGTGGAATTCCTACTCTAAAGCAGTCATCGAAAACAGCTATTATAACTACACATTCAAAGCGTACATCAAAGTGTCATAAAAAACTAAATCAAACATATGATAACAATTTTGACAATTGTCGAGTATCGAACTTATTATGTATCGCCACTGGTTTGTGTTTTTATCGTACGTAGGGTGCCTTTTATATTTCGGGATTTGGCAACCCTGGTGTTGCCATCTGTCAACTGAAAGCTCTATCGCAAAGTTTGACATTTGTTGACTTATACGTACTCAGAACGTTTTGACATACGAGCGCTATTTGTGTTGTTTATAGTAACTTAAAAGATTCATCTCGGTCTAAAAATGGAATTAAATCGTGAACATTTTCGTGCGATTATTTTTTACAACTTTCGACGTGAATTAACACAGCAACAGTGCATGGATGAACTTAATTCAATTTTTGGCGATGAAGCTCCATTAAGGACCAGTGTTTATCGATGGTATGGTGAATTCAATCGTGGTCGTAGTTCACTCCAAGACGAATTTCGTGAAGGTCGTCCGAAATCAGCTGTTGTTCCGAAAACCATTGATGCTGTGCGCGAACTGATATTGCAAGATCGTCATGTTACCTATCGTGAGATTGAGGCAACCTTAGGCATAAGTGGGACCAGCATACATTCAATATTGCATAAACATTCGACTGTCAAAAAAATTTGTTCGCGTTGGATCCCACACAATTTGTCAATCGCTCAAAAAAAGGCTCGTGTCGATTGGTCGAAGGAAATGCTCAAAAAATACGATCGCGGTGCTTCGAAACACGTCTATGACATCGTGACAGGTGATGAATCGTGGATTTACGCGTATGAGCCCGAAAGTAAACAGCAGTCGACTGTATGGGTGTTTCAGGATGAGCCAAATCCAACAAAAGTTGTTCGCGCACGAAGCACTTCCAAGCAAATGGTCGCCTGTTTTTTCGGAAAATATGGACATGTCGCAACCGTACCACTAGAACAACGCAGAACAGTCAACTCTGAGTGGTACACAACCATTTGTTTGCCAGTTGTCTTCCAAGAAATCAGGAAAACCAACCGCCGAAGACGGATCACTCTTCACCACGACAATGCGAGCTCTCACACATCGGCTCAAGCAACTGCATTTTTGAGCACCCAAAACATCGATTTGATGGGTCATCCGCCGTATAGTCCTGACTTGGCACCGAATGACTTCTTTTTATTCCCAACCGTGAAGAATAAACTGCGTGGACAACGATTTTCGACGCCCGAAGAAGCGGTTGCGGCATTCAGAATGCATGTTTTGGAGATACCTCAATCAGAGTGGCAAAAGTGCTTCGACAATTGGTTCAAACGCATGCAAAAGTGTATAGATCTTAATGGAGAATATTTTGAAAAACAATAAAGTGATATTTGTTTTTGTTCTCTAATCCCGAAATATAAAAGGCACCCCTCGTATATATAGCTAACGTAATATCCATAATAATAAAACTTATAATAAATATAACGTGCTCTTTTTTTTTTTTATAACAAACTAACAAACTGTTAAATTATAAACAAATCCAAAATATTTAAAAAAAATTAATGTGTATTTTAGTTCAAAAAATTAAATACAAGTATCTTCCTAATTAGATAAACTAAACTAAGGTAATTTTCAATGTATATTTAAAAAAAAAAAATAATTTAAAATCGTCCGCGAATATTTTTTTTTTAGAAAGCTTAGAAATTCGGGTTTCTTATGAATCGGAAGACAAATAGTTGTGTTTCAGGTTTGCGCAATCAGTTTTTGTTTTTTAATATAATGTTTATACTTTCGTTTTGCATTTCCAAAAAGAAAATATTTGCAAATTTTTTGCTTCGAAAACTGAATTGGTCGCGATACTCTTACTGATGCTTGTGTTATTTCAGGAACAAACTCTAACAAACTTTTTATATCCCGTTGAGAACTCTTCAGTATAAAGAAAAGCTCAGATTCTAATAAAATTGAAGACCCGTGCGAGGCAATAAAGACCCGTACTAGACGATAACAAGATAATATGAAAGATTTTAATGGCTAAAAATTTTGTGCTCGAAAAGGGAAGTGCCTGAAAAGAGGAATATTTCATTAAAAAAAAAACTTAGATTGGATAGATTCTGCTATCGGAAAATGCAACGATCGAACTAAACATATAAAAATTAAGATTCTTCGAGACAATAAGCCTCTTATTGTGAAAATAGTCACAATTTTATGTATGTAATAATATTTCAAATAAATTGATCACTATGTAATATTTTAATGGATTTTAATGTTTTAAAAATTTTTTAATTTTACAACTTTTCCAAATTTCACAGCCAGAATACATTTTATTTACTGAAGTTAGTTATATTACGAATGAATTTATTTTTGAGGAATTTATGAAGGTTTTATTACTATTTAAATGACGTCATTTTGTATGGGAGTTGGAATCTTCATTAGATTGTGCCAAATTTCAAACTCAGAGTGCATACAAAAAACTTTTTTATACCTTTACCTTTTTTATAAAACTACTTTGTATGAGAGGTGCGTGTGGTTTTCTTTCGATTTGGCATTTCATACACAGAATACACATTAAATATCAAAGCTTATTTCCAAAATTGCAAGTCCATCTATTAAGTTTGGTTGCATTGAAAGACATTTTACCGTTTTGATGACGTCACTTTGTATGAAATGTAGGCGTGATTTTCATCCGATTTGGCTCATTTTCGAACTTGGTCTTTAATTTTCAGATTCAAGCTTAAATATTGAATTTCATGAAGATAGCTTCAAAATTACTACTTTAATCATGTCGACAGACGGACAAACGGACAGAATTTTTTTTTTTCTTATTTGGATCCATTCTAACTAAAAAAAGTCCAAAGTTTTCTGACTTCTAGGTGATTTAATCTCCATTTTTAGCGATTTTAACCCTCTGTGCAACGGGCGGAGGGGTAGGGGGGGGGGGGGGATAACATACAATTGGCCAAAATCATGTTACTTAAGTTATAAACAGCCCATAAGGTGATTTTGCTATTCAGGATATACGTGTGGTGGGCATGTACTTGACCAGATCTTAAAAAATTTGCATAGTTTTCTGTTGCTTTCCCATACTCTTGTGTAAAATTTCTTTGCAATTAAGTTATTTTTACGAATTTTAAGTCGATTATTCTTTTCAGGATATATGGGCAATTGATTGTCCTTTGTCCGATTTTGACAAAATATTTTAATTTTTTTTTTGTGCTCGCCAAATAAACATCTGTTGCAAAAATTAACTCTCTACTACAACGTTCTGTTTGTTATATGTGATAAAACAAAACAAAAGATGTGATACAACAAAAGATTGTTACATGTGATGGGATGTTTTGAACAAAATACAACAATTAGAAAACATGATTATTCAAAATATCGCAAGTTTCCGCCAAAGCTGACATCTGGTTTTTGTTAAAGCAAGCTATTAAGATGAATATATAAAAAAAAATTTCGGGACTAGTTTTAGATACAGTGAAAGCTCCCATAAGCGGACACCGATGGTTACCTACTTTTTGTCGGCATATGAGAGATGTCCGCTTGTGGGAATATCGTGGGAACAAGCAAAAATTGTTCGTTCCCAAGAATGTGTCCGCTTATAGGAAATGTCCGCTTATTAGAGCGTCCGTCTATGAGAGCTTTCACTGTATATCTCTTTATTTTTGTACGGCTAAACTTTGCAATATTTTTCAATTTTATCATTTATAATTTCAATTTTTGAAAAATTACTAGAATGTCTGTATATAAAATATAAGCAAAATAAAATGGTTCCTAGAAGGTAGAAAAATAGTATTTTCCGCTAATATACTATACAAGTATATTCAGATATAACCAGAGTAATTAAATTATGACTTTATTGAGAGGGTCATGTTTCAGCTCGCCGCGCTACGTAACTTCAAGGAATTCCTTTACTTTTATTTTTGATTTTTCTTATCTGAAGAATTATTTGTTGATCACAATAAAAATTTTGGGTTTTACTTACACTTTTATTTTTTTTTTTTTTGTATTTGTGGCCACGATTTCCCACTGCGGTACTGTTCCATGCAGTCGCTTTAATAGCCTATCCGACTATTTTGAATATATTTTTTTTTTAAATTTGTAGAATTGACAAAATAATTGCAGGTAAGACTTTCAACTCAGGCTTATTTACATATACACATTTTGTTTTAATAATCTTAAGTTAGTGCTATTTAAATATCTAGCTTTTTACTTTTACAATTTGTTCATTAACCTGCAAAACTAGCTTCATTTTATCTGATTTATTTCTACTTTCTGTTTAATTTTAAGCGAAAAAATATAATAGTATAGCATAGAGAACATATCACTGTTCATGATTTTGACCCAATACCGAAATAAATAAAAAAAAAAAAATAATGAAAAAATCTTTGTTTAGGAAAATAATGTCAATGTAAAAATGCTTTATATGCATTACGTCAAACAAAATGTTTACAAAACAACAAAGCAAATCTACAAAACTACTTTTGAAATAAATATACTACTAAACTACACGGTTTTTTTTTTTTTAATTACTCAACATGACATTTATTTTTTTTTTTCAAATCTGCAGCATAAACTTCGAGTTCCTCCTCGAACATTGTATAAAGTAGTTCAAAATAAAACCCCTGATCTATTTAGGGGCCATTGTACCAATAACATCCATCCACCTACATCACACATTATTTACGATTACTTTTAGGATTTTGTTTCAAAATATGTAAGTGTGTATAAAAAAATGTGGGCGTTGTTCTCATTCTTGCATAGTGTTTGGGCAGGTGTAACACTGATGGCAGCAGGCGCAATTCAGCCTAGTAATTTTGTCTGTATTTTTGTTGTTTTTCTTCTGTTGGCAAGTCAATTGGTTTATAATTATTTTGTTTTGATTTCATTTACATGGCTTGGATATAAATTGAAAAAAAATATTTTTTTATTATCCAAGAGCTGTTTTATTCTTAAGGCTAATTCTTAAGTTTTGTAAGGAACCTTGTTGTTGTAGCGACCTGTTACCTCATGAATATTTTGGCATTAACGCTGATACTTTGTATATGTAATTGTTAAATATTAATTTTTTTAAATAAAAAATGTCGTAGTTTAATTTTCACTTACTTTTAAGTATCTTTTTTTATATTTGGTATAGAAACTATTTTGATTTTTGTTTGCTAAAAAAACTGCCTTTCATTAAAAGTTTTGACAAAAACTAAACTTGTCAAAGTCAAATTCTTTGCCAAATTTATACATGTTTTAAATGCTTTCTTCGCATTATTTTTATAGCATTTTGAATACTATTTTGGCAACTCAAAAAAAAAAAAAAAAAAAAACCGTATTTCTTTTGTAATTTATTTTGCGCTATTAACTGAAAGATTTTAAAAAATATTTCGCTATCTTAGCGACGAACTGGCAATTAGAAAGAAAATTATTATAAATCATTCCGTAAATGAGTTCATGGTATGTAAGAAAAAAAAAAGAAAGATAACACGACTGTTTTGCGCCAGCAAAATAGTGCAAATAATACCCGCATTGCAGTAGAAATCTTGATTAATTGCAACAAATAATATATATATATTTAAACGTCAACCAAGTGCAACACGGAAATTTGTATTGAGCAGGGGTAGAAGAAGATTTTTTTTTTTTTTAATCCTAATATCACATCATTTTCTTGGCCGTTCTTTGTCGTGCTTATTCTTGACATTTTTTTAATTCCGCCTTTACTCGTCTATATATACATTTTCGAAGCTATCGCTCACCTGCTATAATCATCTTTAGCTTACCTCTGTTTGAAATGTACAAAACAGGTGACACAAATACGGATGCTTTGTACCCAAGGCCAAAACTTTGCGTTCTATGAGCGTTGAATCGACATCATCATCCTCAAGGACAACATCTTTTTTCAGACACTTGACCGCATAGTAGTACTCGGTGTTACGCAGTTCGGCGAGCAGCACCTAAAGTATAGATTTTTAAGCATTATATTAGTGCACAAAAAAAAAAAAACCATAAAAATATATCCATCATATTGAAGTAAATACCTTGCCAAAACTTCCTTTGCCAAGCACTGCCAGAAAATGAAAATCATCCACTGAGTATGTCTTAAATCTAGGAATAACTGTTGCCGGTGCTGTAAAGCGTCCCGATTTTTGGAATTGTGAATATGTATACGAAGTTTCTAAAAGTGATAAAGGATTTGTAACTTTTCAATTACAAACAACAACAAAAATTGTGTGTTCGTAACTAAGATTAGTTTTAAGCATGTAATAAATTAATGTGTCATTTGTACATGTTGAGCAACCATAGAGATTAAATAATATGTCACATAATTTTTTACTATTTTGAATCAAAGCTTTGAATTAAATCAAAGCTTATGTGCAAAATTTCAAGTTATTACATTAATTCTTGTGGAATTTTAAGAGACTACCGCTTAAAAAGTCACTTTGTATGGAAGTTAGGCTTGGTTTTCATTCGATTTTGCCTAATTTCAAAGGCAGAGTTCATATTAGAAAGTAGGGCTTATATACTACAGTTTAAAGAGTATATTAACTTTTATTGAATATTAAGAGATTTGACATTTTCGATGGAATGTCATTTTATATGGAAGGTAGGCGTAGTTTTCACCCGGATTTGCTAGGTTTCATAGTAAGATTTAAGATTTAAAATCAAAGCTTATGTTCAAAATACCCACACATTTCTTAAATTAGAATTTCTTAACCCTATACCGCATACAACGCCAAATATGGCTTTGTGTTTTTATTGTCATTTCTCTTTATGGTAACGGTACTTTTGCAAATGTTTGTCATAACTCTCATTCTTTTTATATTGTTTTCTTCTGAAATTCAAGGTGCAGTTATTTTAAAATTAGTTTTGCTTTTAGTTTTTGCAATTTTTTTGCAAGCGTCTCAGTTGTCCTATTAGAAGTGAATTTTTGCCGAAGTGTGCAATAAATTTCTAATATCAAAACAAGACATTTCTTTCGAAAAAATTTTTTTGATATAAAATGTTTATCACATTTATAAATAGAAAAATAATATTGGTGAAAGGTAAGGTAATTAAACATATTTTTTTTTTTGCCAAAATTGACGAAGCCATATATGACCTCACATGCAGTTATTACAAAAATTTTGCAAAAATAAATGTACAATCTTTTTATGGTAATTTGACATATGTCGATGAGATCGCTGATGGACCTCGAAGTGATGATGATAATATATCGGATACCGACGAAGAAGAAGAAGTAAGAGTCCCACTGTCTGATCACAGCAGCATTTTTGTACCGGAAACTGATGAGAGCGATTTGGAAGACCATTGTGAGATACCTACTACTTCTATCACAAAAATTCGAATGAAAACTTTCCATTTCAAGGAAATACGAATCTCCCAGACAATATCGAGGAGCTAGACACGCCAGCAGAGTTCTTTAGTTTTTTTTTTCAATGCCGATTTGATTGAGTTTATAGTTGAGCAGTCGAATTTATTTTCACTACAAATTGATATCAATAAACCGGCAAATATTACTTAAAACGAAATGGAGCAATTTGTTGGTAAGTGAGACTGATATATACTATACAAAACTGCCAGATAATATATTTCAGGAATCGTCATATACATGTCGTTACTGAAATTACCATCATCAAGACATTATTGGAATACGTCGATTGGCCAAGAATATGTACGTAGCACTATGACGTGCAACAGATGGGAAGCCATCAAGCGTTTTTTACATTTTAACGATAATGGAACTATAAGGCCCCCAGGTGAAACCGGATTTGACAAGCTGTTTAAAATCCGGCCACTTCTAAGTAAAATCCGTAATCAATTACTGCTTATACCAAAAGAAGAATTTTTAGCAGTTGATGAGCAAATTATACCGACAAAGTGCCGGCATCACCTGAAGCAGTATAATCCAGCTAAGCCTCACAAATGGGGTTTGAAAAATTTTTTTTTTAGCGGAGTTTTAGGATTCAGTTACGACTTCGATATATTTGCTGGAGCCCAAAGTGACACATATCCGGAGGGAGCACCTAATATGGGAGTGGGCGGAAATGTTGTTACACACGACTTGCAGCAACACTACCAAAGAACCAAAATTATAAAATATTTTTTGACAATTGGTTCAACAGCCCTAAACTTCAAGTCCATCTAATGAAAATTGGTTTATTGTCTTTGGGCACAGTTAGAATCAATAGAGTCCCTAACTGCAAACTTCCATCAGAAAGGTAAATGAAAAAACTGGGTCACGGGAGTATTGTAGAAAAAGTGTCTGAAATTGAAGGAGTCAATATTAGCCTTGTATATTGGTTTGACAATAAAGTGGTGAATTTACCTTTAACTTATGTCGGAAGTCAACCTGTTTCAATAAAAACTCGTTTCAGTAAGAAGGAGAAAAAATATATTGAAATTGAGTCGCCAAAGGCTGTTTGTGTCTATAACAACTACATGGGTGGTGTTGATTTACTCGATTCGTTACTTGGTCTTTATAGAATTCAACTTGATATGATATAATTCAAGGTTGATATGAGCGTTGTAAATTCCTGGATTTTATGGCGTAAAAAATCAGGAGAATACATGTCGCTATTTGATTTCAAGCTTGCTCTTGCTGAGCTTTTTTGCAAGGCTGGGAAGGCTAAAAAGCGTGGACGGCCAACTACCACACCATCTAACCCTTCAACTCCAATGACAAGCAGAGACTGTACTCCCACCAGCAGCAAAAAAAGAAAAAGACAGAACTTTCCATTGAATTCCGTTAGAGCTGACGGTATTGGTCATCTTCCTAAATGGTTGAAAAAGTGACAGCTCTGTCAAAATAATTCCTCCATCCGTTCCTATACTTATTGTGAGAAATGTGAAGTATTTTTGTGCTACAATGATAAGCGAAACTGTTTTACAAGCTTTCACACTGATGCATAGAAAGCCATATATGATAATAAGAAAATATTTTTGTACGCATAGAAAGGCATATATGGCTTATTTTTTTTTCTCGTAAAATATCCAATTCTAAACACTTTTTTTTTGATAAAATATATAAATACATACTAAATAAACACTTATCGGTGGTCTTTAATTTTTTTCCATTAATAAATCGATGCTCATGCAGTAGAGGGTTAAGTGGAATTTTAAGAGACTACCGTATAAAAATAAAGTGCTGTAGATTCCAATTTTTTCTAAATGAATTTTTTTATTAAAAACTATAAGTGATGTAATGATGTTACAATTTTTTTTAATACAAAAATTGTAGAACTTTGATTTTTATCAAGTTTTTTTTCTCCTATTATGTAAAATAATTGAATTAGGGTTTTTCAATATTAAGATAGTGAAAAACTCATTTCGTTAAATGCGCATTTAGCTCTCAGTGCGAACGTATTATAAGAAAATGGTATGTGTCATCAAAACCACAAACAAGATATTGATTTAAAAAAAAAATTTAAATTTGACTTCACACACTTCCTTGCCTCATTTCCTTTACAAATTTTATTTTCTGTAAAAATTTCACTCTCAACGTGGCAAAAGAAATATAACTTTAAAATATATACTCTACTTTACCTGCCACGCGTATTTATGAGCGTTACAAACGGAGTGTACCCCAGTACGCTTGGTGGAAATATATTTTTGAAAAAATTTGTTATAAAAAATCGGTCGTAAATTAAAAATAAAAAAATGCTGTTAGTACGAATGTGTCACTAGTTTAACTGTCTTAACAATTTAAGTGATGTGCACCTAATTTAGTAGAGGGTAAAAAGTGGTTACTTTCGAAAACTGAATTGGTCGCGATACTCTTACTGATGCTTGTGTTATTTCAGGAACAAACTCTAACAAACTTTTTATATCCCGTTGAGAACTCTTCAGTGTAATGAAAAGCTCAGATTCTACTAAAATTGAAGACCCGTGCGAGGCAATAAAGACCCGTACTAGACGATTACAAGATAATATGAAAGATTTTAATGGCCAAAAATTTTGTGCCCGAAAAGAGAAGTGCCTGAAAAGAGAAATATTTCATTAAAAAAAAACTAGAAAATGCAACGATCGAACTAAAAATATGAAAACTAAGATTCTGCGAGACAATACGCCTCTTATTCAGCAATACAAAATTGCGTGTTTCTGCGCGAATCGCTTTTATTAAATATTTTGTGAAAATAGTCACAACTTTTTGTATGTAATAATATTTTAAATAAATTGATCACTATGTAATATTTTAATGAATTTTGTTAAAAAAAAAACTAGTAAGGAATACTTTTCGACTGTAACGAAACTTTGAAGGTTTCATTATATTGATAACGTGGTTTTCTTACAACTTTACCAAATTTCACATTTTATTTACTGAAGTTATTTATATTATGAATGAATTTATTTTTGAGGAATTTATGAAGTTTTTACTAATTAAATGACGTCATTTTGTATGGGAGGTGGAATCTTCATTAGAATGTTAAAAAATAAAATAAAGGATTAAGGTTTAAAAAACTTTTTTAAACCTTTACCTTTTTTATAAAATTACTTTGTATGAGAGATACTTGTGGTTTTGTTACGATTTGGCATTTCATACACAGAATACACATTAAATATCAAAGCTTATTTCCAAAATTTCAAGTCCATCTATTAAGTTTTTTTGCATTTAAAGACAATTACCGTTTTGATGACGTCACTTTTTATGGAAAGTAGGCGCAATTTTCATCCGATTTGGCTCATTTTCGAACTTGGTCTTTAATTTTCACATTCAACCTTAAATATTGAAGGTTGAAGATTGAAGGGCTTCAAAATTACGACTGTAATCATGCCGACAGACGGACAAACGGACAGAATTTTTTTTTTATTTGGATCCATTCTAACTAAAAAAAAGTACAAAGTTTTCTCTGACTTCTAGGTGATTTAATCTCCATTTTTAGCGATTTCAACCCTATGTGTAACGGAAGGAGAGGTAGGGGGGGGGGGGGGGAGATTTCTGGGGATCAAATTGGTCGTAAATTAAAAATTAAAAATACTTTTCGTCATTAAAATAGTGTTATTAAACTGCAGAAAAATAAATGAAATACTTTTCGTTTAACTAATTTGGCTGATTTTTTGGCCCTAACTGTTTTTTTATTGAGTTTGTAGTTCACAGACAAAATATGTTAGAGACACAAATTCATCGGCACCCGTAAGTGCGACTAATTTGTCGTTCCAGAATATGCTCTTTAGAGCAAATGAAAAAACAAATGCCAGCAGTTTAATTTTTCCACATTACGAATTCGTACTAGTGTTCCATTTAAGGGTTAATAATCATATTGATTGTGTTTAAATAAACAACACTATTAAGCGTGCCAAGATTTGTTGTTGTTGTGTGTTTTTGCATATTTCAAATGCTAAAATTTTGATATAAAAAACCTTGATAAAACAAAAATAAAAAAACGTGAAAATTTTTAAATATATGAAACTATAAATTAGAATATTATATATGTAAAATTTAAATATTTTTCTTTAAAGCATAAATGTTTTAAAGTGTTAACATTTTAAGTGCTCAAGGACAAGGTTTGTTTTCTTTAACAAAAAAATAACAACGCAGCAGGAATTCTATGATAACGAATACAAGATTGAAGTTACGGATAAAATTGTATAAGTTTATTAAATTAAAATACAATATAATATGAAACATTAAAAGAAAACCAATTGTAAAAGCAGAACAAATTATTCATCACAAACATAGCTTACACAGAGAAATAAAGCAATAGAAAATCACTTAAGACGGCTTGAGTAAAGATAATTTTATGGAAATTGGAAACTTATGCTTTTCACCCAAATAATATATTGTTTAATACATTGCTTTGAAAGCACATACTTCGATACACTGCAAATTAAAAAGTGTTTGATTCACCCAAGCCAATTGTATAACATTTTAACCAATATTGTGGGCAAACCACCTAATACTTCTACACTTTATCAAAATGTAGGTAGGTCAGCATCGTTTCAATGTCAAGAGAATTGAATAGGATAAAAATTTGATGTTTTCAAATGTTTAAAAGACGGCAATGAACTCGACTTGCCAAATATTTTGATTTAATGGGTACTTAATGTACCACGTGCTGCACGCAGAGAAAAAAAAAACGTTTATCGCCAATTTGCAGTAAACGAACATCGTTTATCGTGCTTGGAAACGCTTTTTGCAAACGTTTCAACAGTTACGAGAAACGTAAAAAGTTGCGGAAAACGGGTTATTTAGTTGCAGGAAAAGAATTTCGTTTGCTATAAGCGCGTGCAATTTTTTAATTGCGACAAATAAAGAATTTGTTTGTTGCATTTCTATTTCTATTCAATTTCTATTTCAATTCAATTCAATTCAATTCAATTCAATTTCTAATAAAACCAAATAAAAAAACGAATACACAAATTTGTGTCAGCAGGGGACTCGAACCTAGGGTGTTCGCATACAAATAAAGCACCTTAACCACTATGCCACGGCCAGCACAGAAATCTGGTGGAAAGTTTTCGTTTTTGTCGGGCTTCTGTCGAGCTTCTGTCCATGACGAATGTTTAACTTTTGCCATAAACGAAAAAAATTGTGCAACTTTACTTCAATACAATTGAACTCCAAGCAGCAGCACTAGGCGAATATTAGCCGACTGAGAATTCAATTGATGGTGGTGCAACACGTTAAGCAGAACGCGCAGTAAACCAGACATCGACGAGTCAGGGTTCAAATTATTATTATATACAATTATTTCAAATCATATTGAATTTATGCGTTAGAAGAAATGTTTAAAATAAAATAAGAATTTGAATATTAGAATTCAGTAAAAATGCTATTTTTAGTAAAGCGAATTGCGTTGCTATTTTTTTTTTATTTTTTCGATATTTTTCGCTATATTTTCGTTAGTTAAAACTGAATATTCGTTTGCAGCTACTACAGCTCGCAAACGAAGTATAGTTGGCTAATTTTTTAGTTACGCTAAACGAAAAATTTCTCTGCGTGTACATACATATATGTCATACGTACACTACTCTGAGTAGTAAAGATACACTCATCGCAAATCTTTACACAGCGAAACAACGATTTCCATTTGCGATTACGACTTTTTTATTCCCTGTGCTATATCACTTACTTGGATATCATGATCAATTTGAATATAAGAGACAGGTGAACAAATGCTCTTGAATTTTGTTTTAAACTTTTCTACGTGCTTAATTTAGAATACTTCCTGAGTGTAATTTAATATGGACATTTGTGTGAAAGAAAATTTTTTTTTTGCATTAAATAAGAGCAGCAATATCGAGCTATTGACACATTTATTAGCGATCAAAGTCCATAATTTTGATTAACATAAAATAAAAAATTTTTTCCTTAAAAGCTCGATTAAAATCGATTATCAAAGTACTCGATTATCTAAGTACTTAAGTAATTTTATACAAAAAAAAAATATACATAATTGTACGTAAGAATGTGTATATTTCATACTTGTCTTTAGATAATTTTTTTACAAAAGCAATATGCAGTAGTTTATCTAAGTAGCTGTGGTTTTAAACTTCTCCCTGTATATTAATTTATCTATTTAATTTGGCAGTTTAACAAAGATTTTTGTTGAAAATTTTAACACTATATTCGGAAGATTATTCAAGCATGCTTAGATAAGCTGTCGAAACCATAATGTGTTAATTACAAAATACTTAGTTAATTTATCACCCAAATCGATATCTTGTAAGTTAACATGTAAGACTTATGTGTTTTGATGAAGAACTTGGGAGGCTGAAAGCTGCCAAAGCCATCTTATAAATTATACTATGCTTTTTGTTAATTTTGCATAAGGTTTTTTCTCGCTGTAGGCTTAAACTTCGATAATGTCAAGTAGCATACTTAATAGATCAGCTGATTTTGTATGGAGAAAAGGAGTCATCCGTTCTAGATGGCAAAAGTTAGGGGAACTCTTAAAAATGATTTCTACTCACTTTTTTTTTTTAAATCGGAGGAAATATCTGGAAGCCTTTTAATTCTTCTGAAGTTACTTTGTATAAAAAAAACACCAATTATTTTGTATGTAATTTATTATTTTTCACAGAACGCATACCGAACGCATTCTTATACGCACACTTATAATTATTATTCAATTCCCTTCAAAAAATAAATTTAAATACAAACCGGCTACAAAATCAAAGTAAAAAATGATTTTAAAATTACTTTTCCTTTTAATTTAATGGTCATATTTGATAATTTATCTAAACATATTATTTCATGTGAAATCTTATTATTTTAATTTTTTTCTTATTTGTTTTATTATCATAAATATATTAATTTCTTCCTGATTACAAAAGCTTTTAAGGTCGGCGCTAATATAATCAGACTTTTAATCAGAAGCGCCAACTTAAAATTTTATTTATTTTATTACTTTTATTACTAATTTATTTTGTACTTTGTAGTGATTTTGTAGTGGTTGCTTTTTTTTAAAAGTTTTTATTTCTTCCTTTTTAGAAAATATGATAAATTTTCGATAAAAGTGTGTAAACTACAGAAATACAATTGTTCTAAAAAATGTGTTCTATTAAATTCTGAAAGTTTGTTGGTTATTTGAAACATCTGACTCTTAAATTTAAATTAGATGTCACGTGTTTTGAAATAATTATAGCCATTTTCTAATATTGCCACGCCCCTTTGTTAAATAAGCGCAAACTTTCTTGATCGATATTTGTAATAATTGTGCCTACCCCTGTACTTCATTTTAGTATCCCAGCGTCAATATTAACTGAGATAGTGTTTATATAGTATTGCCTCGCCCATTTATCGAATAACGCCTACTTAATTGACCGTAGCTTTTAATAATTCTGCCTAACCCTTTTCTAAAATATATTAGTAAAGTGCCCTAGTGTCAATATTATTCGAAATACACTGTTTTTATAATATTGCCACGAGCAGTAGTTGAAAGCCGCCCACTTTTTTTGACAGTAATTTCTTCTAATAATGCCTACCCCTATACTAAATTGCAGTACCATAGTATCAATATTATTCGAGATATACTCTTTTTCTACTCTCTTTTTCTGAAATATTATTCGAGATACAGTAGTATCTAGTATTGCGAGGTATATTATTGCCACGCCCAGCTCTCGAATACCGCCCACTTTTTTACGGGGACCTACGTATTTATGAAATCTATCTGGTCACCAAAAATTATGGCAATCAGGCATATGGTTTAGGAGTTATCGATGTACATACATTTAAAAAAAAAAAACAGAAACCGAAGAACTTGAGAACTTCCTCCATTTTGAAGTCGGTTAAAAACTCAGTGCCAATCAAGTAATTATCAAAAATTAAAAATCCGGTTTTGATGTCTTTGTTTTATAATTTTCTCAAATTCTTTTTTAATCGGTATATCGATGGAAAAGAGTTATCAATATTTACCAACGAGACCAAGTTCATAAAAATTCAATGAAAAATTCACCTTAAGAACATATTGAAAAAATATGCTTTTTAAATGTTATTAAAAAATTGCTTAAATTACCAAAAACATTTAAATTTTGGAGCTCAAAAGAGTTGTAATATAATTGGTACAGTCATTTGGTAGTTTTACCTACCTTTTTTGGAAGTTTTCGGTGAGTTTTGAAAATGGGTGCATTTTATAGATTTCGATATGCTCTTTCCTTTATATTGACAAAATGGCGGCTAAAAACAGTTTTTTGCTAATATCTCCTTTCCAACTCATTTCACGATAAAAACACATATTTACCAAATGAAACTAGAGAATTGCAATACAATTCATGTTATAACCCTTTTCTTCGTAAAATCATTAGTTTTGGCGTCCCGCAAAAGTTGAGCACCGCAAATTGTACCTAATGGGTAAGAATGAAAAAAAAAACAGTATGAAAATAATCGAAAAATCTCCATTTTGCAGTGAGTTTGGTGCCACCGGACTAAATTATTTGGTAATTCCAAGTCCAGAATCAGATTCTTCACCAAATTTAACATCGAAATAGATGGTTTGTGTTTTTTTTCCGCAAAATCTCAAATGCATAATATCTTATTTTAAAAATATCAAATAAAAAATCTCAAAATAAATCGGATTTTCGAGCCGGCCGGTTTCGACAATTTTTGAACTTTTAATAGCTCAAATTATTTTATTTACAACCATCGCTTACAATTCCGGGGGGCACGCATTATCCCAAATATTTAAGCATTTTAAATAAAAATACAAATCCGATTGAAGAAGCGAGAGCAGATGAAGTCGGCCGAAACCCGGACACGGGTTGTTACGGCCACCTAAGTAAGTAAGTAAAAACAAATCTAACGCAGTCTAATACAATATATATATTTTTAATAAAAAAAATTTTTATTTTATTTGAAAAAGACTTTTCGGTGCTCCACTTTTGTGGTATGCAAAAAGTAATGATTTTACGAAAAAAAGGTTAAAACATGAATTGTAGGGAATTTCTCTAGTTCCATTTGGTACATATATGTTTTTATCGTGAAATGAGTTGGAAAGGAGATAATAGCAAAAAAATGTTTCTAGCCGCCGTTTCGCCAATATGGCGCACCCATTTTTAAAACTCCCGGAAAACTTTCCAGGTAACATAATTTTTTTCTCCCAAATGATTGTACTAAATATAATTTATTTAAAAAATATGTGTGCAAAAATTGTCTTAAGAGTTCTTCCACCTTTTGAGATCCAAAACGGCAATATCTAAATTCCTCTCTGGTTCTATACTTAATTGCTTACAAAAATAGCATACATTGCACATTTTTCTGATGGGATTGAACAGGTTAGAAATCAATTAATAATTTAAAAAATTACGAAATATTTTTTTTTGCACCTAAAGAAAAACGAATTCAAAATAAATTTTTAAGCGTGTTTCAATTTAAATTATTGCTTTAAGTTATGAACTCATAGCTCATAAATAATATTGAAATATTTACAATGCTTGCTTCTAAAATTATAATTAGCTAATTTTGAAATATTGTAAATAACACCGTTAAAATTTATAGCACCAAGAATGTGTTTTGTTTATTACACTTCAGACAGTTTTGCATTAATTAAAACTATTTTTGTGTATTATTAACTTTGTCTGCGCCAAGACTGTATGTATAATAAATTTTCTTTTTGTTTGTTGGATTTTTCATAATAAACAGATAGTTTTGTCATAAATATATGTGTGTCGGAATATATGACTAAATGTTTAGCTTGTTCGCCATTTATTTGGAATTGTAACTCGGGTGATTTTTTGTAAGGTTTGCTCTGAGGTTGAAGTTACAGGTTTTGTCGAAAGTGACAGCTAGTTTTATCTTATATTTTTTTTTGACGCTACGGTTATTTCAATAAAAATTATTTAAATAAAAAAAAAAAGTACCATGATCTTAGAACGAACTTAAAAGTATAAAATAGTTTCTGCTAGCCCTTTTACAGATTTAAAAACCCAATGTCGTAATATATATTTGAACGGTGTAGAAGGTGGTACTCCCAATTGTCAAATCTTATGCAAACTTACTTTGGAAGTTGCTATAACTAACTTACAAGGAAAAGTTTGACAAAGAAAAGCTAGGAGATTTTCAAATATGGATCGATACATTTGTTACTCGCACAACGCACTGAAATATTGAAAACTCACTACACAATCATCAAACGTCTTCTCGAGCAGCTATTGCGAAATAAATCGATAAATTTGATAGTCCCGGACAAGTAAATAATGTAAAGACTCCAACTCGTGCTCGTTCGGCTAGGTCAACTGAAAATATTGCAGCTGTTGCTGCGAGTGCGGCTGAAAGCCCAGGTTTGTCCATTCCATGGCCTATCCACAGCCACTTTTGATCGGCATTTTGCATAAAGATCTTGGCCTACATGCTTATAAGATGCAGCTGATTCAATAATTGAAGCCTATTGACCATGGAAAACGCCTTAAATTTGCTAATTGGGTGCTGAATATGCATGAACAAGATAATGATTTCTCATACAAAATTATTCTATATATGTGATGAGGCTCATTTTCATCTGCCCGGGTACGTGAATAAGCAAAACTGTCGTATCTGGGGCTTTGAAGACTTTGAAGAATTAGTCGAACAACCTCTGCATCCTTGCTCTGCATCAACAAAGAGTGATAGCTTGTTTCTTCACTTCATAGTTTCTTCACTTTCTGAATGGTTGCCTTCTGGCAAGAATATTTTTTTGTTGGCGCTTCTGATTAAAAGTCTGATTATATTAGCGCCGACCTTAAAAGCTTTTGTATTCATGAAAACGTTAATATATTTATGATAATAAAACATGATAAAAAAAAAATTCAAATAATAAGTTTTCCAATGTAATAATATGTTTAAATAAATTGTCAAATATGACCAAGAAATGAAAAGGAAAATTTTAAAATTATTTCTTACTTTGTAGTGATTTTGTAGTCGGGTTTTTTTTTTTTTAAAGTTTTTTTTCCTTTGATTTTTGATTTTTTCTTCATCTCCTTCTTATCAAGTTGTATCATTTGTCAATAAACTGTAAAAATTGAACAATCGACGACCTTTTTTTTTAAATTGGATGCCCCGAAAACGACACAATAAAAGAAAAAAAAATTTATTTATCATGATGACCTCAATAAATTAATCGTCTTTAAAAAAGCCATATTAAAAAAGTTCCATTTTATATTAATTCCTAGATATTTTTGGGATCAAACCCCCCTCCCCTTAGGAAAATCCTGGCTACGGGCCTGTATCAACACAATAATTTTCGTGATATTTATGAATGTTTTTCTATTTTGAAGAAGTCACTTTGTATGGGAGGTAGGAGTGTATGCATAAGTTTTTTTTTCGATTTTTTGGTAAAAAATACGTAATTTCTAGAGAAATTAATTTCTTTCTATTCAAAATCGCCTTCTACACATTTCGCACCTTTTTCAAGGTAATTTTCCAGCATGCCATTTTATATCAATTCCTATATCTGTGGCTTAGTCAAATTTTGTCAATTTTGAGCTTTCTGCATCACTACAAGCGTAATTTTTTAATCTTTCTTTGTGTCTAACGGGAAAAGTGTTCTGTCCATTGCAATGAAGGATATTCCTTTATGAATCGTGGGCTGATACTCCAATCTTGAACTTTTACTTGCGACAAGAGAGCTTTAATCCAGTTTTCTTAAAAACGTAATTTTCGCACTTAACTCACTATGCACAGGTGCCACAGATATATTTTTGGGATCAAACCCCTCCCCAAGGAAAATCCTGGCTACATATTAATTTTCGTTATATATATGAATGTTTTTCTATTTTGAAGACAACACTTTGTATGGGAGGTAAGGGGAGTCCAGGTGTATGCATAAGTTTTTTCCGTTTTTTTTTGGTAAGCCATCGGCTTCTACACATTTTACCCATCTTTCAGGAAATTTATGAATAGCATGCCATCGTGCCATGTTCCAACTTCCTCGAAATCGCTGAAGTGCTGCTCGAATTGACAAAAAACATGTTACGTGATTTATGAACAGCCCCATATATGATATTTTCTGTACATCTATTTCTTGATAGTTTTCTTTGTTTTCTTACAGATCGCTTTTAATCAAAACTGCGCCCCCAGGAGCAAATCCTGCGCACGGCTTTGGGAAAATCATTATGATTTCATCATTAGCAATTACATAAAATCATTCATATTTAGAAATCTAGCACCTGGCATCATAATTTTTGAAAATATTACCTTAAGTATCTTAGTTTTTAAATACACAGTAAACAAATTCATAAACATCTATTAAAATATTGAACACATTAAAAAAAACGAATATTAATAAATTAATTAAATACTACTTCTTATTAATATAATAAATTCAGAAAAAATTTTAAAAAGTTTTTCGCTCAAATATACATGGTTATTTTATTTATAACTCATACCATCGTGTTCTTCGTGTGCTTCGATTCTATACGCTGGATTCGTACTTGGCGGTGTGCTTGGTGACTCTCTGGCTTCCTGAGCTCCTATAAAGCATTAATTTATGACACATTTGTTCGAATGTTAAAAACAAAAAAAATAATTATAGATTAACAAATGATAATTTGAATAAATTTAAAATGAAGGATTTAAGTTAGTTGGTTTTTTTTTTTTTCTCATATTTGCGCATTATAATTTTTATAAATTGTAGAACATCACATGCTTTGCGTTTTCACTTTTTTATATAATTAAATGCCAAGGTATCTTTAAAAAATATAAAAGATAAAAATAAAAAAAAAAAAATAATAAACTGCGCACAATATAGAAAAGCTTCTAATTTAATATTTGTTGTATACAAATTTTTGTTCTCTGAATGCCTGTAGTAAAATAAATAAGAATGTTTGTATTTTTGTTTTTTAAATATAAACAAACAAAATTCTGTCTTTTTTGTCTATGGGGCAATATATTGTTAGCTTTTTGCTTAGTTGATGTAAAGAAATTCTTGCATACATTTATCGGGTAGATTGGTGACGTGATATTTTTTATATGATATTTTTTAATAGTAATTCTGTCAATCAATAACTAGTTGAAGATGCTATTTAAAGATTTGGTCTAGATTTGTGATGTAATAACAAGAAGTTTTTGATAGAAATCGTCATTGATCGTTTTCTAAGTAGGTCAATATTTTTGATAAATTGTAGGTGAAAAGTATGTAAGTCATAAAAATTATACACTCAAAAAATTCGGGTTGGTGAATTTGACTAAAAATTTTTGTAACTTTTTAAAAAAACGATTATTCAAAATGAATGAATTTCAGTAAATTTTTATGTAACATATATTAAAAAAAAAATTGTTATTTTAAAAAAAAAAATTTCTTCATATTTACTCAAATTTGGTATGTTAATTTGACAAAAATAATTCGTTGCTGTTTAAGGAAAAGTTTATTCAATTAGAATAAATATCATTAAATTTTTATTCGTAATAAAGATGGATTTGTTAAATTAACAAAAGTTCTTCAAATACCATTCATTTTAAGCTTACAAAATTTTATCATGTAACAAAATTGAACTCATTGACTTAACAAAAAAAGTTTGTTAATTTGACGAAATTTATTAAGCATGGTTTAGTCATATTGAAGAAGTTTCTTCTATTTGAATAAAAACTTTCTTTAATTTTATATGATTAACAAAATTTTTTAACTTTAATAATTTGTTTTATTTACTACAATCTGGTAGGTGAATTTATGGAAAATATTTTATTGCTATTTGACGAAAATTTTATTTAATTTGAATAAACATCATCAAATTCCTATTTAAATTGATCAAGGATTTATTAAATTAAGCTTACAAAAAAATTTCGTCATATAGCGAAATTATTGAATTTACCTCATTAAATTAAAAAAAGAGTTTGTTCGTTTGAAGAAATTTATTTAGTATAGTTTAACCATATTGAAAAAAATGTGTTCAATTTGAATAAAAACATTCTTAAATTTTATGAGATTGACAAAATTTCTTCAACTGGAATAATTTTTTGAATTGAATAAATACGTACGTTACAAATTTTTAAGATTTTCTTAAAATTGTGTAGATTAAAAGAAAAAAATTTATTGATAATGATGAAGTTTCTTCAATTTCACTAAAAATTTTCTTCAATTTTATGATATTGAAGAAATTTCTTCATATTGAATAAAATTATTTTTCAATTGCATGCCATTGAAGAAATTCCTTCAATTTGAATAAAATGTTTCTTAAATTTTTTCATATTGATGAAATTTCTACAATTTGAATAATTTATTTTTCTTAGTTAAAGAAAATTCTTCAAATCAATGAAATTTATTCTAATTCTTCAACTTCAAAACAACAGGGGATATTATTGTAAGTACATTTATCTAAGAAACCGGTTTTACTCTTTTCGCATTGGCGTCATTTTTAAAAATTTTCCAAGTGGAGAAGTCATAAATGGACAAGAAACAAAAATTAAAAGAAATTTTGCTGAAGTTAAAGCTCACGGAGGAGTTGATTGATAAATTTGGCGTTATTACTAACTTTCTTGGTAAGTGCATTAAAAAACTTAAAAACATTTAATATTAAACTATTTCAATCTTTGTAAATTAATTACGACCTTCTTTCATAAGTTTTAAGTTATGTGTTTATATAACACCAATAATTTTTAATTATTAAAGGTTATATTTTTTCGAGCTCAAGGTCAATGTTGCTTCCCGAAGAAAACAACTGAAGAAAAACAACCAACAACAACAATACCCTTTATAGAGTTTTAATTACATAGTAGTCTAGACAGACTGTTTCGTTGGCCGCTACACCTACTCATCAGTAGCCTTTTTTCGTGATTCTTGCTGTGATCCACTAAGCTCTTAATTTTCTACTTGTTTCACGAATGCAATTAGTAAATTACCCTGAATTGCATGTACGAATACAAATGATATGAAAGCAGCTTAAAGTTCTTCTAATTAGTGAAGCATACTTTCAGGGAAAGTAAGTTCCTTTATTCGAAGATAGATCAAAACTTTCTAAATACTCAAAGATTTTGTTGTTCTAGTTGTTGTTGCTCTTCTATTTCACAGTCGATCTTAGCTTCAGCAGTTAGCTGATATTAAACTATGACGACGTGAAGATATGTTTTGAAAACTTAGATTTTTAATTTATTGTGTGTAAACACACACAAATAATCATAATTTCAACGGCCGGGCTTTGCCATAGAATTTATTTGTAAATTAATTATTATTAATTGTTGTTGTGGGTTGTTTTTCTTCAGTTGTTTTCTTCAGGAAGCAACATTGACCTTGAGCTCGAAAAAATATAACCTTTAATAATTGAAAAATTATTGGAGTTATATAAACACATAACTATTTCAATCTTTTTTAGAATGTAAAATTAACTCAGAAGTATTACTTTGTATACAACCTGAGCAGCTTCAAAACTGTTTTGAGCTAACATACATCATCTGCCGAGTGGTCTGCAAATAATCGTTTCTTTAGTCATGGGGTCATGTATTGGGGGTTGGAATTAGTTTTAAAGGTTTTCTAAGAGATGGCGTAACTATCAATAGATCGCATCGGGCACACATGTGACTATATTCATTTCAAAGCACATTGTCTAAGCTTCATTTTTCAGTATGTGTCATTCCACTGAAGTGTAAACAACATATATTTTTTTCTCTGTGAACATGTGAAACGCAATTTGCGGGAAGGTTTACTTTTGTGCTTCCATTTGAAGAAAAAAGCGGTTGAAGCACAACGCACGCTTACTGAGGCTTACGGGGACTATGCTCCATCGATTTCTACTTGTGAGTACTGGTTCCGTCGGTTTAAAAGTGGTGATTTTGATACGGAAGACAAAGAGCGTCCGGGCCAGCCGAAAAAGTTTGAAGATGAGGAATTGGAGGCTTTGCTCGATGAAGACCAGTGCCAAACCCTTCAAGAATTGTCAGAATCATTGGGAGTCGACTTATCAACGGTCGGCAAACGCCTGAAGGCCATGGGAATGATTCAAAAGCAAGGAAATTGGGTGCCGTACGAGTTGAAGCCGAGAGACGTTGAACGGCAATTTTGCATGTGCGAACAACTGCTTCAACGGCATAAAAGGAAGAGTTTTTTGCATCGTATTGTCACTGGCGATGAAAAGTGGATCCATTACGATAATCCTAAGCGAAAAAAATCGTGGTGACCACCCGGCCATGCATCAACATTGACGGCCAAGCCGAATATTCATGGCGCCAAGCTTATGCTGTGTATTTGGTGGGATCAGAAGGGTGTCGTGTACTATGAGCTGCTAAAACCTAACGAAACCATCACTGGGGAACGCTACCAACAACAATTGATGCAATTGAGCCGAGCATTAAAGGTTAAACGGCCGGAATATGTCAAAAGACACGACAAAGTGGTTTTTCAACATGACAACGCACGGCCACATGTTGCAAGAACCGTCAAGGAAACGTTGGAGGCGCTGAATTGGGATGTGCTACCCCACCCGCCTTATAGCCCAGACATAGCCCCTTCCGACTACCACCTATTCAGATCGATGACGCATGGCTTGGCTGAGCAGCGCTTCACTTCTTACGAGGATACCAAAAAATGGGTCGATTCGTGGATTGCCTCAAAAGACGAGTCGTTCTTCCGGCGCGGAATCCATATGCTGCCGGAAAGATGGGAAAATGTTGTAGCTAACGATGGACAATACTTTGAATAATATACATTGTACCGTTGTTTCTAAATAAATGCTCAAAAACCGAAAAAAAACCTTTAAAATTAATTCCAACCCCCAATATTTAATATGTAATGTAATTTATTTGTATATATATAATTAATTTTGAAGAATATTTTGTAAATATGAAGAAATAATTAGGTCATATTGAAGAATATTTTGTCAATAAGCAGAATAAATTTCGTCATATTGAAGAATATTTTGTTCTTACGAAGATTAAATTAAGTCATATTGAAAAATAGTTTGTTAATATGAAGAAAAAAATGAGTCATATATAAGAATATTTTGTCAATATGAAGAATAAATTTAGTCATATTGAAGAATATTTTGTTAATATGAAGAATAAGTAAAGTTATATTGAAGAATAGTGTGTTAATATGAAGAAACTAATCAGTGTATTTGAAGATATTTTGTTGAGCTGAATAAAGAAATTTGCCAAATTGAAGAATATTTTATTAACTTGTAGAATCAGTTTCGTCGGATTGAAGAAAACTTTGTGAAATTGAAGAATTTTATTCAATACAACAAAAACACTGTTGGAATGAAATTTCGTCATATTTACAAAATATATTCATATTAACAAAAGTTTTGTTGTATTAACGCCCAGGAGGTGATCACCGTTTCATCAAATTTAACTGCTTTATCTTCATATTTATCACCATCATTTTTTTGTGTAGGTTGTATCAATTATATATGTTGCGTGCTCTTTTTGTTGATTGTATTTACATTATAGCCATTATATTTTTTATATTTAGTTTATTTAATTTCTAAATATTAATGTGATTCTTGTAAAATGTATTAATTTTATTTTAATTTGCATTAAAAAATTTCTTGAAAATGTTGACAAACAATTGAAGAAACGTCAGTGAATAAATTTAATTAAAACTAACATAAAAAAATGTTTAATCAATAAGCACATAAATATCTAAAAACATTTGAAAAACAAAACAACATTGAACTTACAATAATAAAATCGGAAAATAGTTTTGTTTATTTTTATCTCAGCTTTTGAAAAAATCGTTTATAAATTAAAACACTAAACTCAGTATAAATTTATTACCAATGTTAGCAAAATTAAAATAAAAAGCTATTACTCAAGTGATTGCATAAGAATTGCTATATCGTAACACAATGGGGGTTCATGTTGCTTGAGAAACATTAGGAAATGAATGAAAATATCTAGAGAAAGAAAACAAAAAAAAAAAAACAAAGCATGTGTTGTTTTATGGCAACTATTAAAGTAACCTTCATGTTGACTTACTTAACCTTTACATAATGTCAAAAGAAGTTTAAATAACAGTTTTAGTAAAGTTTCTTAAAAATTTAAAAACAATATTTTGCTTTCTTTTTCGTTCTGTAATCCTTACAATTTGCATAAATTACCTCTTCGCACACTCGCTAAGGCCTCCACGATCAGCTTCTGGTTGACGCCGCACATATTCGCTGTCAAACGTTCGCATTTTTTGTGACAGTTGACGTCACATTCTAGATTTTTACAAATAAATTTTAAAATAAATCAATGTAGTTAAACTTAAATTAACTTTCACAACCATAATAAATCGTTCAAAAGAATCAATTGGTTACACATTTTTACATATTTTTTATTTTTGTCATATAATTCCCAATAAATTTTTCTGACAATTGTAACTAGTTGCTCTTTGCTTTTTGGTTGCCAATCGACACTACGTCTGTCTGTATGTTTGTATGTTTGTATTTTTTTTTTGTATGTACTTTTTATTTAGTTTGTGCAGCATTATTTTCCTCATTTAGTTTATTTTGCTTTATATTTGTTTTTATTATTCTTAAATTTTTGTTTGTATTTTTTTTTTCACTTAACATCTAATCGATCTCTTTTATCTCGCCTCATCGCGTGACGTAAATGATGAAAGAATTTGTTCGCTTTAACTTACGGGTCTTTTATTTTATTTTTTTTTTCTGTAGTTGCTGATTTTGACTTATTCCTAGTTTCTTTAATTTTTCTGAAATTTATTTATACGCTCGTTTCAAAAACAATTTATTTAAGTACTAAAGTAAAAATAGGTAGTTTTTCGCTGATTGAAGTTGTCGTGAAACTATAATAAAACATTGTTTAAATAAATAATATTGTGGCAAATGGAAAATAAATGCCTGTTGGGAAAAACACCGTACATACATTTAAATCGATTTCAGAAACACAAAATAGGTTAGCATCTGTCTTTAAAGTTAAAATTTTAAAAGAAAATCGAAAACAAAAGCTAGTTTTTATATAATTAATGTAATCATATTCATATATATTTCTAATATATTGATATAAATTATATACAAAAGTGCCATCATATTTACATATGAATGAATAGAATTGTATCTTGCAGTTGGGTTGGAAGATGAGCCGGAAATAATAGGAGTCGGAATTTTGTAAGAACAAAAGAAAGTTCGTCTAGATAGTTAGAGACAGATCCAGGATCGTAGTCACGGAGGAGAACCCGGAAGGTTTATGGGATTCAAACCCTCATAGGGTCCAGAAAGTATTAAAAAAGTAATAGAAATATAATACGTTTTTTTAACTTGATATCCAATCGAAACTTGATGTTTACCGTTTTAAGAAAAATTTATATAATGTTGTAAATTGTTGTAAATGTTGTAAAAGCAAAAGTTGTAATTTTCAATAAAAATTTAAAAAATTCGCTTGAGCAATGAAATTCGCTTGAGCAATGAAAAAGAAGTAAACAAAGAGCGCAACAACAAGTCTTTGCAGAATTAATGTTGTCAATTTTTTGAACCTTTGCTTTGTGCTAAAAAGTAGAAAAACATTGCTTTTTAAATTGGAAGGCACACATCTGCAATTCCGCTTTGGTTTTAGCAGAAGGAAGAAATTGTAGATTACTAGGCTGACATTTTTTATACAGCTTTTAAGCTTATTGGATATTTTATTCGAATATAGGCTATGAGACTTCCTTTTAATGGATTTTATTTCAATTTTGAAAATTGCGTAAGCTAGAAAAAAAAATATATATTCCACGAAATTTAAAAACAAATTTCACGTGAATCGAACACTAAAAATTTTATCCAATTGAACATGGTTTTTTTGGTATGTTCGATATCTAAACTCTTCAACTTCTGTACACAAATTTGGTGTTGTGCGAAGTCTAGTTTCCGAAGTGTGAGCTTTGTAAAATCAACTAAGATCTATATAAGAATTTTTCGAAGAAAGTTTCTTTATTAAAAAAAGGTTTTTAAAAAAAAGATTCCATGGGATATTGGAGAATATTTTTGATCAAGGTATCAAATTTACATAAAAAAAATTTACTAAATAAAAATATTTTCGGATTCGATATTTTTTCAAATTATTTCTTATTGCCAAAAAATTTCAAAATGTCGGAATTCAAAAAATTTTGTGGATAATTTTTAATTTCTACACTCAGAAAAAAAACCTAATCTAAATTTGCTTTCGAATATAACCAATAATTTGTTACCACTAATTTCGCCAATGCGATTCTTCCCATTGCTTATATGGTAAGAAAACTATTAATTTCATGTTGAGTTTAAAAAATGTCTTTCAATAGGTTTTACAATATAAATAAAATAAATGGAAAAACTTCTATATATTGGGTCTTATATATAGTTATCTATATAACTTAATTCGTGCGGTTTGCTAAGAAATGGCGTAACTTGCTTATTATTCCATCGTTCCAATATTCCGAACATGCGTTGGAAAGCTACTGTCATTGTGCGTCTTTTTCAGTATATGAAAATATATATATATTTTTTTTTCACTCAAATATGTCGAACTTTGTGCGGAGAGTTCTTCTTCATTACTTTAGTATGAAGAAAACTGCTGCCGAAAGTCATTGTATTTTGGTGAAAGTTTATGGTGAGCCCACGAAAATCAAATTGACACACACCATCTCTTTGTCGATTTTAAAGCTGCGTTCGATAGCCCGAGAAGGGATTGCCTATACGCAACAATGTCTGAGTTCGGTATACCTGCAAAGTTGATTAGACTTTGCAGAATGACGTTGAGCAACACACGCAGCTCCGTCAAGGTAGGAAATGACCTCTCCGAAACCTGCAATACCGAAAGAGGTTTCAGGCAAGGCGATCCACTGTCATGCGATCTCTTCAACATCACCATGGAGGGGATCGTACGAAAGGCCGGTGTGTGCGATGAAGTGCGATGATATTGATATTGTCGGCAGAACTAAGAGAGATGTTACCGCTGCTTTCGCCGCTATCGAAAAGAAAGCAGTCAAAGTGGGTTTGACGATAAAAGAGGGTAAAACAAAGTATATGCTGTCTACAAACAAGGGAGCGCTGCGTTTAGAATCCCACGTTTCATCTGGCAGCTATTATTTTGAAGTAGTTAAGGAGTTAGTATATCTTGGCACCGCCATTAATACCAACAACGAAATCAGCCTGGAAATAAAGCGAAGAACAATAATTGCTAATAGGTGCTACTACGGGCTCAGTAAGCAACTAAGTTCCAGAGCCCTCTCTCGATCGACAAAACTAACACTCTACAAGACGCTCGTTCTACCTGTGCTGCTTTAAGGCGCTGAGGTATTATGAGCTGTTAAAGTCGGGCCAGACAGTCACAGGAGAACCATAGCCGAGAAACGACAGGAATATGCGATCAGACACGAAGCCATAATTTTTCAACTTGACAACGGTCGGCCACATGTTGAGGTTAAAAGAGCGGTTAAAAACTATTTGGAAAATATTGCATGGGAAGTTTTGGCTCACCCGCCTTATAGCCCGGACCTTGCCCCGTCCGACTATCATTTATTTAGGTCTATGCAAAACGCTCTCACCGGGATACGCTTCACTTCAGAACAGAGTATCAGAAATTGGCTTGATTCATTTTTTGCCTCAAAACCGGAGCAGTTCTTTTGCCGCGGAATCCATATGTTACCAGATAGATGGGGAAAAAGTAGTGGCTAACTATGGACAATACTATTGTATATGTTTTTCTTAAATAAACGTTAAAATTTTGAAAAAAGCCGCACGGATTAAGTTATAGACCAATATATATCTGATGATTTTGATTAGAATATAAGACTAAAATTTGATAGTTTTGTTTAAATGGAAAAATCACAAAAAATTGGAGTAGTCGCACTATATTTATACCCACTTATTTAGAAATCATTAAAATTGTACATGCTTTGATAATGAAATACCACGCTTGGTATATAGGTTCTATTGATTCAAGCGATAGACACTGTATATACAAACAGCCACTATATATACAAATGTGTACACTTATTAAATTACCATCAAACAAACGGACAACAAAAATGATTGCAAATACTTGGATAAGGGCGTGGTCTCAATGTACGCCCACTTTTTAGGGAAATAGCGCGTATTATAAAAGCCCGTCCTACGACGGGTTGTAAGCATTTATGCTCAAACTGTAATTATTTTTTGCCATTATTACAGTTCTTTTACAACATATTTTTTGAAAAATGTTCAGCCTGAAAGTATGCACATATATAAAAGGCAAGTATGTCACTGATAAGTATCAAATAAATTTGCTGTGCATACTTTCAGGCTGAACATTTTTCAGGACAGTACATGTTGGGAAGAAACTGTAATAATCGCAAAAAATAATTACAGTTTGAGCGATATTAGGTGCAGAGCAATGTGCGTGCCTTTTATATATTAAGAATAAAGCTGATTTGTTTTGAGTGATATCAAATAATCTTTGTTCGCCAGAAACGTATTGATATTCATATTTGCTAGCTTGCGATATACTCGTATCTGCCTAGATCATAAATTTGATACTAAAAAATTGCCTATTTAAGTTTAGCAAGAAAAATCCTTTAGAATGTTAGGTATATGGTTCAAATACTAATTTAAAACATGGAATTTTTCAAAGTTATTTTCATAAATATTCAAATTGTTGCATAGACCATAATTAGATAATAATTTTATCAATTATTATAATATTTTCACACCTGCAAATCGTGTCAAAAATAAAAATAGCCAGATTTCGAAAATATTGTAGAAATTTATATAAAAAGTTATGCAAATACTTAGTAAGAAATGCAGTAAAGTTCAACGACACGATGATGCGAAGCCTAAAATAGAAAAATGTTCAAATAATTAAAATTTTATTGCATCTAGCAGAGATTTACATAAGAACTGTAGAATTTCTTAGAAAATCTATTAAAAAGAAAAAAAAAAAAAACGCACAAAAATGACAACTACGCCAAAAACTATAAAGTCTTCGAAATATATGAAAGATACGCAACACAGTTCACAGGTATGTGAAAAATTCTTAGAATAAAAATGTGTATTTCATTGCGTTGCAAGAAACCGTGAATAGAGAGCACGCAATAGCTTATTATAAATTATTTTTTGTAAGTTGTGATGATTTTAAAGATTATGTTATTTTGGCCAACACCTTGTTGCAAGGCGTTGATGTTGAAAAAAAATTTTTTTTTACTGATGGTGTCAGTCATCAAAAGGAAACGCACATAATTACAAATTAAAACTATTTTTTAAGCCTTGTGAATAATATTTTCTTACAATTAGTTCGAGTTCAGGAATTTTAGATAAGTACAAGATATGCACGAATACTTTTCTTAAAAATACTTTGGTTGAAAATTGTGGCATATAAAAGAAATGGTTTCCTCGTGTGCTATTAACGTTTGACAACGTCGAAATAATCCTAAGATTAACAAAATAGCTGTCATAACTTATCGCAAGCACATTTTAAGACACGTTCTTGTTGACCTTGAGCTTTTATATTCAAAATTTTTCTTTTTATGCTTGTTTTTTATTTTTAAATGATTGATTTTATCTTTATTTCTTGCGTTATTTTTTTTAAATTTTTGTATTTTTATTTTTTATGGTTTTCTCGCTTAACTAGATAAACTCAAAATAAAATGATCAAGTCAGTTTCTTTATTAGAATTTAATTTTAAAATTAACCCTTGAACAACTTACCTTCAAGTGCCTTTCACCTCTTCTACTGCATTTTACCTTGGGCGCCTTGGGGAATACTTCATAAATGATTCTTATACATAAGAATTTGGCACATTTCCATAAATCAATTTATTCGACGTGCTCAAACTCATTTGATTCGTGTAATATTCGCTATTTTAAGTAACGCTCGAGTGGAGAGACAACAATTTTCTGCCTTCATTTTAGACCTTCCATTAAAATTACATGCTTGTGTTTTTCACGTTGAAAATTTCGGAAAAGTCATAAAATATCAATATAATCTAGCACACGCTATAAAATCCAATGTAAAATCGAAGGAAACAAAAAAAAAAATTCGAATATATGACTGAGTAGGTAGCAGCACTGTGTCATATAATTAGAAATGGCGGCTTGCTTGTTCAGTGATTATTATCAATTTTGTAGAGCGTGTTTATGTGGTAAGAGCAACAACCACTAGCCGGTGATTTACAATACTATAATCGGGGAAAAAAAATGTTTGGTTTCAATATAAGTTACTTGAAATTATACGTGAAGTTATACGGAGGATACAAGCTGTTTGTAATGTTAATCGTTTATACAATTTTCTTCAAATGGAATATTAAAGTGGCCGAATACTTTTCTTTAACTCTATTCCAAAACCATACATCATTTCCTTGAGGCAGCCACTCTTTTTTTTTCTAATTTTGATATTTTTTTTGAGCTTAAAACTTTCTGAAAGCTCAAAAAAGCAACAACATAGTGTCAGTTTTATCGTTAAAGTGGTTTTTGTTTTGTTAATTTAAAAAATTAATTATTGCTTGCACATCATCAAATTAAAGAAATAAAAATATACATTTTGAAGTGTTATATTAAAATATAACATTATTAAATTTATTATTTAAGACGCCTTACCGATGGCTTTAGAACCGGGGCCTCTTGTTGCAAGGATGAAAACGGGAATCTAGTGACAGATATCCAGAGTACACTGGCGTTATGGAAGGAACACTTCTCTAGTCTTCTGAATGGTGATGATGACAATAATCCCGCCAATAGAGATGATATCCCGGAAACCCCTATTATGGATGACAGCGTTGAAGTTCCTCTGCCCGACTATAATCAAGTCTTGACAATCATAACAAGGCTTAAGAGCTTGTGACCTACCCGTTGAGCTGTTTAAGAACGGAGGCGATTCTCTGTTTAAATGCATTCAAGAGCTTCTATGCAGAATATGGTCGGAAAAATGTATTCCAAACAACTGGAACTTCAGTGTACTTTGCCCAATCTACAAGAAAGGCGATCAAACCTTTTGTGCCACTTACCGTGAGATAAGCCTCCTAAATATCACATATAAGGTCCTGTCGAGCGTATTATGTGACAGTCTGAAGCCCATCGTAAACCAAATGATTGGAACTTGTCAGTGTGACTTCAGACTTGGAAAATCTACCACCGACCAGATATTCACGCTACGACAAATCTTGGAAAAGGCCCTAGAGTAACAAATCGATACCCATAATCTTTTTGTCGATTACAAAGCCGCCTTCGACAGTCCAATAAGGAATCACCTATACTCCACCTTGTCTGAATTTGGTATTCCAGTGAAATTAATCCGTCTATACAGGATGACACTGAGCACTACCAGCAGCGCAGTTAATCGAGAAGGACCTCTCCCCCATTTGTTACCAAACAAGGTTTCAGACAAGGTGATTCCTTGTAGTGCGACTTTTTTAACCTTATTATAGAGTAGATCATTCAAGCTGCTGATCTGATGATGATATTGATATCATTGGCCATAACATTAGTCATAACATTGGTCATAACTCATTAGGTCGATCCTGATGATTTTTAAAAAACTTTTTATGCTATATGAAAGGCCATTTTGTGTACACAGCAACTAAAGAAAAACAAAAAAGTTTGACACTTTTTGAAAAAGGTTAGAAATGCACTTCATTACACGGCTTTTGCCCGTAACAACCACGTTCGGGTGTCCACTGCGTGCTTAGTCTTCGGTGCTCATTTAACCCCGTTAAAATTTAGCAAACCACTTTTCAACGGTTGATTTTTCTGGTGCAGAGTCCGAATAATGTTTGTCAAGCAAAGCCTTATCTTCAACAGTATTTTTTTTTTGCGATAAAGCAATGCTTCATTAATGATTCTTTTTTATTCATATTTTACAAAATATTTAAAAGTTGCTTCACTTACAATGTTGCTTCACTAACAATCTCACGAACCAAATGACTGACCAATAAATACTAAGAGAAAATTGGTGCTACAATTGCTGTTTCCAATTATAACTTACTCAGAAGTTGTTTATAGCCAGCTAGATTCGAGGTCTTCTCACAAGCTCTTAGTTCCATTCAATAAAGCTGCCCGCTATATTTACGATCTGAAAAGATTTGATCATATCCCGCTATATTGCAACCTAATTTTGGGCATGGATTTATTTGGATACCTTAAGGCAAGAATCTGTATGTTCTTACATAAAGTTATCTACTCGCTATCCCCACGATATCTTTTTATTTAAAATTTAAAATTTATTCAAAATTTAGTAGGAAAATTTTGATCCTATGATACAACTACATTAATTCCGGTAGATTGTTTTTCGTTAATCAGATCAGATTGTGGAATTCACTTCCACATAGCATCAAAAGTATTCCAAAAAATAAGACCTTTAAGCATTTAATTCTCAAATACTTCTCTAAGCCACGGATTCTATCTCTTTCTCTATCCTACTCTTCTCTGTTCCTATCTCTTAGTTTATTTCTACTCGTATGTCGCTTATGTTTAGGACTTTAAATTTTTATATAAATTCTGCTTAAATTTCCTTTTTATCTTATTAATGGTTGATATGTACTTGTGTAATGTATTCTATTTTAATTTTTAAATGTTAATTACTTTAAATTTTATTTCAATTAATTTCAAATTTTATTTTTTGCTTATTAATGGTTATTAAGTATTCGTCTATTTTATTTTCTTCTTCCAAAATTTTCAAAATGTTAATTGCTTTTAATTTTATACAAATCTTTTTTAAATTGAATTTGTATTTTAGTAATGGTTGCTATCAATCAGTGGCGGATCTCGGATTCGCCAGAGGAGGAGGGGGGATAAGAAATAAAAAAAAATGCCAAAATTCAAAAATTACAAAATTACATATGCAGGTGATTTCATGTCAAATCGGACGTTTTTCACCTATGGTAAGAATTTGCTACTTTGCACGTCGATAGTACTTAAAAAAATTTGCAAATATTTTGTTAAATTTTTTTTTTGCAATTTTTTAAAAACTGCCAAAACAATTTTTACATACAAAATACTTGAATTTTTTTTAAATTTATGCAAAGTATGGTATAATTTATGGCATACATGCATCAAAGCTTCTGACGTTTCTGTTAAACACACAATAGATAATGGGATAACTCACATACATAAAAGTGTAAATCATGGACGCATTATCATTTCATTTCATTTCATTTATTCAATTTTTATTTTAATCTTTGGATACAACTTCCTTATAGATTAAAAGAATACAATAAATATTAACTTAAATATTATAAAAAACTTATTTTCTCTTATATGTAAAGATAACTATAATTAAAGAATTCGATTTAATAAGTGCCTCATAACTTCCTTCGAGATTGAAAAATCTATACAATGGTCAACATTAATATTATTATAAAGAGATAATGACCTATAAATAGGTGCATTAGCAACATAATTAGTGCGACCAGTTGGTAGGTAAAAAAGATCAATATTTCTTAGCACCCTAGCAGGTACATTTAAATCAATTTTTTCCAAAAGTACAGGACAATCAACTGATCCAGAAATTATATCATAAGCAAAAAGTAGTGAAAGTAAGTTTCTTCTACTCTCTAAAGACTTTATGTTTAATAAAAGACATCGTTCACTATATGTGGGAAGTGAAACTTCAAGACTAAGCGTACGAAAAACAAAACGTGTAAAAGATTTCTGCATACGCTCAATGCGCAAGCTATGAGCAGCATAATACGGATGCCAAATTACTGATGCATATTCTAACCGAGAACGAACAAGATTAAAATACAGCGTTTTAAATGTGTACGGGTCTGAGAAAGAAGAAGTTTGACGCCTAATAAATGCTAACAAAGCATAGGCTTTCGGGATGATAAAATCTAGATGTGAATTAAATGTAAACTTGGCATCAAAAACAACGCCAAGATCTTTAAATTGTTGGACATGAGATAACAACGTGTAGTTAATGTGCTATTCGGACGGACTAATAATTTGGGTTTTCGAAAAAGACATAAAAGCGCATTTCTTTATATTTAAGAAAAGATTATTTCTCAGGGACCAAGTGTAGAGTTTGTTAACTTCATCTTGAAGTCGGAAGACATCAGATTGGTTTCTAATTTGAAGAAAAATTTTCAGGTCGTCGGCATAAAGAAGACATTGAGAATGTACAAATAAAGATGGAATATCATTAATAAATAAAATAAATAACAATGGACCCAGAATACTCCCTTGGGGAACACCAGACGTTGCACTAAAGGAAAAGGACTTGAAATTATCAAAAGACACGTAACACTGTCTATTAGAGAGATAAGACTCGATCCAACTTAAAAATGTTGAGTGAAAGCCTAATTTGTTTAGTTTTTTAATAAGTAAAACATGAGAAACTTTATCAAAAGCTTTAGAAAAGTCTGTATATATTACGTCAACCTGAAAGCCATTAGAAAACGCAGATATGCAATACTCAGAGAACAAAACTAAGTTTGATATAGTCGAGCGTCCTGGGACAAAACCATGTTGGCAGGGAGAAATGATACCTTTGGTCGCAAATATTATTTTTTCTTTTACTATAATTTCAAAAAGTTTTGACATTGCAGAAAGTTTGGAAATGGGTCTATAATTAGCAACGTTATTTTTTGATCCAGATTTATGCACTGGTGTTATAAAAGACATTTTCCAAATATCCAAAAAAATACCAGAATTCAAAGATTTATTAAAGATAATTGCAAGTGGGCCAATTAAGTTTAAAGTACACCTTTTTAGAATACAGGCTGACAAACCATCGTTGTCAACCGTATAAGAAACTTTAAGTGTATGAATACCTCTTAAAACATCATCTTCAGTGACAGAAAGAGAGCCAAAGTTAATTCCAGTATCAGTACCACTACTTAATTCAAAGTTATGATTATGATACGGTTCAAAATTTGATTGAAAAAATTCTGCAAATAAGTTTGCAGTGGATATACCGTCATTCGATATTTTTTCATTAAGAATCATTGTGGAGGGAATGTCCGAGCAACCTTTCTTGGATTTGACATAATCCCAAAAGGCTTTTGGATTTGATTTAATGTTCGACTCAAAGTTGGAGATATAATTTCTATAGAGGTACTTATTGAGGAAGTTGAATTCCCTCATATAGTGTCGATATTTGTAGAAATGAAAAAAGTGATTAGTTTTACAGAATTTTTTATAAAACTTACTTCGCAAATTCTTAATTTTAGTAAGACCGTTTGTATACCAAGGTAGCTTATAAGCTTTTGGCCTATACTTTGGAATAATTTCATTACAAATTGAAGCCAGGCGACAGACAAAAATATGAAAACTTGAAGTGTCAGCATGTTTTAATTCATTAACCCAGTCAATAGCATTAATCGCATTATTCAGCACAGAAAAATTACATTTTTTATAGTTAAATTTCAAAAGATGTGGACTGATTGGTACATTAAGATATTTATAAAAAGAAATTTCAATCTCTAAAGGTAAGTGATGAGCAGTAGGCGGAGATATAGGTGATTGAGAAACTAGAAGTTTAAATTGAAAATTATCATTTATAAAAACAAGATCTAATAACCTATTAAGTAAATTAAAACAGTTGTTTATTTGTTGAAAACATTAAGCATGATCCAATAAGCTTACGTGTGTTTAACAGAAATTTCAGATGCTTTGATGCATGCATGCCTCCAGTGTGTTATGGGGTTAAAAGGTGAAAGCGTTATGTGTATTTTCGTACGCCAAAAAGGAGGCGTGGGAGGTATAGAAAAGTATATATATTTTGATCAGCATCACCTCCTGAGTAGATTTCCGTGTGTCCGTCTGTCTAACCCCGTCAGGTTAGCAACTTAGTTGCGCCTGCCTGTCCAAAGCCAGGCAAAAGGAGGATGGTTGTTTGTAGGATACGCCCCGCAAATGTAAAAACTGAAAGGGCCAACCAAGAGGTCGGTGTGGTGCCCATCTTGGTAGCAGATCATATTCAGTATATCGATATGAAACAAGCCTGTGAAGGCATAGCAATTGACCTTAAAACTTGTTAGTACTGGGACAGTCTTACCCGTCAATTGGGGTAGACCCTATCTATCCACCGCACTGAGGCTAGAAAGGGCCGATAAATTTGGATGTTGAGTGTTTTAAAAAGCATGCTTTACTTGTTGACTCTTGGGCTTTCCTTCGGGGTTTGTTCTTCGATGTTTGACTTTGTCCCTCAAACTGGCACGGCGGTCACTGAGGTAAGTGGTGAAATGGTGTGCAAACATGGGTTCTCATACTGAGCACCGCAGTCCCTGAGAACAAGGCCAATACTCTGTCTGGATGTTGAGATCTTTAGATCATCCGGACTGCCAGAATAAGAGTGGCAAAATTAGGTCCCCCTCTGTAGGTACCAGACATGTGTAATTGCTCGCAACTGAGCCGGCAGCTGTGAGCTGTTAGAATGGCCCTTTCAGTGCTCATTGAGCACGGTCACGTATAAAATGCACTTCTTCATAATTGCATGACTGCATTTTTGGTCTCTTTTTGTGGGGATGAGGGTCCCCTCATTGACTGGATCGAGTTGCCCAGATGACTGTCGTGGTATGTTTTACTGGTTAAAGCATAAACGGGTCCGTGTTGTGGTAAGCACATAAGTTCTGGTTGTCTGTTTCATGAACTATTACCCTAGGTCTGGAGACCCAAGTACTTAAGCCTTACGGCAGGCGTACTTGTTAAACCAGATTCTGTCTGTCCGTCTGTCGACATGATTACAGCCGTAATTTTAAAGCTATCGCGATGAAATTCAAAATATAAGTTTTTTTAAAAAAAATTCAGATCAAGTTCGAAAATGAGCCAAATCGTATGAAAACCACGCCTTCCTCCCATACAGTGTGACTTTATTATTACAGTAAAATCTCTAAAAAATCCGCAAAAATAAAGAAAATGCCCTCAAATTTTGCACGTATGCTCTGATCTTCCATATCAATCCTGACTATGAAAAAATTGGATGAAAACCACGCCTACCTCCCATACAAAGTGGCCTTTATATTAACGTAAAATCTTTTAAAAATCCACAAAAATTAAGCAAATGTCTTGAAATTTTGCACATGAGCTTTGATAATTAATATAAACCATCTATATAATATTTGCAAAAATCTGATGAAAGCCACGCCTACATCTCGTACAAAGTGGCTTTATTTTATAAACTAAAATCTCTTAGAAATCCACAAAACTTAAAGAAATGTCTTGAGCTTGAAAGTCTTGAAATGCACATAAGCTTTGGTATATAATATGAACTATATCTATGATATTCGGCAAAATCGGATGAAAAACACGCCTACCTGCCATACAAAGTGACGTCATCAAAATAGGAAAACTTTCGTAAATATATAAAACTGAATTTCATCTTGTTTGTAGTGGCTAAAGACTTTGAATATACTTGAATTCGGGCGCAGGGGGGGAGGGGTATTTTAGGTTCGGTACCCTGCCGAAGCTCCATTCCTTAGCAGTTTTCTCTGGGCTTTGAAAAGAGATTTGACTCTTATTTGTTAACATTATATGTTAAATACATTGAATTGAACTCCCGGAGGCCCTTAAGGCATATATATATTATAAAATAAAGAGCCCTCCTACAGAAGTTGTTGGAAGTTTAAATAACCTTTATTTAATTTCATTTAATTTCAAGTAATAAAATCATATCTATAGCACTTGTAGATGTGCTGGAATATGAAAACAAAGAACGAGAAAAAATAATATACAACCGCGTAAAGCAAGTAGGAGCACCTACAAATTTATTTTTATTTAGTATCTATATATTTTTTGCGGGATATTTTGAATAAATTGCAGATATGTTGTGCGATGTATTTTTTTTTTTACAAATATTTAAAAAATCACGAACATTTATTTGTTATAGTTAGAAAAAACGAAACAAAACATTTTTAGCATGTAAAAATCATGTGTTTTCACTATTTGTTTACTTCGATTCTTATAAAAACACAAAAAGTGTAGCGTTTACAAGACAGGTAGTAAAAATAACAAATATTCTGAAATTATTGTCCTCAAACAATTGTCAACTTTGATGTCGTTATGTGTTTAAACTTGAAAAAAAATTTCTAAATTATGTTTACTGATTTTTCTTATCTGAAACATTAACTGTCGACAAGTGAGCATTTTTTTGGAATATTGACAATTTAAGTTTTTTCTGCTTATGGCCAAGAATCTCCCACTGTGCGAGAGTTTGTTATGCTTAACATTCATTATACTTCAGTTCCAGTTAAGTTCTTTTTCGCAAAAAATAAAGTATTATAAACAAAAATTTCCTTGCAGATTTAAGAACTCAAAAAATCTGCTGATTTAAGAATTTACTTCTTACTTGGCAACTCCATGAATTTATCATATTAGTGCTTATATTCTGAGAGATGACATTAGTTTTGTCTTAATTGATTCCTACTGATTTGGTATTTTGAGCCAGAATGATAAAATAAAGCAGATACTAATGTATACAATGTTAATTTTATAATGATGTGTCATTGAATAGAGAAATTCAATTTCAAGATAAGTGATCTATAGAATTAGCCTCAAAAACAGTCTTTAAGATTTCACCCAAAATTCTTCTTCCTAGAAAGCTTATGTATGATCACATGCGCGCTTCTAGGGTTAAGACACAGTCGATTGTATTTTTTTTTCGCACAAAAAAACCACACACAACCTAAGTAAACAAACACATGATGTGCTTTTATTTTGGTTTGCTCTTATGAAAATATCAATAAATGCGAAAAATTGCCAACGATCCTGTTCTACGTATGACGGAATTTATTATTACTGCGAAGAGCCAAACAGATAAAATTTTATTTTATGTATATTTTACGCAACAAAATAAATAATTTACATTTGAACACAGGGTGGCACTGGCTGTATGTACTTAACAGGCATCAGACAAAGGACTTTAGATATTGTTGGAATATATAATAAATTAAACTCTATGGTTGCCACATGATAACAAATGAAGATTTTCTTAATTCAGTTTTTTACTCACCTAGCATTTTTTTAGGGCTAGATGGGGCAGTGCCACCTTCAAAGCCTGAATCATTACTGCTGGTACTCATGCGTATAATAGCTGAATTCGAGTCCTTGACATCGCTGGTTGCAGCAGTACACGCAGATGAAGCTGTAGTCGATGTATTTAACTCATCGTCAAATTCGTCTGATGTTGTAGAACATTCCTCGCTATCATCGGTCTCCTCGGCGGAGCCATCCTCTTCATCACTATCACTTTCGTCCTCCGATTCGGGCGGATAAACGATCTTTTCACGTTTCCAGAGAGGACGCGGTGTCGCGACGAGTGGAAAACGTGGCGGTTCATCACTAACGTAACACTTGTTACCCGTATCGATTTTGATCTTTTTCTGTGGATCGAAACGAGCCTTTTCGGCGGCTTTTTCTTTTTTCCGACGTTGTTTGAGTTTTTTCTTCATGCTTGCACTTAGATTATCGCGACCGTCTATGCTGGAGTAGTTGGACGAACTGTTGTCGTCGTCGTCGTCGTTTTCGCTGTTTTCCGCTGATGACGGTATATAATCCTCGAGATCGGCGTCGACGTCTTGTAAATACTGTGCCAAATTCGATACTGTTGCGAACTTTGATAAATTGTTGCCGCTGCGCGTGTTCTTGTCGACGCTGTTGCTGCTGTCGGGGTATTTTGCGGGCTGAGCGACAGCTGTTGTTGCTGCTGTCGTTGCTGTTTGTATTGTTTTGGCATCTGCTGCTGTAGTTTTTGTTGCTGTTTGTGTGGTTGTTGGTGCAGTAGTTTTTGTTGCAGGGGTGGAGGCTATTGTTATTGTAGCTGGCATTGCTGGCGGTTTTTGTTGCTGTTGCTGCGTTGTAGCTGCATTCGTTGCCGTTGATGACGCATTTGCTGCTGTTGCGATTTTTGGCTTGTCGTTGGTGGTTGGTGACGCGACTTTTGGCTTGGCAAGTGATATAAAATTGTCGGCATTGATTGCTGTTGCTACCACATTCGAGGGGGAAGTTTTCGTTGTTGGCGATTTTTTGACTTTGCCGCCAATATTTGTTGCAGTTTTTGGTTTAATTGTCGGCACGTTGGTTTTATCACTTGTTGTAGTTGTCGTTGGTGTCGCTATCTTCTTGGGTGAAGGTTTCTTTATTGTTTCCGCTATTTTGGTTGACTTTATTTCCGGTTGGGTTTTTATTGTCGTTGCTCCTATTTGTATCGTTTCATCGCTTGTCGAATCTTTAGCTTTTTCGCCAACAGCAAAAGTTTTTGTTGGTTTTATAGCTGTTGTATTATTAATGAGCGTTTGTTCTGCGTCGTTGTTGGCTGCCTTTACTGTTGCTGTTGGAGCTATCTTTGCTGCTGCTGCTGTTGTTGTTGTAGTTGTTGTCACTGTCTCTGGCGCTGTTGAGGCGAATTTGTTCTGTTGTTGTTCAGGTGACTTGGCAGCCTGCCCGGTATTTATTTTTGGCATCGTTGGCGCTGGTGTTATTGTTGTTGTTGTTGTTGTCATCGCTACTGTTGATGTTATTGTGGGTTTAGCTAATGGTGGCGTAGTTTTCGTTTTCAATTCCTTAATTTTAGTCGCTGTCTGGAGCTTGGCAATATCCTTTTTGGGGCTCAGTTTCTTAGGACTTAATTTATTTTTCTTTTGTGTGATCGGATCAGGCTTTTTCACAGGCTCATTCTGACTGATTTCACTTTTTTCTTTGTCAGTTTTTACTTTCTCAGTCAGTGTGAGCTCATTTGGAAGCTTTGTTACTTTCTTTTGAATCGCTGTTTCCGATACATCTGTCTGTTTTTCCAAAAGAACTTCATGTTTCTTCGATTGCTCATCCATCAAAATCTTTTTACGATTCGTCATGTAGAGTGTTTCGCGCGAGCCAATTTTTGACCAGAAATCCTCATCGCTATCAGATTTTTCAATGAATTTTCGTATTGGCTTCGGAGTCGCTACCGAGGGTTGAGCTTCTTCGGCATTTAATGGCTGTTTTGCTGTAATAACAGGCTTAGAAATATCTCCATATTCTGTCGGAGTAGTGATTTTAGCAACTATTGGTTTTGTTGTTTTTATCTGAACGGGTTTTTCTTCCTTTGGTTTCGGCTTAGTATCTTTGATAGCGGCTAGTTGTGCATTGACGTTTTCATTTGATTCTGACCCCAAATCTTCTCCACGCTCTGAACTAGGCTTCGAACTATCAATAGATGTTGTTGTCTGAATTGTTTTTTCCTGCTGTGATTTTGGTTTATCTTTTATAGCCATAGTTTTTGCATCAAGGTTTTCACTAGAACCTAAATGTGACCAAAAGTCTTCTCCACTCTCTGAACTAGGCTTGGAGCTACTCATGGATGTTGTTGCTTTCATGCGTTTGTCTTCAATTGGCTTTGGTTTATCTCTTGTAGCGGCCATGCTTGTATCGAGGCTTTCATTGGAGCTAAATTGTGACCAAAGATTTTTGTCTTCTCTTATCTCCGAACTCTTATCTTGAATAAGGGCCTCTTCCTTTGATTTCAGTTCAGTATCTTTGATTGCGGTGGGCTTTAAGTCGAGATTTTCACTTGAGTCTAAGTGCGACCAAAAGTCTTCTCCACTTTCTGAACTAGGCTTGGGACTTCCAACGGATGTTGTGGTTTCAATGGGTGTTTCTTCCTTTGGTTTCAATTTTACCTTAGAACCAGCTTGTTTTGAATCGAGACTTTCATTAGAGCTAAATTGTGACCAAAGATTTTTGTCTTCTCCACTCTCTGAACTTGGCTTGGAACCACCGATTAGCGTGGTTGTGCTTATAGGTTTATCTTTAGTAGCGGCTGGCCTTCCGTCGAGGTTTTCAATTGAGCTTACATGTGCCCAAAAATCTCCTCCACTCTCCGAACTAGGCTTGGAACTTCCAATGCTTGCCGCAGCTGCTGTTGCAGCTTGTTCTTCTGGTAGCATTTGGGTCGAAGGTTTTTGATATGAGCCGCTAATGTTTGGATCACTTTTAATAAGTGGTTTTGACATCGTTTTGGATGGAGTAAATTTTGAAACATCTTCCTGACTAAGAATGCTATCCTTGACTGTGGTAGGAGGCCTTGCCAGAGCACCAACATCAATATTCAGGGACTGTGATTTTTCCAAGGGATGCGTCGATATCTTTGATTTAGTCGTTACATCGATGGATATTGAAGACTTTAAGTTTGGAGTCGTTGATGTTTTGGTCTTGTCTTTTATATCGGTGGGTTGAATTGACTTGCTCTTCTCCTCAACAACCTTGGTAGTTGTTGGCTTGGCAGCAGTTTGTACTGACGTTGGTGACTGAGGAGGCACTCCAGCCTCCTTTAATGACTTTGCGAGTTTTGGTGTCTTTGGAGATTCAACGCTTTTTTCTCTTTCGCTTGATATTATTTTCTTTGGCACCTTTGGTGATTCATCACTTTTATCTTTTTCAAGTGATTTCGGTGAGTCCCAAAGAATCTCTGGTTGAAGTATAGTTGTTGGGATTTCTGTTGTAGACATTGGTTTTTCAACTAAAGTATCCAAAAGTTTCTTTGTTTCAGGTATAGCATTTAGAATTTCCGTGGACACCAAAGGCCCACGAACAATTTTCGTCTCCTCTACCAGCTCCTCCTTATCAGGTTGCTCTTTTGTCAACTCGAACGTGAATATTTCTGCAGTACTGATAAAACTCTCCGGCTTCGCTGTTGATTTAGGTGCTAGTGCTCTTTTTGCTTTTGGTACTGATTGTACAAAACCGTCCGGTAGCACTTGATCCTGCACCATCTTTGCAGTTCTCTTAATGCTCTTCTTCTTGGGTAGCTTAAATATTTTATGAATTTCATGATGCTCCTCAACTGCTTCCACATTTGCGGTAAATCTGGGCTTAGGCGAAATTTGGGCGGGCGGAAATTCATCCGTCTCAAGTATTACTGGTGTCAACACAGCATTCTCTATGCCCACAGTGGCGGTGATCTTATGCCGTATCTTCTTAGAACCTCTCTTCGACTTACGTTTCGTCTTGGATTTTCTCGAAGTTTCATCGTGCAAACTATCATGACTGCTTTGACGTTCGAGGTTTATCAACTGATAGGTGCCTGATGGTGATTTTTGCAATTGATTAAACAATTCTTGCTCCTGTTCTTGTATAAGCGAAGCACGTCGACGCAGCTCACCTGCATTTAGATCATCATCGATCTTATCCGAGGAGATATCCTCGCAAATTTCATGAAATGTGGGACACTGCGGTATGCTCAGACGGCGTATAGTGTGATGTAGTGGATCTATCTCAACGATCACTTCTTCGATAGACTCTTCATTGCCACGTTGTGGCCGCCTCACAATTGGCTCTGCGTCATCGGCCTTCTCATCTAGTATGAGATAACGTTCGCGTATCTTGTCACCAGGTGACTTTTTCAACGGATAAGTTGGTATTGCTGCCAAATCGTCGGCCAGTTTTTGACGCCAACTAACTTTCACTTCGGGTGTGTCATTTAGTTGTGGTAAATCTCTAAATCTTCTTCCAGCTGGCTCTGGTGTAGATCCTTCGGCTGGAGTAGATTTCACAGAGTGATCCTTGCTGCGTGCCCGTATGGTGGAGAGACGCACAACAGCGCGATCTCGTTTGATGGTAGAGCGTGCACCTTTGTGTTCCAAGGGCTGTTCAGACTGTTCATTAGAACTTAAATCAGATCCATCCGTGGGGGTTCTCGCTTCAGCTGCTCTTTTTAGCGAGGAATTTGGCGAGATGGTTGTCTTTTCGGCCTTAGCTTTCTTTGCTGCTTCGCGTTTTGACGCCTCCTCCTCCTCCTCTTCATGATGTTTGCGAAAACGTGAGTTCGACGAGACATCAATATCGGCGGTATTTATGAGTATAGGACGTGGTGGTGTGTATTTTGGAATATACGGTGTCGTTGTGCTGCTGCTGGGTGGGGTATATGCGTTGAACTTTGGTGATTGCATGCGTGTTAGCGGCATAAGACTGCTATGTCGGGGCGTGCCCATCAAAGGCAATGTTTCGGTAATGGTTGAGAGTTTGGGCTGATAGCGCGACGAAAGGCCATGTGAGGATGTAGTATAGGTAGGAGAACGTGCCGGTGTCAGAGGTACTGTATAGTTGCCACCCATTGCTCGATTATAAGTTGATGTGTAGGGTGCATAGCTACCACTGGAGGTGGTCGAAGTTGGAGTGTTGTACAAGCCGGGTGAATAGTAGGGCGAGTACAGCTGACTGCTGCCACCGCTGTAGTAATAGTTTGAGTCCGAATAGAGCGGCATGGTGAATAGTTAACGTAGAACAATATCGACAGGAAATATTTTATCCACTTTAGTTTGAACTTAAGTTAACTTCACTTTCACTTTCGTTGATGTATTTTTTTTTTTTTTAATTACTTTTGTGAATTTTTGTTTGTGAAAGTTTTTCTTAGTTCTTTATTTATTTGTGTTAATTTTTAAAATTCATTAGCATTTTGTATTAAATCGTTTCTGCAGCATTTTTTTAATACCGGCTCATTTTGTTATTGTGCACTTTTTGTAATTACTTTATTTACATTTCTATCGACAACTTTTTGTTTCTTCTCGACAAAAATCACTTTTTATACACACTTAATTTCTAATTTTTTTTATTTATTCTTCATCAAATATGTTTTCTAATGATTTATTTAAAACTTTTCCTTTTATTTCTCTTTTAGAAAAAATTTCTTAAAATTAGTCAAACACCAGTGTAAGCAAGAATGTAAATGGTTCAAATCGTCTATTGACACGTTTGGAATAACTTTTCGCTATGTTACATCTGTGCTTTGCATCTGTTATTTATTTGAATTGCGTTCTCCATAACATGAATCACTTGGATTTGGCGGCGAGTCCCGTTCGATGCTCAAAATATATTCACTTTTACTTAAAGTCTAAAAATAGTACTGGCAATACTTGTTCACACACACACACTTTAGTCGTTATTGTTGCAATTTTTCGACATGTCATTTGTTTGTTCCTATGTTTCGTTTTTTTTTTTAATTTATTGGATTTGAATTTTATTGTTTTTGTAAGAAATTCAGTTTTGTGTTATATTCTATTCATTTTAGTTTCCTTCTATTGAAGGCAGTTAAAGAATTTGCTTCCTATAAATCTAAATTACTTGAAATTTATTAGTTGTGCTTGATTTTACTAGAAAAGTATTTGCATGAATTTGTGCTTTATATGGATAATTTTGCACAAGGCTTTAAATTTCGAAAAGATCTATAAAAATTTACAAAAGTCATGGTGTAGTGGAAAAAAGCGTATCTAAAACTTAAATTTTCCATATTTAAGTAATAAAAATTATAAAAGATGAGAAATTACAAAGGAAATCATATAGAGAAAAAAACAAAAATATCTTGAGTGAGTTCTCAGGAATGAAATCTGAATGCAAGCTGTTGCTTTAAAAACATATTTGGCTATGAAATAAATTGAAGGTTCGATATCGGGAGACAAGTTCGGTGTGAAATATAGTAATTGTATAGGTTGGAGATTCCTACGTGTATTGCACAAGTAGAAAAAACAATAGTCTACAGGTACCTAAACGTAAGTTAAGAAGAAAAGAGAAGAGAAGAGAAAAGTTAACGGATGAATTAAGGGAAAAATCGCGTTCTAAAATTAAGCTTAGGTGCACTTGTTTTTATCTTGGTAGATTCCTGACGAGCGCGGCCTGCATTTAAGACCAACAAATTTTAATATAATAATGAGAGTCTCAAACCAAATCCTAATCCTTATTTAAGGCTATGAAATCTTATTTTAAAATTTCCGGATTTATATTGGAAATTCATTCTTGATTTTATACCGGACCAATCTTAATACAAGAAAAAAATACTAAATTAAGCCCATAAAAACTTAAACAGAAGAACGCGCTGTAAATTTTTGCAATTGTGAAAACTGTATAAAGAAAATAATAATAAAAAGTGGAAGATTTAAATGTTACAAATAATGATCTAATTGATGATAGTGGTCTAGTGAGTAAATGGATGTTAATTACGACTGCATGATATCACGATATACTAAACTTGGATGAAAACTAACCTGACCTGAAAATAGTTGAAGGCAATCAAAATCCTTTCAAAGGAGCATATGTTGTATTCCAAATAAAAAAAATGTAAGGTTAAAATTCAACAATAAGTATTATTCAATTAAAATTCATAATGATTTGGATTCATAATGAAACAACTCTCATCTCCAGCAAAATTGTCATCAAATAAAGATAAGAAAGTATTAACAATTTTTAAGTATTTTTATCTTATTTGGCATAACTTTTGCTTTTCAGATGTCCATGAATGCATTCTTATTACACTTCTCAATGCAGTTCTTCCGTGTTCAGCTTGATTTAAAAACAATTTTGAAAAACGCAGTAAGAAGGCAACGATGAATTACATTCACAAGAAAGCTTCGTTTTGGAAATTCATGTATCAATTAATGACTATCAGAAACAAATTGATGACGTTATTAACAAATATTATTCATCTGGGTTAATGTGCAGTAGGCTAGGCCGATATTTTTTTTAATTTTAGTACGCAATTGGTATGAAAAGTTGCGTAGTTTTGCGCTGATTTAAAATACGCTCACAATTTTGGACATGAATATAACTTTTGGCCCTCTACCAGAGCCTTTCTGACTAAAATTTTAAGGTATCACAAGTTGCGTATTTTTGCGATGATTTAAAATACGCTTATCATTTTTAAAATTAATATAACTTTTGGCCCTCTACCAGAGCTTTTCTTAACAAAATGTTTGAAATAAAAAAGCCATACAAAAAGTTTATTTTATAGCAAAATTTCGCATATATTTGCAGCTAACTAACTAATTTAAATCAATAAATTCAATAATCAACATAAAAACTACTGTTTCTGCAGAATTCGATAAGTTTTGCTTGCGAGGCTTATGAGTGATTTTTTTCCTATCGTAGCTTATTTTGTTTATTGTGATTAATTTTAAGCAAAGATAATTTTAATGATGGTTTTTGGAATAAGCGATCGGCTTAGAAAAAAGTTCGCAAACAGACAGAACTTTAATAGAATTGCTGTATGCCTCTGTTATGATGTGGAGAAGCAGTATGTTTCAGTCATAAGGCTCTGGTAGAGGGCCTAAAGGTATATGGAATTAAAAGATGTTTAGCTTATTTTGAAACTACGTAAAAATACGCAACTTTTAGTTACTATTGTGTTTTGAAAACACAAAAAAAAAATATGTTCCACATAACATCGGCCCACCCTAATGAGCAGCTATTTCTTATAGTTGAAGAAGTTTCCAATGAAGTTATAAAAGTTTTTTACATTTATTTTAATGACGTATTAGACAAATTAAGCTCAATTATTGAAATCTTAGAAATATGTTTAAATATTTTTCAAAAGCTTTCTTTAATAAAAATATTCACAAACATGTTATTTCCCTTGGGTATTTATACAACAATTCTTTTATGAAATTAATACCGTTTATGATTGGAAATCGGTTAATAGTGTTTCCATTATTGAATTTTGAAATAGTAATTAGCTTGCAGAATGAATAAATGTTTTCGTTGCCTTCAAACATTTTCACAAGCAAATATTCTAATTTGTCATTTTAAAATTGACCACTTAATTTCCAAAAAAAATATTTCCGAATTTATAAGTTCCCCTTTACATTTGTATTGTATAAACAATGGAAAAACGTATGTAAGAATTAAATATATTTAATTAATATTGTTGTATTAGTTTTTTGAATAAAATATAAGAAATATTTTTAAAAACGTTAACATAACTTGTACTGCTCTTACTTCGTTTTTAGGGTGTAAAAGTATTTCGAAGTTCGAATTCGAAAATGAAAAAGTAAGTATTACAAAATCTTAAATTAAGATTAATAGTTCTTAAATCTATCTTAGAACATTCTTAAGATAGGGACAAAACAATCATCAAAAGGCTTCTCTGAATCTTGAATTAAGATCGGAGGTTTACATTTTAGAATATATGGGCATTTCCAAACCTGGCGTTACGTTCGATTTGTACGAAAAAATAAAAAAATAAAATTAATGGAAAAGTGAAATTTTTAAAAAGATTTTTTTTATATTTCCGTAGTAATTAAGTAGCACTTCATTAAGTAAAAGAATTACAACAATCGATCCTTAGGATTTAGAGATATAAGCAAAAATATGCTCTGGCGTGACGTTACAAAAACAGAGTAGTTTTAGACATCGATTACAAAATTTGCAAAACTCTGTGAATTGGGCAAGATTATTTGTATAAATCCTTTTTTCGAAGTTTTTGAAATAGTATAAGTTTATTTTCTAAGTAATGTAACTTAAACATCTTTTCCAGTTTTTTTGTTATAAGGCTTAGTCATCTGGCGTGACGTTACTGGCGTTACGTTACTTAAATTTCCATTGTAATTCAATTGGGTAATTGAGTAGTTAGGTAATTAAGAAATAATGTAATTTAGTAATCAAAAAACAAATTTAATATATTCTCTCTCTTCTTGCATCAACTATTTTCGATTATTTTTAGCCAATGCCTTTCATTATTACTAAAACAAAAACGTCTACGAAACATTTACTACGATTTGATCATCATGATAAATGAGTTTATGTTCAAATTGCTTAAATCAATAAAATTTTAATGTTTCTCTAAGACAATATCATAAAAAAATAAGTTTTTAATAACTTTTAATTTCCGTGTCACGGTGGACTTTTTTCTGGAAATGCCCATATGTTCTTTAGAATATACCAAAACGGTCTTAAAAACAGAACGTTATTATCGGTATGAACATAAGAATTTGTTCTTGGCTTAAGATTTTTCGTACTTATTAGACTTTTGTCACCGGATGGTCTTGATTTATGACCGTTTTTCTTGATTTCAGACCGATTTTTCCCCCGAGTTTGTGAAAAACTCACAAAATATTATGGCTTAAGTCAGGTCCATATCTGGCGAAATACTGCTCGAAGAATTACATTTTTTTTTTTAAATTAAAAAAAGTAAAATAGAATAATAATTATTAAAACTTTTAGGGTGGTTTTAAACTAAATCTTTTTCTAAAACTTTTTGATTGGGTGAAATTTTTAGCATAACAAAAAGTTTTATTTGCTTTTTTAAATAATTCAACGGTACGTTTGGCTTCAAATAGACAAATTACTAATAAATACGCCTTTCCGAAAGTCGTTTGAACGAAAATGATGGAGCACTGGACCTACCAGCTTTTTTTTCAAGAAGCTTTTAATGCCAGTTTTTACTCTCTGAGGTTTGCCATTATCTGCAGAGAGGTGACGGCCGAACAGAAAAATTAATTCAATTGAAAAAACATTCTGTGTCAGATGGGATTTGAACCCGAGTTTTGTTGCATACAAGCTACACACATCAACCAGAATACCATGGCCGCCGCGTTTCAACACCAGCTCGTTTTCTTCTACAAAGCGTTTTCTACCACAAAATGTATGTGATCAGATTGCATTCAATTTTTTTTTAGCAATACTTTTGAAAACAAAAGCAAAGTGAACTGTTCTACACTGAACGCCTTTTGTACTTTATCAGAACTACTTCGAAGTGCGCTAGAAATTAACTAGTTCACTTATTCAATTGACTCCAAAATAACTGTTGGGTAGTGTTCAAAATATGAAAAATATAAATTGTGGCTAAAGAAATCAGAAAGAAAGAACAAAACAATGAATCATATGTTCTTAATAAAAGAAAAGTCGAATAGTGGAAACTGCCCTTTAGTCGGAGAGCTGGTGCCAGTGTCAGGTGCAAGTGTCAGAAAGCTATCGCTTCAAAAAATATCTAAAACTTGAAGGTCTTTCTCCATTTCTTGACGACGAGATTAAACAGTATCTTATTCTAATTTATAAATATTTGTTCAAGAATGATTTACTTGAAAGATTATTTGGTGGCCATAGACAAAATGCTAATGAAAGTTTTAATACGATAGTTTGGCAGTTATCTCCAAAGCACCTGCATTCGGGACAAACAATTATGAAACTCTCATGCTGCAGTGATACTAGGACATTTAATGAAGGCCGCATTTCAACTCTCAGAGTTATGAACAAATTAAATATAATTGTTGGCATCAACACCAAAGATTTCGTCGAAAATATCGATGATGCGCGAGTAGCGAGACAGAATCGGATGAATCGTTTTGAGACAAAAGCAGCTCGTAGAGCCCGAAAACAGCAGCAGATCGAAGATAATTAGCTTTTCGATGTTAATACGAGTAGTAAATTTTTTTTTGTTTGCAGATCAATGAAATAATTATGACGATTGCAGAACTTTTCGATGCCATGCAAAAGACGTCTAAAGGAATACCCTACAGAGACGCCAGTTTGTTTATAAAAAATAAATAATATATTTTCCTACACTTCAAGGCTATATTTAAATAATGTTAACATTTTTAAGTTAGACGATCAAAAATTCATAAAAAGATCACACATTTTCAAACATCCAAATTCTTAATTTTCCCTTTCAAAATATTTAAAGGAATTGACGAATTTTCTTCAGTCAATAAAAATTTATTCTTAAGAATAAATCGAATATATACGTTATTGGTGCGTAGACACAAGTTTTTATTTGTTACTTATTTAAAAACAGCCTCTAAAAATTAAATTTTTTGAAAAATTTACTTAACTATCCGATTTTGATATGTAAAAATTGCTCTCATCTCTTTTAATATTAGCTATTTAATATCGTTTAAAGATTTTGAATTTCCTTGACATAAAACTCTGTGGCTAAAAAGTAATCGAACAGTCGACACAAAAATCTAAAAAAAGCTTGTATATAATCTTTATGGTTCTTTTTCAATTATTTAAAACTTAGACAGATACCTAATGTTTTCCGAAAACTTCTGAAATACGTTATTTACATCACATATTTATATTTTAATTTTTGCTTTTTTTACTAAGTTATGTTAAACTGCTCTAATGAAAAACTGTTCTCTCCAATAAAGCTACTTGAAAAATATATAAAAGAAACCTTGCGTCGGGATTAGCTCAATTGAAATTGAAATCAATTGATTTGTAAAAAAAAAAATGCACGTAGATCATTATTGAAATAATATTATGACATATACTTTTTTAAAAACATGAAGAAACCATAACGTGTAAAAAAATTGTTCATAGTTTTAAGTTTAAAGTATTGCTGAATAATTTTTATTATAATTCAAGAAGAAATTTAATGAAGTTGAAATAAGGTTTGGGTTATTTCCAGTTTTGAAAAGCTCATTGAAGTTCTACATAACATCGACAAGGTACATTCGAAAGATTTTATGAAAAATTTTTTGTTCTGATGTCTTTGACAATAAAAAATTCTTTAACGCATACTATTGTGTTTATACACCGAACATAATATTGAAAATTTTGAGGCACAGAAAATGCTTCCGTTCTATACTTTTGTTTTACAAATAGTATAGCGAATGTGTTTTACAACTGGACATTTATTTTTTTTTAAATACTTAAAGAATTTTCACTTTTGCATAACCTTCAAAGACATGATAAAAATAAATATCTTGCCTAAACGCTAAGAATAACCAAGAAAAGTGAACTTGACATTGGATTTTAAGAGGATTTTACGATTAGTATCAAAGATATAAAAATTTTATAACACCTTTTTTTGTTTTTTAAACACAGATTCTGTTGGTGATAAAAACACTTAAAATTTTCACAAATTCAGCATTTCTATAATTGTGACGTAATCGTGGAAATCACTAGAAAATTATGAGCAGTTGCAATAAATTTTCTTTCAACCAATATAGCATTTCTGAAGAAAACTAACATGACTTTTGTAATATTTTGCAAATTCTTTACGAAAAGTTTATATTTTGAATTTAGGCACATTTTTTTTAAAAGCACAACTCAAACAAGTGTAACCCATAAAAGGTAAAAAATTAATCACTTTTAAGCACCATCACCGCACAACCGTGAGCCAGGAAACTACAGTCGAAACTGTCAATGAAAAGTTTGCCTGAGACTTTTCCCGATCGACGCTCTGCTTGAAACTGAATTTTCGAATAGATGACAGAATTTTTCGTATAATAATATTCGACATGTTCTGCAAAAACGCCACATATAACAAAAATAAAAACCAAAAAATATTTCGGTTCTACACAAAAATTACGCTCAACAAGATACATATTTTGTGCGGAAAATATGCAGAGCAGTGTTTGTTGTGTGTAGAGATCGAGTAAGTCGAGTTATTGTGTGCTCTACAATCGACAATTTCGAATTCAAAATTCATGTGTATGCGTCTGACTCCCGCAACAGGAGTGGGAAAATGACGAAAGCATGCTTTTGGATGGATTGTGTTGGAAAATTTAGTATTTCGACTTCGAATTTCGAACATTTTGGAATGTAATGAACGAACGCCAGAGAGCGTGAGCTAACTAACTAAATAATGTACAGATTTAAGAATTCCTTATGTTGAGCAGATTTCCCTCATCCAAATCGTGTAAAACTAATGTTAGCCAAAGGAATGCGTGACGTCTACGTTAGTTTAGCCAGTTTTATAAATCTTGTTGAATCTGTCTGGTTGACGTCGTTAATTGACGTTTTATTGCCTTTTAAAAATGTAAATCTAGCTATAACAACTTATTTGAGGATATGTAAAAGTTTTTTTGTTCTATCGTTGAGATTCGCTGTGGGCTGCATTGACACGATTTTGGCAAACGATTTCGTTGATTTGCTGTTGTCTTCGATTAATTAATTACAAGATTATGATTTAACATTTGAGCAAATATAAAAAATTGTTTAAGATTTGAAATAAACTGATTCAAGTGCAATATATGAGCTCTAAATATAGCATCAAAAATCAATTAGTTGCTTATAATAATAGCCAAAATATATTTTAAATAATATAATGTGAGTTTTAGTAAATGTTTTTTTTTTAAAAAATCTCAAAATTTAGTAAAAAATCGAAACTAATTCTATATTTATACAAGAAAGTCGTCTGCCAAATTGTTGCTCATCAGGGGCAGCGCAAATAAAATACAGAGCAATAAAAAATATTTTTCTAAAAAAAATGAACGTTTATGACTTAATTTATGCGCAAAAATATAATTTTCTACATTTAAATAGCCACTGGTAAAAATAAATTAGATATAACAACAATAAAAGCAACAACTATAAAAGAAAAGCAAAACAAAATTTAAACCAATACAAATCAATCTATATTAATATAGAATAGGAATACATTTTTTTTTAAAAAATTTTTTTACAAATTCAAAGAATATTGATATATAAAGATAAAAAAATCCGAAATCGAACTAAAAAAATGTGTAAAAATAATTCTAGGGTGTTTTAATAACACTAGTCTACAAATTCAGCGAATTTTTTTATCCAGAGACCTGAAATACTTTTCTAGAAGAGCTTTTTACGCTGATTCTACGTTTATACTCAGTTTTCTCCTAATAGGTCGGATTTTTGAAATACAGGGTGATTTGCATTTTTTAGACTTTGATCCAATTTTTCCATTCTAGAAACTAAACTGTTTCATATAAAGCAACCTGTTGTATGTCATCTGACAGATAATTAAATAAGCTATCGAATACTGTATTAACCATTTGTATGTGCTGTTTTTTCTCTGAGATATCTAAGTCCAAAGTTCAATTTTTAAGTTTTTTGTTAAAAATTTTGAACTTTGACCATCTTTTCCATAATATTTTAAGCTGTTTTTCAAAGTTGTTTTAATATGATAATTTTTTTATTTAATTTCGTTTCTTAGTATGCGAATAACAATATGACAGAGTTAGGAAAAAAATGAAAAAAAAAGTGAAAACAAGTTTCAAAGCCATTTTGCTCAATCAATTTATAAAAACATTTTGTTTGTAAAAATAGCAAACTCTTAATATGCAGTTAAAAAATTTGTTTATTTTTCAAACAAAATGTTCTTTGGGGTTCCATATAAATTGATTGAGAAACTTGGCCTTCAAATTTGTTTTAATTGTTATTTAATTTTTTTCCTAACTCTAACATGAAGAAGAAATATAACATAAATGCAAATAACCCATCTCAAAAATTCGACCTATTTGGGGAAAACTGAGTATAGACGTAGAATCAGCTTCTCTTCTAGAGAAGTATTTCAGGTCTCTGGATAAAAAACCTGGTAGACTAGTGTAGTTATATTAATAAGAAGAGTTTTTTTTCAGAGGTTTAGAACCTTGAATAAAAATAAAAGTACTGGGATTTTATATTTTTTAGCTGAAAGCTTTATTTATTAGAAAGATAATTAGTTTTGAAATATGATTTCGTACATGTGGGCGCCGCGACTAGCGCAGATGTAGCGTATTCTGGAGGTCCAATTTTCGACATTTGGAGGACAACTTTTCCAAGCAACAGAGGACATACTTCTGGAATTTTTCGCACACAGTCTTAAGTTGCTGGTTTGTTCGTATAAAATAATTGAAATAAAACAATGACTTCACGTAAATGCAAAGAAAATAATTGAAAGGCGTTAAATCGCACATTCTGGGTGGATAAATGATTGGTCCACTTCAGAGAACTGCAACGAGTCTATGATTCGAACGAATGACTATAAATCATACATCAAAAACCGAATGCGAGTGCGTGCGGTTGCGTACAACAACCACGCGAAGCATCGTCATAACAGCGATGAGCGTCGAGTGCCTCCGCTTTCACTCATCGCTCATAAGAATGCCGGTCAATGATTCCAATGATTCTAGAGTCATTCCTTATGATTTTAGAGTCATTAAGGGAAATCGCATGCAGTGTTACCGCTGATATATTTTATTATACATATATTTAAATTTATTATTGTATACATATAATACTAGCGGACTCGGCAAATGTATGAAAACAAATCCTAAAATAGTATTAAAAAAATATTTAAATGCATATACTTAATAAAAAAAAAATTTAAAATATTATTGATTGAAATTAGTGGAAAATTGTGAAAATATTATTGAAAAAAAAATATTAAAAATTTTTGGAAAAATTTTTTAAGAATTATTAATATATTAAATGAAATTGTTTCAAAATTAATGAAAATCTATAAAAATCATTTTAAATATTATTAAAAAAATTGATAATTAAAAAATTTCTTCAAAAGCTTTAAAATATAAATACATACATGAAAAAATTATTGATTTACATATTAACATATTTTCAACAAAAACAGCTTGGTTTAAAGGGCAAGTTTAATTATCATTTATATGACATTTATAATTAACATTTTATTAAAATAAAAGGAAGTAATACATATACACTATTACAGCTTTTAAAAGCGGCAATCCTGATTATTTTGGATTACCGCTATCCTTATGGCATCCCTTTATGTTTAGGGAACATGTTCTCAGCAATTCATCATTGCAAGTGTGAAAGTGAGTTGAAAAATTGATTAAAAACAATACAATAACAACAAGGAACAAATAATAGACAACATAAAAGTATAAAGTAAGTTTGCTACAGTTAAATCCTTTGAACTAGCGATTCCCAACTTAGAAGCTGGCTATTCATCCTTATCAACAGGTAAAATACAAAACAAAAGTAAAACAAGGAAAACGCACGCCAGTACTGAAGTGCACGCAAATCATTCAATCACTCTAGAGTCATTGGGGTTGCTTAGAATCATATGCTCAGAGTTCAGCAGTCTTTCTATTGAGCGATGAGTGAAAGCAGCGGCACTCGTCACTTATCGCTGTTATGAGAATGCTTCGCGTGGAAGTGGATATTGTTGTGCGCAACCGCACGCACTCGCACTCGGTTTTTGACGAGTGATTTAGAATCGTAAAAAAACGATTCGCTGCAGGTCTCTGGTCCACTTCGAGAAATAACGCGTTCGTCAAATGTTTCTTTCAGTAGGTCGATTGTTTGAGTCGACATGTCGACATTCTGTTATAAAAAAAATACGTCTTTAACCTTTGTACTATAATCTAGGTAGGAGCAATAAGGAGAGTCGCTGACCACAAGTGTCAAATGAAACGTCAGTACATGGTTCACAAAATACGATAAACACCAAAACTTAATGTGTTTGCTTTGGACTTTGATAATCATGGCCAGAGCGAAGAGAGTACTGTCAAAATTGGTACTACATAGATTATTCTACCATGTTTTTAATAAGTACTCTTTAATAATAAATGTCGTTAATAAAATTGAAACATTTTCAAAAAGTTCTCGTACATAATGGGAGGAAACCAGGAACATGCCTTCATCAAGATTAAGTCTGATGTAGTTTCCGAGAGTCTGGAGAGAGGCTAAAGTTGCCTTTCCGCCGAAGTCCGGAAATAAGGATTATGCGGAGGCGAAGTCGTTCTACCATCAGCCTTACGTCTTTCCTCTTGAAAGCGATGGAAAGAGTGATGTTGGTTGACTGTCTTGAGAGCACTTCGCTGATGCATAATTCCCTGAGTAGATGCCAAAATGCAGATGAGCAGGTAGGTCTACGGAGAGTTCTCTTCACGAAATAATAAGAGTGTCTTAGAAAAAGAGTTATTTTCAGGTGGCATCGCGATGGCTACATTTAGGGACATCGAGGGTGCTTTCGACAAAATATGCTTTGGAAGACAGCGGCAAGCCCTGACAGAGCGCAATGTGAGCTCAATGATAACAAATTGGGTTATCGCCAACCCTGTAGAACATCACTGTAGACTCACTATTGGCTAGTCTGGATGAATCGGGCATACACACGATAGGGTATGCAGATGTCATTGCGTTGGTGGTCTGTGGTAAGTTCATTGATACCATTTCTGACATCATGAAGGGAGAACTCCGAATGGTGGAGGAGTGATCGAGAACAAGGCCTTACCGTGAACGCAGGAAAATCAAACAGTATTTTCTTCAGTAGAAAGAGGGTAGGCCTGAAGAGAGAACCACTTAGACTTTTTGGAGCTGAAATCAACATGTCCACGAAAGCTAAATATTTAGGGATAATTCATGATAGTAAATTGAACTGGAACGAGCATATAGAAGATAGGATTCCAAAAGCCAAGAGGGTTCTGTTTCAGTGTAGACACCTTTGTAGTCTCAAATGGGTGCTAAGCCCAGAGGCTATGAAATGGGTCTACACTATGATGGTTAGACCTGTCATCACGTATGCTTCGGGGATTTGGTGGACAAAAGTCAGCCAGAAAGCCATTAAGAAGCGGCTGGACAGAGTCCAACGGCTGGCATCTGTTGGAATTACAGGTGCAATACGCAGCACTCCAACAATCGCAATGGATGTTTTGTTAGCTATGCTGCCGTTGGATTTAGAAAAAAAGAAAGAATAAAAGAGGAGAAGACCTCCGGGTGTTCCGAAATGCTACGTGGCATGAATCAATGGCCTTACATTGTCATATGCACATCTTTGATATTTTACAGAGAGATGTCAGGGAGACGTGTATGCCTATGGACGGAAGGTAGAGAATAAGAAAAACGAATATTATAAGAAAAACGAATATTTTATTGTAAATTTATTTTATAATAAAAGTTAATAAAAAAAAAAAAAAAAAAAAAAAGAAAACAAAAAAAAGTTATAAAACTCTTATAACATATAGAGCCGTTTGTGAAGAAATCGCTTGTAACGATATCCGTATATTCTAAAACAGCTCTCTGAATAATGGTAGAGCCGGGGTAGACGTTTACTCGGAAGAGTTCAGCCTATCTTTTGTACTGAGGTTTGGGAGGTTTGTGGCTGTATACCTGGTGGAAATGCTTAATCTAGGCATGCGTTGGACCACCTGATAGATGGCCGGGTCAATGGCAAGAAAATTGTCATTGCGCTTGATAATCAGTCAGTGATTAGGTGCATGCAACGGACAGACACCACTTCCAGGTTGGCCATAGAACGTCTTACCAAACTCAATAGGTGCGCTCAGACAAATAAGCTCACATTGATGTTGGTTAGAGGACATTCTGGCTTAGAACAGAATAAAAATGCTGATTCTTTAGCGAGAAAAGTATTAGCAGAAAAATTCGGTGAGCCAGAATCAGGTATCGCCATAGGCGACAATATGGTGGCAGGCCTTATTAAACAATGGATGGACTTGGATTACCGTACAAGGTGGGAAGGAGCTGTTAATTGTGGGCAATAAAAGGCGGCCGTGAAGTGGTCTCGTAGTGAGGCAGCAAAAGTGATCCCATACATCGGAACATATTTTTTTGTGATGTTATTTATTCGTAATAAAAATATTCCTGAGACACCAAGACAAAAAGGTAAATTTTGGAGCTCCCGTAAGGAGGGGTCGGAAGGAATAGGTCCCAAGGGAAAAAATGTTAAACTTGAAAAAATACTGGAGGTCGGTCGTACATATAAGCCCTCTCCTACCCATCCCAAGGGAGAAAATATTGATCTCATTAACAGTAGAGTGCATTGTATGGATGCCCCTCTAAGGAGGGGTCGGAGGGAATAAGCTCCAAGGAAAAACATATTCCTCTTTCAAAAATAATTGGGGTCAGTCCTACATATTAACCACTCCTCCCGTTCCGAAAAGCGTAAATATCGATTTAATTAACTGCAAGGGGTTAGGGTGCATTGCATGGGAGCCCCCAAGGAGGGGTCGGAGGGGATTAGTCCCAAAAGAAATATTTTCCTTTTTGAAAAAGAATGGATGTCAGTAATACATATTAACCCTCTATTGCCCTCCCCAAAGAGGTAAATATCGATTTCATTAACAGTAGGGGCTTAGGGTTCAGTGTATGGGAGCCCCTATCAGGAGGAGCCAAAGGGAATAGGTCCTAAGAAAAAAACGTTCCTCTTGGAAAAATAATGGAGGTCTGTATACATTTTAATTATCTCCTGCCCTCCCCAAAAGGGATAATATTGATATCATTAACTGTTGGGGCTTAATGCTTACCCTGGACCCGCCTCCAGGGAGAACCTTACGTGACCCGAAAAAACTGAATTCAACATAAACATAAACAACATGAAACATAAAAAAAAGTCATGAACCCCCACGGATTTTTCGTGTTGTATAGTGTAATTCATGAAAATCAGCAGATTTTTTTATATTTTATAGCGTTATTTTTTTTATAGCGTTGTTTCTTTATTCAAAAGCATCAGCTGTGGTCATATAACACTTCAATCATAAAAAAATTTCAAAAATCGATTAAAAGAAAAAAAAAACAAAATAAAAAAATCTGGCGAGTTAGAGAAAACGACGAAACACGTATAATTTTTTTAAGTCTCTATTTTCAGAATATATTGGATCTTCTCATGGATGCAACAAAAAGTTGAATTTTTAATGCTGAAAAACTTTTTTTGAAAGGAAATGTTTTTTTAAAATGCAATCATCTGGGGTGGAATCGGCTAAAGTGATAATTGATAGTTAATCACTTTTTTCCTATTGAGATCATGCGACAGCTATTTAGGTGTCGTTTTCAAAAACGACAATCAAAACAGCGATTGTCAACCATAACCTTAGCCGATTTCACCTCTGGATATTACCACTTTTTTAATATTATTAAAACCGGATAATCATGTGCAAAAAATGTCGGTGGGAACCTCAAAATGAATGAAAAAACAATACCTGACATAAAATATTTTATTTTTTAACATTGTTCAGGAAGAAATTAAATTCGAAAAAAAACAGTTCATTGGACTATCATTGGTTGAACTGCAGCAAAATCAAGCGGCAGCAAATGTACAAAAACAATAAAAGATAAATTTAAAAAAATAGCACTATTAATGTCAACAAAAAAAAAATTAAGTGCTTAATTCAAACCGCCATAAAAAAAAAAGAATTCACATTCAGATAATTCCCTCAACACCCACTCACCTGCAGCTAAAAACTCATGCAAGTAACAAACATGAAATTATTCTGAAGCAATCATCAATTTTGACACATTTTACGCTCTAACAGTTGTATGCAGAGTTAAAAATAACCTGCAAAAAACTAAAAATCAACAAATTTTCATCGTAGGCGCAAAAATTTAAATTTGTATTTATTTATTTGTTTTGTTTTTGTTAATTTTTTCGAATTCGCTTTTTGTTTTTCATAGTTCATAGAAATGGAATATTTTCCGTTTGAAAATTGATTTTCTTGTTTATGCTTTGTTGTTAATGGCAAATTTTACTGTGTTTATAATGAAATTTGGAAAGAAAAAATACTATTCAATTGTTGATTTGTTTACAAATTTAATGAATGGCAAAATACTATGGAATAAAACAAAATCACTGCCTACGTGCAACGCAACGTATGAGCAATTTTAAATGTTTTTTTTTTGCGTTTGAAATGTAATTTAATAAGTTAGTTAACCCTTAAAGATTTTTTTTTTATTGAATGTCAAAAAAGTAATAAAATTACAATTTTAATCTTATAAACTAGCAACAAGCATCTCTAAGGCCTTCGGCTATTATGAATGTTTCTATAAGATAGGGAACAAAACTACACGGTTAGAAATTTTGGAATACATTTTAATACATTTGGGCTCACATATATGACCACTCCAAAATTGTAATAAATTGAAATACTGGCCAAATACTAATATTAATTTTTAATAAAAATTTGTTTTAATATTTAATGCTCAGTTCGTATTTATTTCACTATTACACACCAGAATCCAAAAGACAGTCAGCAGAGTCAACAGCAGTCGACGAACCGAATCCAAAGCTAGCAAACACCCAACAGTCGGCTTGTATTTTGGGAAGGGAAAGGAATAATATTCATCGACTATCTCCAAAAAGGAACCACCATCAACAGCAACTATTACTGTGCACTTTTGAATGGATTGAAGGCTGAAATCGCCAAGAAACGGCCACATTTGCAAAAGAGAAAAGTGTTGTTTCACCAAGACAAGGCACCATGTCACAAATCGATGAAAACGATGGCAAAATTGAATGAATTGGGCTTCGAATTGCTTACCCACCCACCGTATTCTCTAGATTTAGCCCCTAGCGACTTTTTCCTGTTTTCAGATCTCAAGAGAATGCTTGCTGGAAAGAAATTCAAGTCCAATGATGAAGTAATCGCTGAAACTGAGGCCTATTTTGACGAGAAAAAGAAATCGTACTATAAAAGTGGTATCGAAAAGTTGGAAAATCGCTATACTCGTTGTATCGCTCTCGAAGGCAACTATGTGGAATAATATAATCGAGTTATATCAAAATTTAGTTTTTTTCTTACTTATCCTATGGACTTATTGAATGACCTGTTATATATCAAACAAAGTTCATACAACTTTGTCAGAGAACTCAATCTCAACTTTAGAGATCGATGTATTGTCGTTGGGTTAATGAATTACCTCAGTGTAGCATAAATGTTACTGTTATTTTTTAATTACTACCTACTCATTATACCAAAAAACATATGTGCAGAATTTACTTGAAGTCGGAGAATCGGTGTAGGTGTTCGAAAGACATAAAAGTGCCACGCCCCCTTGTCTAATTCCAACCACTTTTCTAATCTCATGACTGCTCATTATGCTAATTAACTCAAAACTAACAAATTTTTACTTATTAATGAAAAACTATTCGTAGTAATCATATACTTTGACTGTAACACATCAAATACATTTTGAAAACATCTTCATTCTCTATAGTTTAAAAAAAAAGTTTCGTCTCATTGCTTTGCATGTAGTTCCTTCAAAAATAAAATTGTTTTGTTGCTTCACCTAGGAATTCAAAAATTTTGAGTTGTGACTGTTTTGTATTTAGTGTGCGATATGTGCAAGATTAGTTGAATTCATACCAACGGTGTTAATGGAATTTCGTTTAAAATTAAAATGCTACGCCCGGAGTCACAAAGCATGTGTGTGAAAAATTTGGTTGAAGTCAGAAAAATGGTGCGGAAGGAGTTCAATTAAAATTAAAGTGGCACGCCCCCTGTCTAATTCCGCCCATTTTTATAAACTACGGACTGATTATTTAGTCAAATAATGTATATGCAAAATTTGGTTTAAGTTGGAAAAACGGTGTAGAGGGAGTTTGATTAGAACTAAATTGACACGCTGCTTGTCCAATAAAAAAATATATGTGCGAAATTTGCTTGAAATCGGACACACGGTGTAGATGGAACTAGTTTAAAAATTAAGTGCCACGCCACCTCTCTAGTACCGCTCAATTTTATAAAATGAAACTGCTTATGTTAAATTACTAAGGATTATGGGTGTAAAATTTGGTTGAAGTCAGACACGCAGTGTAACAGAAGTTTGATTAAAAGTAAAATGTCACAACCACTTTTCTTGTCTAAAGGTTCCACATAATACCGAAGAATATATGTGCATATTTTGGTATAGGTCGAACAAACGATGTGGGTAGAATTTAGGTACATTCATACGCAATTCATACATTGAATATCGTATATTTACGAAGGTTTTTTTATTTTGTTGGCGTCACTTTGTATGGTAGATAGAGGGAGTTTTCATTCGATTTTACCAAATTTATTGAAATTTGGTGACAGTTTATATTATATATCAAAGCTTTTTTTGTAAAATTTCAAAACATTTCTTTTTTTAAGAGATTTTTAAGAGATCTTACTTCTTAAATAAAGCCCCTTTGCATGGGAGGTAGGCGTGATTTTTATCCGACTTAGTCAAACAACATAGTAGTAATGGTTTACATTAAATATCAAAGCTTATGTGCAAAATTTCAAGATATTTCTTTAATTTTTGTGGGTTTTTAAGACATTTTACCGTTAAAATAAATTTCTTTGAGGTAGGCGTAGTTTTCATCCGATTTTGATGGATAGTGATGGTTTATATTAAATATTGAAACTTATGTGCAAATTTTCAAGACATTTCTTGTATTTGAGAAACTTTTCAAGAAATTTTACGGTTAATATAATGACACTTTTTATGGGCGGTAGGCGTGGTTTTCATCAGATTTGTCCAAATTTCATAGTTAGGATTTATACTGAAGATCAAAGCCTACGTGCAAAATTTCCAGGCATTTCTTTATTTTTTGTGGATTTTTTGAGACTTGACGATTGAGATTGTTGAAGAGATTTGACGGTTAAAATGAAGTCACTCTGAATGTGAGGTAGGCTTGGTTTTCATCTGATTTGGCTCATTTTCGAACTTGATCTTCACTTTTTAAAAAGAAAATTATAGTTTGAATTTCATCGTGATAGCTTTGAAATTACGGTTGTATCACAGACAGATGAACAGACAGACAGATAGGCGGAAATCGACTCTGGAGGTGATGCTGATCAAAAATATATATATACTATTTCTACTACGCCTCCTTATTGGCGTTACAAACGGAATGGGGTACGCGTTGGGGTATAAAAACACCATTTGTACCTTATCCGGACATAATGTCCATGGAGCCCTTGTTCATAGAATAACATCAAAAAGAAATAAAATGAAGGGAATCTTTGCAGATATTTTCATAGGGGAAGATGGGCGTAGCCAGCATTTTGTTTAGGGGAGGACCAATTTATTTTTATCATGTGACTGATATATATATAAAAAATGTTTCACCCATAAATTTGTATTAAAAAAAAAATTCAGCCTTAATGTATATTAATAAATTCTATGCTTTTTAGTTGTTTTGAATTGTTTTGTTTGAAATGTTTTGAATTTTTTAATTTAATGCTAAAATTTTTATTTTTCTAATGTTCAGGGGAGAAGCTGCCCTCCTCTGCCTTACCCTTGCTACGTCCATGCAGGGATACATTTATTTACTACTCAAATCTATTCTTTTACATTTTCATAATTTTGCATTGAATCTGGCTGACGGAAATTCCGCCTGAATAATTTGGATATAAAACCCGAAAAACTGCTGAAAATTTCGGGCGAAATATCCACTTTCTTTCGGGCTTTATTTCTAAACCATTCAGGCATTATTTCCTTCTTTCGTTCTTAATTGCCATTTCAAATTCCAGCGTTTTGTCCGAAATTCAATGCTTCAAAAATTTCTGGGTTTTTTTGCCTTTTTTTCGGGTGCAAGTTCATCGGCGATAACACTCCGAAAATCGGGCGTACTTACTTACTTCGCTTTGCTAAATCACACTTTCTCAATAAAATTAGAGCGAGTTCGTGTCTTAAGTCATTGTGCCATTTTTTCAACATTAAACGCCCCTTTAATAATAATCAACGTCATGACTTAGAAATATTCTTATCTGACAAAAATATGTAAAATAAAATAAAATTACAGAATAAATTTATATTTTTATATATATATATACAGGGTGTCCCGCAATTGAGTGCAACTATTTAGCTGAAAAGTTATGTCAAGCTGGGCAAAAAATCGTATGGGGGGGGGGGGGGGTCTATTTTCACATTCTTAGGAGCTACACGGTTAATTAATATTTCACGACTTTGATTCACGTTATTGATTCTAGCAAAAAAACGAACATTATCTTGATAGCTCATTTTAAAAGCAATGAAATCACCTTTCTAACGGTATATCAACAAACACCACCAACTTAACCGTTACCGAGCTGTGATCGTGTGAAGATGAAAGCAATCGGTTGAAACTACCAAATTTCAACTTTGAGTGCAAATTTCTCAGAATTTTGCGTAATAAATGAAATTTTTTTTTAGTTCAATTTTGTAATTTATTCAATTTTCTTTTCATTAAAACAAAAACATAAACATATCCCTAAAAATAAAAAAGTTGGCTGTACTAAAAAAATTATACTTATTAGAAAATAATGATAAATACCCTATAGGAACAAACTAACTTGTTTTTAAAAACAACTAATTAAAAAACTAGTTTAAAATAAACCAGTATTTGAACTACTTTGAATTATATTAAGGCGGCAACTACTCTGATTTTGACATGTTTTAATTGCAAATTTTTATTAGATTACAAGTTTATATATATTTAACCATGTAATTTAATCAAATATTATCTTTAGGCCATCAGTAATAGTTTGCAATTGGCTATTTTAAAGCAATTAGAAAAATAGTTTAAATGTAACTAATTTAACAAGTAGTTGAAAATATATGCAGACGAAAGTCAATTGACTTATTTAGCGGACATCGCCATACAAAATAAGTTAGTTCGTTCTATGGAAAAAAGTCAGAATTTCAACTAGTTGTGGTTGACAAAAAACTACTTTATCAATTACTTTTAAATTAGTTGATTTTCCTACAGGGTAATGACATTACAATTAGTTATGCAGCAGATAATATCATTGTTTTCTAATAAGTAAATTTTTTTTTAGTACAGACAACTTTTTTATTTTTTAAGATATGCTTATGTTGTTGGTTTCATTGAAAAGAAAATTGAATAAATTACAAAATGGATCCTAAAAAAAATTTCATTTATTACGCGATATTCTGAGAAATTTGCACTCAAAATTGAAATTTGGTGGTTTCAATCGATTGATTTCATCTTCTATTCATCGATTATAATGAGTATGATAATATAATGAGTTATCAAAATAAGTTTTATGTAAGTTAGTTTTTATGCTAAAAATAATAAAATAAACCAAAGACGTGATATATTAATTAACCCTGTAGCTCCTAAGAATGTGAAAATAGACCCCCCTCCCATACGACTTTTTGCTCAGTGCGACATAACCTTTCAGCTCCGTAAATAGTTGCACTCAATTGCGGGACACCCTGTATATTAATATTTATATATAAAAAGAAATAAAAAAACATATTTTTTAATTGTTTTGGTTAACCTCTTCTTTAAGCCATTCTAAAGGAGTGCTTATAGCAGGCCTCTTTAAAGCAGGGAGAACGGAAGACATGGAAAATTTGGCAATTTCATATAAAAAAGTATATCGGCTTGAATATGAGTAGGGTAGGCCTCCGACATTCGTTTTAATGCCTTCTAGTAGCCCTTCGAAGGCCTGTCAATGCCTACTGGGTTACTTTTTAATAGCTGTATGATAGTGTATGATAGTTTAATGATAGTGTAGATTAAAGTGTCTGCAAAGTTTTTGTATTCAGAAAATCTGGTTTGAGTCTGTCTATATGAACTGCAGCGGTAGTGCTTTTTTTAAAGTGTAAGGAATTTTGGTGTTTTGTCTTTCACCAGCGAATTCGTAGAAATAAAAAAAAATAGGTGGCAACTCTATGAAAAAAAACTTGCAATGAAACATTTTTACCTAGTGTTCGCCCTAGCACCGAATCCGTAAAAGTGAAAAAAATTAGCTGGCATTCCTATGGTGAGAGAACTACATCATTTTGAAATTCAAATAGCGGGTTCGGTTTCAGTGATTAATATTTACCTAGTGTTTGCCAACACCAAATGAGTAAAAATTAAAAAAATTTAGGTGACAGCCCTTTGGTAAGAACATTGCATAATTTTGAAATTATGATAACGGATTCGGATTCCGTGACCACCGAATACGTACAAATAAAAAAAATCTAGGTGGCAGCTCAATTTTGTTTTTTAGCTGATAACCTTTGCATCATAATCATCTACATTTAAAAAAATAAATCCACTAAATTGGTTAAAAATTACGGGCAGCAGAGGGAACAAACGCTTTTATCCCCACTTTATTTTATATAGTTACATCGTATATAGATTTTGTGAGATATATTTTTGTAGAATGTTTTTATAGGTGTTGTTTTTATCATTTCATAGATTTTATCACAGAAAAAAATATTTCCAAATATTCTATGAAAATAAACCTTGTAAAATTTCACTACAAGTTAACATTTCAATAACTGTTGGTCTTTCATAAAATTGCAGCCTTTAACATGAAATCAGTTGAAAATTAGATTAAAAATTAAATCATTTTACGAAAATGATTTTATTTCAAACTAAATATTTTTAAAATGCAATGGTTAAAAAATTTAATAAATTGATAAACTAAACCAGTAAATGGAGTAAATAATAAATGCATAAATATACTCAAATGCTTAGCCAGCAACATAAACGCACACTAATATAGGTGTTAAGTGAATAAAACATTGTTGCTGCTATTTGGTGCTAATCAAGGCTTTGTATTCAGCGCATGGTTTTTGTATAAAATAAGAGCTGAGTGTGTTGATGAGAAACACGCGGATTCATTCACGTAGTACATCTACCAGACTCTAGATGCCGCTAGCAAGCATTATGAGCAGTTTTTGTTTAAATTTTGAAGGCAACATTAATTTTTGTATACATGTTGCTAATGTAAAGTTTACACCGTTAAAAAAAAGGTATATGTGACAAAAATTGTACACCTAAAAAAATGTGAGGTATAAATAGTAAACTTTTTAGGTTTTAATATAAAAACTAGGCTGACATTTTAATATTACTCCGAAAAGTGTTATGAATAAGTTTCTTTTTTTTAATATAACTTTTCTCGGGGTTAATATAACACTTTTTCTGAAGAGTATGCTCAACTTATCTTGCTGAGTAGCCTTAACACCTCAAATTGGGATATAAAGGGTGATTTTTTAAGAGCTTGATAACTTTTTTTTTAAAAAAAACGCATAAAATTTGCAAAATCTCATCGGTTCTTTATTTGAAACGTTAGATTGGTCCATGACATTTACTTTTTGAAGATAATTTCATTTAAATGTTGACCGCGGCTGCGTCTTAGGTGGTCCATTCGGAAAGTCCAATTTTGGGCAACTTTTTCGAGCATTTCGGCCGGAATAGCCCGTATTTCTTCGGAAATGTTGTCTTCCAAAGCTGGAATAGTTGCTGGCTTATTTCTGTAGACTTTAGACTTGACGTAGCCCCACAAAAAATAGTCTAAAGGCGTCAAATCGCATGATCTTGGTGGCCAACTTACCGGTCCATTTCTTGAGATTAATTGTTCTCCGAAGTTTTCCCTCAAAATGGCCATAGAATCGCGAGCTGTGTGGCATGTAGCGCCATCTTGTTGAAACCACATGTCAACCAAGTTCAGTTCTTCCATTTTTGGCAACAAAAAGTTGGCCATTTTGAGGGAAAACTTCGGAGAACAATTAATCTCAAGAAATGGACCGGTAAGTTGGCCACCAAGATCATGCGATTTGACGCCTTTAGACTATTTTTTGTGGGGCTACGTCAAGTCTAAAGTCTACAGAAATAAGCCAGCAACTATTCCAGCTTTGGAAGACAACATTTCCGAAGAAATTCGGGCTATTCCGGCCGAAATGCTCGAAAAAGTTGCCCAAAATTGGACTTTCCGAATGGACCACCTAAGACGCAGCCGCGGTCAACATTTAAATGAAATTATCTTCAAAAAGTAAATGTCATGGACCAATCTAACGTTTCAAATAAAGAACCGATGAGATTTTGCAAATTTTATGCGTTTTTTTAAAAAAAAAAGTTATCAAGCTCTTAAAAAATCACCCTTTACATGTAAATGTAACACTGCGCGTGTTAGAAAGTGCAAATGCTGAGTTACGATAACATTTTGTCACGAGTGAACGCAGTATCATGTGCATTATTTATAACTTGTATATTTTTATTGAGCAAAAAAGTGAAAATGGCTGCAGAGAACTTCTTGGAGCAGCGCGAAAGTATGTTTTAATGAAAAATAATTGACACAAATGATATAAACTTCCACTTTCTTTTATGTAGGATACAAACTAACAAAGACGCATCTTCTGAGGCTGCAAAACGAAGACATTGGCACACTAATCCCAGATGAAAACTTAGCTCTTCAAATTGAGTTCAAGCACGCTCTGCAACTGTGGAAACAGGTAGCACCTTTATTAATATACAATTTCAAGTTCGTGTCACGGCGGCAGCTAGTAAGATTTACTTTAAATATTTGCAAAAGATCATTTTTTTCATACATTGGGTGGCCATCCTTATATATAAAGTATTATAATTATAGTTATAAGTGTTTTTATAAATAAATAAAAAATAAATAAACGAAATTTTAAAAATAGTTTTTACATTTTTTCTGCTGCGAAGTATTATGGGGTGTCAATGTTACTCCGCATCGGTTTAAGGCTAACTCTTATTTTCTTTGGGTTTCAACTTTAACTCTTTCTACTCTGCTGAAGTCTTAGCCTTACTATTTTCGTGATTGACTGAGAACCATAACGTAAAAGTGTTAGCATGACACCGTGTCTTTATGACTATAACTCTTCATTTTTTGGGTGTAGGTATTTATCACTCGCGTAAATTGCGTAATCGTTAATTGCGTAAATTGTGTACCAATTAATTCTTTGATCAATTTATATTTTTTTATATGAATTTATAAAACAATGGTAATAATTCACTCACCTTCACATTTCAGCCCCTGCTTAAAAAAGCCACCCATTAATGAGCCACAGTGATCACAGAAAGTAGGCGACATGAACGTATATGGTTTGAAGCGGTGCGGCATATCAATTTTAAACCTTTCGCGCAGAAACTGAGAATGAAAATAATAAAATAATTAAATATTAAGAGATTAAAAATATTAAAAAAAACTATTATATCTGAAGGAAAAATAAAAACTCACAATTGTGCTCGCCGAATTAAAAACGGATCCGGAACATTTTCCCAGCAACTTTTCATGACATTTTTTGTGAACCGCTGTTTGGCAGGCTGTTGGCAAAATTTAAAAGATTTGATAAACCAAATATTAATTAAGATTTTTATTTTTTTGGAAAAACGCTATTCTCAATACAGAATTTGTAAAGTAAAAATTAAAAAAAAAAAAACTGAATAGAACTAGAAAACAAATGACTAAAATTTTCTTGTAATATTATCAGTAACAGCTTTATTTTTAAAGGTTTTTTAAACTATGTTTCTACTATTGTTGAAAACGAATATAGTTTTTATTTTGTTCTTCCTTAGGGCATTCACTGAAAAATCGCGCGTTTTGATTTTTCTGAATAAAGCAAAATATTTCAGTAATATTTTAATATACATATTCGATTTTATAAGATTTTATATAGAAACTAGCTGAATACCCAGCGCCGCACAGTGTCGCGGTTGCGGAAAAAAGTCAAAATTATTTTTTGTTGGAATTTAAAAAAACTAAGTATATAAAAGTATATAGACATTATTATTATTTTGGATTTTAAAGGCTTTTACAATATTTTTCAATTGCAGACATGCCACGCTCCCTAATGTGGCTCTGAAATGTCATGCAATTTTATTTTTACAGTTTAGTACTCTAGATCCCAAAACAGATCGTAAATTTCAGTATCATGAATATGCAGTATTTTTTATAAATATATTTCACATGATAAAGTCTCAATTTTTCTAAATGTAAGTTGTAGAAAATAAACAAAAAACCACAATTATAAGATTCTTAAAAAATAAACAAAAGGTTTTTACTGTATTTAATTTTTTGTATTTTTAAACAATGCATTTTTAGCATTTTTGTTAATTTTGGTTTTAAAAAACTCATAAACACAGAAGTTCTGGGCAATTTTCTAGAGGTTGTTTTCGCCAAAAGTGGTGGCCGTGGCGCAGTGGTAGAGTGTTCCACCTAACACGGAAAATTTTTTCAATTGAATTCATTTTTCTGTTCATCCGTCAGCTCTCTGTAGGCAATGGCAAATTTCAGAGAGTATAAACTGCCATGAAAGGCTTCTTGAGAGCATAAGCCGTTCGGAGTCGGCATAAAACATGTAGGTCCAGTTCTCGATCATTTGTGTTCAAACATTTCACAACACCCACAACTCAATTGATCATAAGAAGCTCGGTCAAAGTCTTTTCAGGGGCTGAAGTGGGCATTCCGTTTCCTGTTTTTTTATTCGATTGCAAAAGCAGCTATATTGTATGGCAAGCTCGGTTGCAAAATCTAACAAATTTGAAATCTCACACCACGAGTTCAGATGCAGTTCATTCGATTTCACTTGTTTCTTTGGTGTTCACAGTTTATTTAAATTTTTTTTTTTTGTTTGATGACGAAGGTATCCATAACAAATATTTTAAATTTTCCAAGGTTCCTCTCACGGTCCACAGAATATCACTAAGATATTTTTTTACTGTTGGACTGAAAATTAATTCATGAAATTATCCAACGAGATTGCGCCAGCTCTTTTCCACAGAATACAGAAATCGGTGGTGTCTTACCTTTTTACACCACTGTTATGGGATGGGGTGTGAAGGACAAAATAAATATAAGACAGTAAAAATTATGCTTTGCTATTGGTTTGTTCAAACGTTGCACAAATTGAGGTATGGCTTCCCCATAGTCGGTCACAATTTCATACCACACTCTTGCTAGTCAAACTGCTATTTGTTACTTGAAGGTGTATGCTGCAGAAATTTTACAAAAACCCTGAGCGGTATTACTTCTTATTTCAAGACAGCAAAAAGATTATTCAACATTATTAAAAACTAGCTGAATACCCGGCGTTACTCGGGAGTTGATATAAATATTTTTGAACTCATTCATCGAATTGAAAACTTTTCACAAACTTTAGAAGGAATAAAACATCCTTTTAACCGGTAACTTCAGTAGAATAAACAAAATTGTAGCTGCAACATCTGAGCATTATGAGAAAAAGTTAAAAAAAAAAAAAATCGTGATAAATGGGTGAGTGGCGATAGCTTCCAAAAATAATATATTTAAGTTTATATTTTATTCGATAGATTGGACATTTTGGAAAAAATTTCGTAAAAATTAGACGAAAAAATAAAATTTTTGGCTAATATTTCAGGACAATCGGTCCAGCAGTCAATAGTTTCACCACACTTACTTTTAAAACATTTTCCGACAATAACCCTACGAACTAAATTACAAAATCTAATGCGACAAAAACTGTTTGAAATAGTGTTTTTATTGATATTTGTGGGCGGTAAAAGGGGGCGTGAACACCCATTTTAAGTACAGTCACCGACAGCAACTATACAAGCTAAATTACATAATTTTAGTTTTATACGACCAAAACTGTCTGAAATATATAATTTTTATTGATTTGTGGGCGGTTAAAAGGGGTGAAGCGAGATTTATCAAGTGTATGTAGAATGGGATATCCAAAAAGAACACAACAAAAAATTCACACCAAGCAAATCAGACGCTACGTTTTTAGGTTAGTAACACATTTCATGACTTTGTTTTATGTATATAGACAACCCTCACTTCTAGGTAAAACCGCTCATAAAAATTGGTAAATATATCTCAAAGATATGTTTTGAAGATCAATCACTACGTATACAAGAAACGTTTAAAAGATGAGTTCTTCAAAAAAATTCAAATTTTTACCACTTTTTTATTGTTTTTACTGCCAGGCTGGCAATCTCGTCTTTAAAACGATGAACAATTTTTATTCGTTTAGTTTTCAAGTTTCAAAACATACGTTCGCATAACAGAACGCAACATTTTTATGTCAGTCGAACTGTTATATTCTCATTTTCTGGCAAATTCGCATGAAAACTTTTTATGATTATTTTATAAAAAGTTGGCGGCCGTGGCGTAGTGGGTAGAGTGTGTGGCCCATAAACCAGCAGAGTACCCAGGTTCAAATCCCACCTAACATAGAAAGTTTTTTCAATTGAATTAATTGTTCTGTTCAGCCGTCACCTCTCTGCAGACAATGGCAAACCTCAGAGAGTAAAAACTGTCATGAAAAGCTTTTTGAGAACATAAGCCGTTCGGAGTCGGCATAAAACTTTAAGGCCCAGTTCTCGATCATTTGTGTTCGAATATTTCACATACACAACACAATTAATCATTAGAAGCTCGGTTAAAGTCCTTTTAAGGGCTGAAATTTTTTTTTTTATAAAAAGCAAAAACTAGTTTCTTTCGTGTGTTTGACGAAGTATTCGTGAAAAATCAGTTTGGTTCGCATGAGAGAAAGTAGCTGTTCAAATAGGAAAGTGTGACGTTACGTCGGGGGATGGGGGGAGGTTGGGGGGAATGTTTCGTAATCTATGAACAGCCCCTTAATAGACTTAAAGCAAAAGGACTTGTTTTTCTGGGCAGACCTTATTTAGATGAATCAAGATAAAAACTCACCCGTTATAAACAATTTATAGCTTTCAAAAATGCCATCCAATTTTGTTAACATTTGACTTGAATTGAAAGAGAATTAAAAATTTATTGAAATCAATTTTTAACAAACAAAAAAAGGTTTTATAGTGCTTGACTTTAATATCAAAACGAGTGTATTGAAGCGTTATTAATTTCAATATAAAATTCTATAGAATCTTATTCAGACGAACATATCGCTGTCGAAATATTTTCCTATAAGTGAAGCTATATGTTAAAAAAGCGATATGTGCGATTAGATGAAAAACTAAAAACTATTTTCGTGTTAAGAAACCTAAACGTGGCTTAAAAAATATAGTTTTTTGAATGCTAAATTACTTGTATAACTGTTTTCTAGTGTATTGAAATAATTATGAAATTTAATTCTGCTAAAACAAAAAAAAAAAACTCACTAACGCACTGATATCCTTGCTTGCCAAAGCCCCACAAAAACAAATTGCAGAAGGCGCAAAATGTGGGCTGTCGAAAAAACTTGGCCACAAAACGATGTCCATTAATGTCGTGGGTTCTAAAACAAATAAAAAATTTATAATAAATTTGATTTTAACAAAAAAATATTTTCGGTTAATACTAACTTTTGCTGCTTGATGGCGCCACGTCGATTCGTAATGCTGCGCGGACGTGTTCGGTGATCCTCCTCGTATGGTCGTTCATAGTAGGCATCCTCTCTGGAGCGTTGTCGAGGCAGGTTATAGGAATGATATTTACTGTTATTGCTGTAGTAGCCGCTGGAGGTGCAGCTAGTATTGCCAGAATTATTGGAGTCGCGATCGCGTTCACGATCTCTGTCTCGATCACGATCCCTGTCGCGATCACGTGTACGTCCAACGGCTGCTGCGTTGAATTGTTTATAGCGGGTCTACAATTAGAAAAATTTATCTATAATTTCTATAAAAGCATTTTGATATTTGCTGCGTTTTACATCGTAATCGTCGTAATCGTAAACGCCATGTTGAGTGCGTCCACCACGCGGTCGCTGATTGCTATTGTTGCCATTTGTACGTTTGCGCACTTGGGCACGTGTAAACATCATACTTTGGCCGTTTCAATGTTGTTGTTTTTGTTGCTTTTCCGTTATTATGTTTGTTTTTCTTTTATGCGGTTTATTAATTTATGCTTCCTATTAAAAAATTCTTGAATTTTTATGGTTTTTTGTCAGCTATATTTTGTGTGTTTAACAGACATTTTATTTGATTTGATTTTGCTGCTGCTTCTATTGATGCTGTTGTTTTGATAGGCCAACTTTTTATGGCGATCCAACAATAAATCATTCAAAGTTTTCAAATATGTAGATCTGAAATTAAAATTGAAATTAAATAAAGGTATAGTAAATGTACGAAGTAACATTGTAATTAAAAACTTTTTTATATATTTAGGGAATATTTTGCAAATTTTTTGAGAAATTCCATGTGATGTATTTTAAAAAACACAAACACTTAATAAATCTTTAAATACAAAAATATATCGGCTGATATTTTTTGATAATTTGTTTTATCATAAAATAGCAAGTACTCATAACTAAGGGTAGAAAATAATACGTATTAATCACCATTAATCAGCTCATGGGTATTTCGCGTCCGGTCTATAGCATGGTTGTTATTTTGGGCGTTTCCATTCACAGAAATCGCAAAATATTTCTATATTTTTTAAAAGCCCAACATTTGTTCACTTATTTCTTAATATTTTTTTAAGACATGTTTGTGTTTTTGTTGATATAGTTTTTGTTGATTTAGTTGTTGCTGTTTGTTAATTTGGTATTTGTTGTTATTTTTGTTTTAAGCTTAGACAGGTTGTTGCTGCCCACTACTGTGTGAGTTAAACAAATCAATTTGATTCACAGCGGTTTTAAGAAATAAATAAATAAACACTTTGACTCTAAGTTAAACAACAAAATAAAAAAAATGTAGTGTTAAGTTTATCAAAATAGAAATCATAAATTAAAGTGTACCAGCACAATCTTAAGTGCTCGAAAATGTTTTTCATATGATGTATTGAAATATTTTTATTGAATTTGCATTGATAGTAAAAACATTAAGATTTTTTTTTTATGTGAAATATACACCGAAAAAAATCGACATGTTTTAAAATTGAACACAATGTTATCATTTTTAAAATGTATTTTTTCATATAAAATTTTTGAATTTTTTAAATATAACTTAAATATAAATATAAATTAACATATAAATTGATAACATTAGGTTATTATTTTGACGAAATTTGTTTCAAACTTCACAAATTGTTTTTAAATTTAAAACTCTGTGATCAAAAAATAGCTTAAAATAAATGTAGTCAAAATAACAGCATAATGTAATCAATTTACAATGTTGGACTGTTTTGTCCAATATTGGACAATATTAGTACATTTGATAAATCAACAAAATCTCTGAAACAATTAATGAAGTGTACCACCAACTGTATTAAAATTATAAGAATGTTTGTGTGTTTGATTAAAAAAACAGGAATTAAACTTATTAAAATCAGTTAAAATTAAACATTTTTTCAACGAAAATAAAAATGTCAAAAATTCACACCACAAAACATATTGGACTAAACAAAAATATTAATATTTGGTCGAAAATCGTTTATTTTCAAGCACGGCCTTGCATCTTTTTGTCATGAAAGCAAGCAGGTTATCTATTGTTTTTATGTCTATTGACTTCCAAGCATCTTCTGTGGCCTTGAAAAGCTTATTTTTATCTTTACTCCTTCGCGATTTATCCTTCTGTTAACAATTTCCCAGAGGTTTTCGATCGGGCTAAGGTCTGTGGATTGTGCTGGCCACTCCATAAAGTTGATCTGCTCAGTTCTAATCCAATCTTTGACACACCTCGCTGTGTGTTTTGGGCCATTGTCATGTTGGAATTGCCATGACAGGGGCATATTCTACTCAGCGTAGGGGAACATGACATTTTTCAAAATGTTTTGTTGCATAAGCCTGTCCATGATACCATTTATTCTATAGAGGGGCCCCAAACTATTGCCAGAAAAAGATTCCCAGACCATTACATTGTCGCCTCCGTGCTTTACAGCCTTTTTACAGTACAAGGGATCGAGTCTTTTGTTCGGCGGTATACGGTAAATATTCGAAATATTTCCATCCGAATGCTTCAAGCTAAACTTGGATTCGTCTTAAATTATGACTGTTTTCCACTTGTTTTCGGACCAATTGATTGCTTCCTGGCAAATTTTAAGCGAGCCAGTTAATTTCTATGAGAAATAAATGGCTTTTTTTCAGCACGGTATCTTTTCAGTCCAGCATCTCAGGCCCTTCTCTGAACTGTCCTGCTACTTATTGTGAGCTTAAATAAGCTTAAGTGGATTTTTCATAAGTTCTCTGACAATTATCGTATCATCCCTCGAATTTGTACACCTTGGTCGGCCTCCACAGTGAATGGTTGCTCAGGTTTTAAAAGTTTTTATAATAAAACTTACGGAACTGAAAACTTTTTGCAAATATCTTTTTGAGGTAAGCCATTAAGAAACTCTCTTATAATTATTTTTTTCTTTGACTTCTGCGTTGCATTTTGACTGAGCCATTTTAAAATCAATTCTAAAAATAAAAGCTAAGCTAGTTATTATTCAATATTTACTTCGTAATCACCTGACTTCTTCTTCTCAATGTTAATGGACCACTGACAATAAGAGAATAATAAAAAAAAACTCGTTGTTATTTACTTGTTATAGTACTCTCATTTCAGAATTGTAACGGAACATTTACAGTTCAATTTTGAGAATATTGTAAGCAGTCCAATATGTTTTGTTGCATGCATTTCTGAAAGCATGATTTCTCTGAGTATCACATGGAAAGATAAAACAACAACAAAACGCCAAGTGATATTTTTTTTGTTTGCTTTGCCCTTCATGTTTCATATTTATTTATCGATCTTATACTTTCGGCGTCTATATAGATAAAAGAAATCAATATTTGCGAAAAAACCATTTTTTTCTTTTAGTTCAATATGTTTTGTTAATATGTAATATGTGTAAAAATTTAAAACTTAAATATGAAAAAACACATTTTGAGAATGATAACATTGTGTTCAATTTCATTCTATTTAAATTGGTTTCAAGCTATTTTTTGATCACAAATTATTTTTAAATTTAAAAACTCTGTGATCAAAAAAAAAAAACTTAAAACAAATGTAGTCAAAAAAACAACATAATGTAATCAATGTATATGTGAATATTTAAAAAATTCAAAAATTTTATATGAAAAAACACATTTTGAAAATGATAACATTGTGTTAAATTTTAAAACGTCGATTTTTTTCAGTGTACTTAGTCTGTTTTCAATTTATTTATTTTTATATTTATTTAGCTTTAAGCTATTTGATGACAAAAACTGATAACTGTTGCAAGTTTCAAATATGTATATACATCTACCATCATCTATCTATCATCATTAAGTATCATCTAATTCAAAGACTTCTTGAGACGGACATATCCGAATAAGTATTTTATTTGAATCCAATTCAAATTTAAAAAGAAAATAAGACTAACAACATGATATTAACTGAACGCTTAGCTAAGCTGTCAAATTGTGTCCTGCAGAAGAATGTATGCTGAATTGGAAGTGTTGTGTGTAGCTAATATTAATTTATTAAATGCAGCTGCTCTTAAAAAAACTAAAAATAAAAAAGTAACCACGTTTATCCTTTTCTTACAAAATATGTCTGTCCTGCCCACGTGCTACTTCTTTTCAGATTTTAAAATTGGACAAAAAAAATGAAGTATCATACGGGCTTAACTCACGGACGAGGACTGAACTGCGTCAGTATCTATTGAAATTTCATGTAGAATGGACTTGTGTCACATGAATGCTTGTTTGATTGTTCTTGTTGTTGCGCATACGCAATTTATGCTATACTTATAACAAATTAATTTTTTACTATTTCTATGCCAAATGTCTCTTCTTGAATGGGAGTTGCAATGGGAGTTGACGTACATTTTCGAGTTTTTTAAAAAAGAGATAATAAGACAACAAGTACGAAAAATGTTTTCTTAAATTTGTGAAAAATTTAGCACCTGGTCATTATATGCTGAAATTATGATCCTTTCTTCTTTGAATAGCAAAGTCCCGCACGATATTTTAATCAGCAAGTTCAATTCTGTGGCCACAAGGAATAACGCCTAAACTCAAAATATCGTAAAAAAGTAAAATGACATTTTCTTTATTGCCAATGTTTGGAAGGATGGAAAAATCTATTTTTTGCACAGAATAGATAACCACTTATGTCTGGACATATTTCGTTGGCTTAGCGGTTCATATATTTCAGAAAAAAGGTCGTGGTTAGTGCAATTAAAATATCGTTTTTAACGGTATTTTGAGTTTAGTCGTTATTCCTTGTCGCCACAGAATTGATGTTTATATTCAGACTGACAATGACACCACTTCTCTATTGATAAACTTTTAAACGACTGTCGTATAGTTTGATACGATTGCAGTTAAGCAGAATTAAGTGCTTTTCAACGCTAACTAACGGTACTCCTTCAAATCATTGATTAGAGCTGATAGAGATTCTTTGTTCGAAGTATTACAGTTTGTTCTCTTATTCTGTGTTTGAGCTTTCTTCTAACTGCAATCAACATAGATTTGCCGAGAATGTTTAATAAAATTTGTTTGGTGTCGTATAGTTTTGATATGCACCTTATACTTCATTAGCAATATTGGCATAAAGCTCAAAAAACATTTCTTAAAATAAATTTAAAAAAAAAAATTATTTTTCAACAATTACTCGTATAAAAATACAGAACTGGCTATCTTTTATAGCTCATAAAATATACAGAAACAGCAACTTACATTTATATATATTCCAGATTCCACCAGAAGATCAAAAATGTTTGGTAATTAAAATAAAATAAAAATAAAAAATTGTTTGTTTTTCCAAATGACAGATTTGGTATTAAAAAAGCGTTGAACTCTTAGTAACATGCATATATTTATAAATGAACATATTGAATATATATTCACTTTCTGGCCAAAGTTTTGGTGAAAAAGTTTAAGAAATGTTTCTGCAAATTTCTAAATTATTCAGATATTTTTAAAGGTTTTTGTTAATAAGTTTTACTTCCTAATCTCCTTCCTGAAGTAATCCTTCAGATGTAAGGTATTTTTAACCAGCTCTGTAAATTGCATGAAAACAATAAGCTTTGTAATCTTTCTCGTACTTAAATACATAAATTAATAAATAAAAATGTGTTCTAAGCAATAACAAATTTTTCTATAATGTAAAACTTGGGCGTAGCCAGAATTTTGTTCAGGAGGGAAACATTTTGTTTCATGTGACTGATAAATATATAAAGAATGTGTCAGCCGTAAGTTTGTAATAAAAAATGAATTAAGGTTTAATGAATATTAATAAATTCTATGCTTTTTAATTATAAGAAAAATTTTTAGAATTTCTTAAATTAATACTAAAATTTTTATTTTTTAAAAGTTTTCAGGGGGCAACTGCCCCCGGCCCCTTACCACACTACGCCCATGGTGTTGAATAAAGTTTGAATATTTTTATTGTTAAGTTTTATTAAAACTATTACAAACATATGTTAATGTTATCAGTAATCATTCAGAAAAATTTGCATAGTCTAGCAACATATTTATATAAATATTTACATGCACAATACCTTGCATTTCAAATATATATAACATCTAAAAGAAATTCCGTTGTTAGTCACAAGGGGAATAATCTGCTTTTAATTTCGCTATTAACTAAGCAAAACACAAAACTTGATCATGAAAAATTATATTGAAAATCAAGCATTGATGTGCTTATCAGCAATATGCTTCAAGTATGACTAAAAATTATAGATGTGAAAGTATTAAAACGTTTAAATGCATTCAGTATTTTGCGAAATTAGATGTTGAAATGTTGTAACCACCATTCTACTTTAAATATTCCAAAGTGATGAAAAAAGCGTTGCATTTGCTATTAATTGCGGTGGTTGGAGTTTTATTTGTACAACAGGCAGAAGCAAGAAATGAGAATGTGCAACAAATATCAACCATTGAGAAATACATGAATACCCGTGTGGATCCATGTGAAGATTTCTACAGTTACGCCTGCGGTAACTGGGATCTGCATAATTGGCAAGAAGATTATCAGGAGACTATCGGCTATATAGACTTTAAAACCGATCAGAACTTTGTGCGCATCTTAAAGAAGTTGTTGAGAATTCGATCATCATCGGTGAATCGAGAATCATTTCTACAGAATGTGGTAAACTACTACAAAGTATGCACAAGTGTGGAGAACTATGATCCGTGGATGTACATAAAACTGTTGGAGCAAAGGGAGCAAATAGAGTGGCCTACGATTGAGCCACTACAGCAGAGGCGTAGAGGAAGTGAAAGCAGTTATGATTGGCTTAGCATGCTGGGAGTGCTCAGAAAATATGGATTGAATGGAATACTACTTGAAGAATCAGTCATACTGCGCAAAGATGATGCCACAAAATCTATCATTGACTTGGACAAACCAGTGTTAGAAGGCGGTTTCAAGCGGTTAAAATGGCAGGAACTCTTCGTCCTGCGGGATTCAGTAGCAGTAAGTATGGGGCGTGGAACAGATATAAAACTGCTAGAAAAAATTGCCAGATTCGAAAGGCAACTAGAGCGTTTGAGCAAGATCGACGATGATGATGAGGATAATAAAGAACTTACTTTGGAGGAACTCAAGATGCCTCAACTGCAAAAATATTTGAACACTCTAATGGGTAGGCCTGTGCCAAGCAATACTACGATATCAGTGCAGAATCTAGCCTATATGCGGAGGCTATTCAGCACCCTGGAGCAATATGATTCGGAAGAGATCTGTCGCTATTTGATGTTTCGATTTATTTGGTATCTCATTTTAGCGAGACCGTCAAATTTTCTTAAACAAGACTGTGTGTCGCACACGCGCAGCATGTTGCCCTTGGCCATGAGTTGGCTGCAGCAGCAGAACCATGCAACGCTTGCACAAGATCGTGAGATTGTGGGTGGCATTTTTGCAAAGTTAAAGATGCATTTCATGACTACACTAGAGATGAATGAAAATCATTTAAGTTCCAAGGCGGTGAAACTTTTACAGAACAAACTGAAGCTAATGCAGCTGCGCTTTGGTAATCTGCCCAACGACACGTTAATCATCAGGGAGTTCTATGATGGCCTTCAAGTCAATGGTACGCTAGGCTCATTCTATCAGAATCATCTGAATGTGCTACAACACTATACTGCAGCACAACATAAATATTTGCAAAAAACGTTTCCCATCGATGATAGATTTTTTCATTTGGAGGACAGCGAAACTGGTGCTAGTTCCTCGCCTTACTATGTGATGCGTCAAAATATCGTTTTCGTACCGCTTGGACTACTGCAACGTCCGATTTATCACAAACAGCTCAGTGATGTGTTTCTCTACAGCTCAATTGGTTTCTTGCTGGCTCATGAAATTACACATGGCTTTGATGAAAGCGGTATTGAAATCGATAGTTTGGGCTCTCTGCTGAGTTCGAGCCAACTGATTAGCAGTAATACACGCTTTAATCGCTCCCTCAACTGTTTGCGTGGTCATCAGTCGGAATTTATTGATGAGAAGATTGCCGATGTTAACGGTCTGCGGGTCGCTTACGAGACTTTTTTTTCGGAAAATGAGTTACCAGAGTACCCGACACCTTTGATGTTGACTGATATGCCACGTTTGTTCTTTCTCAATTTTGCTCAATTCTTTTGTGGCTCTAGAAAACGAACGGAGCTGAAGGATAGCGAACATGGTGAGGATAGCGAGCGAGTACTCAGGACATTGTCCAATTTTGACCAGTTCGGCTTGGTATACAATTGTCCGCTTGGTAGTCGCATGAATCCGCACAAGAAGTGTCAGGTATGGTGATTAAGATAAGCTTAAATTTTATTGATATAAAAAAGAAACAAAAAATTTCTATGCACTATAAGGACGATGTGTTAATTTAAATAAAAACATCACTGTGCAGTGATGATTAATTTTCAACCAAACTTCGACAACTTATGTATGAATTTCAATAAAGTAACTAATAGTTTTGACACTATTTAGCACAAAGTCATAAAGTAAAAGTTTAATGATATTTTATAATTCCTCGGGAATTGTATTCGTATTAAACCTCTTAGCGATTATACCACAAATTATTCGATACTATAATGAAGTTCTTCTTCGAATTCTTAACAGTCTATATGTATTTATTTTTACTACTCAAATATAAAAATACTCAAAATTGTTAAAAGCGATTTACTTTTTCTGTGAATTCTAACATGGACATATGCGTACATTAGTATATTTAGACGTAAACGTTCTTCTTACTTTTCAAATATAATAATACTAAAAATTGTAAAAAGTGTTTTTTAATGTATTTAATTAATATAATAGCCATTCTTTTTTCTTTTCTAATGTTCCATCTTCGATGTCGCTCACTCTCACAATAAGCATTAATTATCGACTGTCATCACAGGCTACAGACCGAGAGCGTTCTAAAGTGAAAAGCTAAACGTATTTGAATTCATCAAATGTCAATTTTTCTTCTCTGTCAAATAAGATTGCCGCATTTTAAACTCATTTGTTTATATATAAAATTGTTTTTCTTAATACTTTTTTCTTTTTTTTTAATGATAAATTGTAATTTTGGTTTCTTTTTTGCTCTGTTATTATTATTATTATTATTATTAAGAGCTCTTGAATGAGGCGTTGGAAACACATTATTGTTGATTTTTATTTTTATTCTCTAATAAAATATGGTTATATATAGAATTCAATGGCTTGAGGTTTTCATAATAAAGATTAAAAATATATTTTATTGCCACCCATCCAAATAATAGGTGAATTTTTTTTCTTATACGTGGCATTGTATACGCAAGTACATAAAATTTGTGTATATTAAATAAAGACTTAATTACAAATCTAAAATTTGGGGCAATTTTTGCTTTTTTATTGAACTATTTTAGAAACTTCGTTTGCGAAAAAAATGACTTAGCGACTTAGCAATTAAAAGAATATTAATTAACAATTAAAAGGACACCTAACAAATACAAGGTGTGTTTCAAGAGCTCCCAAACTTTTCATCAATAAACACATATTAATTTTAATTTTACAAAAGTCGTTTATTGGCTTTAAAATATTCTCCTTCTGACTCAATACACAAATTTAAAAATAAAAAAACGAATTGATAATTTCAAACTTTATGATCTTAATGATCAATTGTGTTGTGTGTGTTGTCAAAGGTTTGTTTGAGAACTGGACCAACAAGTTTTATGCTGACTTCGAACGGCTCATGTTCTCAAGAAGCTTTGCATAGCAGTTTTACTCTCTGAGTTTTGCCATTGTTTGCAGTAAGCTAGTGCTTGGTTTTCACTATGTCAATTTAAATGGTCAATTGCTGTCAATCAAATGAAAAATGCCAACACATTGGCATTATTTCTGTTTGACAATGAAAAAAAATTAAAAAGAACTGGAATATCGCATTGAGCTATACAAAAAATATAGAATAATTTTATTTAGGTAATATTTTAATTGATTAAATTTTAAGTCGTCATACAACTGACATAATGAAAATCAGGCTTAAAGGCCGAACAGAAAATAAATTCAATTAAAAAAACCATTCTGTGTCAGATGAGATTCGAGCCTGGGCTCCTTCGCATAGCAGCCTCACAACTTCAACTTAACCAGTATATCACTGCCGCCACATACACAAATTTGCACGATTAAAAGCATGTTGAATGCAACAACACGAGGCGTTAAATAAAATAAAACCTTTATACGCTGGTTCTCGTCCTGTTACTTCAGCAAAATATAAAGACATCCCCAATATACCACAAATATTTTTAAAACTTGAAACAAAATACTAGTGGTATTCAATGAACGACGTATTTGTGATGTAAACTGCGTATGTGTGGTAAGTTGTATGAACTTACGGCACATACGCTATTTACACCACAAATACGGCGTTAATTGAATACCACTACTATTTCCGTGAACTTAATCACTCCTCTTAATGTATACAGTTCAACTGAACTGATGTGCTTTTTATATGAAACATGATATAATTATGATCTACTTTTACTTTTGTTTTAAAATGAACTAATTACTTTTTTAATAAGTTCAATATTTAAATAAGAAATCAATTTTTAATTACAACTAGTTTGGTCAACTATTTATTTTCAAAATGACAAAAGTCACTTTCCGTAATGAAGAATGGCGATTTTCCAATGACTTTACCAAATTGTTTGTACTGAGAGGAATACTACTGTGGGCAAAAAATACCAGAAAATTTGAATTAAAATTTTTTGGGGATTCCAATAGGGGCAAATGTTTCAATTTTCAAGGTAGCACTACTGTTACTGACATCTGTGCCAAATTACACGTCAAAATATTCATTAGTGTTTGAGTTACGCGTGCTTTTGTAAATAGCTAAAAGAGAATTTTTCGTTTTTTATAAAGTCTGAAACTATTCAAGAACGCAGTTTCATTAAATTTTGTGTGCGGAGTGAAATTTCTCCTACCGAAACTTTGAAAATGTTGCAGAAGGCCTTCGGTGAGCAAGCTTTATCGAAAACAAGAGTTAATGAGTGGTACAAAATGTTCAAAGCGGGTTGAGAAAGCGTTGAAGACAAGGCACGGCCATGACAACCATCAACATCAACTGATAAGCTACACATCAAACAAAATCAAAGAATTGATGCTCTAAAATCGTTGATTGACAGTCTTGATATATCGGAAGGATCAATAAAAACTAGTTTGAGTGACCGTTTGGGAAAAGTGAAATCCGATTGGTGCCAGCAACGCTAAATTTCACGGAAAAACAGCGCCGCATTGATGTGTGCGAAACAATGATTTCCGACTATTAAGACAAAATGAAACGTATCATATCTGGAGATGAGACTTTGATCTACGCTTACGACCCGGAAACAGCGGATCAATCGGGTGAATACCGTGCCAAAGATGACCCGATTCGATTATCGTGGTGTGGTGTATTACGAATTCTTTAGAATACTACTTGGGTATTCTTAAATAAAAAATACCGGATATGTGGAGAGAAAATTCTTGGTTTTTTCATCACGATAATGCACCATCTGACACTGCACTTGCAATTCGTGATAATGCCGCCAAAAAGTCGACCTATATCGTTCCGCAACTTGCGTATTTGCCTGACTTAGCACCATGTGACTTCTGGCTATTCGCTTAAGAGACCGGAACGTTGGCACCATTTTGAATCGATGGAAGATATAGAAACCGAAACGAAGAAGGCATTGTAAGCCTTGCCGGAAGAGGACTTTGCAGCATGTTTTGAAAATTGGAAAAAAATATTGCCACAAGTGTATTGCATCTGGAGGGGAGACTACTTTTTGTGGGATGAAATGAATTTAGAACAATAGATAAAGATTTTTTTAATTTATAATCAAATTGCCATAAAAGTGGCAATAAAAGGCTGCAGTGTAAATTGTCCGACATTTTCATAAATTTGAGAGCCGTTCAAATTATCGGATTTTTTTTTAATAGCTTCTCAATAACGTTCATATTGTCGTCGTTGTCATCTTCTTCTGAAACTAAAAGAGGATGATTTACTGTACTGTTGCATTTTTTTTGCATATTATTTATTTATGCCAAAATTTTAAAATTTTTCATTATCTTCTTTCATATCTTTGGGCTCGTTCATAAGCTACGTTATCAATTTTATTGATTTTTTTTACACCAGTCTTCCCCTCCGTTAGTTTCCGTGGTACATTTCAAACCCCCGTCCCCAATTTAAAGTAACATAACATATGTAAAACAACGTCTTTACAATCTAATAGTTAACCGTCAATTTAGACGTTCAAACATGAATATGTTCTGATGATAATATTTTTAAATGATGGGTTATTTTTAATATGAAGTGTTTCGACTTTTTTAAAATTTTTGGTAACGTTACAATACCTGGAATCCGCCACCCCCTCCGTTACTTATCGTAGTGATTTTCAAAACCCCTTCCCTCCCTAAATTGGTCATGTAGTTTATGAACGACCCCTTTGTATTTTATGAAAATTATACCATCATCATTAACATGTATGTTGTTTTCTTCGTTATTCGATTGATTTGATTTATGATATGATGATAATTCGCCTAAGGTAGGCAATATAAACAAGGGTTTGTGTATTAAAAGCTTAAAGTCTGAGCAGAATTTATGTGATATTTCATTGACCTTTGTTAATTCAAAAAAATATTTCAAGTTTGCATGAATCTCTTTGATCTACGAAACGATTGCCAGCAAAATTATCTGTATACACCATTCAAATTTTGGTTTTTTGCTATGCTTTGACCACTGGTATCCGAAGTTCTTTTATTTTCATATTGATCCAATCTATATAATTCTTCTGTTAAAACTTTGAGACAAAGTGTGAAGAATCTTTGCCCGCCGTATGCCATTACTTTTATTTTAACATTTTCATTCATATTAATGTTCCGCTGTTCGTAGATTAAGCTTAGAATTTCTGACGCATCGGTTTTACAATTCCATCTTTAAGAGTTCCAAATTCGTAATAGCATTCCTTGTAGGCTTGTTGCATTACTTTAAACTTTTATGTTCCGTCTAATTTTAAGCAATAGCATTTTTTCCTGGTAAAATTCGAATTAAATTTGTCATTTTCTTGATGTTATATCTTATCTTCCGGTAGTTGTCTAAAACATGTCTTAGCCCTGAGAAGTAAAAAATAAGTTTTTCTCCTTTTTTTCCAGTTACTCTTTTATTATGATTATTATTATTATTTATTTGAATCATTATTGAATTATTTATTTAAAAAAAAAGTATGCTGCATAAGTAGCTTGCCCATTGTTTTAAAAACAAGAATTGCAAATGTCAATCGAAGATTTGACTCTGGCCGATCATAGTGAAGGAGAAAGTACATTTGCTACCTATACACATAAATGTTTTCGAGTGTCTGTTATCACATAACATCACATATGTAACAATTATATAACATTGAGCTCATAGTTTTTTTAGCTAAATTAACTTCTTCGCGGCTAGCCACTTTTGCAAGAAGTCTTTTTAAAATGCTTTTTTCTCGCCCACAACCTACATTAACCTACATGAAGCAGAAATGCTCAAGGAAAATTTTATCCTTTATCAAGGTACTTGACCTCGACTTGACCTCGGTCTAAGACTGATTGATTTTGCCGCGGTGCGAAACGTGGTAGTTAGTATCAAAAAATGCGAAACCGAATTGATTTTGTTGTAATCGGCGAAAGGCATTCCCCCCATGTTCTAGATGTGCGTACGTGTTGGGGGGCTTACATTGACTCCGACCACTACCTTGTTGCAGCCAAAATCGCCATGCAATTATGCAATGCGAAGACCATACACACAGAAATGCAACGAAGCTAGATGTTGCTACGCTGCAATTACAACAGACTGCCGAGGCCTACTCCTTTCAACTCTCGGTTAAGCTCAATCAACCAACCTCTGAACCCGATGGTGCCGGCGGACATTGGGCGCATATATTCCACTCCATGCGCGCTGCCGGTGAAGAAGTTGATTTCCGGCGGACGCAATCTTGGAACCAATGGTACGATCAGGAGTGTCGCATCGTGACAGCAGTAAAAAACGCCGCGATGAATTGATAAGGCGCATACGTCAGCTCATCAGCAAAATATGTCTAGCGGAAAGCATTACAACCATTGGAATCTCAGCGTACTTTGCCTTATACTTAAGAAAGGAGACCCAACAATCTGCGCCAACTATCAAGGTATTAGTCTTATTTCCATCGCATATAAGGTTCTCTTGAGCGTACTGAGTGAAAGATTAAAGCATTTTACAAAAACACTGATTGTACTTTATCAGTGTGGCTTTCAACCTGGAAAATCCACCATAGACCAGATTTTCACACTACAAAAAGTCCTGGAAAAAACCCGTGAAAACCAAATTGCCACACATCATCTCTTTGATTATAAAGCTGCGTTTAATAGATGGGATTCCTATACGCAACAATGTCTGAATTCGGTATGCCTGCAAAGTTGGTAAGATTAATAACAACAATGATGTCAGCCTGGAGATAAAGCGAAGAGCAATAATTGCTAATAGGTGCGACTACGGGCTCAGTAAGTAACTAAGTTCAAGAGCCCTCTCTCGATCGAGAAAACAAGCACTCTACAAGACGCTCGTTCTACCTGTGCTTTTTTGTGTCGCTGAATAGTTTCGCAAACTGACTCAGGTGCTCTGGAAGTATTCGAGGGAAAAGTTATTCGCAAAATCTTTGGTCCTGTACGAGTCGGCTATGATTATCGCATCCGAATGAACCATGAGCTGTATGAGCTCTACAAAGACATTGACGTAGTTCAGCGTATAGCTGTTCAGCGTCTACGCTGGCTGGATCGTGACCATCGTATGGACGACGAAGCTCCAGTGATAAAGGTGCTCGAGGCGAGGGTTGTTGGATGCACCAGGCCGAGGAAGCCCCAACCGTTCTTGATGTATCCGATTGGAGAAGGCGCGCGCAAGCAGAGGTGCCTGGTGCGAGCTGATGAGGTCGGCCGAAACCCGAACATGGGTTTTTATGGCCACCTAAGTAAGTAAGTAAGTAAGTAAGTAAGGTGTAAGGTGAGCTTGAACGATTCTTAAAAATATTTTTTTTTTTCACATGAAGCACATACTTTGGCTCTATTTTCTTTGTGATCACATTTATGTTCCATTTTATAATGCTGTATTATTTCCGTATTTTGTTTAAAGCGGCAATCGAAGAAAATCAAATTAAAAAAGAAAAATTCTTTCTTTTCACGGGTTGTAACTAAAAATCTTGCAGTTTCAACACTTTTTGCTTTACTACGAAAGCATTGCATATTTAAATGATTTATTGCATCATTTTTTTACAATACAATAGTTAGCCTGCTAAATGCCTTCACAGCAGCAACATCTACGCGAGCGTATTGTAAGTTTTATTAGCAGATTTTAGAGAAGTGAGAAAGTTCACATGTGAACATTTCATGGCGGAGGGCGTGGCATTTGTATCGGTAATTATTTTTTATAGATTGTGCAGTGCACACTCTAAATAGACTATACAAAAAGTAAAAAATTTGCATAGTTTTGAAACAGGATCAGCTAGGTAGGATTGCAATTTAAACGGATTTTTCATTGGAAAAATTTTCTTTGACATTTCCATGTAACCTGTCGGTCATTCAATCCCAGTGTGTGTGATAAAAGATGAATTTACCACTATAAACCGAAATCGAAACAAACCTAAACGATGGGTTGGGCCAAATGGAGGTGCAATGACACTACAATCAGCCAGAAAATTGTTGGTCAGTATTTTCTTTTTAAAATAAAAAAAAAAAAAATAACAGGCGAATATTATACAGCATTATTAGACCGTTTGAAGGATCACATTTAGAAAAGAAAAAAGTTTTTTTGCAAGACAATACGTAAAATCTCTCAGGGCATTGAAAACAATTGCAAAACTCAGCGCATTCCGTTTTGAATTGCTTCCCTATCCAACATATTTTTCAAAAATGATCCCCAGTGTCTATACTCCTCTTTCGATTCAAGAGAAACATCAAATGAAGAAGTTGAATCGGATATTAATACGTATTTTGAAGAGTTGGTTGGACAAACCGTACAGTACAAAAGGTATAGAAATGTTGAAAGGTTGCTGGACTAAGTGTATCGAGCTAAAAGGAGAGTATGAACTGAATAAAACTGTAGTAGGCTTTGACGCGAAATTTTTGGCTCAGCAGCCTTCGAATTCGGGTTTGGGGAAAGTCCCCGGAGTATAACGTTTATGGATTTGTTTGGTTTATGTACATAAGGAAGAAATTAATTTAATCTTACTAAAATGATCGATTTTTCCCCGGGCATATCTAACGAACCAGTAATACGATATTAATAAATAATGAAGAAAATTGGAGCAAACAAATGTCACTTTCCGACCAGTAAGTTAGTTTTTGCGTTATTATTCAAATGATCCAAAAATTCCTTTTTTTTTTTTTTGGAAAAAATAGAAACAAAACTTTTTAAACTAAAATCAAATGTATAAAAATAACCTGAACAGTTAAATATTTTTTCATTAAGACTACACCTTTTTCAGCTGTACTTCAGAAAATATAAAGTTTATTTCAGTAAAGTTCAAAATGATTTCAAATTGTTTTATTTGTATCAGCTTGGCAACTAAGTAATTGCGGATTTTTTTTAGAAAATAAAAGACAATTTTTTTATGGAACGAAATAACTTTATTCGGTAATGTATTGCCCATTTTGAGCAATGACCTTTGCCATCTTTCAGGCAGCACCATAATTCCATGTTCATAAAACTTCTGGTTTTTATTAGCAAAAAACTGAACCAGGTACGAATTGATATCTTCATTATTATTGAAATTTTAACCATTCAAGGAGTTTTGCAAAGATCGAAATAAAAAGTAATCAGATGGTGCAAGGTCAGGACTATATGGTGGATGTGGCAAAACATCCCAACCAAGCTCCAATAATTTTTGCCGAGTGACCAAAGATGTATGTGGCCTTGCATTGTCATGGTGGAATAACTACAACACCTTTTCCATTTGTCAATCTGGGCCGATTTTCTTTAACTGCATTGTTAAATTTTCTTAGTTGTTCAATGTAGATATCTGAATTGATCGTTCGGTTGGGTGGTAAAAGTTCAAAGTAGACAATTCCTTTGTAATCCCACCAAACTGATAACATAACTTTCTTTTGATGAATATCAGCTTTTGATGTTGTTTGAGCTGCTTCACATGGCTTGCTGCACGATCTTTTCCGATTGACATTGTTGTAAACAACCTATTTTTCATCACCAGTTATCAATCGTTATAAAAATGGATAATTTTCATTACGTTTCTTTAACAAATCGTAGATGTTAATGCGTTGTGTTAAATGATATTCTTTCAGTTCATGAGGAACCCATATATCGAGTTTTCGTACATAGCAAAGTTGTTTTAAGTGATTTTCAATGCATATATGTGATGCATGAAACTTCTCTGCAAGCTCGCGTGTTGTACTGTGACGATCCGAATCGAATATTGCTTTGATTTGGTCGTCATCTTTAACTGGACGACCAGAGCGTTTTTCATCTTTGAGTGAAAAATCACCAGAACGAAATTTGGCAAACCAATTTTGACACCGCCGTTCTTTTAAAGTTTCGTCACCATAAACAGCACATAATTTTTTGTAAGCTTGCGATGCGAAAGAAAGAAAGTGAAAGATTCATTTTGCTTATAAGAGTCATAATCATTATATTGGAATTCATCTCCATGGAGTTGGTATAATAAAAATGAGTTTCAATGCTCAGAAAGTCCCTGATATCCAGTAAAATATATATATGAAAGTTATATCTAGAATGAATATAATTTTGTAAATTGAAGAAAATTAGCTTGACTTTTTTATGCCATATCTACCCAGCAAACCATAGTTGACGACTATGTCGAAATTCCGACTAATTCGTCACTATTTTGAGCTGTCTTAAAGAAATCATTACAATTTCGTTACGCAAATATCTGAACAGTATCACTTTTTATACGAATTCGTATAAAATTTTGATATGCGACAGCTTGTACGACATATTAAAATGCTAACAGAGTAAAATTTCCTTTCTTTCGAACTGTCTGAACGAAATCGTAACTTTTTCGTAACATTTTCGTTAAGACTCGTTACGAAACCATTACGATACTTCGTTACAAAGTCGTGTCAAACCCTTCATACGATTTTCCTTACGATTTCGCAACGAAATCGGATTTCGAAATCGGAAAGATTTTGTTACGAAACCGTAAAGAATATCGGATGAAGCGGTAGACACGACTTCGTAACGATTTCGTAACGAGTCTTAACGAAAATGTTAATGACAAACAGTCGCATAACGATACTCTTTATAAATTCGTATAAAAAGTGAAACTGTTGCGATATTTGCGTAACCAAATTGTAACGACTTCTTTAAGACAGCTCGAAATAGTTATGAATTCGTCGGAATTTCGACAAAGTCGTCAACTATGGTTTGCTGGGTAAGCTTATTAGACCCATAACTTTTGAAAAAGCATTCATTTGAGTGGGTTTTTTTTTTCATTTTTAAAAGTGTAAAAAATATATGAACCACGAAATTTAACACATTATGGGATATTCCACGTAAAGCGAATGACTAAAAATTTTGACTTCTAAAATTTCCAACTTGGCACAAAAATTTAGCCCTGTGCGAAGTCTTTTCCAGATAACAGGTTTCGGAAAATCACCTTAAATCTAAATATGAAAAATTTTTTGTAAAACATTTTAAACAGTCCAATTTTATAGTGATTTGATGATTTTTTAATCATGTTACCAAATTTTCATAAAAAAAAAAATTAACAATTACAGTTTTTTAAGCTTCAGCACTTTCAAAATATTTATTTTTATTATATTAAAAAATTAAAACACAATTTAGAAGTTCAAAAAATTTTGTTTTAAGTGTTTTTTATATGCAAATAATTTAAATATAAATCCACAACCGATTAAATTCTTAAATATTCAAAAAAAGTTACTGTTTCTTTTTATAAAAATTTATCTAGCAGAGTAATTATATTAATATTAACATTAACATGAACTTATTTTCATGTAATATTTTATATAATAAATTGGGTATAAGATACTGGTGCTGTGCAAAAACCAGTATTCGAATTATGGTTTTTGAAAAATAGTCTGAAATTTAAATGTGAGTTTATCGGAGTCGATTTTTAGGAGAAATCGGAGAAATCAACAAATTTTAATAAAAACATATATATATAGTAATTGTTATTGGAATTGAATCATGAGAAAATGAAACTGTTAAATTTTTAAAGATTTTCTAATATTTTCTTTTGAATTTATTTAAATTGCCGAAATCATTTTCGAGAACAGTAATATTTAAGCCCTTAACGATAACTCGAACTAGGGTTCACACAGGTTCAAATAGTTGTACACAAGCTGGGGATCAACAAAAGCGTAAGATAGCCAAAAAGAAATCAAATCTAAGGACTAAATTTTTTTTTTCCCCTGTTTATATGGAATGTCCATAAAAGTTGTGAATGCAGCTTCACCAGCTGAACTTATTAAAAAATGTTTGAATTTTTCATAGGAACCTAACCTATTTTTGCCGTTCACATTAATATTGTTGAATTAGTAAAATTTTGTCACAGACATTTTTACTGTTTGTGCTATTTTCAGAATAATAATTTTTAAAAGAAATTAAAAATTCGCAATGATTCAGATTATGGCAATTGTACTTAGGAACGGCCCAAACAGCCGGTTTTCAATCAACGGCAATATTTGCAAGCAAAAATTCAAAATGCGTCAAAAAAAAAAAAAACGAAGACTTATCAAATCGTTTGATTAAACACTATATTTAGATTCTACAATAGTGTTCTTGATATATATTAAGTATCGGGGAAGTTAGATATATCATAAAAATAATTTTACGATTTTAAGAAATAAAATTAAATCTGTTGTCCATAGCATTTTTTCTTCACTTTCGATGTTTAGATCTTAAAAAATTTCAATTGTTTATGTTTAGCTACAGATAGCAAAACAAGAAGCAATAAAAAACTAAAGATCAACAAAAAATGTATGGCAGCTTCATGTGTGGCAACAAATTTGGATTTTAAGTGCAAAAAATTTTAATCGTATCTGCTAGATGATAATAGAGAACAATTTAAAAACGTGCCTCAGCAACGTGTGAGGTTAGGTTTGTCACAGTATGATTATATTTATTTTGATTTTCCAAACAAAAAAGAATTAATTTTAGGCATTCACTATAACTCATTTGGGAGCTGCAAATTTATGGTTACATTGCCTTCCATATTGGTTTGGGTTGCAACAACAATTATATTGCTTATACATGTGATTTGGAAAATTTATGGCTCATTTCAATATTTTTTGCTTTAATTGTTATTTAATCATATATTTGTTGCTTGCTTGGTTTTTGATATAAATGCAAACGAGTCGAGAATGGGAATTTTTTTTGAATTTCTTACTCTACGCCTAGTGGTAATAAAGCAATTACATATATATACATATTTGTACTCACCATACTTTCACTGCAGATGTCTAGAGATGTATCCATTAGTCGTTACGCTTATTTTTTGTTTTATTGCTTTCGTAAATTTGCACCGAAAAAAATTTGCCATTTTTCCAGATTTTCAAAATAAAATAGCCATAATTATTGCGCAATATTGATGATTATCTTACAGATACACAATTTTAATATTTATTACAATAACAGTGAATTGTTTTGCAATAAACAAAGTTCTCCATCTGATATGCAAAATTTTATGAATAAGATAAATTCAGATAGTTCTTTTTTGAAATAACAACAACAACTACAGGTGCTGTTTTAATGTGTTTTATTTTCTTAAATAAAGTTTCGATATTACACGAGTTGTCGAATAAACAAAAATGTGTAAACAATGTTGAAAAAACATAGATTTTCTCACATAGTTCGGCTATTTTCTTTAATATTTTAGTTTTATACTAAATTTTTGACAGCTCAAATTTTTATCTCGGCATTTCTAGAGGAAAAGAGCATATGATGGGAGAAGTTTTAGTTTTTGTCATAAATGCGCTCAATTTTAATTTCACTCAATTTCCAATGCAACATTGCGCTCAGTCTCCGCTTCACAATTCACAATTGGAAAAGCGGAAGAAACATTTGTTTTTATTTAACAGCTAACAGTTTTATTAAATAGCAGCTGAGGTAGTTAGTTTAACCCGCTATTAAGCAATATTTTATCGCCGTTTGTTAGGTTTAAACAAATTTTTTCACCCCACTCGCCACTTTTGGCTTTAACTGCCACGCACACTGCAACCGCGGTTTTGTATCTGCGACTATGTTGTTTTTGTTTTTAATTTCCACACAACAACACAATTTTATTTATTTTATTTTTATCTTTGTATTGGGTATATTTTTTTTTTTTTGTTATTTTTTTGCCGATTTCTTTTGATTCCAAATTAATTTTCAACATACTATATACGAGCTGCTGCGTATTGTGGTGGCACTGTATTCCAAATTAGCACAGATACAATGCGTTTTGCTGTATCTCGCATAGATACACATTTAGCCACATTTACAGCATCGCGAATTCCTTAAGACTAAAATATACAAATAGTTTTAGCTTTGATTGTACTAACTCGGAAAAGTAAAAACAGCTAACGTACGGTAAGGCATTACTTTTGCCATTATCATCATCACTTTATTTTATAAACAAACTGCAGCACATGTGACGTCATTTATTTTTTATCTATACAGGTGCAGAAAACACAGAAAAAGTTTGCACACTAAAACAATGCTGAGTTCGAAATTTGATTGCCAAAAAGTTCCAACGATGACGTTGAAAATGAAAAAAATTATTAATACACATATAGAAATTTATTTTCATTGCACATATTTTCCAGCGTTAGCTTCAATCATCCTAATTTATAAACTTATTCGTACACTTTTGGTAATTTTTGGCTTTTCTTCAATGCATTTTAAGTTTTTTTTTCAAACCATCCATTAAAATGGTTTAAATGAATTTTTAAATCAGCCCATTTTCCATATCATTGTCCCTGACTTGTTTTTTTTTCTTTGCTTTTTTAGCTGCGCGTCACGTTTACTTTTTGTTTTTTTCCCCGCTGTTCTTTCAGCTATACATCGTTTTGTATTTATCCGTGCGTTCGTTCGGGAGCAGCTGAAAATTGTATCTGAGCACGATCACTTGCAAATACATCCAACCCCATCGTAGAACGCGCATTTGTTAGTTTTTATCATTGGGATTATAGCATGGAAAAGTGGAAAATATTGAGATTTTCCCATTATTCACGTACACAGTGTGTAGAAATGAGTTCATGAGTTGGGGCCAGCTTGTGCTCACAGAATCTTGTCGCTGTATAGCAATTCCTTAGATTTTCACTAATAAAATGCTGAGGCAAATTGATGTGTTCATTTTAGTAGCTACTCTTTCCATGATTTTTAAATAATCCTGTAATTAAGGTTTAGCCATTGCATAAAAATATTATAACGAGCTTGGCTGAGAACGTTTGTGAATTCAGCAGAATGATAACATTTTTTAAGAGAGCTTCTTCAGATGTTGATCATTGGGATTCGGTTCTGTTTTGACTTTGGCTGTAGAGTGGAAAGTAGTGTAAATTAAAATAAATGCTAACGTCGCATATCTTAAGGTACTATAGCGTAGACTCAGAGATCAGTACATTAACGTTGTGTAGCGTAGATAACTTCATTCATTATTCTGTAGCATTAACGTTTGTGTACTTGAACAAAGGCAATTTTTTACGATAGTTTAGAAATGAGCACTATAAAATAACCGTACGTGTAACGGCTTTTGAGAGACAAAAAAAGCAGAGAGCTAAAACTTTTATCGTACACTTTTATCGTAGATATCTTAACGTTTATTTTTCTTCACTGGTTAAAAGTTTGTATGATAATTTGTATATGAAAAAGCTGAAAGGTTGCAAGATGAGTGCTGCTTCTTTAACAATCGACCAAAACAGATAATACGTTCGTCTATCTGAGTATGTTTAACCATGCTTGACCGTGATCCGAAAAATATTGTGCGTCGATAAGTAACCTGTGATGAAACATGGATTTACCACTATTCACCGGACTCGGCACAACAAGCAAAACAATAGGTTGGGCCAAGTAGAAGAGCTCCTTAGCGATCAAAGCGATCAAAATAAAATCAGGGAGAAAGGTGTTGTTCAGAATTTTTTCGGACTCTCACGCCATCAAATATGGCCCCAGCGACTACCATCTTTTTCCAAATTTCAAAAGTTGGCTCATGGTAAAAAAGTTCACGACAAATGAAGAAATTGAATCGGATATAAATACGAATTTTGCAGAGTTGAAGAACAGTACTATAAAATACGGTATAGAAATGGCAAAAGGTTGCTGGCCTAAGTGTATCGAGCTAAAATGTTGTATAACACTACAGTAGTTTTTGACGCGAAATTTTTGGCTCAGCAGTTTGACCAACCTTCGGATTTGGGTAAGTCCCGTGAGTACAATGGTACTAAGGAGTCTTGAAAACTGGGATCCCAGACGATATAAGTTCCTATAAATCTCGGGATTTTCTTTTCGGTATCCCGAGATTTTCAAATAAAAAAAAAATAAATAAATTTGAAAAAAGCTGACAAAGCTGTGCAGCTTATGTAACAAGAGCTAGATAACATAAATTACCATCAAACCCACATTGGCTGATCCCTTTTTGATAGCGGTGAAAGCAGCGGTAACATCCCTATTGGTTCTCCCGACAATATAGAGATGAGTCGCTCTGAACATGTATAGTTCATGGAGCCATGTTCACAGTCGGACATGGTTCCAATCATTGCACCGACCCATTTTTAACATGTCCAAACAGTTCCGGTTGCAATAATTTTTTTTTTTTACTTAGGCAATATGAACCGACATCTCTTTCATACTTGTTACTGCTTGGCCGAGTTGGTTGTAAAACTGATTGAATTAAAATATATATCTCTCCTTCTTTGGTAAAAATAATAAAAGAAATGACAAATAAAACTACTACAAGATATATCGCCGTCCTTGTCATGTGCATTGTTTCGTTCATTTGGTTGAAAATGCAAATTGGCGGAACTAGGTAGCTCCGGAACATGTTTTGGCTCCGAGCTGCTATGTATGAACATGTTTAAACAATTAAAATATATAGGATAAAATTTAATGTAAAGAATATAGAATATTGTTCATTATATTATGCATATGAGTGCATATGAGGTTCATTATATTATCATATCCTTAGCAGATTTATTATATTATAAATTTAGTACACAAACACATTTTTCCCTTCTACAGATCAAAGGAACTAAATGGTTCCGCGGACATGTTTCCGGGAACTAGTTCCGCTGTACGAAAGAATGATTCCATGTTCATTCCGGCTCCGGAAATGATTAAGCACAAGCCTACGACAATATCAATATCATCAGCCTATGCCAGGAGCTGAACACCTTTGTAGAAAATGGTGTCATTACAATGCACATCGGCCTTTCGTACGATCCCCTCCATGATGGTGTTGAAAATAACGCAAGCTAGTATAGCACCTTGTCTAAGACCTCTTTTGGTGTTAAAGGTTTTGGAGAGGTCATTTCCTACCTTGACGGAGCTGTATGTGTTGTTCAACGTTATCCTGCAAAGTCTAACCATCTTTTCAGGTATACCGAACTCAGATATTGTTGCGTATAGGGAATACCTTCTCGGGCTATCGAACGCAGCTTTATAATCGACAAAAAGATGATAGGTGTCAATTTGGTTTACGTGGGTTTTTTCCAGAACTTGTCGTTGTGTGAAAATCTGGTTTATGGTGGTTTTTCTAGGTCGAAAGCCACACTAAGAGAACCTTATATGTGATTTAAATAAGACTGAAGCCTCGATAGTTGGCGCAAATTGTTGGGTCTCCTTTCTTATGCTTAGGGCAAAGTACGCTGGGATTCCTATCATTGGCATGCTTTCCGGTAGCCATATTTTGCTGATGAGCTGATGTATACGCCTTATCAATTCATCACCGCCGGTTTTAAACAATTCAGCCGACAGGCCGTCAGCACCCGCTGCTTTATTGTTTTAAAGTCTTTGGATAGCAACTCGAAACTCTTCTTGGCTAGGTGGTGGTACTTTCACTCCGTTATTCACTCCGAATCTCAGCGCATCCTGTGTATCTGTACCCATATCTCCATTTTCATCTCTACAAGTAGATGCTCCGGGCTTGAAACCTTGTTGAGTTTGGTGCGTTTGGTGCCTATAAACAGAAAAAAGGCCAACCGTTTGCAATACAAAAGCGTTTCGTCCGCACAAACTTTGGATAAAACAAACAAAATACCACTTTGGCATTAAGACGCAATGCAAAATGTCCTGAAAACCAAGTCGTACGGAGGAATACGTCTTAACAAACGTTTCAATCTGAGACTGAGTCCAGTTTTTCTTGGTATCAGCCATCTAATGTTACTCCACCATGTAATAACACCTTCAAATAACACAGCAGCGATTACACATAATGACACGACAACTTTAGTTATCACTGACTCAAACGGTTCTCCTCGCTCAACATCTCAAGGCTGTAACAATTTTACCACCAGACTTAAGAGTTGTTGATTCTCGTAATCGACAGCGACAGTTCTTCCTGTTTTTCAATCGCAACGAAAACAAACAGGAAGAATGGCGCCTGTTTATTGATGGATCAAAAAACAGTCTTAAGCTGTACCGTACTGTCGACAATTCAAAAATTTGTTCCTGTATATCGACAATTCAAAAAAATCCTGTCTTCATTGCACTTGTCTTAAACACAAAGGATACATATGATTCTATGAAACTAATTTTGGATTCTGTGATGTACAGTGAACATATCTGGAAGATATGTTCGGATTTAAAAGTACTTACTTACTTACCTAGGTGGCGCCTACAACCGTAAGTTGGTTTCCGCCTATCGTAGCAAATTATGCCAGCCATTTCTGTTTTGCGCTTGCTGGCGCCAGTTTTAAGCTCCAAGTTTCGTCAGGTTGTCCTCTATTTGGTCCTTCCAACGGAGATGCGGTCGTCCTCTTCTGCGTTGACCGCCGCTGGGCACCGAATCGAGTATTTTCTTCGATGATTAGTGACTTGTAGAGAGTGACTTTTGTTCGTCAAGAGAGGGCTTCGCTTCTCAATTGCCTACTGAGCCCAAAGTTACACCTGTTGGCAAGAGTTATCCTTCGTTTTATCTCCCTCCAAAAAAATTATTGCTTTAATAAAAAGATATTAAGCCTACCAGACTATTTTAATTTTATACATTTATTTTTAATTTAAAAAATTATTTTCCAAACTTCAAAAAAAAAAAAAGACACGAAACCTGAATAAACAATCGACGGACCGAAAAGTAACTTGAATATTGTTGATGTAGAATTTCATTGGCTTTGATTTTCTTCACTGTTTATCAAGATCGTATTACTGGATTGCGAGATATCTCTGTGGAGATAGGGGCTGAGAATCTTTTAAAATCGACCATTTAATTTATTAATTAAGCTTTAATTGGACCGATGTACTGAGGGAACTCCCCCAAATCCGACTAGGCCAGTCAAATTGCTTAACCCAGTTTGAGCTATTGCAGTGTAATTAAAATTCTGTTTGTGACAAATCATGTATTTCTAAAATATTTTGTGGAAAAAAGGCTAGTGAAAGATACATTTTTTTTCTCTTAAGTGGATACTCTTAAATACATTTTTAACATTTTCATGAATAATCCAAGTAGACTTCAGCAGAATACAGTTTTTAATTTTACAAACTGCGGCTAATATTAAACAAAAGCTCTCACATAAACTGAAGTTAAGATACTTGTGTAAAGACAATAAGCAAAGTTTGTTATTTTTCCAACTATTTTAGTAATAGATCATGAGTCTTGTATTAAAAAAATTTTTGAAAATATTTCATAAAATATGCAAAAGAACAAAATGATCACAAAAAAATTGTATAGTTAATATTGACTTTCAGAGGGAAGTGTTGAAGTAAAATATACAGATATACCTACAGCGAGCGATTGAAAATGCGCACCTTTAAGATTCTCAAATAAACTCATATATGAAAAAAATCTCAATATGCTGTCACTCAGAATTGTGAACAATTCAGATATTTTGAGCAAGTTTTTTTTTTGGAAATCAAATTGAGAGTAGAGAGTTAAAAGAATAGACTGAGTAAATACCAAGTTGTGAGAATATTCTGCTTTTACAATAATTTGAACCATGGACTTTTTCTCCGAAATCACCCGCTTTTCACATTATGACATTCCAACATTTTTTTTTTTGGATTTCTTGTGCCTCTTTATTGTTGATTTTGTTGCTTTTTAATTTATTTATTTATTGTAAAATAGTTCAAGGTGCTGAATGTTTGATGCTGCGAGTTCAACGATTGTGGATCACTCATGCCTTTGCGCCTACTGACAGGTCTAGATAAATAAATTAAATTGTTGCCCAATCGAATGCAAGTGGACTGATTCGACCTTGAATCGTGCTCTACATAATGCTACCAATAAATTTTCCTAAAAACATAAAAAAAAAGTTCTGAATCACTGGTGGTGCTTGTTTTTGTAATCTTTCGAAATATTGCCGCATAGCTGCCCAAAATTCTACACCTTCCAATGTCAGCCATGATTATGATCATCAAATAAATGTGTTAAATCGGGTAATAAAAAGTGGTTTATAAGCGATTAAATTGTCTTACTTTATTTCTAAAGTTTTTCACCACTCATGGTGAATAGGGTGAAAATGTTTGTTGATTGTTTTGGTTGTTGTATTTTGTGCCAATGATTGCCGGATATCAACTTGTCTGTCGATCACTTGACTTGGGCTGATGCGACGGACGCACAATTTGGCAAGAGTATCGCAAATCGTTTGTTTTTATTTCCTGCTTCCCGTCCTTCCTCAAGTATGCATGTTTTGCGTACAATTTATCGATAAGCAAGGTGAGAAAGTGACTGAGTGAGTGAGTGAGTGAGTGACTGAGTGAGTGATCTAGTGTGGGTTGTGTTGTGGTTGCCGTGGGTGAAGTGGAACGGTTAGGTTGAAGCATGTTGTCGGAGGTGGATGTGCTTGAGATACTGGGTTGAATGTGTTAATTGGTAAGTATTTTTCGCATTCATTTCGGTTTGTTCAAAATTCAAGTGGATGGTTCTTATTTTTCTATTTTATTTTGGCGTTGATTAGGGGAGGGCCTATTTTATTAAGGTTTTTTTTTTTTTTGTTTTTTAATTAAATAATTTATGACATTATTATTGTAATATAGCTATAAGACATATAGCGAAAATATAAAATTGGCTTTTTGAGGAAAGACAACAATGTCGTAACTGAATTAACGCTTTTGCTCTATTTGACCGTGAGAAAACAAGTCTATCATGTAAATGAGCAGGCTCATCAGAGTGAATATTCACTTTATGTTGGGGTATTTTTTGAACATGAAAGTATTTCAAAAGAACGTTTCCCTTCAATTGATATTTATGAAAAATTTTATTCCTGGTCAAGTCTGAAGTGATGAACTCAAGCATTCTGCATGAGTTATACATAAGATGTTGATAGGTTTAAGGCTAAAATAAAAAAAAAAATAATATTAGAAACATCGTAAGAATCACAAAAAGGCAACAAAGCAATATACACTCTGTCAGAAAAAAAACTTGAGAAGAGACTCTTTGATAGTTGGCAGTCCTTTGGTCACCTATATTATTACATAGTGACATAACCAATTCCATTAAGGAACTAGATTCAAATAAATTTCCAGGTCCTGATGTCCAAGCTCACGAGCGTAACTAATCCTTGTTTAAACGAGCAGCACCATGGTTTTCGTAAAGGACGATCAACAACCACAAATCTTACAATCATGGCAACAGATATTCTTACTTAAATGGAAAAGAGCCACTAAATAGATGCAGTCTATACACATTTTAGTAAAGCCTTTGATCGTGTTGATTACGAAATCCTAGCTAAGAAACTAGAAAAATTTGGTATATCAGGTACTGTGCTGAAATGGCTCAAGCCTTATCTCTGTGAAAGATCCCAATATGTAAAATTTCAGGGTACTCTGTCTAAAAAGATTGTTGTCTCGTCGGGCGTACCTCAAGGTAGCCATCTTGGCCAACTTCTCTTCAGCATATTTATTGCAGACATATCTGAAGTTTTGCATGATGTCCCCCTTCTCTTATATGCAGATGACTGAAAATTATACTATACCATTAGATCAGAAGTGGATTCAGTATTTTTACAGAATAAGCTTTTGTCTCTGGAACAGTGGTGTAGTCAAAATAAACTTTCTTTAAATATAAATAAGTGCCACGTTATAAGTTTTGCCCGTAAAAACGTAATAACATATAGCAGATACCTGCTAAATAAGGTGGAACTTAAAAGGATCAACCACATAGCAGATCTTGGAATAATTCTTGATAGTAAGATGCGCTTTAACCTTCACTACGATCATATCATATCCAGGGCAAATAAAATGCAAACAAATGCAAAATGAAAAAAATTCAAAAACCTTTGGGTCACTAAAACCTTATACTGCACATTAGTGTGACCAATATTAGAATACTGTTGCATAATTTGGAACCCAGCTTTTGAAGTGCAAAGTGAAAGGCTAGAATCTATTCAAAGACAATTCTTGCTTTTTGCATTGAGAGACCTATACGATCCTCGTGACTATACAACTTTACCAACATACGAGAGTAGACTGAAAATCCTCAATTTAATGTCGCTGTCATCACGGAGAATATTACTTCGCTCATGCTTTACATGTGATGTTATTACTGGTAACATCGGTAGCGAATACATCTCGCGCAAGGTACTATTTAATGAACCAATGAGGCGAACAAGGTATACAAAATTGTTAAAAGTATCGCATCACAACACTATTTACGCATCGAACGAGCCCTTGAAGAGATGTTGTAAAATATTTAATAATATCAACGAGCATTATACACCTCCAATATCGAAATACAGATTGAAGCGTTCCCTTTCCAAATCACTTTTCTTTACATAACTATCCCCTTATTAAACACCAATTCACGTCCTATGCCCTATGGTGCATATAAGCGAATCTTCTCCAATTCCTTTTCGCCATTCTGATCCCTCTTCTATTTCCTTGATCTAGCATTTGTAGAAAAATTGTAAATGAAAAATTTTAATGTTAAATAAGTAAAACACGGTATTGCAATATTAACTCTATTCTCCCATATCCAAATGCCTTTTATTACATTACCGACTACCACCCATACCTAAACAAAATTGAGTTGTTCTCCCATTTAGCTTTCCATCTTAATAACATTTTAGCATATTATTAAAAATTAGTACATATTTTTACTATGTGTACTAAATCTGTTAGTATGTAAGCTTGGTATATAAGTTCCCCCTTTGTTTTTCTTCTTGACTTTTCTTTTTTACGTGTTTTTGAAAATGTGTCGATTCATGTGGGCCGATTACGCCCACTGAGAATTCCATATCTTCTGCACCTAAAACAAGGAAAGAGGAGAGAAAAACAAAAAAAAAATCATATATATACGAGTATATTTATATATATATATATTTTTTTGAAATTCCTTTTGCGATAGACATTTTGAATGACGCTGAGTCTGAAAATCGAATTTTTTAAATTTTTGCCTGTCTGTCTGTCTGTCTGTCTGCTAAAGCATCACGCGAAAACCACTCGATGGATTTAAATGAAACTTGGCATCTAGGTTCCTTATATCCCCGGTCAATATGTAGGCTACTTTTTATCCAGTAAAAAAGGTTGAAACCAGTAGGGGGCGCTGCGATCGGGTTACAGTCATTCTTTTTTTTAGCTTATCTCCGAAACCGTTCATCCGATTTGCATGAAAATTTGTGTTTTCGGATACGGTGAGTTTTTATGCCTTATCTGCTCTGTTTTATCTTGAACACTAGAGGGCGCTGTAGTAGAAATATTTCGAAAAACCTCGAAAAACTCCTAAACCGTGCATCCGATTTGCATGACAATTGGAATATAAGAGTTTTCTGATACGGTGAGTGTTTTGCACTTATCTTTTCTGTGCTATCTTGAACACCAGAGGGCGCTGTAGTACAAATATTTGTAAAAACGTCAAAAAACTCCTAAGTCGCTTCTACGATTTGCATGAAAGTTTGTATATAGAGGTTTTCGGAAACGGTGAGTTTTTATGACCTATAAACTAGGATCTATCTTGAACACCAGCGGGCGCTGTGGTACAAATATTTTAAAAAACCCAGTAAAACTCCTAAGCCGTGCATCCGAATTGCATGAAAATTGGAAAATAAGGGTTTTCTGATACGGTGAGTGTTTTGGGCTTATCTTTTTTGTGCTATCTTGAAAACCAGAGGGAGCTTTAGTACAAATATTAGGAAATCGTGAAAAACTCCAAAACTGCTCATCCGATTTGGATGAAAATTTGTGAATAGCGATTTTCGAGTACGGCAAGGGTTCTGGTATTATCTATTTTACTCTTTCTCGAAACTAGAGGACGCTGTTGCCCAATTTGTACGTGTGTTTGTTATTAAACTGTTCCTTAACGGCTGCACTGATGTTGACGAAATTTTTTGTGTGTGTTTGAGTGGATCCCTGGATGGTTCAGATTCACAATTGGACCCGGTAGGTGGCGCTGCGATCGGATTCCACGAATTTTGTTATTATAGTTTGTCTCCGAATCCATTCATCTGATTTACATGAAAATTTGTATTTAGGAATAAATAATAGGTACGGTAGTTTTTATGGCTCATCTATTTTGTTCTATATTGATCACCAGAGGGCACTGCAATACAAATGTTTTAAAAATATCGAAAAACTTCTAGCTGCACATCCGATTTGCGTGAACATTTTTAGATAGGAGATTCAGGATACAGTGGGTGTCTTGGACTTTTTTTTCTGCGCTATCTTAAACACCAGATGGTGCTGTAGTACAAATCACTTAAGAAATCGTGAAAGACTCAAAAACCGTTCATCCGATTTAGATAAAAATTTGTATATCGGATATATAGGATTTGATTATCGAGTATGGAAAGGGCTTTGGCGTTATTTTTTATTCTATCTCGAAAACCAGTGGGCGCTGTTGTACAAATTCCTCAAAAAACTCAAAACAAATCATCCGATAAGTATGATGTTTATAAGTGATTTTCGGGTGCAGTGAGTCTTTTGGCGCTTTGTACTTTGTTATTAAGTCAGTTGCATCATAAGTGAGAGTTGTTTTGACATTGCAATTTCTATTTTCAATGCTTACTTAATTTTTTTTCAGTTTCCTCGCGAATTGGCAAAAATTCGTTTATGCTCTGATTTTTTTTAAAAAATGTGCAATCTATCGAATACAATATAAAACTTGAAAATATATTTTTGCAAGCGATAGGTGGCACGCACGCACAATTCACGATTTCCCAAAGTTTTTCTCATCATTTTCAGATGTTGAAGTAACATTTTGCTCATTTCGCCAAAGTAACCGGTTTGAAAAATGCACACAAAATTCCTTCTAAAGTTTGTGAAAAGTTTTTCAAATCGACGAATGGAATCGAAAATTATTTATATCAACTACCGATGTAAGTCGGTTATTCAGCTAGTAAAAAAAATAAAACAACAACTTGTTAGAAAAATAAGTTAGCATAAGTATATTACCTTGTTTGTCTAAATAAATAAATAAATAAATAAATAAATAAATAAATAAATAAATAAATAAATAAATAAATAAATAAATAAATTATTTTTGATATGTTTCCTACTCCTTTAGTCAAAAACAGGCGTTTAATAAGATCAACATATAATAAACTGTCAAAAAATTCATTTAGTAACACTTACGGTTGGGTGATGTGCAACACATCTTACATGTTATTATTGACATTTAAGAGGCAACAACGTCAAACTCTGAAATGCAATCACAGTAACGGCATTAAAAGAGATCGGCCCAGTTCATACTATTCAGCCCAGACCAAAATCCAATCGTGGTAAGAAGTCAATGAAAAGCTGTGTTCAAACAGTACCTACTACAATAACGTTTACAGTTGCAGGTGCAGGAGATTTCATTAAGTTCTTATCATAATACTTTTACTATACATAAAAAGTGAAATTAAACATAAAAAAAATAAAGTTCCTGGTCTTTTAATCAACATTTCGTTGGTGTTGCACATCACCCCACCGATTTGAAAAAGACCAAAAAAGCTATTATTAAATGGCCATTTCAGCCTTTGAAAGGTCTTTGGCTGATCTTCTTATGATTAATTGTCTGCAGGTGCTGTCTGACTGTTGAAGTTTTACTCTCTGAGGTTCGCCATTTCCTACAAATAGGTAATTGTCAAATAGAAATATTAATTTAGTTGAAAAACATTCGGTGTCAGATGGTATTTAAACCTCTGTTCTTTGACATACGGGCCACGCACCTTAAGTGATTGAGTTGTTTAAGTTAGTGATTAAAAAATTTGGTCTCTTTTGGTCGCCTCTACAAATAAGGCTACACATTCTCATTCTTGTGTGTAGACGTCAAATATCTGGGCAATCTTATACCATTGAATCTTGGTTACGTTAAAATACATTTGATTAAAATATGTTACGCTTGAAACGGTCGGGCCGGAAAAACATTCTAAGACTACAACCATGGAAACTGGGTGCTGGAAGTCGTTGTCATGTTTTTTTTAAATAAGATTTTATTAAGTAGAAAATATAAACGTTATAAATCATTTATTATCGCAAAATTTACAGATATATGGCAATTTGCCTTAATTCTTAAACATTGTTTTATATACGAGTATTTAACTAGCACAGATTAAGTTTGTTTATGGAGAATAAGATAACAAAGGAAAATACAACTATCGAAAAAACTTTCGATATGAAATTGTGTATACTATTTCAATTTAAGAAGCATAAATAAGATAAAGGAGTGCATGAGTTGACAAAGAAAAAATAAACAAAAATGCTTACAAATACACATTAATAATAAATATTAATTATAAAGTTCTGAAATAAGTCTATTGTCGGATATATCACAACGTATTTTGAATTTGTCACTTATATCTCTTATACAAAGTGCCAAGAAAGTCCAAGCATCTTTTTGATAATCTTATTTTGACAAATCTGTAAAGCTTTTATAGCATGTTCTCACGGCAATCTGATGAACAATTAAGTAATTCGGCCTATGAATTACTTACTAACTTACTTAGTTGGTCGTAACAACCCGTGTCCGGGTTTCAACCGACCTCATCAGCTCTCGCCAGGCGCCTCTGCTTTGCGCGTGCCTTCTCCAATCGGATACACCAAGTGCGGTTAGGGCTTCCTCAGCCTGGTCCATCCATCGGAGGCATGGTCTCCCTCGTCGTCGTTGACCAGCGACCCTCGCCTCGAGCACCTTTTTCGCTGGAGCTTCGTCGTTCATACGATGGACATGACCCAGCCAGCGTAGTCGCTGCACAGTTATACGCCGAACTACGTCAATGTCATCGTAGAGCTCATACTGCTCGTGGTTCATTCGGATGCGATAGTCATCGCCGACTCGAACAGGACCGAAGATTTTGCGAAGAACTTTTCTCTCGAACACCCCCAGAGCGGCTGCGTCAGTTTGCGAAACTACCCATGCCTCAGCGCCATAAAGCAGCACAGGTAGAACGAGCGTCTTGTAGAGTGTTAGTTTTGTCGATCGAGAGAGGGCTCTGGAACTTAGTTGCTTACTGAGCCCGTAGTAGCACCTATTAGCAATTATTGTTCTTCGCTTTATCTCCAGGCTGATTTCGTTTTTGGTATTAATGGCGGTGCCAAGGTAAACGAACTCCTTGACTACTTCAAAGTTATAGCTGCCGGATGAAACGTGGGAGTCTAAACGCCGAGCTCCCTTGTTTGTAGACAGCATATATTTTGTTTTGCCCTCATTTATCGTCAAACCCACTTTGGCTGATTCCTTTTCGATAGCGGCGAAAGCAGCGGTAACATCTCTCTTGGTTCTGCCGACAATATCAATATCATCAGCGTACGCAAGGAGCTGGACGCCTTTGTAGAAAATGGTGCCATTACGATGCACACCGGCCTTTCGTACGATCCCCTCCATGATGATGTTAAAGAGATCGCAAGACAGTGGATCGCCTTGCCTGAAACCTCTTTCGGTATTGAAGGTTTCGGAGAGGTCATTTCCTACCTTGACGGAGCTGCGTGTGTTGCTCAACGTCATTCCGAACGAGGTATACCGAACTCAGACATTGTTGCGTATAGGCAATCCCTTCTCGGGCTATCGAACGCAGCTTTAAAATCGACAAAGAGATGGTGTGTGTCAATTTGATTTTCGTGGGTTTTCTCCAGGATTTGTCGTAGCGTGAAAATCTGGTCTATGGTGGACTTACCAGGTCGAAAGCCACACTGATAAGGTCCAATCAGTGTTTTTGTAATCGGCTTTAATCTTTCACATAGTACGCTTGAGAGAACCTTATATGCGATGGAAATAAGACTGATACCTCTATAACTAGCGCAGATTGTAGGGTCTCCTTTCTTAAGTATGGGGCACAGTACACTGAGGTTCCAATCGTCGGGCATGCTTTCTGCTAGCCATATTTTGTTGATGAGCTGATGCATGCGCCTTATCAATTCATCGCCGCCGGTTTTAAACAATTCAGCTGACAGGCCGTCAGCACCCGCTGCTTTGTTGTTTTTGAGTCGTTGGATAGCAACTCGAACCTCATCATGGCTAGGTGGTGGTACTTCCACTCCGTCATTGTTGATTGGTAGCTCTGGACTGCGCTCTCCATGGGCGGCATTGGTGAAATCGTCGCCAGTAAGTAAATTGGAGAAGTGCCGTCTCCACAATCTCAGCACACACTGCGTATCCGTATTCAGATCTCCATTTTCGTCTCTACAAGTGGATGCTTCGGGCTTGAAACCTTGGGTTAGACGCTTTACCTGTTGATAGAATTTTCGTGCATCCTTCTTGCCCTTAATTACTTAATTCGGAACATAATTCAGCTTCGAATTACGAATGAGAGCCGAATTACGTTGTTCAGGGTGCCGTGAGAACATGCTATTATATAAGTCTTAGAATAGATGCCCCAGGTAGGACGGACATATGAAAAAGTTGCTTGGCCATTTTTTAGCTTTGATAATACAGAATTTGCTCAACAAGAACTCCCCAATACATATTGGTATCACAGAGTAAATAAAAATAACAAAAATGGAATTTTCTAAAAGAAAACTTTTACTCAAAATGTTGTATCTATAAAATAGGGCCAAGTGGAAATTACAATTAATAAAGAATATTTTACATATTTTGATGACTCACTTTTTGGTTGAAATATTATAATTATTTTTTTTTTACACACTCTTGCTTTTGGCACATTCATCAACGGAGCAGGCGGTTTCGTTTTTTTTTGTTTATCTTATTTTTAGTCAAAAACAAATTTTATGCCCCCGGACACTCGTAAAGTGAAAAAAATGCCTAAAGTGCTTAAGTGCGGAAATTATTAATTCACATTGGCTATAAAAAAACAGTAGAAATTCTTAGAATATAAAATATTTATAATACTTTTCAGTTTTTGTACTTATATATTATTGACTTGTTGTTTTTTTAGCTTGTTTATTTATTTAATTTAATTAAGTTTGATGAATTTATTGCGAAAATTGCGTGGAAATGACAGAAAGTGTTATATTGTTAAAAATAAAATGGTGTTGTGTGAAAAACTTTGTAGTGACTCATAGATATTTGGGAATTTCTATTAAGTGGAATATTTTGCAAAAAGTTTTAATTGAAATAATTATTTATAAGAAAAACGGTTCTCTTAGAAATGGTGAAATGAAAAAAAGAGTTTTTAGAAAAAACGAAATATAAGTAAATGTGTATCATTTATTTAATTACAAAATATTTTAATAATTTCATAGAACCTTGTTATTAATTATTAAAATATTTTGTATAATTCCATAAAGGCCTTGAAAAAGAATATTTTTCAATGCCGATAATGCTGGCAGCTAGTGCTTAAATTGGTTTTAATTTTAATGGCATTTAATAATAATAATAATAATAATAATAATAATAATAATAATAATAATAATAATAATAATAATAATAATAATAATAATAATAATAATAATAATAATAATAATAATAATAATAATAATAATAATAATAATAATAATAATAATAATAATAATAATAATAATAATAATAATAATAATTACTTACTTACTTAGGTGGCCGTGACAACCCGTGTCCGGATTTCGACCGACCTCATCAGCTCTCGCCAGGCGCCTCTGCTTTGCGCGCGCCTTCTCCAATCGGATACACCAAGTGCGGTTAGGGCTTCCTCAGCTGGTCCATCCATCGGAGGCATGGTCTCCCTCGTCGTCGTTGACCAGCGACCCTCGCTTCGAGCACCTTTTTCGCTGGAGCTTCGTCGTCCATACGATGGACATGACCCAGCCAGCGTAGTCGCTGCACAGTTAAACGCCGAACTACGTCAATGTCTCCGTAGAGCTCATACAGCTCGTGGTTCATTCGGATGCGATAGTCATCGCCGACTCGAACAGGACCGAAGATTTTGCGAAGAACTTTTCTCTCAAACACCCCCAGAGCGGCTGCGTCAGTTTGCGAAACTACCCATGCCTCAGCGCCATAAAGCAGCACAGGTAGAACGAGCGTCTTGTAGAGTGTTAGTTTTGTCGATCGAGAGAGGGCTCTGGAACTTAGTTGCTTACTGAGCCCGTAGTAGCACCTATTAGCAATTATTGTTCTTCGCTTTATCTCCAGGCTGATTTCGTTGTTAGTATTAATGGCGGTGCCAAGGTATACAAACTCCTTGACTACTTCAAAGTTATAGCTGCCGGATGAAACGTGGGAGTCTAAACGCCGAGCTCCCTTGTTTGTAGACAGCATATACTTTGTTTTACCCTCATTTATCGTCAAACCCACTTTGGCTGATTCCTTTTCGATAGCGGCGAAAGCAGCGGTAACATCTCTCTTGGTTCTGCCAACAATATCAATATCATCAGCGTAAGCAAGGAGCTGGACACCTTTATAGAAAATGGTGCCATTACGATGCACACCGGCCTTTCGTACGATCGCCTCCATGATGATGTTGAAGAGATCGCAAGACAGTGGATCGCCTTGCCTGAAACCTCTTTCGGTATTGAAGGTTTCGGAGAGGTCATTTCCTACCTTGACGGAGCTGCGTGTGTTGCTCAACGTCATTCTGCAAAGCCTAATCAACTTTGCAGGTATACCGAACTCAGACATTGTTGCGTATAGGCAATCCCTTCTCGGGCTATCGAACGCAGCTTTAAAAGTCGACAAAGAGATGGTGTGTGTCAATTTGATTTTCGTGGGTTTTCTCCAGGATTTGTCGTAGCGTGAAAATCTGGTCTATGGTGGACTTACCAGGTCGAAAGCCACACTGATAAGGTCCAATCAGTGTTTTTGTAATTGGCTTTAATCTTTCACACAGTACGCTTGAGAGAACCTTATATGCGATGGAAATAAGACTGATACCTCTATAACTTGCGCAGATTGTAGGGTATCCTTTCTTAAGTATAGGGCACAGTACACTGAGGTTCCAATCGTCGGGCATGCTTTCTGCTAGCCATATTTTGCTGATGAGCTGATGCATGCGCCTTATCAATTCATCGCCGCCGGTTTTAAACAATTCAGCTGACAGGCCGTCAGCACCCGCTGCTTTATTGTTTTTGAGTCGTTGGATAGCAACTCGAACCTCTTCATGGCTAGGTGGTGATACTTCCACTCCGTCATCGTCGATTGGTGGCACTGCACTGTGCTCTCGATGGGCGGCATTGGTGGAATCGTCGCCATTAAGTAAATTGGAGAAGTGCTGTCTCCACAATCTAAGCACACACTGTGTATCCGTATTCAGATCTCCATTTTCGTCTCTACAAGTGGATGCTCCGGGCTTGAAACCTTGGGTTAGACGCTTAACCTGTTGATAGAATTTTCGTGCATCCTTCTTGCCCTGGTATACCTCTAGTTCCTCACGCTCACGCTTTTCCTGCTCTCTTTTCTTGCGTCTGAAAAGGCGCCTCTCTTCCTTCCTCTTTTCGCGGTAGTTTTCTCGCACGGCTCGCGTTGCAGCTGACTGCAGCGTTTTTCTATAAGCGGCGTTTTTTACTGCAGTCGCAATGCGACACTCCTGATCATACCATTGGTTCCGAGGTTGCGGGCGCCGGAAACCAATGACTTCTTCAGCGGCAGCGCGCATGGAGTGGGATATATGCGCCCAAAGTCCGCCGGCGTCGTCGAGTCCAGAGGTTGGTTGGTTGAGCTTAACCGAGAGTTGAGCGGAGTAGGCTTCGGCAGTAATAATAATAATAATAATAATAATAATAATAATAATAATAATAATAATAATAATAATAATAATAATAATAATAATAATAATAATAATAATAATAATAATAATAATAATAATAATAATAATAATAATAATAATAATAATAATAATAATAATCATAATAATAATAATAATAATAATAATAATAATAATAATAATAATAATAATAATAATAATAATAATAATAATAATAATAATAATAATAATAATAATAATAATAATAATAATAATAATAATAATAATAATAATAATAATAATAATAATAATAATAATAATAATAATAATAATAATAATAATAATAATAATAATAATAATAATAATAATAATAATAATAATAATAATAATAATAATAATAATAATAATAATAATAATAATAATAATAATAATAATAATAATCATAATAATAATAATAATAATAATAATAATAATAATAATAATAATAATAATAATAATAATAATGATAATAATAATAATAATAATAATAATAATAATAATAATAATAATAATAATAATAATAATAATAATAATAATAATAATAATAATAATAATAATAATAATAATAATAATAATAATAATAATAATAATAATAATAATAATAATAATAATAATAATAATAATAATAATAATAATAGTAATAAAATTAATAATAATAATAATAATAATAATAATAATAATAATAATAATAATAATAATAATAATAATAATAATAATAATAATAAAATTAATAATAATAATAATAAAAATAATAATAATAGTAATAATAATAATAATAATAATAATAATAATAATAATAATAATAATAATAATAATAATAATAATAATAATAATAATAATAATAATAATAATAATAATAATAATAATAATAATAATAATAATAATAATAATAATAATAATAATAATAATAATAATAATATTTTTTAAGTAACATCAGTAAATTTTCTGTTATAATAAGTTATGACTTAAAATGTTTTCTGTACCTTATGATACAATCCATAAAGGTATATCTCACTGAATATTAACTTTGGGGGAATATTTAGAATTTTAGCAGAACTATTGATGATGGAAACTTTATTTCATGCCCCATAGATTTATAAAGTTTTTCTTGAACTTTTAACTCTAGCTTCTTTTTTTCTCTCAGACATTTAACACTTTACTTAAGTCTATGTTTTCATATATTATATACATATAATATTAAAAAAAACAATAAACATAAGCTATTAACAAGGTTTACCACAATGGTTGCCATATGATGCAAGGTTTATCTACACTAGCAATTAAATTGAGTTGCTCAATAATTTATTTATAATTTTTAGGCATTTTGGACAAATTGACCTTTCTAAGTAAAAGCAACGGCACTACTCAGACGAAAATACACACACAAGCACAGCAATACAAACAACATAGTGCACACAATGTTACATACAAACAAAACAATATCATGTATTGAGCTTTGTGTGTGGTGGTGTGTGTTCTAGATATGTGGTTAAAAATTAGCATATTTTGTCTACCGGCCTCAATACGCACCAGTGTTACCACTATGATGTAGTAGCCATTGTTGCCAGAGTATAGTTGGAAAGTATCGGCATATATATTGAATGCATTTTGAATTTTACCGAATTATCTATGAGGTCGATAAGTAATTAACATGCTGATCAGCTTCCAAAACTCTGGTTGTGGAGATTTTCTTTTTTAGCATGCAGGCAATAATAATATTATTGTTGTTGTTGTTGTTGTTAGTTGGCTGCCTGGCTGCTGGTGGTGACTTTGATGCTATTTGACAAATAATGTCTGTGTTCGTTCAAGTGCAATGCTTTACATGCATGCATGTATATGTGCATATACATACATACCCTGTAGGAAAATCAACTAATTTAAAAGTAGTTGAAAAAGTAGTTTTTTGTCAACCACAACTAGTTAAAATGCTGACTTTTTTCCATAGAACGAACTAACATATTTTACATGGTGATGTCCGCTAAATAAGTTTATTGACTTTCGTCTGCATATATTTTCAACTACTTTTTAAATTAGTTAAATTTTAATTATTTTTTAACTGCTTTAAAATAAATCAATCGAAAACTAGTTAATATTCCACTTAATGAAGATGAATATAAAAGCATAAAAATTTTAAATTTCTATACATCAAAGATATCATTTATTTGGCTGTGTATATATATAAAAAATATATACATAAATTCATTACGTGAATGCAGTTTAAGGAAGCAGTTTTCAAAAACGGGCACGCCACCACCTGGGTGCATGAGCGAAGGTGCCGATCCAATTGATCGGAATTGTGTGGATACTGCGCCTGTTATTTAACACAAGCCAGCTTTTTTAAGCTTTATTTCAAAAAATGAGGTAAACAAGCGTGTCGGCGGGATTTTCCACGCTTTGCAACCATCAATCATGGTCGAAGGACCTATTTTAAGCCTATTTTAAGTGTCAATCGCAAGGAAGTGATGGAGCAGACTCGACGCTACGTAGGGAAAGGCGTACGCCTTTACTACTGAAGTGATGAGGTGTTTGCTGAATGATTAAGCAATGCATCAATTTCCGTACAGAGTCCAAATTTTCCAATTTTTACTTAACACTACAAGTTTCTAATTTGAATATCTTAAATAATAAAGAATTTTTAGTCGTTTCACAGGGTTTTGAGGCAGTCTATCAGTTTTAAAGTGTGTTTACCAGGTCTGTCTTGCGGCTCAATGTCGTAAATAAAAAAATGTCTTTTTGAAACAAAATGTTAGTGAAGATGAAATAACATGGTTAATTATATATATAAACTTGTAATCTGATACAAATTTGCAATTAACATATGTCAAAATCAGAGTAGTTGCCGCCTTAATATAATTCAAAGTAGTTCATATACTAGTTTATTTTCAATTAGTTTTTTAATTAGTTGTTTTTAAAAACAAGTTACTTTTTTCCTATAGGGTAAGTATGCGTTCAGGTGTTTATATGTATTGGTTTGGAGTGTCTGCTTGCAAATTTTTGGCTATTTCCAATGCATAAATTATTTTTTGATAACATAGGCAGATATCTTGGATTATTAAAGATAGGTTTGGGCTCGCCGTAGTGTAAGGAAGTTGCTTAAATGAATAAGTTGCGAGTGCTATTTGTCCCTAAGTTTCAGCAAAACAAAATATTCTTATTAAAAAAAAAAAAAATAATATATAAATATGAAATTCACCTTAGTATTGACATTTGATTTCATAAATCCTTGCTATAACAACGAAGTTATTTAGCCTTGGTTAACTTAATAATAAATTTCATTAAAACTACTCTTCATTCTTTCGGCTAAGCTTTATAAACTTGTTATTTTTATTTTAAAAATTTCTTATTATTATTATTATATTATTTTTCGGTTTTCAAATTTGATTTTTTTAAGTTTTAGCTTTCTATTTTAAAATAAAGAATATCTAATGTTATGATTTTTTTATCTCCATATTAATATTAGCATTATGAAACTATGGCACACATTTCCAGAATCCACGCCATTATTTTAGGGGCTTAAAAATGCAATTCAAGGATTAGTCCCGCGATTTTGAATTTTGTTTTAATGAGAAGAAATAAAATGTTAAAGTTTGGTATTATATAGTATTAAATTAACGATAAACACCAATTATGAAATCCTAAAAAATTAAACGAAGTTTAGGAAATACGATTTTTAATAATACGAAGGAAGTGGTGGGGTAATATGTACCATGGTGTGATGCGTAAAATGGCGATTTTTTGTACAAAATGTTAACATATGAGTGAATGAACAACTGTGATATGTTTCTTTTGACTACATCTAGTTTTTCATAAGTGTTAGAAGTAGGCAGACATACATTTCTTAAGAGTTCTTAAGATACGTGAAAGATTTTTGTTGAGAAGTTTTTTTGAAAATTTACAAAAATTAGCGTTTCGGAAAAAATTTTCTTCAGATTTTAACAGTGAGCAGGTGTTATATAATAATAATCTTTAAATATAACAAAAGATTTTAAATTTTTCCACGTTGTGATAAAATTCCATAGATGAGAAAAAAAACTTACATTGTGTTGATGTGTAGCACTCATGGTGGGGTGATGTGTAACACATCTTACACATTATAATTGTCATTAAATAGGCAACAATTTCGAACTTTGAAATCCAATCACATCAAAGGCATTAAAAGGGATTGGCACAGTTCATATTATTCAACCCAGACTAAAATCCAATCGTAGTAGAAAGTCCATGATAAGCTGTGTTCTAACAACACCACAGAAAAAAATATGGGAAAGAAAACTAAACAAACGATAAAGATCTGCGCTTTTCATCGTCATCCGAAGAAGATCAGGAGTTTTGCATGATTTGTTGTGATTTTGTTGCTAAAACATTTAAGTTATGCATGCAACAAATTCAAGCGCCTTCTTTATTTTTTGTGAGCCATTTTATTTGTAAGAATTGTCACTCCGATAGAGATATTTCTAACGAATTATCATTTTATATTTGAAATGTATTTTTTTTTTTTTTGCAATTAATAAAGCCATTCATATATTCTATTGAAGTTAACGAGCAATTTTTTTAATTTCAACGTATATGCGGGTGTGTGTGTTCACATTTCATAGCATACACCTACACTGAGGGAAATATGTGTTAACATTAAATGAAATTGTGTTCATATTAAACGAATATGTTTTTGAAATAGAGCTTTAAACAATTTCATTTAAGCTAAACACAAATGTTTGTAAAGTAAAATATAAAACGAAAGCTTTTGTTTTCAAAACAATGTTTCTAAATATACTTTTATTGTTAACATTTTCAGTTTAAGAACATTTATTTAAAAATAAAATTTAAAACAAAAGTTTTTATATTGAAAACAACTATTTTAAGCCCCCATTTTTTCAATGGCATTTTTTTAATTTTTTCGCGTTTTTGACATAAGATTCGTGATCAGCGACCCCTGGGACCCCTCGAATACTAAATCTAAGCTCCATTCGATGACGTTTGTTTTATTGCGGCTTGAAATATTGAAATATGTTATATATTAATATAATTAATCAGTTTTTATTTCATCTTACCTTTAAATTTTGTAAGTCCAATTAAAAAATATTTTCAAACTATCAAATGGTTTTTCTCAGCTTGGTGTCAATTGTCTGCTCAAAGACTCTACTACACATAATTTTTTTATTCAATCTCAGATACCGACGAATTTTTTGTTATAAAACAGAATTAATAAGAGAAAATTGTAAAAAAAAGGTGAGCTTTATATGAGAATGAGAATATGAAATAAGAACTATAAAAAAACACGCTTGTTTTAAATTTTGTTCTGTAGAAACACAAACGCGTTAAATGTATATTTTAAAATTTTTTGTTTAATTTTAAAGTATGTTGTTTTTCTCAGTGTATGTGTGTATTCCATTAAGTTCTTATCATAATACTTTTACTAAACATAAAAAGTCAAAATACACATAAAAAAGTGCAGTTTCTGCTCTTTAAAGCAACATTTTGTTGGTGTTACACATCACCCCATTGATTTAAAAAAGACAAAAGAAACCATATTTAAAATTTTGGTTTTTCTTCAACCATTTCTCAAAATATTCAATAGCCATAAAAAACTTAACATCAAATTGGTTCTCTTTCAAACTTTAAACCATTCTTTTAAACCAATCTAAATTTCTTAACAATTTTATTGGAGCAAATAAAAACATGTTACACATCACCCCACTTCAACCTAAGTTATTGAGTAAGTGATATTCATTTTAAACTTTTCATAAAATAAAACTTTTTTGAAAATAAACTTAAAATTCAATTCAAGTGTGTGGTTTCTTTTTTTTCTACAATTAATAAAATATCTTAAGGTGCAACGACACCTTTTTCATAAAAGTAAAATTCGTTTGAAATACACCAAATCATATTCAAAAATGTTAGCCAAATGGAAAATGTAATATTGTCATTAAAACTTTCCATACAGTTATAAAAACAATTGTTTTATGTTTTCATTTTTGGTCGATCCGGAGTTTTTTCATAAACTTATGAGAAAAAGAAATATTTTGGGAAGATTGGCAAATTGCTCCAAGTGTAAGATTTAGAAAAAAAAAATATTTAATTGTTACAGTTTTTCTTTGGAGTTTGACCGCTTTGATACTTTTAAAGTTTGAAGCTTTAAATGCGTTTTTCTGGAGACATGCTTTTTCAAAACGGGCCACACAACTGCAAACATACTAACTTTTTTTTTTAAAAATCTATTTGTAATGTAGTTTTGCACATCTGTTACCAAAATGAGCGTCTTTGAAAAGTTTGTTAGATTTTATACGCAACAATATGATAAAAAATGATGTAAATTTTACGACTTTTTTTTCTACGCTTTATAATTTTCCAAATTTTCGATATTTTCATTTCATTTTAGTAAAAGATGTGAATTCATGGATCTATTTTGGAATGCCTTTTTTTTAGACAATCTGGAGCCGTGCTATGATGTGGCCCTATTTTCACCTTCTTTAAAGGACACCAACTTCAGCGCCATTTTTATATATAAAAAATTATGATAAAAAAAAAAAACACTTTCGATAATATCATAAGTGTGGACATAGAATGTTGTTTCATATATTTGGTTATGGATTTGTTGTTATTGTTCTTGTTACAAACAAAATATATTTTTAATATGAAATATATGAGCGAATCCACCAACCATCGGACAACTGTAGAGGTCAACATCTGGGTTTCTTTTTGAAACTTTTCTAATGTGAAGACAATGGTGGTTTTTACCGTTATTATTTCAGCTACAATCAGTAATTGCATTTCTCTTATAAAATGTTTCATGAATTCTTTTATTTTTCATGGCTTGTAGTTAGACTAAAAAAACAGTACTCATTTTTTTTTATATAAAAATACATGAACTTTTCGAAAAAAATAGTACCTTATTAAAAATTTTTGAAGGAAGGCCCTCTAAAGAAAGGTTAAGAAATAAAATCGTATTTTTATGCCCTTGACTCCATTAAAAATTTTTTTTTATATTTTTATTGAAAAGTTTAAAAAATTCTATACAGATTACTTAAAATTTCCAGAGGGGTTCTCCGTAAACACAGCCACAATAAATAAATAAAACACAGTAAATGTAGCACTTTTTCTTGTGTTGTGCTATGCTTTGGTTGTTGTCCTTGCTATTACAGAAACATCAAGTTTTGGCTTTACATATCATGTAATTGTGTAAAATACATATAAGTTAGAGAGTTCAAACATGAATATTTCTCCCAGTGAGGATTTACCAGACCAACAAGTGCTTACATCAACATTGTTCGATCAGTACTTTAATTATGGCGCATTTTATTTAATGGTAAAAAGGTAACAAAAAGTTTACAAGGTATTTTTCAAAAAAACTAAGATTACATTCTTAGTATTCACTTAAATGATAAATTCATATATAAACTTAAAAGTTAGAAAAACGTTCAATTAGTAAAATGATTGAAATTAATAAATGATGAATCATCAGCGTTCGATAGGCGATTTTTTATTGACAACATGACAAATATACAAATTGACAAATAATATAATCAAAACAATCAGCTGTTTTAATATAAAGGTTTTCAGTATTGCCAGGTTGAAGTATTCAGCTCTTTCAAAGTTTGGAGCCCTGACAGAATCATAAGGAAGGCTCAGCTTGGAGAGAATGATGATAGATGTTAAAGTTACTATTGCCATTAGCATTTGACGTTTAAGGCGCTCACAGCTTTCAATTTCAATTTCAATTTATTCATTTAAAACATTATTTGTATAATAAGAAACAAGTTCTTTTATAATACATCAAAATTGGCAAGGTTATATGTATAAGCGTATTTACTTAATCTAAAAACTTAAATAGTTATGAAGACAATTATAAATCAAATCAATCAGGTAAATTCCTATTAACTTAAAGCGACTTAATACTAAGTTATAGTGAAGATTTGTGGAGAGAACAGGGGAAAAATAAAAAGTAGTAAAAGTAAAATATGCTTTTAATGAACAATAAGAAATAATTCACAAAATATATAGAGTGAAAATTTGAGATAGATGGAAAAATTGGTTACAGTGTAAATTAATTTTAAAAGTAGGAAAAAATTGCCTGTCTAAACATTCTGGTTCCATCAAAGAATTAAATATCAATTGGCAGACTATTCCACAATTTTGCTTCTGGTGCTGGAGGGTGTGAATTCAGCGGTCACTCTTAGATTGCGTAGAGTATAATGCACTTTTTGTACTAGTGTAGAATTTATATAAAAGCCGAGGCTTTTTGTACAGCTTCTTAGCTTTAAGTTCTCAGAGCCTATATATAAATCTGGAATATCCTCATGAAAAATTTTATCTTTCGCTATAGGTAACACAACGGATTTTAGAGCATTAAGCTTGAGACAATTCAAGATAGCCCATTTATTTATAGAGTGAAGATCCTCATTAAGTCTGTAAGCTAAGTCATCTAAAAGACCAACACGATTGGAAAGATATAGTTGTACATCATCTGCGTAGGCGTGCATTGTTGAGTGTTTGCAGACCCTAAATATGAAAAAAAAAGAACTTTGACCGAGCTTCTTATGATCAATTGTGTTGTGTATGATGTGAAATGTTTGCACACAAATGATCGAGAACTGGACCTACATGTTTTACGCCGACTCCGAACGGCTTATATTTATTTATTTGTTTGAGTCTTTGGAGAAGTTCCTTTCAGACTAAGATATAATTAAAGTTAAAATAAATCCTCACGATATAACGAACGAAGAGCAAACTTTGTAAATCATTTTTGAATTATTTCCAATCGTATCGCATGCACGGCATAATGCGGATTCCAGATGAAAGAGGCGTATTCAAGCCGAGAACGTACAAAGGCGTTAAAGAGAGCCTTAACAGTGTGAGGGTCAGAAAACTCGGAGCTATTTCTCCGTATAAAAGCTAGAAGAGAGTAAGCTTTTGGAACAATAAAATTAATATGTTCATTAAAACTGAACTTCACGTCAAATATGACACCAAGATCTTTAATAGATTTAACGGACTTGAGAGGTATACCGGAAATAAAGAACGTATTTTCAATGAAACTATTGCATTTAGAGAATGTTTTATGGAAGCATTTAGCAATATTCAATGGAAGAGAATTTAATTCACTCCAGTGCAGCAAATTATCTAAATCGGATTGTAATGCAATAGCATCAGAAATCCTATTAACCCTTTTAAATAGCTTAAGGTCATCAGCATATAGCAAAAACTTTGAGCTGTAGAATATTTTATTTATATCATTAATAAATAATATGAACAGAAGGGGGCCCAAGATACTGCCTTGCGGTACACCCGAAGTAGCCTGGTACTTATAGGAATTAATATTATTAATCGACACATAGCAAGATCTGCCACTTAAGTAAGATGTAATCCAATCTAGGAAAGTTGAATGAAATCCCATTTTAAAGAGTTTAGCAATTAAAATATTATGGCAAACCTTGTCAAACGCTTTAGAAAAGTCAGTGTAAATGGTATCCACTTGACAGCCAAGCTCAAACGAAGATATGCAGTACTCAGTAAAAGTTGCTAAATTGGTAACTGTAGAGCGACCAGAAATAAAACCATGCTGTTCAGGACAAAAATGATTTTTAACATAAAAAAGTCGAAAATCTTAGAAATATTAGACAGCTTAGAAATTGGTCGATAGTTAGAAATATCATTTTTTGATCCAGATTTAAAAACTGGAGTAATATGCGCAATTTTCCAACTGTCCAAGAATATACCGGATGCCAAAGACATATTAAAAATATGGCACAATGGAACAGATAAAGCTTGAGCACAATGTAATAAGACAGTGGTGGAAAACCCGTCGATGTCAGCCTTAACAGAGTTATTGACTTGACTTAGCGATTCTAGAACATCTAACTCTGAGAGTGTTAGGTGACCAAAATTCAAAAAAGAATCTACATTTGCTAAAGAATCGTAATTCAGACTCTTAGCGGCAGCATAATTAGCACTAAAAAAGTCAGCAAAAAGTGTAACAGTATCGCTAATGGAAAATGACGAAACACCATTCAAGTTCATTGCCGTTGGAATATTTGAGCAACCTTTTTTTGATTCAATAAAATTCCAAAAAGATTTAGGATTCGATTTAATATTTACCTCAAAACCCATAATATACTGCTTATATAAGAATTTATTAAGAAAATTAAACTCTCTCCCAAAATATAAATATTTAGACTTATGGTCAACATCATTGGTGGATTTAAATAATTTAAGATGTTTGTTGCGCATGTTTTTTAATTTTTGTATAAAAGCTACCCTTTGTATACCACGGTAGCTTATAGGGTTTTCTAGGTAACCGTGGAATATTATTTTCACAGACACGAGCTACTTGATCTTTAAAAACATCAAAACAAGTTGCAACATTTTTTCCATTAAATAAAGAAATCCAGTCAATATTAATAAAAATGTTTGATAAATAATTAAAATCACAAAATTTAAAATTAATTATTCTCAATTATTCTCAAGAAGCTTTTCATGGCAGTTTTTACTCTCTGAGGTTTGCCATTGTCTGCAGAGAGGTGACGGCCGAACACAAAAATTAATTCAATTTGAAAAAGTTTTCTGTGTCGGATGTAGGATTCGAACCTGGGTTCTCTGGCGTAAGAGTCACACACTCTACCCACTATGCCACGGCCGCCACCCTAAATATGTCATTGATAAAAATTACAAATAGCATGGGACCTAGCACTGAACCCTGGGGTACATCACTAGATAGAATTTTGTATTCTGAATATTTATTACCAACTTTGACTCGTTGGACCCGATTTGACAAATAACTATTTAACAGTCGTAAAGCACTATCACTAAAACCATACATATGTTTTAGTGTTCGACACAGCAAGGTATGATTGACTGTATCAAACGCTTTTGAAAATTCCAACAAGCCGAGGGGTGTTACATGCCCATCATCATAAAAAGATCTAATATCATCAAATATTTTTACTGTGGCCGTGGCACAACTATGAAGATTTAAGCACACCAAAGGCTCAAAGTGTGGCATAAAAACGTTTTCTGATCGCAATCAATCACTCTACTAACCACCGAGAATGACGTTATTCTACGTCAAAATACAAATTTTTTGTTTACTTATACTGAAGATGTAAAATTAATATGCAAATGGAATTTTTATATATATATAATAAACTTTTTTTGAAAACATTTTCTAAAATTTGCCTTAATTTTAACAACTTTGCCTAAAACCCCCCTTAATTTGATAGATACAAAAAACTAAAACAAAAAGTTGTAAAATAATTTTATTCAGCTATTTACTAGTTTGCCCATTAAATACTAATTGTGCTGCAGGCATTAATCACATACTGAAGAAATTATCTTGCAAGCCTATTAAGTTTTTTGTTTTGTTTTTATTGTACAGAGCCACAATCTTAGCTCAATAATTTTGAATATTCAAATATGTACAAATTAAACAAACATGGTTTATAGATTTGCATAGAAGACAGTGAACAAGAACTAACACAAACACTTGAAGCACGTCAACAAAGAAAATTCCTTGTTGATCCTTTATATCTTTTGCTATCATTTTGGTATCGTAATCCTTGTCGTTCATTAAATTTGCAATGCAAATCTTAGATACAGGGATGGAGCTATAAATGGGGCGCCCATTTCAGGCACTATAAAGGGCGCTCACAATAAAAGCTCTTTAATGTTTGGTTGTGCTTAAAAAAAAAACATTATGTATTGAGCTTAATATGCTGAAATGTGCTGACTATGTTTTTACTTCAATTTCGAATAGAATGGTTATTTTTTAAATTTTTGTTTAAGTTGGCGGCCCTTTGGCAGGAGCCCACTCCACTGTAAACATAAACTCCAGCGCTTTTTTACTGCACTAAACACTGCTTTGAGCACACTCTAGATGCACTAAGTCCTCGTGTTGCAATGATAATGATTTCTATGCTCAATTCTATGGCACATCCTTGGCATCCTTGGCAAAGGTGTGAATTGCTTTCAGTATGCTTGCCAAGTATAAGAAATAAATATGTTTTTTGTGAATATTACAAACTGGTTTTTGTAGTAGTCGTAGTTGTTGTTGTTTTTGTTATAACTTTCGGCAATATTGTGTGCATTGAACGTGAAGGCGGAATCCTTTGATGCTTCGAATGCATATCTAAATTGCGCCTTAATTTGTTTTTATTTATGTTGCCTGATATCCCTGTGAAGTTGTAGTAAGTATGTGAATGTGTGTGTGTGTCTGTGAGTTTTCTAAGTATGTTTGTGTTGGAGTTATGCCACGTTTGTGCGCGTTCTAAAATCAAATTAAGCGTATAAAATGCACATAAAAGCAAACACAAAATAATATAAAATATCAACATGAGGCAAAAAGCAAAAGCAGCAGCAAGTCGAGCAAAAATCAAAAGCTCAAGATTTGAGCAAGAAGTTGTTAAGGTGTCGTTTTTTTTTGCTTTTTTTTTTTAATTTTTCTTGTCTCATGGAAAGATCAAATAGAAATATCTTCACGACTGTGTAGCAAATATTAACATATTAAATAAATTTCTTCTTAGTAACTTTTTTGCGCAACTAAAAAAACTATTGCAATGTCGGCAATACTTGGGATATAAATTTTACAAATCGTCTTAATTTGGTCTTTTTTTAAAAATACGAGAAATAGTTTCATATATAGACGAGAGATATATTAATAACTTTATAGCCTAATAGAATTTTTAAATTCCAATTATGAAATTGTGGCTTTAAATGAGTAACTTTGAATATGTAAGGTTAAAAAATTGGCATACCGTTTCACCGTTGAAAATAAAAAAAGAAACATTTTTTTGCATGTGAAATGTATTGAGAATGAATGAAACTACTAACTAACTTATAAATAACTTAAGTTTTATGCCGTTAAAATGCACAATTCGCTTGCTTTCGTACTGTCTCTCAATACCGGTTATTACCTGACTTAGAAAAAAGATATTAAGGAAAACGTAAATTCTTAAAAGATGCTTATTGGGCCTACTCCAAAGTGTTTCGAGTAGCACCACTTGCTAACGGTGAAAAAAAAAAAAATAAAAATATTTTTTGTGTTTTTCAATGATGGGGATTCACAGTAATTTCTGTAAATTTTTGATGTGTTTTATGAGGATTCCCAAAATATTTTGGCAATAACGGAAGCCTCCAGTGATCTAAACCATTTTCCAAAAACCTCTAAAATTCATGTTTTTCATACATATGTTAGCTAGTGCAATAATTGCGAAATAAAAAAATTGTCACAAATTATTGACCTGAAAAAGTTATTCCAATCTGCATCAAAAATTACTGATTTTGTACTGCGTAAGGGGTATATTATATAGTGGCGGCCGTGGCGTAGTGGGTAGAGTGTGTGACTCTTACGCCAGAGAACCCAGGTTCGAATCCTCCATCCGACACAGAAAGTTTTTTCAATTGAATTAATTTCAATTATATAATAATGTTCGGCCGTCACCTCTCTGCAGTCAATTGCAAACCTCAGAGAGTATAAACTGCCACGAAAAGCTTCTTGAGAACATATGCCGTTCGGAGTCAGCGTAAAGCATGTAGGTCCAGTTCTCGATCATTGGTGTGCAAACATTTCACATCACACACAACACAATTAATCATAAGAAGCTCGGTCAAAGTCCTTTCAAGGGCTGAAATGGCCATTTCGTTTTTTTTTGTTTTTTTTTTTTAAGGGGTATATTAACTTTGTCATTCCGTTTGTAACGCCAAGAAGGAGGTGTGGCAGATATAGAAAAATATATATATATTTTTGATCAGCATCACCTCCTGAGTAGATTTTCGTGTGTCCGTCTGTCCATCTGTGGACACGATTACAGTCGCAATTTCAAAGCTATCGCGATGAAATTCAAAATAACGGGTCATTCAATAAGTCCGTAGGATAAGTAAGAAAAAAAACAAAATTTTGGTACAACTCGATTATATTATTCAACATAGTTGCCTTCGAGAGCGATACAACGAGTATAGCGATTTTCCCACTTTTCGATACCACTTTTATAGTACGATTCTCTTTCTCGTCAAAATAGGCCTCAGTTTCAGCGATTACTTCATCATTGGACTTGCATTTCTTTCCAGCAAGCATTCTCTTGAGCTCGAAAACAGGAAAAAGTAGCTGGGGACTAAATCTGTAGAATACGGTGGGCAGGTAAGTAATTCGAATCCCAATTCATTCAATTCATTTGCCATTGTTTTCATCGATTTGTGACACGGTGCATTGTCTTGGTGAAACAACACTTTTTTCTTTTACAACTGTGGCCGTTTCTTGGCGATTTCAGTCTTCAATCGATCCAAAAGTGCACAGTAATAGTCGCTGTAAATGGTGGTTCCTTTTTGGAGATAGTCGATGAATATTATTTCTTTCGCATCCCAAAATACAGACGCAATCACTTTACAAGTCGACTGTTGGGTCTTTGCTCGCTTTGGATTCGGTTCGTCGTCTGCTGTCTACTCAGCTGACTGTCTTTTGGATTCTGGTGTGTAATAGTGAAGCCGTGTTTCATACATTTTCATATATCGACTATAGAATTCGATTTTATTGCGGTATAAAAGCGCCAAACACTCCTCTGAAGCATCAATTCGTTGTTGTTTTTGGTCGACTGTGAGCTCACGCGGCCCCCACTTTGCACAGAGCTTTTGCATACCCAAATGTTCGTGTAAAATGTAAAAACACTACCATCTGCTATCTTTACAATGTCAGCTAGCTCGTGCACCTTCAATTTGCGATCGTTCATAATCAATTTGTGGATTTTTTTGATGTGTTGTGGAATAACAGTCTGATTTGGGCGTCCACTGCGCTCTGCATCATTTGCGCTGGTACGACCACGTTTAAATTCAGCAATCCACCTTTCTACCGTTTGTCTCGATGGAGCAGAGTCCGGATAATGTTTATCAATCCATTGTTTGGTTTTCACGGTATTTTTTTTCATCAAAATGCAATGCTTTATCAAAACTCGAAATTCACTTTTTTCCATTTTTTTTTTTTTTTTAATAACAATAATTGCACACAAAATGCTATAACTCACGAATCAATTGTTAGATGGCTGTCAAATTCTTATACGTAGCGTTTGAAGGTTGGTACTAAATAAAAATCATGTGGAAAAAAATCAAGTAACGCCATATATGTGTCATCTTATGGACTTTTTAACGTACTGTTATAAGATTCATTTTAAAAAATGAAGAACAAGTTCGAAAATGGGCCAAATCAGATGAAAACCACGCCTAGCTTCCATACAAAGTGACTTTATATTAACCGTTAGATGTCTTTAAAATCCACAAAAAGGAAAGAAATGCCTTGCAATTTGGCAGGTTAGCTCTGCTATTCAGTCTTAATCCTGGCTATGAAATTTGAATCGGATGAAAACCACGCCTACCTCTTATACAAAGTGGCTTTATTTTAAAAGTAAAATCTCTTAAAAATCTGATGAAATTAAAGAAATGTCTTGAAATTTTGCATATAGGCTTTGATATATAACATAGACCACCACTATGATATTTGGCAAAATCGAATGAAAATCTCGCCTACCTCCCATACAAATTGGCTTTATTTTAATTTTGCACATTAGTTTTGATATATAATATGAACCATCTCTGTGATATTTGGCGAAATCGAATCAAAAACACGCCTACCTCCCATACAAAATGACGTCATCAAAATAGGAAAACTTTCGTTAATATATAAAAGTGAATGTCATCGTGTATGTTGTGGCTAAAGACTTCGAATATACTACAATATGGCCGCGGGTGGGTATTTTAGCTTCGGTACCCTGCCGAAGCTCCATCGTTGCTAGTTTTTTTTACTATTATTACTCTAGTCAACTGGAGGCTCAATGGAGGCTTTCGTTATTGTCGAAATATTTTGGAAATCGTCATAAAATACATCAATTAAGAGGGGTACAAATGGAACTTTTTTCCCCATACAAGTCGAGGCACCTTAATGAATACCCTTTTTATATACACACATGGACAAAAGTGATCGTCGCTTAGCTTCTACACTCTATCAATTATCACCAAGCCCAAAAAATAATTGCAAAATAAAAATTTTTTTTTTATTTAAAAGAGAAATGCATTGATGTGTTTTTAAAATAAAAAATTTTACGCTCCAGCTTGCTTGTAAAAAAAAAAATAAAATTTATTTTCTATGCTGCGTTTTATGTGGACAAAAGTGTTCGTCAATCGGCCATCCCTGGCATTTAAAATGCTTGCAAATATTTTTATGATATGGCAATTCTATTATTTGTTTCATTTCAATTACTTAACTGTATTTTCGATACGTTTCGTTAAAAAAGTTTGCTTAAGACGCGCGTGTTTTGCCATTATCGCGAAAATGAGCCAAGTTAGAAAAGAAACTACGATTGAAGAGCGAAAAGTTATAATAAATGCCTATAAACAAAATAAAACTATTAAACAAATTTCTGAATTAGTGCAACGACCACGAACAACCATTTCTAGCATTATAAATCGGCACAAAAATGATCCAAACTGTGAGAATCGCCCCAGAAGCGGGCGTCCTTCGGCGCTATCGGTGCGCGAGAAACGCGATATCATAAAAATTATAAAAAAGGAACCGAAAACTCCATCGTCAGAAATCACAGCAGTAATAAAGGAGACAACTAGAACTACTGTACACCCTCGTACTGTCCGTAGAGTGCTAAATTCTGCCGGTTATAATGCTAGAGTTTGCAGAAAAAAACGTTTGATAAGCAAGGTAAATCAAGCCAAGCGGCTTTCCTTTGCTAAAGAGCATTTAAACAAGACAAATGAGTTTTGGGACAAAGTCATCTTCACGGACGAAAGTAAGTTCTGCGTTTATCGTTCAGACTACAGTTAAACATGGTGGTGCTGGAGTCATGGTGTGGGTGTGTATGTCAGCTGCTGGTGTCGGCGAGCTTGTTTTTGTTCAAACTATAATGGATAAACATATTTATTTGAATATTTTGAAAGAGAATTTGTCAAAAAGTGCAAACAAGCTGGGCATTGAATCCGATTACTATTTTCAACAGGACAATGACCCCAAGCATACAGTCGAAATTGTCCGCTTGTGGATACTGTATAATACACCTCACACATTAAAAACACCATCTCAATCGCCGGATCTCAATCCAATTGAACATCTGTGGGATCATTTGGATAAGAAGAATAGAGAACACCACATAACATCAAAAAACAGGCTGAAGGAAGTTTTAAGGAGGAATGGTCAAAAATCGGGTCCGATGTTACAAAAAAGTTAGTGCATTCAATGCAGAACCGGCTGCGAGAAGTTCTTAAGTTCAAAGGAAAAAATACCAGTTATTAAAAACTATATTTTTTATTTTTTTGTTTATTTAAATGTAAGCGACGAACACTTTTGTCCACATAAAATACGAACCATATTTCCTTTTTGAATTCTTTCTTGTACACAACCAAATACAGAATATTTTGTTTTTGTTTGAAAAATAAATAAATGCATTCTAAAAGTTATAAAAATTCTTAAATTTTTGTTTTCAATTATTTTCGGGGTATGTTGGCGCTTTAAACTGAAGAAGAGACAAGTGACGATCACTTTTGTCCATGTGTGTATGTCTTTTGCTCTAAAAGATATTTTTTTTTTATCGATTACATAACAAAGACATTAAAAGAGTATCAAACGGGTAGTATTTAAAGAAATACGAAACCAAATCAATGTAGACACATACATTCAGGATGTTCCTGTTGTTTTACTCTAAAGTTTGTTGTATAATACAAAAACATATTTAATTGAAACTGTATTTGTGTGTGTTCCTTTTTTTGTTGTATGCGTATGTGCGCTTTTGTTGCCAATATGTTTTCTTCGCAATTTTCACATTAAATATTTACACACGCTGGACACCAGACGACAAATATTGCCCAAGGATAAAAGTAAGTGCTGGTAGTTGTTGTTATTATTGTTGTTGTTGTTGTTGCTACGGTTTGTTGTCCCATTACAACACCTAAAAGTATGCTTTACCCTGTACCTTAAACACATCACCTGCATGATTGCAAGTTCCATTGACTTGAGTTCCTTAACTTTTGACAAGGATGATGAAAAGTCCTTTGAGTACTCAAGCCAGTACAGATTCACAGTGGGTCTGAAAAGTGGGGTTTGTAGAAAGAAAAGGAAGTAAGTAAACAAGCAGCAGCAAGAGTAACAAAAGCATTCCTTCAGGCCAATTGAAGCATTTTAAATGCAGTTTATTTTGTTTTGTTGTGTTTGCAAGTTTGTTCAAAAATATTGTGCTCGATATACTCGTGAGTTCGTTGGTGCGAAAAGTACAATCAAAGGAAAATTAATTCTGCAGTCCTAGTAAAGAAAAAACCGAGAAGGAAAGGATTTTCTTTTATACAACATAATAGTTGCTTCTTCAATCCCCATACTAACATAAATAATGCAAATACCATAACCATAACTTTAACCAGAATATATTTAATTTATAAATATTCAGAATTTAATTGCACCACAGAGAGTTAATAGCTTCTATAGTATATAGCTTCTAAATTGAGAATAGTTTTTATAAAATAATAAAATACTTCATTTATTCCTGAGTTTAATTTAAAAAATATTGAGCCGATACAGCATCTTTTGAAATTATAAAATAGATAGATAAAGACGATAAAAATGGTCTAAAAAGACCGAATGAAATTTAGGAAATCGGCATTTTATACACTCAGCTACTTAAAAATTTCGAAATACGCTTGTTGAAAAAATTAATATCAATTAAATACAATAACGTATTCGTTGTACATAACTTAAAACATACTACAGATCCAAATATGGCCCGTTACCGATCTGCAGCCTGCGGCTTTACCTAGCAACATGTTAACAAAGCAATCCTCTTTTACACGTAGTGCCAACAATTGGCAAAATTTGCAAGTTTTTGTTCTTGTTACCTTTTAATTATGGTAACAACTTGAATACATCTACAACTACATGCTACGCAAACGTAAAACCAGAAACCAGAACATGTTGAACACTCTGAGATGATGCACAAACAGGAGCATTTAGCTGGGTATCGCTTCCTTCTGACTGCTCTGAGTTTTGGCTGCACTTTTTTTTTAATTACAAGCCCTGGACTGTTAGTATGTAAGTGTATTGTGTTTTTATTTTTTTTTTTTTTGGCTCATGTTCTCAAATGAGTTACCTAATAAGTAAATAAACCAAACTTAGGTCAAACAATGAAAAACAAATATTTTGTTGCTTTTATTATATTTAAGTTTGAGTATGTTGCTGGCTTCAAGCCAAGCACAATGTGTTGCTCCAACTTTGTGCTGCTTCCTGCTGACTACCTTTTTATATATATATATTAGGCTTTGGCCACTTCCGTGCACCTTTGCATATCCGGTTGCCTTGTTATCATATGCATCAATGGGACTTCCGTTTAGTGTACTGTTTTAGTGTATGATGGGGGGGAGTTTGTGGGTGATGGTTGATGCACGCTACGCTTCACACTGAACTACAAGTTGAGTTTAAGCGAAGGAAAGAGTCTTGTAAACGTTTTTTAGTCGATATTTTTTCTATTATGAGTATATTATTGTTTCCGATCTTGAAGTTGTCTTGTGCTGTATCAGTTAGATATAATTTTGCAGAAATAAAAACAGTTTTAAGTTAATTTGCGACATTCAGAAAAAATGTTCTTTTGATACGAAAACAAAATGATTTTTCAAAGAATTCTGATTTAGTGTTTATTTAAGTATGATCCATGAGTAAGGAAGGTTAAAATCTTAATATTTGTCCTCTTGTTCAAAATCAATATTTTTTTTTCTAAATTTGTGTATTGTTCTCAGTGACTACGCTGGCTGGGTCATGTCCATCGTATGGACGAAGAAGCTCCAGCGAAAAAGGTGCTCGAGGCGAGGGTCGCTGGTCAACGACGACGAGGGAGACCATGCCTCCGATGGATGGACCAGGCTGAGGAAGCCCTAACCGCACTTGGTGTATCCGATTGGACAAGGCGCGCGCAAAGCAGAGGCGCCTGGCGAGAGCTGATGAGGTCGGTCGAAATCCGGACACGGGTCGTTACGGCCACCTAAGTAAGTAAGTAAGTATATTGTTCTCAGTACACTCCGATGAACGTAAGATATGAGTAATGGTAAAATGTTCATTACGCCATGATTTTAGTGGAACTCTGGTGATCCGATCTTTTGGATACACGCTGAAAAATAATAGGCCTTCCCAAACATAATTTGCAGAAAGTATAATATGTTTGTGCATGTTTCTTGGAAACAAGTAATCATAATTGGTTCCACAAATAATATGATTAATTAATGCAATTTTCTTTATATATATTTGCATATTAACATTATATAATTGTACCTCAGCACTTGTTTTGTTTGAATTTAAAAACAATAGAATTTGTTTTAAAGAAAATATGTTTTCATATAAATATATTGTAATTGTAAATGGACTGAGAACACTTTTAGTCTATTACTATTTGTTTGCTTGGAAATATAATTTAGTCAAGAATAACATTAAATATTCACGGACGATTAAATATTAATTGGGGAATACATAATATAATTGCAGTCAAGCAAGTTTTTTCAAAACGATAATTAAGAACAACCGATGTAATATTAATACTATATATAATATATTTACCGATGATTACTATATTTAATTGGAAACACATTTTAGCAAAAGATATGCCAACAGTTTTTCACTGTGATTACAAAATATTTGCTTAGAAGTAATTGTTGGCTTGAAGCAAACAGAATATGTTTAGAAAACAGTAAATAAGTTTTTCTCGGACTTAATTATGTTGAGAAGTAACCATATTATGTTTATCCGACATTACAATAATTTTTATAAGCACACATTTTCTAGTTGGAGAAAACATAATATGGTTGGAGCACCCACTTTGCCAGCGAAGCACCCGCTTTATCAGCAAAGTTGCTTCAAAACTCACCTATTTTTACTGCTGAACCGCCTTCATTTTCTTTAATTTTGTTTGTTATTTTATTAATTTGAAAACACAAACACTTTTAATTTAAACACACATTTTCAGAAACACTTTTCACAAGAGCTGAACTTTTCAATACGTTTGGCGCGGCTGCTTGAAACTTAAAATGACGCCAAGGCTTGACAACTGTTAAAAGCAAGCGCATAAAGCAACAAGGCTTCCGCTATTTTTCGTGCAAGTGCAAAAGAAACAGATATATGTATGTCTAGGCGAAACACATAAAAGAAAGGAGTTCTGTTTGTTTTAAATTTGCAGAGTTCTGTTCTTTTTGAGTTTAACAGTGATGCAAATATATTTTTATTGGGTAGAAGAACACAATTCTATTTTGCACAAGCATATTAAAAAAGACGTTAGTTTTTTTAGCAAAGGATATTATATTAATGTTGGACACAACTAATATCTTCTTTTATCGAAAAATAATGCTATTGAAGGAGAGTTCTTAATCATTAGGTGGTTTCCTCTGAATATTTTGTTTTTGAAACCAAACATATATAAACATATTTTTTCTCTGCGTGTATAGTATGTATAGTATGACACGACTCAGTTTTTGAACACATTTTAAACAATAATATAATGAAGAAGAAATGCTCTTTCGCTGAATTTTCAGCTAGATAATGGTTAATATAAATAAAAAATATAACAAAAATATCAAAGCTGTTTTTGAAAATAATGTAATTGTGATTGTAATATAATTCAAGTCAAACTATTGGGCTAAAGGGCAGGTTCTCATCTAGAGCTCGAAAAACACGATGATGTTACTGATTGTTTTTTTCATAGAAGGAAATAAATGAACACTTGGAGTTTTTGGAATTTATTTATTGATTCTTAAACTGTAGGAAAATATTTGCTTTGGTGAATAAAAGTGTAATGTGTAATGTGTAATGTAAAAAAAAAAAAAAAATATAACGATCAAGTTATCAAAAATAAAAATAACAAAAAAAAAATTTTATAAATTATATTATATTTATACAAATAGTTGCAAATAACAAAAATGGCGGACATCTGAAATGTGCTTTTGAAATTTTTTGATCTCTAAAATGTTCAAAAATAAAAAAAAACCGGACAATATTATTTGAATTTAGCTTTAGGATCTAATAAGTTTTATCTACTTTAAAATAAACAAACAACCAAGTCAATCCATAAAGTATTCCCTGAGATATAGTGGAGACCAGTATAGAAAACATGGTTTTTCAGAAAATGCGTTTTAAGATTTGGTTAACGATTTTTTTCGAGTTACTCAGGGTTGTTGTTGAAACTGAATTGAAACTGACAAATAATTCGCTAAGGTGTCATGGATTCTGATTTTACGGATATATGTTGGAATCGGTTTCGGTGCTTCTTTTAAGTGTCAGAAAAACCGAGAATATTCGATGACATCTAAGCGAAATATTTGTCGATTTCAATTATGATTCCAAGAGCACTTGGTTTCTACAACAACCCTGATTAGGTTTCCGTCATTTCAACGCTACAGCGCTCCTAGCAACATCTGGTGTTGTCTGAGGTAGCTATTGTTACCACAGTATGGTAGGGAATACAGGCATGAATTTTAAATAGATTGATGTGAGATAATCATTTTTTGTGAGATACTCTTGATGAGATACTCATAATTTTCATGAAAATGATGGGCTCATTTCTATGCGATAGCTTTTTTATGCAATCGTTATCGGCCAAAAAGCCTTGGGAAACATATGCTACATATCATAAACTATCGAAAAATGGGAGAAAAAACAGTTAAGTTTCCTAATAGAGTTTAATGAGAACCTCTGCCCTTAAGCAACTTGTCGTGAAATTTGGCAAAGATATCAAAATAGCTGTAAATGAGAATTAAGAATGGCTATTCTGAGATCCCGTACTTTTTAAACTCCCAAAAATTCCAGAATTGTTGAGATGAGCACCAGATTTACCCCTATTTCTGCCACGCTATCGGAATAACGTAAACTGTCACGGTGTGACTTAGAGACACTAATACAAAATACATAGAGAGTTTCTTTATTTTATTGAAAAAAAGAAAGTAATTTTATATGTATTTGTGACTTGGCAACACTTATACGAAATGCATAAATAAATAATTAATTTATATAATTGAAAAAAATTAATATAAATAATGTGGCGACTTTAACTTAACTACTTATTTATACATGTTAGGCAAACCAGAATTTTCTGTGAATGCTCATTACATACGGGCTTCTGACAAATACCAAAGTAGGGCTTCCAATCCAGGGATCTCGAACTTTTTCTAGTCCCAACAGTCCCGTGATTATAAGGCTTACAATCCCGGGATTTTTAGGATCCCGGGATTGCCTTCAATTTGCAAAAATGCAACACTTTAAATTTGAATTTAGGGGCTTTCAAATAATCTAATATGTCATCCAACAATATTAGATGGGAAAGTAACGGGACAATTTTTTCGAGCGTTCAACCAATCCAACATGTGGTACGACATTATTATTTGCAAGTTCTCAAGCAGAGCATTTTGGCGGAATGAAAAAAATTTTTGGCTGCTCTTATAACTGACCAATATTTTTACTTTATCTTCGTACGCTTCAATTTTATCTCTCCATATTTCAGGAAAACTTTTATAAAATTTAATAAATTCTATTCAAAATTCAGTGTTTTGAATGGATGGTCCCGATGTTTACGGTGTGGCGACCACAACAAAATGAAAAAATGCACCAAGTTGGATCGCTTGCGTTCACATGTCCAACATATTGGACCGTCCGGCAGAAAAAATTAAAAATTTTTGATTTTCATTCGACATGTTTGAGCGACAGCCGTTCTCCTTTCACATGAACGACACGTATATATAACATATAAAATAAATTAACATTTTATGAATAAAGTTTAAGTAATCTGTGTTTTAATTCCATTGGACAATTTGAAATAAAACATTTTTTTAACTTTTATTTCATGCAGACAAATTTCTTTAGTTCAAAAATATTAGTTTTCTTCTGTTTTTCAAATCTCAGGACTAATCCTGGGATTCCTAATTATCAGTCCCGAAATTGCTTTTGAGTCCCGAAATACCCAGCATTGCTTAGATGATCGTTCTTTTTCGGAAGGCAGTAGTAACATCGTCGTCTTTTTTTTATTGTTAACCGTCGTATAGAGTCTCAGAGGCACTACGTAATAGCTTAGGTTATTTTTTAATGTCTTATATAATAAGTAAATCTTATCAAATTATAAAAAAGTAGTAAGGAATGGAGCTTCGGCAGGGTACCAAAGTTAAAATACCCCCCCCACGGCCGAATTAAGTATATTCGAAGTCTTTAGACGTCTGTAAAATTCTTATGTATAATCTGCAAAAATATTTGTGTCATACGTTTAATTTAATTTACCCTTAGCTGCCACATAGAGTAATTTGTAAACAAAGTAAATTGCCGCAACCACTTTTGTAGTATAAAAACTCCACATTTTACCGAAGAAAATATGTATGGGTTGGATAAGCGACGTGGGCAGAATTTGTGTACATACCGATACGATGTCATTCAGTTTTGTATATTTATGAAAGTTTTTCAATTTTGATGACGTCAGTTTGTATTGAAGGTAGGCGTGGTTTTCATCCGATTTTGCCAAATATCAAAGAGTGGCTTATGTTAAATATCAAAGTTTGTATGCAAAATTTCAAGACATTTCTGTAATTTTTGCATATTTTTAAGCGATTTAATGTTTTCAATAAAGCCACTTTGTATGGGAGGTAGGCGTGGATTTCATCCGATTTGGCCAAGTATCATAGTGATAGTCTTTATTATATATAAAAGCCTATGTGCAAAATTCTCAGACATTTCTGCAATTTGAACAGATTTTTAAGGGATTTTACGGTTAATATAAAGCCAGTTTGTAAAGGCGTGGTTTTTATCCGATCTATCGGTATCCGATCTATATATTGAAGACCAAAGCTTATATGCTAAATTTCAAGGCATTTCATTAATGTTAGTGGATTTTGAAGAGATGTTACCGTTAAAATAAAGTCACTTTGTATGGGTGGTAGGCGTGGTTTTCATCCGATTTTTAAAAATTTAATAGTGGGGATTTATATTGAATATCACAGCATACGTGTCAAATTTCGAGGCATTTCATTAATGTTTTCGGATTTTTAAGAGCTTTTACGGTTAAAATAAAGTCAATTTGTATGGGAGGTAGGCGTGGTTTTGATCCGATTTTGACAAATAACATAATAGTCGTAAGACTCTCTATTGACGAGAGAATAATTGAAGCTCTCAAATATTTTCACTTTTTAGGATAAGTAAGATTTCTAATGTGAGTATCGGGCACATACATTATTTTGTTTTTTTTTTTGTTATTGAATATTTATTGATAAAAATTATGTATGATGTCATTGCGAACAATAGCAGGTTCGTTTCTTAACGTTCTTTCCATGCTAACAAAATAAGTACAAATTATAATTTTGATTCTTATTTGAACTCGTTCACGACCAAAAAAATTTGGATCCTGTGCATTTTAGTGCGGTGAATAATTAAAAAATTATTGATTATTATTTTTTCCCCTTTCCAAGTGACCAATTATCAAACAAAAAATATTTTCCGAAATCTTCTCTTCTCCACACATCCCAAATGCGACCAATTTAGAGCGTAGCGTGCTGCATCCTAGCAGATCAGAAAAAAAAAATATATATATTTTTGGTTCATTGCACTCGCAGACAGATTATGAAACAATTTCTGGGATTTGGTGTTGCCTCTATTGCCAGAAAAGCAGCGTTGTTTTATATTGTTGTTTTGTGTTGTTGTTTTGTTGTTGTGGTTATGTTTGTTGCTGTTACTACCATGGCTTTAGTTTTGGTGCTGTTGCTGTTGCTGCTGCTGCTGTTGTCGGTGTTGCTGCCAGTGACTGTATCCTTACAATGTCCTTCGCACGTCTGTTTGACGTTGCATTTCCGGATATTAGCTGAAATTCTGCAACATTTTGTATGTTTTGCTTATATAAGCCGATTGCGAGTGCCAAGCTAATTTCAGTCAGTGTGTGGGTGGCTGCTCTTTCTGGTTTTCTCCCCTCTCCCCCTCTCCATTATGCTGCAGCCGACATATGTTGGCATAAATGTGTATACAATTCATTTACAATTGCACACAAATGGCACGAAAAATAAGAACAGCTCTAAATGTTTATGCAGTGTAGTTCTCTGAACCGGTGTTGCTCATAAGGAATTCATAAACATTTTCCACCTCGGTGACTTATGATTCGTAATTGGAATGCAACTGAGACCATGAGACCATAAGACCAACCGACCAACGAACCGACCGACCAGGCTTCAGTTTCGAACCTGGCAATGATTGCGGAAGCAATCCAGCTCAAGTGTGTGGAGTACAAATCGGTTTCTTTGTTTGTCGTTTCGGCCTTTAGTTGTTAGTTGCAGGCGTGCTGCAAGCTTTTCAATAAGAGTGTGATAGTGTGTGTGTGTGTGTGTGTGTTGTAGTGTAGTAATATTAGTAATTCATAAGGTGGTTTGCTTGTTTGTTTCATTGTTTGTTTGTGAGAGCTGCTTGAATGGTTTTAGCAATGTTTTTGTTATGAATTAATGCTGAAAAAAGGAAAAATATCAGCAATATGAGGAATAGAAATGTTAGATGCAAGGCTCAAGGACAATGGAAAAAAATTTACCGTATGGTATGTGAAAATATTTGTTACTAAATCAAAGTAACTTAATTAATAAGCAAGCCTCTGAGTCGTGGTTGGTTTAGTTAGACAGGCAGACAAATAGATATGCAGACCACATGAGAGTTTGATAGACGATTGTTATGTTTGGAGAGAATCTAAGAAAGTAGTTTTGGAAAACATGAAAACCATATTGATATAAATTGGTTAAATAATTTATATTCATCTAAAGCAAGAAAATCTTCAAGGAAAATGTAGTCAAGTTTAAACGTTTGTCTAAAAAAGTAATTTCTAAACAATCGTTGGTAACTGATTTACACACGTGCTTTTTAAACATTTTTTGTTGAATAGTAAACAAAAAAGTGCGTAATAGAGACATTGTGTAAATTTTAGCACTTAAGAGTCGTCCTTATTATTCATCACACATTTTTGGACTCCCCCTCCCCCCAAGTCATTCGTTATCACAAAGTCTTCAGCCCCACCTCCTCTTCGAGGTTACGTCGCACTCTTATTTTGGGTTTTCTTAAGAGTAAAAGCAGGTAATGTGGACTAAGCGCATAATATGGGCCACCCTGTTATTTTTCAATGAACGCATAAGATTTCAAGTTGTTCATGCTGAATATCGACTGGTCTCTGACTTGACCTCGTAACTCCAAAAAACTTGATTTTGCTTTTTTTTTATAGAAATAGCTCTATTGTTAGGTTCCGCATCTAGCACAACAATTTTAGAGATCTATGTGCATCACTTTTGGGTGAAAAACGCATGTGCATGAACCTCGTACACAACGAAGTCAAATTTAGTGTATGCACACAACCTCGTATGTTTAAAGTTCTTGCAGCTTATAGAAAAAACTGTGGCTGCACTTATCTAAACCACTGTTATATTTTATAAAGCTAAACGTCAAACATTTGCGCTAAGCTGCACTTTAAGGGGTTACATGACATTGGCAGTTTTTTTAAATCAACTTTTTTTAATAATTTTGTATTTTAGTTAATACTCTTAAAATTCTAAAAAAAAAAAAATTCATGGAAAAATTCCTACGGGTTCAAAATTTACAGCCTGATTAGTGAGAGCGCATTTTTAATTTTTGCGCTACCTACGTACGGCAGCTGGTATATACTTGTTTTACTTGCTACCTGACTTTTGGTGGTTGTTATTTCGTACCTACTTGAAGGCATACAGTACGAAGCAGTCATGGCAGATTGAAGGTAACCTTTTTTTTCTTTGTTCACAAACTTTGAACGCGTTTATCTCGAAACCATTTTTTTCGTACTGGTTGCGGCACTAGCTGGTTCATTTTTTTGACGAAATTTTTTTTATTTGTATTTTTTTAAACTTGATTCGCTATCGTATGAAACGGGCTTTTTTTTGAAATTTTTTTTTCGATTTATTGTGGATTTTAAAGTCAATATTTTTGTCGAAAAAACACACTTTCAAATTTGGAACACCACCAAAAATTTAATAAAAAAAGCTCGAGTCATACGATAACCAATTTTGTTAAGATTTAAAAAAGTCATTTTTTTTCCAGATCGGACAATTTTTGCAACTCCCAGCGCTGCAACCACGAGGCCCCGTTTTTTTCTCTGCCACCAGTTTGGAGCTCTACAAAACCATATTAGAGTGCTCTATAAAATCTTGTAATTTGTTCAATTCTCTACAATAAAAAAAAAAAATGTTGGAAAAATGTTTGTTTTTGACTGAGTTATGAATTTTTAAAACAAGGTCTGCTTTCTCTGCCGCGAATGTCATGTCCCGCCTTAATTAGTCATATACTTTCACATCATTGTTTTTTTGTAGATTGAAGTAATGCCTAACGTCATTTCAATTGTACTATTTAGTGATGGATGTGGCGCACAAAATCGCTCTGTCACTTTATTAAACGCTATTCAACATTTTTCAAAACATCATAAGTTTAAGTATTTGAAGAGTTCCTTGCTGTTGGACACATCCAAATAAAATCTGACCCTGACCACGCAAATATTGAAGAAAGCAATAAAAATAAAAAATTGATTTGTGTCTGCTAATTATAAAAAACTTATAAAGAAGGCACAAACAACACACGGTCCTTATAAAGTACATTATGTTGGCCATGGGCATAGCGAGGATAGGGCAGGTAGGGCAGTTTCCCCCTCTCTAAGCATTAGAAAAATAAAAATTTTGGTATTAAATTAAGAAATTTAAAACATTTCTTCTTACAATTAAAAAGCATAGAATTTATTAATATTGATTAAAGCTTAATTTATTTTTTCTGTATTTATTTATCAGTCACAAGATAAAAATAATTTTGGCCACACCTGGACAAAATCCTGGATACGCCCATGATGTTGAACATAATTTTCTCAAGAAATATTTAAATTATAATAAATCTTTCAGGGTTTTAAAACAGGAGATTCTTGTGTCATTGATATTAAGTGTTGAAAATATGCAGCAGATGAAACTTATTACGAATTCAGTTATTGTAATGATTGGATATCATTGGCTTACCGAAAAAAGATTGGTAAATTCAATAGCGAAACTGAACCGGTTATCATAAATTTATACAAGAAACCTCTTAATATTTAATAAACACTTGCAAACCTCAAAATCAAATATTCCAGCTGACTATAATTTTTTCTTTTGAATAATTCATGTTTTTTTGTTTAAAATTTCAAGCCAATTTTACCAACGCTTATTATAAGTTATCTTAAAAATAATTATCATGTTAGTTTTATAACTCATATTTGCAAAATTTAATTTGTGTTCTAAAAAATTATTGTCCTTGAAATTGTCTCTTATACCTAGAATATCGCCTGTGAGGCGATCTCTCCATTGATTGATTAAAATAATATTTGTGTGGTAGAATTTTTTTTTTTAACTTTTACGTTGTAAAAGTTGAAGTTGTAATTAATATTTTGCAAGTGCGTAATTTTTACGCTTTTACTTTCAAATCAACTGCTTTTAACCCTTTCACATTTATAAGTAATCCAAGAGAGTAAAAATGATTTTGTTTATTTATATCTATTTATTTTGGTGTAATTTAATTTATAAGTAATATATAAGGCAGAAGTTTTGAATATTTTTGTGTTCTGAGAAGGAGACATGGGTGTCCCAATATGCATTAAGGTGTATTAGTTTGAACCAAACAACTCCATTAGTTTGAACCAAAAATTTCCTTTGATGCATATAGGAACACCCGCGTCCCTTTTTTAGTTATTTACATAATATGCATTATTTTTACTAAGAAAACCGAAAGTATATAAAAAAATGATAATTGCACTTACCTGTGAATATAACTCTAAAGAAAAGCTGTTGTAAAACGTCTCTATATAATAAAAAACTTTAATCTTTTTTTTCACTTTTCGCGCGTATAACTTTTTGACACATGCTAGTTTTATTTTTTGTTGCCATTGCGTAAACTAGAGAAGGTATTGTAAAATTTAAAAATATAGATCTAAAAAAGATTTACTTAGCCAGTATTACTGTACATAAATTGTGAAAATTATGTGAGGACAAATGTGTCCCTTATGCGTCAAAAGGTTAAAAATAAATTATAATATGAGACCATTAGTTTATTTAGAATGAATAACATTATACCACGATGTAGTCAAAATAAAATCTTGTCTTCATCTTTTATCTAATGAATCTGATGATGATTATGAAGTATTTGTAAACGTCAAGAAAAGGAAAATATACAATGCTTATACCTTCTACTCTTCTAACAGCGACAAAAACAGAGCGTAATCGTTGCAGATCTCTGGTATACACCGTATACAGTTTCGTTTCCTACAGCCGTACACTTTTGTCTATTTGAGATGGATGTCGTGTACTACTGAATCTCAGACTGGGTCGGTTGCTATATTTGATTCCTTGGTTCCAAAGAGATTTAGAATAGATGCATGTCCGAATCTAATTAGGCCTGTGGTGTAGATCTCATGGATCCTGTAACTCGTTTGCAATCCTGTTAGGTAGCTAAGGGTTTTTTACACTATCGTCCACCATACTAGAGAGCCATAGATGAGAATGGGTCTAACGATTGCTGTATACATCCAGTGAATTAGGTGTAGTACTCCTCCTTGCAGTGTGCCTCTTGTGAACTCTTTTCTCAGCGCACTCATCCTAATTTGTGAGTGTATTCGTTTACTGTTAAGCATTCTATAAATCCTTTGTGTTATTTTACTTTTTGCCTTCTTTGTATATTAAAGCTTTTTTATGGAAACTGTCTGTATTTACATTATTCAATGTGGCTTCGATATTCAAAAAGTGGCTAAAGTATATTCTTTGGTAACGAAGGGTTCTTTTAATGACTGTAACCATCTCATGCAGTGCCGTGTTCACCAATTTACTCTAAAGGTAGGCGTATTGCATACAAAAGTGGTTACTTTTATTCAAAGATTATCTTATGCGATAGAGAAACATGAGTCAGTGACCTCCTCTTAGACAGATACATTTAGGTCAATGTTTTTGCTTATGCCTTCAAAATAATAGGTTTTATCAAGACCCTTTTCTAGTTTAAATAGGCGTTTGCTTTAGTGATGATCTCTTCATTCAACCTAAATCTCTTACCACTGAGCCATTTGCTCTGGTTTGGAAATAGGAAATAGTCGCAAAAAGCTAAATTTTTAAAATTTATTAATTTTTACGGATGTAAAAATCAAAAGAACACTTTTTCTTCGTTAAATATGGTCGTTTTTACTTCAAATCAATGTCAAATCTGTCCAACAGCTGTGAATAATATTCGCTGGTGATCGTTTTACCCTTTTTAAAGTAATCGATCTGATTGACTTTGCATGCATCCCAAAACCTTTTGTAATTACCTTGCTGACACACCCATTCTGGCCTTCTTTGGTGGACGTTAACCCACGAAGTGGAGAAGTTCCCTGTTATGACTGTTCCTTGAACTCCTTCGGATAGCAGTTGAGATTGCTGAACGATCCTTTTAAGAGGTCACACGGCTGCGATTATGGCTGAGTTTGAGCAACCGAGGTATCCATCGCGCGGACAGCTTTGCTTGTCCAAATATTCATGTAAAATGTGCTGAGTGTATCGATTTCTAACTCCGCCAGGTTAGCAACTTAGTTGCACCTGCCTGCCCACAGCCAGGATAAAGGAGGATGGTTGTTTGTAGGATACGTCCTGCAAACGTAAAAACTGATAGGGCCAATGAAGAGCTCGGGGTAGCGCCCATCTTGGCAGCAGCTCATATTCGGCATATCGATATGAAACAAGCCTGCGAAGGTATAGCAATTGACCTTAAAACTTGTTAGTACGGGGACAGTCTTAACCCGTCAAATGGGGTAGACCCTATCTATCTACCACACTGAGACCTTAAATCGGCGACGCTCTGGCTTTCCTAGTGGTTTGCTTGTCGACATTTTGACTCGCACCCTCAAACTGGCACGGCAGTCACTGAGGGAAGTGTAAAAATGGTTGTAAAACTTTTTTTCTCATACTGAGCCCGGCAGTCCCTAAGGACAGTGGCCTATACTCTGTCTGGATGTTGAAATCTGGACTGCCAGAGTAAGAGTGGCATTTGCAAAGGTCCTCCAAAGTAGGTACCAGACATGTGCAATAGTTTGCAGTTGAGCCGGCAGCTGGGAATTATTAAAATAGCTCTTTAAGTGGTCATTGAGCACGGTCATGCATAAGAATGCACTTTTCATAATTGCATTTGTGTATTTTTGGTCTTTTTGCGGGGATGTTGTGGATCCTCATTGACGGGATCGAGTTGCCCAGATGACTGTCGTGGGCTGGCCCTTCGGGGAGTTTCGTACGGATTGTGGTTGTGTGAATTCTACACAGGTCTAGATTGACCGGCAGGGTTGCGCAGTGGTACGACCGGGCTGGCATATCTGTCTTAATATGCAGGAGATTGGGTAGGTCTCGTCTTTACCAGTAGATGGATTGTAAGTACGTCACTACTGAAGTCTAAACTGGTACTGCTATTACGGCCAGTATGTAATTTATTGCATAATGTTCCTAATCAGCAGGGCACTGGGTGATGCTTTGTGTTTGTGAAACAGCTTCCATGTTCGTGTTGCCACACCGGATGCCCCGTATCTTTTACTAGTTAAAACATAAACGGGTCCGTGTTGTGGTATAACGCATAAGTTCTGGTTGTCTGTTTCATGAACTATTACCCTAGGTCTGGAATATCCAAGTACTTAAGCCTTGCGGCATGCGTACTTGTCAAAACAGAATCTAATTGTATCGATTTCTCAACGTGGTAAGAAAATGCTTATTTAAGAATTTTATTCTTCACTACTAACAAAAAAAAAAACTAGTGATAATACCCCGAAAATCGGGTGTGCTTACCAACTTCGCTTTGGAAATCACACTTTCTCATTCACATTAGAGCGAGTTCGTGTCTTAGGTTCGTGTCTTTATATAATTTAATAATTTTCTGCTTACCTACAGCTCAAAACCTTTCTAATGATGTGTCAAGTGTTGCTGTAGCACTTGTAGATTTGCTGGAATAAGGAGATCCTTACAGGAATAAATATATAGATAAAATTTGAGTCTTAAAGATTTATTGTTCAGGTTTGAAAATAGGCAAAAATATTTTTTATTTTCATTCATCATAAAAAATAGCGTAGTGCTAGTGGGAAAATCGAGAATGCATTTTTTTATCCGATAAATGTTCAGAGGTAATTAAGAACATAGTGGTTTTATCCAACTCAGCCTTAATATAAAATTTTTCAATTAGGTAGAAACGCCTAATGAGCTATGTTGCCCAACAGTCTAAAAAATATGTTCACAATAGTGTGCGAGGCCTCTAAAAATGAAATTTTAAAATTAGTTAAAATTTCATCCTTAAAGAATACGGCGAAATACGCACGCCTAATGTAACTCATATACTACAATATTGATAATAATTATTAATAATACGATAATTATTTATTTTATTGAATATCTTCCCATGCATGCATCTACTTTCTTTGAGTCTCTTAAATGGTGAGCTTTTTTTTTTAAACACCGTCATTCCCACCCACCGGAGAATTCACACTAATGAATATTTAAACTTGAATAACGGACAATTAGCTTCATTCAAGTCAACCTGTAATTAACTCCATACAAATTATAACTTCAAGATAATATAATGGCTTTCATTGAACACTTTCTGCTTCACCAATCAACTGCTATTCCACACATTAAATTAACCTTGTAATACATTTATTCAAAATAAAAATAAAAAAAAAAAACAGTGACCACAAAACAATTATGAACAATTATGAAGCACTTCAGTCATGTTGGCGTCTAGATTTACATTGAATCCGCATAATGAAGCCACACAAATGCACGCACACACATTAAATCACAGACATACACATGGCACCCAGAACTACCTGTATATTCCTCTGTCTGTCCAATATGAATAAGTACGAGTATTCAACAAAAACCACTATCAAGTTTTGCTACCTCCTCCATTGTTCCTCTTTCCAACACCTGCAGCAAGTTTATGCAACTATTCGTTCCCTGAGCAAATGCGGAGCCAACTTGCTCGACTGCATTGTGGGCGCGTTTTCGTATATATCCCCAAACAGCCAGTTAAGTCAGGTCAGGCTGCAGCCATACAAGTACTGCAATTAACGGTCTCATTGTTCTCAGCGCAATTTGCATAAAATTAACTTTGGTCCTTTTTATTATTACTTTTATTCATACAGCATTAAAAATGAACTCGCACAAATGCATACAATCAAAAGTTCTGCTCTTACTTAACTTTTTGCATGTGTGCATGAGTTGGTGGAGGACTAAAAAGTAATGTGTGCGAATGTGTGTGAGTAGTTGGTAAAATTATTGAATGGTATGAATTATATTTACAGATTGTCGGTTCATCAGTGTGAGTTTTCAGTGGCATCCCTGTAGGAAAATCAACTAATTTAAAAGTAGTTGATAAAGTAGTTTTTTTTCAACCACAACTAGTTGAAATTCTGACTTTTTTCCATAGAACGAACTAACATATTTTGTATGGTGATGTCCGCTTAATAAGTCAATTGACTTTCGTCTGCATATATTTTCAACTACTTGTTAAATTAGTTATATTTAAATTATTTTATAATGACTTTAAAATAACCATTTGAAAACTATTACTGATGGCCTAAAGTTAATATTATTTGATGAAATAACATGGTTAAATATATATAAACTTGTAATCTAATAAAAATTTGCAATTAAAACATGTCAAAATCGGAGTAGTTGCCGCCCTTATATAATTCAAAGAAGTTCATATACTGGTTTATTTTAAATTAGTTTTTTAATTAGTTGTTTTTAAAAACAAGTTAGTTTGTTCCTATAGGGATTTGTGTCAATTTCAATATAGCAGGCAGCAGTTAATTGAACGATATTATTAAATTTTAAACCAGAAATTTGTTTTTATATATCGTAATTAAAAAACATCTTTATAAAGTAATTATGGGGTATTTTAATCAATTTAAAAAAAAGTTAGAATTCTGTTAGATTGATTATGGATGTAAATGTGAATTTAACCAATTTTGTCTTGTAATCTTCTTAATTAATCCTCTTAATTAAAATCATATTGAAAAAAAGTGTTTTTTTGGAAACCTTGGAAGGACTTTGATCGAGCTTCTTTTGATCAATTGTGCTGTGCGTGTTATGAAATGTTTGAATACAAATGATCAAGAACTGGACCTACAAGCTTTATACCGTCTCCAAAGGGCTCCTGTCCTCAAGAAGCTTTACATGACAGTTTTTATTCTCTGAGATTTGCCATTGCCTGCAGAGAGGTGACGTCCGAACAGAAAAATTGATTCAATTGAAAAACTTTTTGTGTCAGGTGGGACTTGAACCTGGGTTCAATCGTATACAAGCCACGCACCTTAACCAGCTTACCATGGCCGTTTCTCATTTCAACAAACTTTATTTTATTTTTTACAATTTTGCTATCAAAAACTATGGCCACGCTAGGTGCGTAGTCAGGATAGTACATGGGGGTGGCGAGGGGGAAGGTTTTATTACAAGAATGTATTGGTAACAATACATTAATATTGTAATATAACATTTATTGTAAATGTACGAAACTGAAATTCAAATTGTGACCAAATCTCTTGAATGTGGCTTTATTTTTTATATTGTATAAGAGTTCAAGTGGCCCATGTATTCCTATGCATTTAAAGTGAATTATTGGCATTTTTTACCAACTTAATATATTTATAATTTCAATGACTTTCTTATAAAAACTCCTGACATCACAAAATATTTCATTATAATTACAACGTATGTAAAAATATGATTTTATACATAGTGCATTACAAAATGAATAAATTTTTAAAGAAATATTTTTACTATTCAAAACAATTCAGAAAACAAAAACGACCAACTATACATTAAAAGAATTTCTATTAATATATTGAGAACAAAACATATTAATAAAGTATCAACAAAAAAATAAATCACTATTTGAACAGTTGAAGTTGAAAATTTTTTACAATTTAAAAACTGTATTTGAGTTTTGAATTTTAATTTTCTTTTTCCTCTTCGTTGGATTTCTCAAGAGAAGACAACATTTGTTTTTTAAAATTTTAAATATAAGCTTTTTTTAATTCTGAATTCACACAGTTGTCTTACTTTATGATTGTGCGATACCTAGCTAGGTATAAATGCACATATATATCTATACTATTATATAAAATTGAAGTGCCAATTTTTTTTTCCAGATAAACTCCAAAAGGACTGTGTCGATTTTTATAAAATAACTTTCAAAATGTCATATTTGTGCTAGAACACAGTACAGGTATACATTCATATCGACATTTTAATAATAAGCATTTTTAGTTTTTTAAGAAGTCATCCCCGATGCCACGAATTGCTTGACTGTTTTATGTTCACGCGTTTGTGTTGTGAGAGTTTCATTAAACTCCATGTTGCTCTTTACGCATCTGTTGTGTTTTTCAGATGAGCCTCACGCAAGGCGTAAAGTGACATACATATAAATGCATTGCTGAGCTGCAAAACCAAACAAAATAAAAAATATTTTTTACTGACATGAATTGTCTTAAGGGCTGAAGTCACACGATTATTGTTTGAATGGCGTTCAAAAGTTTTTGTTGCTTTCAATGGAAACTATTACAGTGGGAGTGGATAAACACATTGTAATGCGATCAAAATTTGTTCAGTTTTGAACGCAAGGCGATTGACTGTTCACTTTTATAGTGTTTAGGATTTTGTTTTTATATGTAGTTTTTGCGCTCTATCTCTTTGCACAATCATTCAAAGAGTAACAAAAAAATGTTAGCGCTCTTTATTGATAAAAAAAATACCTCCGTGGCGAAGCTGCGGACCACTTCATGATAATTATTATCAGGCATTTTTTGATTGTTGACTGTTTCTTAATCGCAAATGTAGCACTAATACACTAGTTTTTTATATAATATAATAATAATATAATAATTATAATAATATACATAATAATAGTAGCAGAGGACGACCGCATCTCAGTTGGTGGGACCAAGGTACCAAGTGGAGGACAACCTGACGAAACTTGGAGCTTCCAACTGGCGCCAGCAAGCGCAAAACAGAAATTGCTGGCGCATTTTCTTACAATAGGCGGAAACCGACTTATGGTTGTAGGCGCTATCTAAGTAAACCCTGTAGGAAAATCAACTAATTTAAAAGTAGTTGATAAAGTAGTTTTTTGTCAACCACAACTAGTTGAAATTCTGACTTTTTTCCATAGAACGAACTAACATATTTTGTATGGTGATGTCCGCTAAATAAGTCAATTGACTTTCGTCTGCATATATTTTCAACTACTTCTTAAATTAGTTACATTCAAATTTTTTTTTAATGACTTTAAAATAACCAATTGAAAACTATTACTGATGGCCTAAAGTTAATAATATTGTATGAAATAACATGGTTAAATATATATAAACTTGTAATCTAATAAAAATTTTCAATTAAAACATGTCAAAATCAGAGTATACGTAGTTGCCGCCTTAATATAATTCAAAGTAGTTCATATGCTGGTTTACATTAAATTAGTTTTTTAATTAGTTGTTTTTAAAAACAAGTTAGTTTGTTCCTATAGGGAAGTAAGTAATATAATAATTGTGAATTTTATAAGTAAAGTTCGATAAGAAGAAAGAAAGATATCTTACTTTCGATTAGATTCGATATATTTTGAAAAATTTTTTCATGGCTTTTCAAAGATTTTTTCAAATTTTCCATTAGAAACGGTGAACTTTTTGTTGTATAAGTATATCTTCAATATTTCTTTTTAAGCACTAGGAAGATTTTTTTCAAAAATATTTTCAAATTTTTCGCAATACGTTGTTTAAAAAACATAATTCTTAAATTTAATTTCTTATATTCTTATTTGTATTCATTTTTTGTGACGTCGGACCCGATTGGGTGAGTTTGAACCCCGACCATCCTCCTTTTGGCTACGAGCCTGGTCCACAACTCATAATCTTCTGACGCAAAATGAAATTGTTATTTTTCGCATCAGTGAATTTCAATTAAAAATGGAAAGATTTAGTAAATTTCGCACAATGATTGAGTTAAAATTGGAATTTATTTTTTTCACAAGCATTTATAAATACCTACCATAAATATATTTACGGATTTTTTTTAGCTTTTCTAGTGCCATGCATGCAAAATATTAACCTCAGATGAAAATTTTTCCAAATAAATTTTATAGCTTTTTGCTTTTGTTTGCGTAGAAAATTGTTTCAGTAAACTAAAAAAAACTTAACCCCTTAACCAGCAATGCTGCCCTGAAGCTGTCATTGCTTTTCTCAATATAAATTTGACGTTTTAACTTTATTAAAGTTTTAAAGCTTACCTATGTATATAGTGTAAGTTTTATCGTTCCAGTTGCATTAATTTTCTACAGCCATTTAAAAGTTGTTTGTTTTTGTTTTTTGATTAATAATTTATTGCATGTAAATCATCCAAATATAGATATAAAAAAACCTATTTTAATGTGTCCAATACTATTAAATTTTTAGACTATATTTCATTATTTGCACTTTTAACAGAAGCTTAATGGTCTTATATAAATTATCTTTCATTATGTAATTTGAGTTTTTGAGCATTTTTTGACTCAGGGCGAAATTTTCAATGGAAGTTGCAATCAGCCATTGGAATTGTTTTTTTTTTTTGACACCATCATTTAACAGAAACAAATATTCTTACGTGGCAGAGACTTAAAAGCTTAATGAAACTTACAAAATTAATTGAATTGAACCAATACTCTATTTTTACGTTTAATATGGAGATAATGTCAGTTGATGCTTTTGCACCCAAAAATTTCTTCCAGAACATCCAACAATGAGAAGAATGTTCAAGGGGTCTCTCAGAGTTTTTAGGTCAAGGAAATATTGATTTTAAAATTTACATGTTTTTTTTTCAATGCTGAATGCATCTACAATATTCTTCAGCAATTTCAAGTCAAATTCAACCAAATGGCTGAAACTCAACCAAATGGCTGAGATATTAGCAAGTTATACAGGTAAGTACGTATCTTGAGTGAAGTATACATATAATCAAGTGAAGTTTTTAAACATGGTAGAGTTCCATGCAGGTGGAAAGCAAGAACTTTATTCATATGGCGAATATTAGACGGTCTTTGACACCAAAACACTCTATAAGGACAAAACATTTGCTTCATACTGGATCTCCACGTGCGGGTTCCACTAAGGAAAACTGACCTTGTTGAAAATTTGGAGGTCATAGGAGTCAAAGTTCGAAAGACAGTATGCTCATGATTAAGCGAAGAAAAAGGATTCAATCGAGTAAAAATTCCGATGTGATAGTCACCTAACACTTCCAAAGAAGCACGGATAAAATGATAAAAGATAAATCAAGTAATGGAAGAAATGTTTGAGATAGTCAATGGGTATTTTATATGGTGCTGGTATAGCCTACTAAAGAGTTAAGGAAGTAAAATTTCTTTTCATATTTAACTATTTTTACAAAAAATATGTAAATAAAATGTAAATTGCGTTTTTCACAAAATAAGTTTTTAAAAATCTGTTTTTCTTTATACTTTAAAATAATTTTTCAATATAGTTAAAATTAATAACATACTAGAAACTTTATTACGCTATTTGGATGTATAGAGGAGATATAAATAAAATAAGAACAATCTATTTTTCACTCAAAAATGTAGGCAGAAAATTTGTAGGTCCAGTTCTTTATTATTTGTATACAAATATTCAATAACACGCACAACACAAATGATTATAAGAAGCTAGGTCCAAGCCCTTTGAAATATTTGTTTCGTTCGACGGCACAAGGTGGACACTATACACTAGGTTAGGGCTGCCATACGTCCCGGTTTTTGATTGCTTGTCCCGGTGTCCCGGTCCAACGTTAATATGTCGCGGATTTATCTTAAAAGGGTTCAATTGAAAGATTTAATTAGGAGCAAATTTGCAAAACTTCATTTTTAAAATTTGCAACTGCTTTTTAAATGTGAAATAGTAGTCAAATCATCTTTCATTTTCATTTAATTCAGCTCCTCCCTAGCAATAATCGATATTTGATATATCACCTGCAAAATCAAATCTCTTACTAGCAACAGCTGTCTTTCATTTAATTTATTGTGTGCTTGCTTTCTTTGCCAGCTGTAACTTTTCATGTAAGTTTCGAGTCAAAGTTTGTTGTTGTACAGTAGAGTGATCCTTTATAAAACGAGGTAGAAGTGATCACGATTCTTTGTGCACGGTGTGCGGTTGTTATATTTCCATAAGGCACGGTGGACGGTTAGACATTGTTGACCACATCGCAAGTGCCAAAGATAAATTGATGCTTTGTGAAGCTTCAACTTTAAAAGACATTTCTCCGTTTTATGTGAAACAAAACATCACACAATGTCAACTGATCTCTGCCGCTGAGTTAACAACTGCATATAAAATTATTGATCACCATCAATCGTTTAGCTCAGTAGATTGTATTACTAAACTAAGTGCACTCTTGTATCCGGACTCGGAAATAGCAGCAAAGCAATCAAATGCTAGAACCCAATCAACAGCTTTAATAAAGAACGTTTTGGCTCAGCACGCAGTTGCAAATTTTGTAGAAATATTAATTAAAAAAGTTGCTCTTTTATGGAGTTTCAAATATCTTTAAAAAAATCTTGCAGCTTTTGGTGCTGATAATACTAACTTTGGTGGAAGGAAAAGGCGGGGAATAAATAATATTTTTTATAAATTAAAAGAGGCTTCAGGAAAACACATCGAGGATATTGGTTTCCCTGCTCATATACTTCACAACACAGTTTCGACTGCTGTGGATGTGATGTCAATCGATGTGGAATCTGTGGTGATTAAAATATATAAGTATTTTTTCTATATTTACTGTGAGAACGGAGCGGCTTAAAGAATTTTGCGACAATGCGGACTCAACTTACAAATGAATTCTTTCTTATAGAAGAAGCCGGTGGCTCTCATAAGTACCCGCTATAAAAAGAATCTTGCAAATGTGGAAGCCAAACGTGCAAATTTTTTGTGCTGACGAACAGCACATTCCTTTAGCTGGAGCTTATGTGTCATTTGTTCACTGCCAACCTTTCATGGTTGAAAAACAAACTAAAATAATGTGAAAATACACAATACAATTATGGAAGTGTAAAAACTAATAAATGACACTAAAGGTGGTTTAAAAGACAGGTTTGAAAATACATTTTTTGGAAACCAAAAAAATATTATTTTAGGCCAAGTAAAAGAAAGCGGTTTATATTCAAGAAAAATATTAATTTTTGAGAAGGATGCGAAACATGTTTTTAATACAGCAAATAGTTATTTGGAACAATGGACGTTTCATTTAAATAAATCTGATGTTTTTGATTGGATAACCTTAAATAATGTACCAAAGTGGACAGAAGTTCAAAAAACTATTATACAGGGCTGTCAATATTCGAAGCGCCCATCTGGCAACACTGTAACTTTCCGCAGTGATGTTTATGTTTATGTTTACAATGGAACAGTACACGCCACGCGAACGCTCTAAAATTGTTGAAATTTACATTCAACAAAACAAGTCAATAGTGAAAACTCAACGTGCATTCAAAAAAATAAATAAAGTGAAAAGTGCGCCTTCCAAGAAAACAATTTATCGTTTGTATGAAAGATTTACAACTGGTAATACTCTTGGTAACCCAAAGAGGCCAAATAAAAAGCGACAAAGGCGATCGGATGAGAATATTGCAGCCGTACGAGCCAGTATTGAGCAGTCACCAACAACATCCCAAAATCGCCGTTCTCAGCAGCTCGGCATTCCCCGATCCACTTTACAACGCATTTTACGTGTTGATTTGAATTTGTTTCCGTACAAAATTCAATTGGTAAACAAATTGTTGCCTACCGATAAGCCACGTCGATTGGAATGGGCCCAAAGAGTCATCGAAATGGCTGAAGAAGACGAGCAATTTTGGCATGAAATTATCATGAGCGATGAAGCTCATTTTCAGTTGAACGGAACGGTAAACAAACAAAATTGCCGTATTTATGCCACTGAAAATCCACAAGAGATTCAAGAGGTACCTCTTTACGATGCAAAAGTCACTGTTTGGTGCGGCGTTTGTGCTAAAATGCTCATTGGGCCGTTCTTTTTCGAAGATGATAATGGCCACAGAGTTACTGTCAATCAGGAGCGTTATCGCGATATGATAAACAATTTTTTCATGCCAATCGTTCGTCGTTGTAGTTCGCACTACAATCGATTTTTTGAAATGGGCGCTTCGAATATGGACAACCCTGTATATAATTTTTTTATTGAAAAATTAAATCTAGTCTTTAATGTTGAGAATGAAATGTACATAAAAAAAAATATGTGAAAATGTAATTTTTGTAACTTTATTTTAAATTTTTTTTTGTCGAGAGTTGTTTCACCAAAGTGTCCCGGTTTTACCATAAACATATCTGGCATATCTACACTAGGTGGAATCGATTTTCTATTAATAACACTTTTCTATTTAATTAATATTTAAATATTTAATTTTCTATTTAATAACACTTTTAAAAACTTTATTTAGAAATTTTCTAATTGTTGTATATGTTAACTAAACATAACAGAGCAGCAGTGACAAAATCTTTGAGAATTTACTATTTTTCTTAAATTTTTGCTTAAGTGATGCCTCCTTGGAGATTTGTTTGTTGGGGGAACACCTAAATTTTTTTATGATGAATATTTTTATGAGGAAACCATTTTGAGTCTTTCAACTCTTCATACAATAGGAAAACTTTTTGAAAAAGTTTGGAATACTCCAGAGAGATGGCATTAGTATACACTATTGTGAATCAATCACATCAACCTTCATCCTACATTAGACTTCGGTCAAAATTTCTGCCATTTATTTTTACGCATTTACAATTACAGCAGTGTGTAGCAAACAACCGTCGTGTTTTTTTAAGGGAATAAACATGAGTCTTATTTTATGATGAAACACGATCTCGAAAGAAAACTGCAACCGATGATGTCTACTCAAAAGTGATTTTCAGTCTTTCATTGTTGTCGTACGAGCACCGATGCTTCCGAACGATATGGTGACGTCCGAAAGACTCCAGAAAACTCAACGGTATAAAAATTAAATTTCTTTAATGTTAATGCGATGTATGCTATTCTGAGCATAATCTATGTGCAAAGTGCAAAGCATGATTCATGAACACTTTGGCAATTCATTTTAGATCAGTTGTACACCGAGAAAAAAAACTATAGGTAAATCACCTAAAAATTATAAACTTATGCTTATTCACCTAAGGAATTTATTGTTTAATACATTGCTTTGAAAGCACATACTTCGATACCTTGCCAAAAAAAAAATATTTGATTCACAGATTTAAACAGATGCTGTATTAACAGATGCAGTATGCCGCAGTATTCTGTTGATAGCTGCAGCATAGCTTTAGTTGTAGTTAATATTGAATAAATCACTCCGCGTAACGAAGGGGTTTGGCTCAATGCGTAGCATAATGTATTCATACGCAGTGGTATCGGGTTGGTGTGGGTTTGAATCTCAACGGGATGCGAAGGAAAAATTCTTGTATATGATATTTAATTTAATTTAATGTTCTTGTTATAATAGACGCTGAGTTGTTGCCGATTTTAATCAAGCAAATAACAGAAAGAGAGGCGGCAGCTTCAAAAAAATGGAAAATAATAAAAACCCAAAACCCGAAAAAAAGTTATATATTTCAAATTCAATTTTTTTTAAAGTAGTGTATAATATATACCAAATACTTGGTTAATTTATCACCCAATAAAAATTGGCAAGTCAACATGTAAAACTTAGGCGTTTTGATAAAGTTCTTAGGTGGCTGAAAACTGCCAAAGCCATCTTATAAATTATACTATGTTTTTTTGAATTTAACATAAGCTTTTTTCTCGGTGTAGTATAACAATTTTCTCTTGATCCAAATGTATGAGAAATAAATTATTTCAGGATCAGTTGCTTGAAGACGATAAAAAGTATGCGCAATTAACGCATAAATTATGCGCATATGGAATAATATCTGAGCCGAATTAAAGTAATCTGTGTGTAACTAAGAAAATTATTAATATTCAAAGGTTTCTACAAAATTTGCTTTGAACAGATTTGTTATAAATGTTTAAAAACGACTTCGGCAAGGATTCCAAAACATTTCCTTTGGTTTACTGGGTGAAGTACAGCTTCACACTGCCTACCAAATTGTATCGAGAAAAAAATTGGAAATTATTTTGAAATGGAGTGAGTCCTTCATAAACCTTATGTGGTCATTAGCTTTTTTATATAAAAAGAGCTTCTAAACAGAAAAATAATAATAAAAAAACATATTTGCGAGTGGCATCAAACTTGATTTTTCATAATATTAGCCATTATTTGATACTTAATTCTTTTTACATACACATTTTTTACACACTCCGCCATAAAGCTCTTTATATTTCCGTTCTTTCAACATTCAAAATATACGCCCCTCTTTAAATTTTTGCCTACTTTTATAGCTGCATTGGCAGCATTCATATCAAATGCGTTTTTTCGAGAGAATAGCAATATCGACGAAGCTGTTAATAGCTGCAGCAACAGTATGAACAGCCTGAAGTAACGTCATAATAAAATTCATAACATTTATTTGAACATGAAAATGTGCTTCATTGTGTTTCACTTACGTAGCTACTTTAAATAGTTATGACCACGAAATGATTGTAAATGCTTTCATTGAGCCAACATTTATGCGTGCGCCATCTTGTAAATGACCCTTATATCAGGGTGGGGCCGTGGAGGTTACACATGTTCGATAGCCATGCGTATGTGTGTGTGTGTGTGTGTTTGCGGGTTACATGTAAGTGCCTCTGTATGCATTGAAATTATAAATGTTTTTGATATCCTTCTCCGTGCTCCGAGCATTAAATTATAGTCAGCTGCTGTAAAGCTACTCACATAATTTCACTGACAATCGACATTAGAGCCGCATTAAGATTTGACGTTTATTGAGTAGTGGGTGGTTGAAGTGGGTAGTGGTTTAAGTGGGTGAAAGTTGTTTGATGACTTGTGGCTGTCGTACGGGATTAGCTGATGTTATGACAGCTAAGTTAATAATATGGCGCTAAGCACAAACACATGCACATATATTTCAATATATGCCTTTTAAGCAAGAGTAATTTTTTCATGATAAAGCAAAGTCCTTAGAAGATTGAATATATTTTTTATACTTATGTTAAGCCTCTTAAGAAGCCAGAAGAAAGAAGTTCCTTTCGACATAACTTTTTTTAATGCTTTGTGGAAGGTGTTCGAAGCTTTAAAAATCCAATAAATAAAAATTACTTGTTGATAAGGATACACTTCAAGCAGGCCCGTTGCCAAGGAAATTTTTGGCCAAGGAATATTCGTTTAACTTTAACGAATATGTTGAGAAAGAATTCTTATAAGTTTTACTTAAAAATTAAAAAAAAAAAAAATAAAACAAAAATGGGCTTTTTCTATTGCGCATGAAACTTTTTGAAAAATTGGTTATTTTTTCATATAAATTTGCTCATTTTCGTCAAAACATGCTTGGGAAAGTAGTGATAAAGTTTCTAATTTAAATTTTCTCAAGTTCAATTATAAGGAATGTGTTGAGAAAGAGTTTTTATAAGTCAAAAGTAAAAATGGAGAAAAAAAAACAAGAATGGGGTTTTTTATTGTATATAGAAGTTTTCACAGCAAAAACAACGCCACCTACAGGGTCAAACTTTAGACTTAAAACATCTACAGACCCAGCCTCACACACACACCAAATTTGGTCAAAGTCAGTCTCCCCATTCATGAGGAGTGCAGTGACAAAACAATGTACAGAAAAATTTTATATAAAGATATGGAATTTTCGGTATAAAAGAAAGAAATCTTTTGCAGGCATTTTTTGAAAAATTCGTTAAAAATAGCAATCGTTGGTATCCCAAGCTAAAATTGTGTGTGAGCCTTAAGAATTAATGTATTATAACGATACTATGTTCAAAAAATTACAAAAAACGTTACAAATAACTTCAGTCTAAAAAAATTTAAAAAAATTTCAGAAAAACAGTCCAAAAAAAGTACACCACAAGAAAGGTACATTCAAGGTCTCTAACATATATACAAATTTTTTTTCCATAAATAATAAAGCAGTTATCTTCGAAAAAAAAAGTAGAAAGAATATCAATACGCCTAGGACCAAACGACTGGTGCCACGGTATAGAACAAGCACAGCAGTAGATACAATATGGCGGTTCTGGACCAGGTGGATCAAGCCGATGACGTCACTCCGGTCCAGCGCCATCTAGTGGGGCCTTTTGTTTTGCTAAAAATGTGCAAGGGTGTATGTCTTCGCTTTAAGCGTTTTAAAAATTGGCAAGTTTGGGTTATGTCTTTTCTTTAAACTTTTAAAATTGGCAAGTTTGGGGTATGTCTTTGCTTTAAACTTTTAAATTGGCAAGTTTGGGGTATGTCTTTGCTTTTAAGCGTTGATCATAATTTTATTTACTTCATTATCGATAGTCGTATCAAGCGGGTTCTTGTCAGTGTTTGCATGTTTTGTTTTTTTCTTAACCCTCGAATTCGTTATAGCAATGACTAAAATTTTGCTGGTTGACTTAAGCTGAAATGACTTGCTTTATGAAAATGTATGCATTAATATGGGTTGAAGCAATTTAGGTACGGCGAAGGTTGAAGGGTTAAAGAAATGTTTTTAAATTTATCATAATGGTGCTAAGTGTTAGGTGCGTGTATTAGTTTTGATTATCGACATTGTGATTGATATTTGATTGATTATCGATATTGTGATTGATTGATTAAATACTTATATATATATATATAAATATAAAATATATAATATATATATAAATATAAGATATATATAAAATAATAATAATAATAGTAATAAAGAAAATTTTATTCAATTTTTATCAGAATTTCACCACAAACATTCGTTTATTTTAGCGTTAAACTTCTACACTACTCCCTTATCTTGAACTTGCATTTTTTTTTTTTTTTTTTTAGTACGCTTACTATGCTTTTTATGAAGCTTGGCTCTTATCACTTTAACCTTGAATTCTTTTTTATAGCGACGTCGGCTTCTAAAATGTTCTCGATGTTTCTGCATCTCGAAGCTTCTAGAAACTTCTTGACTCTTCTTGGTTGCGGTGTATTTCCTTTACTTAAAATAAAATACAGCGGCGGAGAAGTTGCTGGGTATAAGCGACTTGGCCGATGGTTATTAAGTGGGGGCTTGTTAGCCCGATGTCCCCCAACTGAATATATATTTATATACGCCTATGTTTCAAATGGTTGTTATCCAATTCTTAAACTACTTACGCAAATCTAATTCAGTCACCTAACACTTAGCACCATTATGATAAATTTATAAACATTTCTTTAACCCTTCAACCTCCGCCGTACCTAAATTGCTTCAACCCATATAAATGCATATATTTTCATAAAGCAAGTCATATCATTTCAGCTGAAGTCAACCAGCAGAATTTGAGTCATTGCTATAACGAACTCGAGGGTTAAGAAAAAAACATAACATGAAAACACTGATAAGGACTCGCTGGACTACCACTACCGATAATGAAGTAAATAAAATTATGATCAAAGCTTAAAAGCAAAGACATACCCCAAACTTGCCAATTTAAAAGTTTAAAGCAAAGACATACACCAAACTTGCCAATTTTTAAAAAGCTTAAAGCAAAGACATACCCCAAACTTGCCGATTTTAAAAGTTTAAAGCAAAGACATACACCAAACTTGCCAATTTTTAAGAAGCTTAAAGCAAAGACATACACCTTTGCACTTTTTTAGCAAAAAAACCCCCTACTAGATGGCGCTTTACCGGAGTGACGTCATCGGCTTGCTCCACCGCTCCACCTGGTCCAGCACCTCCATATTGTATCTACTCACAGTGGGTGGTCAACATATTCACTGATGGCTCTTAACTACACACGGGAGTGGGAGCGGCGGCTACTGTGCAGAACCGGCGATAAGTCAGCCTTATAAGCTGCCGGACCACTGCAGCATCTTCCAGGCGGAAGTGTTCGCTATAAGGAAGGCCGCAGAGACTGCCCTTAACATAAGCACACATCACGCCAATATTAACATTTTTGTAGACAGCCAAGCGGCGATCAAATCCATGTGCTTCGCTACCATCAGGCCCACAAATACCCTGGCAAGCAGGGAAGCACTAGATGCACTATGCGCTTCAAAGAGAGTGCGTATCTACTGGGTTCCAAGCCACCAGGGCATTGACGGAAATGAAAACGCAGATGGATCAGAGTCCATACAACATGTACCTATCCCACTGCAAGAGCTGTACAGAAACCTCGAGGATAGATAAACAAATAAGTTCTTGAGTATACGCCATTTTTGCTGCACATACGATAAAATTTTACTTAAATTGTGTAAAAAATATCTATTGTGACAGCAAAAAAAGAAAAATTTTTTACATTTTTAAATACAGTTTTGTCGTATGTCATACAAAATATAAGATTTAGTATGAAATTTTTAAGTTTCAATATCAGTTCCGGCCATATGGTATAGAGACCAAATACCAATAACTGACAAAAATGCCTGAAAGTGGCTGAGATCGAAACCGAAGCCAAAACCGAGTATTCAGTCGGATACCAGCCTACTCGTGTTGACAAATTGTTAAAAAGCAATTAAAATTTAAATAAATGAGTATGAAGTGTGAAACACCCTGCTTTAGTCATAACAACAGCAAAGTTAAGATTAAAAGTTGAATGGAAAAACGTATTTTCAATCTTGTGACAATTATTAGCATAAACCGCTAAGAAATCTCTTTCGCTAGAAAAACTTGTTGGAAGAAGAAAAAAAAAGGAATAGAAAAACATCTGCTTCAATTAGATTTTAAGCGACGACAGCACTTTTAATAAAATTGCGGCTTAAACCACTCACCGCCGCCGTCAATGACATCGCTGCTGCCCGCCAGAACCACCATTCAACTGACTGACGTTTTGTCTTGGCAACAAAAACCTCTGGCTGATACATTCAAGTATTCAGGCCTGCCATCACATACAACAAATATACAAGCAAATAATAACAACAGTCAAAGTGTTCACATTGCAGAGAATAAAAAACTAAAATAACAAAAGACACAAAAAAAAAAAAAAAAAAAATCCCAGAAGAAAATGTCGCACAGAACTCAATTAAACTTTTGTAATTACAGTTAAAACGGAAGAAGATATTTATCTAGGATAATTGCATTAAAATCCTGTAAAGGAACCTGCAAGTGGCAACCCTTTAGCTGCCTGATGTGTTTAGAGAATGAAAGATTTTTGCAGGCTGCAAATTGTTCCAAACAACAAAAACAATTTTCATGTTGGCAAAAAAATGAAAAGAATTAGAAAAAAATTAACTTCCATATTAATGTTTCAGTTGTTTTACCTAGAGTCAACTTCTGCTGTAACAGCTTACTCAAGTATGTTAAGTAAAAAGTCTGCACGTTTTTTTTTTTTTTTCAAAAATAATTATATAGTTTCGCTTTGTGCTTTAGAAAAATGTATAACAGGCTACAAAACTAAAAGTTGTATACGTTAGTCAAGTCAAAGTTGTACCATTACGTGCTAAATGTAACACATAAAGTGTTACAAAACGTCACAAAAGTCAAGAGTAGTTAAAAAGCTGCAAATAAGAGCTATGGTAAAAATGTAATAATTTAATGATGGGTCCAAAACGACATAAAGCTCTCCTAAGCTGTGGGTTCTAAACTGATGTTGAAAAAAAAATGTAATAACGATAAACGAAAAAGTTAACAAACGCGACAATAAAAAATAAATCAAAAACAAGTGCACACAACATTAGATAATAGTTAGAATAACGGTAAAATAAATAAAAAACTTCATAAAAAAGGTATTTTTTATACAAAACAAACCTTACCCTCCCCTTAAAGTGCAACAAAACGTAAAGACCCTCGTAAACCCTCCCCTTAAGAAGGAGCAAAACGTAAAGAGGGCATCATACGAGCATAATGTTGGTTACTCTGTTCGTATAGTGACAAACTTTAAAAGACTTTGTGTGTCTTAGTTTAACTTTAAAATTATTATAATTAATTATAACTTAAAACCGGACAAAAACTGTAACAACTCTCGTATACAAGTCTCGAATTCTATATTTTAATGTTTTGATAACCTTATCTCTGTTTCACTTTAATATTATATTTCCAGATTTATATTTTTTTATAATATTTATTATAATAAAATTTAATATTTATATTTCCAGATTTGTGAATAATGTCTTATAAACTTTTGTATTTAAAATATTTCGACTTGACCCCACAAAAACAACATAAAACTAACAAAAACTAAATTTCATTATATTTAGATATAAGCTAGTAAACTGCATTGGTCACTTGTCATAACGAACGAAAGAATATACATAGCATATTAAGGCGGTCTTCTCATTCAAAACCCGTTTTTTTGACCCTTTTTAAAAAAATTCTTATTTGAAAACGCAAAGAATAATTGAAAACTTTTTTTATTTATTGTATTACAAAAGGTTCAAAGTAAATAAAAAATTTTTTTTTGCCTCGATACGTGCGCTGTTCAAAAAGTAATGAGACTTCAAAGTTGGTGGTGAAAAAAAAAGGTGTCGTCACGGCGGCCACGATTCCGGGTCTCCGGAGCGTCTGAAATGAAAAAAAAAACGGGGTTATAATCAGTATAGATGTAATTCTCGGGTGAACCTCAAGCTTAATTTTGTGATTTTTTTTGACAAAATGGCGGCCATTCAAAAAAAAAATTTCAATTTCGGGTTTTTTTTTTGTAGTTTAGTGTAAAAAAAAAATAGTAAAAAATTTTTAAAAATTATGGTCGAGGTTCACCCGAGAATGGTGACAATTCTGCGTCGATTCCATTTTGTTTCATGAAAATCGGTTCAGTTGAACTGGAGATATCATGGCCGCCAGTTCGAAAAACGTGGGTTCGAGATAAACGCGTTTAAAGTTTGAAGTAATTTTTTTGGGGGAAAAAAAAAAAAAATCAAAAATGTTTAAATGCAGTTTTAAAGAGCTGACAATTTTTACTTACAAATATTAGTCGGCGATGCCAGCTCCATACAGGCCACCTTCCTCTTTTTCGTAGAAACTGCTTTCTGCTGCCTTCTCTGCTCTGCGAGCCGTTCTGCCAGCTTTTGATGATGCCGCAGCTCGAGTCTCTGATCGGTTCAATCTGTCTTCATTGCGAGATAGTGCGTATTCGTATGCGTTTTTGCCAATCGCAATACCCATCAAACCCATAATTTTAAGTATGGGTATAAAACCGTCGTTGAAGAGGCACGTTGCAATGAAATTGGCCACTTCGATGGTGCGTGCGCCTGAGTTGATGTGTTTGGGCGAAAGTGACCAAAGAACAGAATTGTAGGACTCATTGGAATTCTGAGTTTCAGATCCAAGGCATCTTTCAAGCAAATTATCTGCCGACAGCGCTTCGTAAGCTGGTTTTATTACCTCCATCACCTTCTTGTCCATCAGACCTTGCTTCACAAAAAAGGCTGTATCTTCTAAAGTATTTCGAATTTCTAAAAATCCTTTTAGGTGCATATTCACAACTACCCAAGCTATAAATAAATGCAAAAAAAAGTTGAAAAAAAAGTTGCTCAATGAGAAGACCCCCTTAAAGTAATTTAAATATTATAGTAATTTAAAGTTCCGAAACGCTAACTATTCGAAATATAATAGCAACCCTGTAGGAAAATCAACTAATTTAAAAGTAGTTGATAAAGTAGTTTTTTGTCAACCACAACTAGTTGAAATTCTGACTTTTTTCCATAGAACGAACTAACATATTTTGTATGGTGATGTCCGCTAAATAAGTCAATTGACTTTCGCCTGCATTTATTTTCAACTACTTGTTAAACTAGTTATATTTAAATTATTTTTTTAACTACTTTAAAACAACCAATTGAAAACTATTACTGATGGCCTAAAGTACAAAATAATTGATGAAATAACATTGTTAAATATATATAAACTTGTAATCTAATAAAAATTTGCAATTAAAACATGTCAAAATCAGAGTAGTTGCCGCCTTAATATAATTCAAAATAGTTCATATACTAGTTTATTTTAAATTAGGTTTTTAATTAGTTGTTTTTAAAAACAAGTTAGTTTGTTCCTATAGGGAAGTAACTATGATGCACTATGATGCACTATGATGCATTTTAAATAAACATATAAATAAGTGATGGCTTATTCAAAAAAGTGTTGACCCAAAAACTTTACCATTTTCTAAGAATTTAACGTAATATGAATAGTTTTGATTACATGAATATTTTCCCAAGACATATGATTTGTTTCATTGCTATTTATTTTTGCAAACTTTTTTATTTGCAAGTTTGTTTTAACTTAGCAAAACTTGATTTGCGGAACTCAGGAACCGCCCACAATGCAGTACAATATCAACTCATTGATAGTCGATGAAAGTTTTGTGGAAAAAGTTTTTCAAATAATACCAAAAAAAAAAAAAAAAATTAAAAAAAACTGCATAAAAAGATGAAGAGTAGCTACAAAAAGAAAATAAGCACAAAATGTGCGCAATACCATTCGAACGGTTACATTATCAGTCGGTTGAAATCTACTTAAAACTGATTCATTCATTCGTCAGAGACATGCATACAACTGCTATTCCACTCATTGGTGAAGCGGAGTAAGGAGTGCAGAAGAGCGAAAAGTAAGGCAGATGAAATAATATAATAGAATATTGGCAAAATATTGATATTCATCACGAAAGTAATTCAAGCATGAATGTTTGAACTAGCTTGCTCAGCGGAAGAAGTAAAAGTTTAGTTTTTGCTCCATGAAAAGTTGTTGGTGCAGAAAAACGTGCGTAAAGCTGGTGATGGATTTAGTTGGGTATGGTTTGAGAAAATATTGCTTAAAGCTCAGTTATAGTAGTATTGAAGCTTATTTTTTTTTGTTTTAGTTGTGATTAACTTTGAGCTTAAAGTTTCAAGTTATAAATTTAGCTCAAATATTAAACTTATCAATTAAGCTTCAAATTACTGCGCTGAGGCAAACAAATTTTTATACTTTTTCTGATGCAATCAATTCTACACACACCTCATTTTCACATCGAATTCTTTGGTACTTAAAAATAAATAACAAAAATATAAAATAAATATAGCATGCAGAGCACACTCAAAAGTTAACATCAAACAAAATAAACCACGCTGCTACCTTGCATACATTTTTGGCGCCTCACATCAAGGACAATCATAAATTGAAGGTCCTCTTATTGTTTTTTTTTTTTTTTGTTTTCCATTTTCTTTTTGTAATAATCTCATTTCCAAGTTCTGCCTACTGTGTTGCGCTGATGCAATATTTATAAAAAAACACACGCCGCTTTGTGTTTTTTTATTTATGTTACTTTTCCAATATTTATTATATATGATCTCTATTAAAGATATAGTTTTTTATTTATTTCTTTTTTGTTGGTAAAAAAGTTATTGGCGGCTGTCCTTCATGCTGTTCGTTCTCTTTTATGTATTGATTGAAATGTATTCTGAAATTCAATATGTGCCTTTCACAAAACACAAAAAAAAAATTTAATAAAATAAACAGGTTTTTGGTTATTTTTTTTTTTGGAATGCCTTGTCAAGGTATGTACATATATGCTCATGATATTACACTCAAGGATTTTTCACTTGAACAGGAGAGGAAAAAGAAATTTTGTTTTATAATGTATTGCGGTGTCATGCTGATGATGCATTCAGTCATTTTTTTTTAACAATGCCTCAATTTTCAATAAATAATATTTTTGCTGCCTTGACATTTGAGAGTCTTAGTATTCTTCCTTTCTAGATTTTTTTTTTTTTGAGTTATCATATCTGACAGGTTATTATTGTGTAATCCTTTGAAAAATTATAATGTTTTTATGTATGATTTTGTTACACTTCTCTCGTTCCACTGAATAAATGATGTTAAGGTTTTTTTTTATCATTTTGTTAAACTTTGGTGACATTTGAAAGATTAAAGAATTTTCAGATATACCGTTGTTTTCAATTTGTTCCTTAAAACATAATCGTTAATTCTACCGATGATGCTTTTTCTTTCAAAAGAGTTCAGAATCTGATTTACATAATTTCTAAGAACGCTATTTCTAATGAAAAATACACTTCTGATGCTGAAAAAAAAAGCTTGAGAGATGTTATATTTTTAAGGAGGGAGTAAGGGTTTCAACGTTAAAAACAAACATTTTTGTTGCAAACTCTTTTTAGAAATATATATAGAGTTATTTGTTGCTGTTGTTATTGCTGTTATTGCTTTATTCAAAAAATATCGAAAAATTGCCCAGTGACAAAGCTTTTCTAAGAACGTCTTTGAAAATAGACTATATGCGGTATTCATTACATCTCAGCTGAAAATTATCTGAAATCAAAGAACATTAAAATATCGTCGAAGTATCATCAAATTCTCCGCCCACCCTCTCCTCCCAACGTTCTCTGATTAGTATTTCTTCCATTTTTAAATTTTTGGTAGTCATTTGAAATGAAAAAAGCGATTTTTTTCACGAAAAATTCCGCCATTTTCCAAGTAACCCCCTCAATTTATAAAAACAAATTCTAAGACTTATCGTTGGGAGGTGGTATTTTATTATAGTGTGTACCAAGTTTGAAATTAATAAGAAATGTTGTTTTTAAATGGCAGTGAGCACGAAATTTTAAAAAGTGGTTTTGAGAAAAACGCGATTCAAATTTTAAAAGCTCGCAGTCTTAGGAGCTACATTGTTAGAAGAGGTGTTACAGGGAACTAATTAGTCAGTAAAATCGAGATTTGTCCTTAAATTTTGGTACTATGTTTAACTATAAGAGATAAAACCCCTACCCCCCCTCCTTAAACCATTTCGATCCGCTACTAGAACGCGTTGAATGAATTCGTAATGAAAATTTCAGTTTTTGCTTTTGGTTGATTAAGTTAAGAAAATTCCAAAGGTTCAGAACGTTCCTATCTTCCATTTTCCGACTACGATTTGGTCGAAAAATCGACCAATGGCCAAATGTATATACAAAAATTCGAAAATTCTAAATGAAATCTTTTAATTTTTATTTTATAAAAATTTACATATTAAAATTTATATACCTATATATTTTATTGAATATTGAATTGGAAAGATATAAAAATCTACCATCGAAATCAGGCCATTGGTAGAAAAATCGACCACCAATTTTAGTATGCAGGTAACACATAGTTTAATTTACCTGAGTTCTCCAACATCGACTAGTTCTTATATTTTAGTCTTGTGGCTATATGCTCACACAAATAATTCCATTTTATTTTACATAGGTTAAAAAAAAATGTTCAATGAAATATTTCTTGATATGTAGAAATATTGATCATCCCCTGTTGAAGATCAATGGTTGTCATACTGTATTTGTTATGGGTAGAGTTGCGACGTAAGAAATTATTAAATGAATTCAAAATTATTTTTTAAATAGAATTTTGGACCATGTCTCACATGTTGTAATTAATGAGAGCTTGTTCACCATATGTTTCAACCAGTAAACAATTACTTTTAACAGCCTTTACTTTTTCAGACACAAAACTCGACGTAATCACTGAACGATAAAACAAAGGCGTTAGTTTGTTTGTGTACTCAACTTGTGCGCTTGTAGTTAAATATCAGACGCACAAAATGACGTATGTGTTAAATAAATACACTGCGTATTTTTCACTGGTGCCATTTTTAAGTCAAACCGGAAAGAACTTATGCAAGCACCTGGTATTGATTGATTGATTGCACACATTGACGATAACAAATTAGTTTATTATTATTCCATTTCAATTATTCATTTGTCGTTGTTGATAATAGTGCATTAGTTTTTGTATTCAAATTTCTCTGCAGGAGCGTCGTGTCCATCTGCCCAACTCTCGATTTTTATTTGTTTGACTAGTCGATGTCTTCGTAAAGCTCATAGAGTTCATCGTTTCATCGTATTCGGTTCTCGCATCATGGATGGAAGATCAGTTCAATTGATCATGGATCACATGGGACGAAACATCACGTCGCAACGTGTCTGACTGCCTCAACCTGGCGAGGCTAGTATTATCCATGTCGAGATCGTCTCAAGTTGACTCAAACGTCCTTGTGGTGTTCACTTAGGAACTAAATTAATTTTGCTTTCATTGAATGGGTTTTTATTTCGTTATTCAATGATTCCAATTTTTGTAAAAAATATTTAAATTCAATGCATTCTCTTACAGTAGTTATGGGTCACTTTATGGTTTTGTAACACCTCTACTTAAAAAAGTATAAGTATGTATATTATTATTAGCATTAGCATTAGCATTAGTATTAGTATTAGTATTAGTATAAGTATTAGTATTAGTATTAGTATTAGTATTAGTATTAGTATTAGTATTAGTATTAGTATTAGTATTAGTATTAGTATTAGTATTAGTATAAGTATTAGTATTAGTATTAGTATTAGTATTAGTATTAGTATTAGTATTAGTATTAGTATTAGTATTAGTATTAGTATTAGTATTAGTATTAGTATTAGTATTAGTATTAGTATTAGTATTAGTATTAGTATTAGTATTAGTATTAGTATTAGTATTAGTATTAGTATTAGTATTAGTATTAGTATTAGTATTAGTATTAGTATTAGTATTAGTATTAGTATTAGTATTAGTAGTAGTAGTAGTAGTAGTATTAGTATTAGTATTAGTATTAGTATTAGTATTAGTATTAGTATTAGTATTAGTATTAGTATTAGTATTAGTATTAGTATTAGTATTAGTATTAGTATTAGTATTAGTATTAGTATTAGTATTAGTATTAGTATTAGTATTAGTATTAGTATTAGTATTAGTATTAGTATTAGTATTAGTATAAGTATTAGTATTAGTATTAGTATTAGTATTAGTATTAGTATTAGTATTAGTATTAGTATTAGTATTAGTATTAGTATTAGTATTAGTATTAGTATTAGTATAAGTATTAGTATTAGTATTAGTATTAGTATTAGTATTAGTATTAGTATTAGTATTAGTATTAGTATAAGTATTAGTATTAGTATTAGTATTAGTATTAGCATTAGTATTAGTATTAGTATTAGTATAAGTATTAGTATTAGTATTAGTATTAGTATTAGTATTAGTATTAGTATTAGTATTAGTATTAGTATTAGTATTAGTATTAGTATTAGTATTAGTATAAGTATTAGTATTAGTATTAGTATTAGTATTAGTATTAGTATTAGTATTAGTATTAGTATTAGTATTAGTATTAGTATTAGTATTAGTATTAGTATTAGTATTAGTATTAGTATTAGTATTAGTATTAGTATTAGTATTAGTATTAGTATTAGTATTAGTATTAGTATTAGTATTAGTATTAGTATTAGTATTAGTATTAGTATTAGTATTAGTATTAGTATTAGTATTAGTATTAGTATTAGTATTAGTATTAGTATTAGTATTAGTATTAGTATTAGTATTAGTATTAGTATTAGTATTAGTATTAGTATTAGTATTAGTATTAGTATTAGTATTAGTATTAGTATTAGTATTAGTATTAGTATTAGTATTAGTATTAGTATTAGTATTAGTATTAGTATTAGTATTAGTATTAGTATTAGTATTAGTATTAGTATTAGTATTAGTATTAGTATTAGTATTAGTATTAGTATTAGTATTAGTATTAGTATTAGTATTAGTATTAGTATTAGTATTAGTATTAGTATTAGTATTAGTATTAGTATTAGTATTAGTATTAGTATTAGTATTAGTATTAGTATTAGTATTAGTATTAGTATTAGTATTAGTATTAGTATTAGTATTAGTATTAGTATTAGTATTAGTATTAGTATTAGTATTAGTATTAGTATTAGTATTAGTATTAGTATTAGTATTAGTATTAGTATTAGTATTAGTATTAGTATTAGTATTAGTATTAGTATTAGTATTAGTATTAGTATTAGTATTAGTATTAGTATTAGTATTAGTATTAGTATTAGTATTAGTATTAGTATTAGTATTAGTATTAGTATTAGTATTAGTATTAGTATTAGTATTAGTATTAGTATTAGTATTAGTATTAGTATTAGTATTAGTATTAGTATTAGTATTAGTATTAGTATTAGTATTAGTATTAGTATTAGTATTAGTATTAGTATTAGTATTAGTATTAGTATTAGTATTAGTATTAGTATTAGTATTAGTATTAGTATTAGTATTAGTATTAGTATTAGTATTAGTATTAGTATTAGTATTAGTATTAGTATTAGTATTAGTATTAGTATTAGTATTAGTATTAGTATTAGTATTAGTATTAGTATTAGTATTAGTATTAGTATTAGTATTAGTATTAGTATTAGTATTAGTATTAGTATTAGTATTAGTATTAGTATTAGTATTAATATTAGTATTAGTAACAAGTGAAAGTATTCAAAATATTGTTGCATAGTGTACAAAAGAAAATTAAGTGACTATTTCAGCCTTTGAAAGGATTTTGAGCGAATTTCTGAGGATCGGTTTGTGTTGTGCATGTTATTAAATGTTTGCACACAAATGATCCAGAAAAGGAAGTATAAGTTTTGTGCCACCTTCGAATAGTTCATGTTTTCAAGAAGCTTTACATGGCATTTAAAGCTCTCTGGGGCTTTCCTTTGTCTGCTGAAAAAAATATTCCTATTGAAAAACCATTTTCTGTGTCAGATGGGGCCTGAACCCGGGTATATTACAATTCTTTGGCATAAGGGTCATGCATTTTTACAATTACACTATGGCCGCTAAATATTGTAAGCATTCCTTAAAAATTATTTCGCGGTTCATTCGAATTGGCTTCACGGAGAACTAGTTAGTTCATTTTAATTATTGTTTAAAAATCACACAAAACATTTGTATACAAAGGTATCTTTGTACTTTGATACTTTTTTTGTAAAAAGTAGGGCAATTTGTTTTCTATGGTAAATATTTAAAATGCTTCTCCTGAAAATCATTACTTTGTTAATTATGTGTATAATTGAAAAAAACCACAATATTAGAGGAAATTTATGGATCATACTCATATCATCTACATTTAGAAGACTTAAAAATTTCACTTATTTATTATCCAGCAAAATTTAAATACCATAGTAACAGTCACACTAAAATGCAAAAAATTCCTGTTGTAGTTAGTCAAAAGATAATCGCTTGACGATTCAGCTGAATTTTCACCAATTTTTAAGAACACTCTTATTGCAGTTGTACTCATTTATAATTCTTTGTTCCTGCAATTCTTGTCATGCCCTGTTCTTTTCCTTTTTCCTGTCATTTAGTGTTCTACTCCTTGCTTAATTTCCATGGAACCGCCATATTTCTGGTGCATCGGAAATCTTACAACAATATTGCAACAAAATAGTACAATGCTATGAAAAGGCTGCCATGCCATAACATACAGCCATGCCATAATAACAAAAATAAAAACAACAACAATAACGACAAAGGCAACGGAAGTCCTGCGGTTGTGTTGCATGCTTCAGTGAAATATGTTTCACTCCTCTATTTCGAGCACTCCATATTTTATGCCACACGAAGTCCTGTTCAGTACTCTTGCTCTTCATACATTGTATGTGTTGCACTGGTATTGGTTGTTATTCATGGTGCTGTTAGCGGCTAAGAATGCGCGCGACACTCGGCTAGCCATGCATTCCATGAGTGAAAAGTACCAAAAATTTTTTCTGACTGCTCAGCACTAAGTACTGGAAAAAAAAAAATAAAAAAATACTTAAATTAAAAAAAAAAGAATAATAAAAATGTACCATCTGTTGCCTTATATCAAAGATAAGTAAAGGCCGACAATTCGTTTTGTAAATAAAAACCGTTTCTTAATATAACTTTTTATTGTTTTGAGGTTTGAAGCTACTAGAGCTTAAATTTAGGTTTAAAATTTAGAACCCAAGACTTTAAGACTACAATAACAAGATTTACTTGTAACGTCAGTCAGTGGGCCATATATGTTAACCGAAACTCTCGCAAAAACAAACTCTTTATCCCACGTCAAAAATATAGAAAATTCCATTGTAATAAAAGATGCCGACTCAGTATAAAAAACTATAAAAATTACTATAATTACTAAATTCTATAGAAAAGTAGTATTATTTTTAAATGATAAAAGCCAGGTAAAATAAGCCATTTTTTACATTATATATAAAACTATACAGTACAAGAACTAAATAAAATTTTAATTTAAGTGTACTAAATAAACAAAATATTAATTTTCGAGATTTTTAATAGCCAATGAGGATGAGAATGTTGTAAATTTTAACTTTAAATTACTTTCAAAATTACCATGTCAAGTATCGAGCCACGTCATCTGAATGCTAGTCCGGCATCTTACCGGCGTAAAAACGAAAGTAAGCATTCGGGAACGTGGGTTCGCAACCCAATTTGGATAAAAAATGTTTGTTTTTTTTTATTTTGTTATTTTGGTTTTTTGTAAGATTTTACTTTACAGAATTATGAGATTTTTTTTTTTTTGTATTTACTATTTCTTGATCAAATTTTTTTTCATATACAACTTAAAAAAAAACAAGTATTCACAAAAAGAGACGTATAAATAACAGAACTATTTTGTTAAAAACATTTTCCATATGAAAAAGTCAGTTCCAATATGCATTCGAATCGAATATGAGATCCCAGATTCGCCATAGCAGACTAGTTTCGAATTCGAAACGAATTCGAAATTTTTCGGGTGGATTTCATATAAGATTTCATATAAAAATCTTTAAACAATTATGCGTGAAAGTTATTGACATGAAAAATAAAAATCTGAGTTCAATATTACAAAAGAAAAAATTTTCCACAAAATTAAATTTTGTTTTTAAATTAAAAATTAAATTAAAATAAAAAAAATAATATATATAAAAAAAATATATATATAAAATTATTGCAAAAGATACAAGTTACTTTTCCATATAAAATTTGTGGTAAAAAATATATTCTTATATGATGTATTTACAACAGCATCTACATAAAAAAGTCTTATTACAATAAAACGAATTCGACTACGAGTAAAAAAAGTAATATTTTTTTTTAATAAATTTTAAGATTATAATTAAAAATAATTGTTTTGCTAAAAAGTTTTAATGAGCCTTAACCGTTTATGTTTGAGAACTTCTTTAACTTTTTAAATTGTGGTTCTAGCACGTTCTATCACGTCAAATATGGTATATATATATATATACAACTTGTATTGTTATTTAAAATAAAAATATAAATTCATGCGTTTCCTTTTTAAAATAAGCTTTATATTGATAAATTCACAGTGAAATACGTAAACTAGCTGAATGTAAATAAATTAAATTTCGTCTTTTAAAAGCCTGCGTTAGATTTTTAAACAAAACCTGTTATGCTATATATATAGCCAGTTCCAAGTAGCTGAATACTTTCATCAATGATTTTCGAAAATTAAACAATTTTGTTTAACATGATTACATTGCTTTCGAGTAGCCGGAAAGTCGAATGCGGCTGTCATGAACATAATTGAACGCAACAGTCTAATGGAACCGGGCTTAATGCAATTATGCTGTCGAGCTATACAACACAAGCTTGTGTGTATATGTTAAAATACATACACCCAAAAAAAAAAACCAAAAAAAAAAAAAAACAAGAAACAACACAACGCAGCCAAACAAGAAAAACCATTTTGAAATACCAGAAATAGTGAACATTTTGCTATAATAACAGATTTTTGGTTAAAAGTTAGCAAATCAGTGTCTTGCCTAAGGAATTAATTTTGTTGCTTTTCTTGTGTAAAACGTAGAGCACAAGAGTGCAACACTTGATGGTAAATTCACAGTTGTGTTCACGCACACACCCACACCCACTTCATTGTGTATGTGTTGTGACTGTGTGTGGAAATAACAAAGTTTGGCATGTGGCTCCCTGTAAAATGTTGCCTATGCGTTGCACTCATTTGTCTCATAGTTGTAGAGGGACTTTCATTGACATCCCCGGGCTAGGCCGGGTCGAGTAGCAGCCAGTGTTGCATTGCAATGACTTGCTACAGTAGGGACACTCGTTTAGCAGGCGTTCAAGTAGCGTTAAAAAAGCACTCAAGCGTTGCAATGTTTTGTTTCATGCGCGTATTGTATATATATGTCGTACATCCATGGAACCTAAAAGTACACTGAAAATAACTAAAAAAATGTTTATAAACTTTTAAATTTTGAGATACTATTTTAGATTTTAACTCTAAAATTTGTTAAATTATATATCATCAGGGAGGCCTTTTGGGTCTTTGGCAAAAAAAAATGACGCAAAGAGATAATTTTTGCTCAAGTGTGATATACCATTTGGAAGCTGGTTCCTTTAACCATAATTGCAGTTTTTCAATTTTATAAATACGTACTGGTTTTGTATCTATATCGAAAGTCCAAGAAATGGTGAGCCTAAGCTGGACATCGCATTGAGGTAAATCAGACATTGAGAATTAAGTCAAAAATAAGCTCAAAGTATGCATTTTTTCACATGTATACGTCTTTAAGTCGATGTGCCACCCTTCATCGACAAATGTTGAAAGGAGACCGTCACAAACATAGTAAAGGGTGATTTTTTAAGAGCTTGATAACTTTTTTTTTAAAAAAAACGCATAAAATTTGCAAAATCTCATCGGTTCTTTATTTGAAACGTTAGATTGGTCCATGACATTTACTTTTTGAAGATAATTTCATTTAAATGTTGACCGCGGCTGCGTCTTAGGTGGTCCATTCGGAAAGTCCAATTTTGGGCAACTTTTTCGAGCATTTCGGCCGGAATAGCCCGAATTTCTTCGGAAATGTTGTCTTCCAAAGCTGGAATAGTTGCTGGCTTATTTCTGTAGACTTTAGACTTGACGTAGCCCCACAAAAAATAGTCTAAAGGCGTCAAATCGCATGATCTTGGTGGCCATCTTACCGGTCCATTTCTTGAGATTAATTGTTCAACAAACTTTTTGTTGCCAAAAATGGAAGAACTGAACTTGGTTGACATGTGGTTTCAACAAGATGGCGCTACATGCCACACAGCTCGCGATTCTATGGCCATTTTGAGGGAAAACTTCGGAGAAGATCAATTTAAGATCAATTTGTGGACATATTCTGTATTAAATGTCCCGTTATGTTATAGCAATAAAAATTCTAGCTAATTTTAAATCCAGCAAGTTTTATTTAAATGAAATCGGTTGAAAATTCGTCGAGTTATTCAATTTGAAGTTTTTCTACTTCACTACAAAATCACTAAAATAAAACATAGTTATTTTGTGATTCATAGCTTGATCTTATTTGCGAAAAAACTCAACAATTTCACTTTTCACTTCACTTTTTTTTTTCACAAATTCACTTTTTACTCAACTCAAAATTTTTTGATTTCAGCTTGCCGAAACGTTCCTTTTTGTCAATTTTATTATTCTTTGCTGTCAGAGCAGTGTCAGAATTGGCACGTATATTTGGCATTTAAGTGCAAGATAGTTTGGCAAATTAGTACCAATAATCTAGAAGACAAATTTGTCCAGCAGAACGACACACCATACTGTAGACAGCGTCAAGGCATCACTTTGTTGGGATAAATATTTGGTGATCAAATCATCTGAAGAAATGACACAATCAATTGGTTGCCTAGGTCAAATAATTGGATTCCATGGAACTTTTTTGCAGGGTTACGTTAAGTCACTCATCTATGCTAATAAATCAGTTACAGTTGACGACTTAGAAGCCAACTTTTCATGCTTGCTACAAATGTAGACATCCGGCCGTATACGTATGTTTACAATCCCGAGCAAATGAAGGTTATTTGACACAAGAATAGATTAAGTACCAAAATGAAATGAAAACATTGAAAATTACGAAAATTTTGAAGCTTAGGAAAAAAGTTGAAAAATGGACGTTATTTTGATCATATTGTTGCGTGTAAAAACTAAAAAAAATTTTTCAAAGACGCTCATTTTGGTATTTCTAAATACTTAAAAGATATTTAGAGTTACACTTTAAACAGATTAAGGCGGTCTTCTCATTCAAAACCCGTTTTTTGGACCCTTTTTAAAAAAATTCTTATTTGAAAACGCAAAGAATAATTGAAAACTTTTTTTATTTATTGTATTACAAAAGGTTCAAAGTAAATAAAAAAATTTTTTTTGCCTCGATACGTGGGCTGTTCAAAAAGTAATGAGACTTCAAAGTTGGTGGTGAAAAAAAAGGTGTCGTCACGGCGGCCACGATTCCGGGTCTCCGGAGAGTCTGAAATGAAAAAAAAACGGGGTTATAATCAGTATAGATGTAATTCTCGGGTGAACCTCAAGCTTAATTTTGTGATTTTTTTGACAAAATGGCGGCCATTCAAAAAAAAAAATTTCAATTTCGGGTTTTTTTTTGTAGTTTAGTGTAAAAAAAAAATAGTAAAAAATTTTTTAAAATTATGGTCGAGGTTCACCCGAGAATGGTGACAATTCTGCGTCGATTTCACTTTGTTTCATGAAAATCGGTTCAGTTGAACTGGAGATATCATGGCCGCCAGTTCGAAAAACGTGGGTTCGAGATAAACGCGTTTAAAGTTTGAAGTAATTTTTTTGGGGAAAAAAAAAAAAAATTAAAAATGTTTAAATGCAGTTTTAAAGAGCTGACAATTTTTACTTACAAATATTAGTCGGCGATGCCAGCTCCATACAGGCCACCTTCCTCTTTTTCGTAGAAACTGCTTTCTGCTGCCCTCTCTGCTCTGCGAGCCGTTCTGCCAGCTTTTGATGATGCCGCAGCTCGAGTCTCTGATCGGTTCAATCTGTCTTCATTGCGAGATAGTGCGTATTCGTATGCGTTTTTGCCAATCGCAGTACCCATCAAACCCATAATTTTAAGTATGTGTATAAAACCGTCGTTGAAGAGGCACGTTGCAATGAAATTGGCCACTTCGATGGTGCGTGCGCCTGAGTTGATGTGTTTGGGCGAAAGTGACCAAAGAACAGAATTGTAGGACTCATTGGAATTCTGAGTTTCAGATCCAAGGCATCTTTCAAGCTGGTTTTATTACCTCCATCACCTTCTTGTCGAGAGGTGCATACGTGTGGTGAAAGCTATCTAACGTACCTTCAGCAGCTGCTTTCTGCCATGCGCACCAGCTTGACGCACCGGTGGGGCAATTTTGGTGTTGCGGTTTATCATCGGTGGAGCACTTATGGTAAAAAGTGGCCCAAATTTCCTTTTTCATATCCTCCACGGAGTCAGGATGACGGCGGATCGCAAGGCCATAATATGTGGTCAACTCGGATATTAATTTGTCGGTGAGCTTGCCCGCACCTTTGCCTCCAATGCCCTTATTTTCTTTTTTTATTTTTCGAAGTCGCGTGCCCATTCGCTTCTGCACATGCCCAATGCATTCTTTCTTTTCCACTATAGGGTCACCGTCATAGGGGTCGACATCTAATACACCTTTGAAGGTCTGCGAATCACCATCGCCGATATACTTTACATATTTTATGCCGTGTGTTTCAAACGACCTGGAGAACATCTCTATTACAGCGTCCACCTCCATTTTCCCAGAGCTTCCTTCATGGTTTATGGTGCATTCTTCGTCATGAGTATCAAGCCAAATTTGGTAAGCCTCTGGCTCTTCTTCCTTCTTGGCTTCCCAATATTTGCAGCTGTTACACAGACGAGATTTTACGACAGTGTCAACAATTTTTTTGGTATGCTTGGCAATCAAAGTTGTGACACCATAAAGGGAAGCAAAGCCACGCTTCTTCCAAGTCCCATCCCCCGACACAGTAAATAAAGTGGGATCGCACTATGGATTCGCTTCGATCATAGCCTCTTTTTCTTCTCCAATAGCTTTTGAAATGACATGTTCGTAGATGGTTTTTCCAGAAACGTACAAATTTTGTAGGATAGTATAGTACAGATTGTTGGACAAACTTTGTCCGAGGTCCATGAGGCCACAAAACATGGTTATACCTTTTGGCCCAATCCCTAAAAGCCGCATGGCAACATCCAAGCGTCGATTAATTGCATATGATTTTCCGATCATAGGTGACGAAGGAATATATGTTGTGCGTGGGCAGGCGCAGTCCAAAGCGATTTTAAATCCAACTCCATTTGGTGAGGCTTCTGAGAACTCAATTTTTTGCTTGCACGAGGCACAAATTACCAACGCTGACAACGTGGTAAACACAGAACAGAACTCGAGAATGCAATACTTCAAATTGTTTTTGATTGATACTTCGTCGTCTTCGTTATTCTTGAATTTCTTGGTCGATGTACTGGTATATTCAGAATCCTCTGGTGTAAGATGCTGATTTCCACTAAACCCGCGTTTTTTAGCACGATTCTGACGCTCACTCGGGCGTTTTTTTTTTTTTTATTACTTTTCCGATCCATTTTACAAAAATCACAATAAATTTATGAAAAATATACTTTTCCGTTCACTGAAGCGCACGCGTCTGTTGCTCAACTCGATACAAACTGAACTAAATGATGCTTTCAGTTGAACACCTGGACTCAAAAAATGCTTCAACCCCTAAAATAAGCAGAAATGTGTATTCGTATGTTTGTATGAATATGTGTGCAAACACGTTTTTACCTAACAATAAACATTTTCAACGGAATTCGGTGGTTACTTTATGCCGCTTTGTTCGAAAATGAGTCGAAAAAAATAGCTCATTTTGACGAAGACCTTGCTTCACAAAAAAGGCTGTATCTTCTAAAGTATTTCGAATTTCTAAAAATCCTTTTAGGGGCATATTCACAACTACCCAAGCTATAAATAAATGCAAAAAAAGTCGGAAAAAAAGTTGCTCAATGAGAAGACCCTCTTAAGAAAAAAATTTTAAATCGGTAGATTAGTTTGTCTGCAGTTTTGAAAAATTATGTTTCGAGAAAAACACATTTAAAGCTTCAAACTTTAAAACCATCAAAGCTGTCAAACTCTAAAACTAAACTGTAAAAGTTAAATATTTTTTCTCTGCAAGGTATACTATAGTATAGTTTATAGGTAGTCGTCAAAGTTTAACTCTCTCACAAGAAAATGCCCATTGGTATCATTCGCTGATTTGAATGAGTTTCGGATATGTGGTAGAGGACAAAAATTTAAGGTACACGTATTTTTTTTTTTATAGGTGCGGAAAATCATTTATTTTTGAAAATATTATAGCGGCATCAGCATATATACGATAGAATTATAATAACATAACTATATATTTGGCCCAAGAATAGACTTGGTCTGTTACTATCATCTTGCATGTAGTAGATACAACCGGAAGTAGCTGAATATAATCAGAAATTAAACTTAAAAACGCTATTATTGGGTAGGTGCGAATTGAACTAAATTGCTGCCTATACTAAAGTAAGGTAAAGCAGTTAAGGTTTATTAAGATTAATTAAGGCTAATTACAAAAAGATTAAAGGTTAAGAAATGTCATTATTATCTTCTCTTAAGAAATGTCAATAATTTAGCAAGCATTGAGGCAGCTCGGAATTTTCTTCCTACATTAATTTAGGAAACACTGCTTTATCGACACAATTTAGTTTAGATAGCACACCCATAATATGGAAACTTTTATTATATTTGACACAAGGTGGACTAGGTCAGTTCCTGTCATCTTGCATGCAGTAAGGGTAACCGGAAGTAGCCGGATGTAACCAAATGTCTACGGACGTATATCGGTGATTCCATGTAAAATCGGATGCATTTGTCTAAAAATTGATTTTGATTATTCCGATTTTTTTTTTTTTAAATTTTGCACGTCGATAAGTACTTACAAATATAAAAATATTTACATATTGCATACAAAAATACTAAAAAAATACCATTTTTAATTAAAACTAAAAGTATTTTCTATGTAAAAATTGTGCAGGCACTTTTTGAAAAATTCGTTTAAGATTGTAAGCATTCATTCTTCAACATAAAATTAGGAATGCATTGAGATTAGTTATGGAAAACGTGGATGCAATTTTTAGAGCACAAAAAAATTAAAATCTTTACATTACAGTGTTGGTAAAAAACTACACCACTAAAAAGATCAATTTAAGATCTCTAAAATATGCCCGTTATAATTATTTGTAGGAATAATTGGTTTGAAGATATAGTTGTTTTACTACGTGCCCGAATCACAAATTTGGACTTGCAAAATAAAAAACAAAATATTACAAAAAAGAAAATAGCAAATATTTCTAGTTTTTTAAGGGGGTCCTCTGGTAATCCGAAAAATTTTTTCGATTTTTTTTTTCATATTTCTATTGCTCAGATACTCAAAAACATTTTCCCAAAAGGATTTTTCAAAATTCGAAATAGTTTAGGAGATACAGGCATTTTTGTGTAGGTATGTTTTCGTCAAAATAACGCATCAGCAAAGTTGTTTATTTGCCTGCAGTCATTAGTCGAAAATTCTGTGGAATTCTTCCAAAATATGTATTGATATTACAAAATATACACACACAGTATGTATACATGCAGTATGTATACATGCATGTTTTGATTTAGGGGTTGAAATGATTTTGAGCCCAGGTGTTCACATGAAAGAAGCAAACGAACGAGATTCAGTTTATTTTCGAACGCTGAAAGCTACGCGTGCGCGATAACTGCTGTTGTAAAATAAAAGAAAAATCGTTTTGTGTTTTTTTTTTTTGCTATGGATAAAAAAAGCCACCCAAACGCGCCGCGTAAGTACGCGTATCGAACAAAAAAGAGGCATTTCCGTGGAAACCAGCACTCCCAAGTAGAGGACACCGACTTTGCCAGCACATCGGCCAAAAAATTGAAGAAAACGCAAGACAATGAAGTCATCATCGAAAACAACCTCCAGTTCTGTTTCTTGGAATTTTTTTCATTTTTCCAAACGCTTGCTGCTCTGGTTATCTGCGCCCAATGTAAACAAAAAATTCGATTTGGAAAAACATGTATGCGTGGAGTCGGCTTCAAAGTGAGTCTGCAGTGCCAATGTAAAGCTACACAGTATATTAATTCTTCGCCGGTGGTCGGTAAATCTTTTGTTGTAAATCGCCGGTTGATATTTGCCATGAGATTGCTTGGAATAGGGAGAGAAGGTATTAATATGTTCTGCGGATTAATGGACATATGCCAAGGATTGTGCCTTGATGCGTACTATGGCACCTTGAAAAACATGCATGTGTCTGCTAAAGCAGTTTACAAGCAGTGCCTGTTGAATGCGGTTAAAGAAGAGCAGGAACAGCAGAAAGAAAAAAATCCTGACTGTGACTCCTCATTGCTGACCGTTTCAGGGGATGGCACCTGGAAAAAACGGGGATTCTCGTCTCTTTTTGGTGTCACTACGCTCGTCGGTAAACATACCAAAAAAGTGGTTGACTCCGTTGTCAAATCTTTGCCAGGCATGCAAAATGTAGGGAAAATAAAAAAATGAAATGATGAGTGGTGCTACCACAGTCGAAATCGCAAATTTTCTGGCAACCTGCATTTTCAACGAAGGCTTCACAAGTATTTTAAAAATAATGTCAACAATGGGTATTGTCATCGGCCCACAAGCCGAGATGTATGCTGAATCTCGCGACGGAAAACGACTTCAACGCTCAGAGCTAAAAACGTACGCATCATCGAAAGAGGGTCGCACAGCCCGCAGAGCCCAAAAAGCCATGGAAAACTCGTTTTATGAGATGGAGGAAGGCACACTTTATGGGGCTGGAATTGCCGATTAATATTCGTAAGTATTGTATTAAAAAAATATGTGTTAATGTCATTTGTGTGCCTCAAAATTGAAGTCAAAACTTTAAACGCGTTTTTCTCGAAACCATGTTTTTCAAAACTTTGCGCACGATAACTCAAACAGTTTTTGACCGATTTTGATATATGAGGCATGAAACGGCGCAGAATTTACGCCGCTATAGCCCCTACCTCAAACTTGCCGAAAAAATAATGTTTACTATTTTTTTTCTACACTAGACTACAAAAAAAAAAGGTCGAAATTCGATTTTTCATTTTCAAAGTGGCGGCTCCCCCCCTAAAAAAATTTCGATTTTTGTTTCCGAGGTAGGGGCTATAGGGACATTCATTCTAAGTAACTGAATATTTTTTTTTTCAGACGATGTTTACACTTGGAATCGTGCGCAATTTGGACCCACCTTTTTTCCGGAGAACCTCGTTACCAGGCCGAGAACTTTCTGAACGGTCCATAAATTCACTTTTTCAAAATTTTGTATTTTTTTCAATAAATTAAGCTACCCAAATCAAAAAACGGAACTAAAATATCTTTACTCGTTCTCTTTCCACAATATTTTGAAAAAAGGCTAAAATTTGGCATAGATTACCAGAGGACCCCCTTAAGTACTATCGACATGTAAAGTACCAAATTTTTAAAACTATGTGAGTTTCGAAAAGCGTCCAATTTAACATGGAATCACCGATATGTATAACATAACGTTGCATATTGCTTACGGTGTCCAAACTCTCCATGTATTCGGATATATTTTACTTGTCTGGCTTAGCCTCTGGTCTGGCTATATTTTAAAAAATCTTGAAGCAAAATGCATATATTTTTTTCGGTGTAGTAACATGCATAGAAGTGCTATATAACAGAAAAATAAATGGTAAATAAATAAAAATGGAACGACAAAAACTCTGAATGCAGGACATTTATTGACTCTGCTGCAAGTTGGATGCATATGCAAAACGCTGCAACCGAACGCAGTGACACAACTACCAACGAAGTAACTGAACGAACAAGCGACCATTGCAGTGACTACAGGGCAACAACTAGAGTTCTTTGCCTGGCCACCATTACAGCCACTGCATGCACCGCCTACACTTCGGTCATGACCATCCGGCTTCATCTGGGTTGACGTGCTGCTGCATCTAATTTGATTTTAGTGCGGAAACGCGCACTTTATGCAAATTCATGTGTATAACTTGAGCCTCTACATCGTACGTCCAATACTCATACACAAACACACACACACACACACAGTCACCCTTACTACTCCCCATTCCCACTATAACACCACAACGTCAACACTGAAGGACGCACTTGCCTGAACTTGGTTAAACTTTGACGTTACTAGCTCACAGTCACCATTCAGCTAGTCGTTCGCTCTCTTTGTTTTATAATTTAAAATAAAGCGCGATTAATAGTAATAGTTTTTTCAGTTTTATTTAAATAAAGTTTGTTTGAATTATTCTGCACAATGACTTTAATTACAGTGTTTGCTATAAATGGAAGTGCGTGCTTTGCAAATAATACTAGATACGCTACAATTAATTTACTCAATCTTGACGCATGCATAGCTAATGATGAAACATATCATTAACAAGAGAATCCCATAATAGTTGGCTAAAAAAGAGTTTCTGAGATAAAAACTATTGTAAATAATATAAATTTTTAATGATTAAATTTCTGTTATAGGGTTCAGCCATCAGAAATACTTTGTTTCCCTTACTAGCTACAGCAAGTTATTATGCACTTAATTGGATGGCAGAATCAGATTTTTTTCGAGAAAGACAATGATTTAGTCTATGGTTTTCAAAAAGTTTTGTTTTGAAACCAAAACTTAAAAAATTATTTTAAGGTCCGCAAAATCTTGAACAAAAAATCTTTCAAAATCTTTCTTGATTACAAAAGCTTTTAAGGTCGGCGCTAATATAATCAGACTTTTAATCAGAAGCACCAACTTCAAAGCATTTGTATTCATGAGCAAATTCATATATATACGTATATGATAATAAAACAAATAAGAAAAAAAATTAAAATAATAAGATTTCATATGTAATTCATATGTATCATATGTAATAAAGAAATTATCAAATATGAGCAAGAACTTAAAAGGAAAAGTAATTTTAAAATTATTTTTTACTTTGTAGTGATTTTGTAGTCGGTTTTTTTTTTTAAAAGTTTTTATTTCTTCCTTGTTAGAGAATATGATAAATTTTCGAAAAAAGTGTAAAAACAATATTAATACAATTGTTCTGAAAAAATTTGTTCTATTAAATTCTGAAAGTTTGTTGGTTATTTCAAATATTTGTCTCTTAAATTTAAATTAGATGTTATGTGTATTGAAATAATTATATCAGTTTATGTAGCGAATTTTATTACCTTAGTGTCAATATTATTCGAGATATAGTGTTTCCGAATATTGTCACGCCCCTTTTTTGAATAAGCGCCCACTTTCTTGACCGTTATTTGTAATAATTGTGCCTAATCCTGTACTTCATTTTAGTACCCCAGCGTCAATATTAACTGAGATAGTGTGTTCTAGTATTGCCACGCCCATTTATCGAATAACGCCTACTTTATTGACCGTAACGTTTAATAATTCTGTCTAACCCTGTACTACAATAAATTTCAGTTCCCTGTGTCAATATTATTCGAGATACACTGTTTTTCTAATATTGCCAAGCCCAGTAGTCGAATACCGACCACTGTCTTGACCATAATTTGCAATAATACTGCCTACCCCTTTACTAAATTGCAGTAGTCTAGTCTCAATATTATTCAAGATACACTGTTTTTCTAATATTGCCACGCCTATTTGTCGAATAACGCCCATTTTCTTGACGGTAATTTGTTATACTTGTGCCTACCCCTACACTAAATTGCAGTACCCTAGTTTCAAATTTTTTTACGGGTTCCTCCGTGTTTACGATATTTATCTGTTCACCAAAAATTATGGCAATCAGGCATATGGTTTCGAAGTTATTGATGTAATACATTGAACAAAAAAGAAAAAATAACTGAGAAACCGACGAAATTGAGAACCTCCTCCTTTTTGAAGTCGGTTAAAAAAGTGAAAAAACACAAGTTTTATACCCCAACGTAAGGGGTATATTAACTTTGTCATTCCGCTTGTAACGCCAAGAAGGAGGCGTGGCAGGTATAGAAAAATATATTTATTTTTGATCAGCATCATCTCCTGAGTCGATTTCCGTAAATCCGTCTGTACGTCTGTCCATCTGTCGACACGATTACAGCCGCAATTTTAAAGCTATCGCGATGAAATTCAAAATATATGTTTATTTTTAAAAAAGGAACATCAAGTTCGAAAATACGCCAAATCGGATGGAAACCACGCCTACCTTCCATACAAAGTGACTTTATATTAACCGTAAAATGCCTTTGAAATCCACACAAATTAAAGAAATGACTAGAAATTTGGCAAGTGAGCTTTGCTCTTGAGTCTTAATCCTGGCTATGAAATTTGAAAAAAACTGATGAAAACCATGCCTACCTCCCAAACAAAGTCGCTTTATTTTAAAAGTAAAATCTGTTTTCTCAAATTAAAGAAATGTTTTGAAATTTTGCATATAGTCTTTGATATATAACATAAGCCATCACTATGATTTTTGGCAAAATCGAATGAAAACCACGCCTACCTCCCATATAAATTGGCCTTATTTTAAACGTAAAATCTTTTAAAAATCCACAAAAATTAATGAAATGTCTTGAAATTTTGCACATTAGCTGTAATACATAGTATGAACCATCTCTATGATATATGGCAAAATCGGATCAAAACCATGCCTACCTCCCATACAAAGTGACGTCATCAAAATAGGAAAACTTTCGTTAATATATATGTATAACTGAATGTCATCGTGTATGTCGTGGCTAAAAATTTCGAATATAATTCAATATGGCCGCGGGGGGTATTTTAGCTTCGGAACAGTGCCGAAGCTCCATCCTTACTAGTTTTTTTTTTCAACTTACATAGAATCATCGATTTCAGCTTCATAAAGTAGACTTCCTCCAGCATCTTTGATGCCTTCAGCCGCTTTTTCTCAAGTCTTTGTTTTATTCTGGCTTCTTTGCTTTACTGCTCATCTTGGATTTCGCCCTTTTCAATTCAACAAACAAGGCAATTTAGTTATTCTAACGTAATTTAATTTATTTTTATTTTATTTTATTTTATTTATATTTTATTTCTCTTTCCCTTGCCTTCTTTTGGTGTTCGAAGATATACGAATTGAAGTGGGCGTAGTCCGCCCAAAAGAGAGATCCAAGGATTAACTAGGAATAGATAGAGAGAGACTTGGATAGTACTTATATCCAACAAATTTAGAGAGAGCCTGTGTAAATGTGGTATACATACGAGTAACTATATACATATACTTTAATTTAAGCCTGAGCTAATTTTGGTTAATGAGGAACTTAAACAGGGGTTGCTTGAAAGAGGATTTGGACATGTAAGGTGAGAAGTATACGGAAACATTATTGAATTGAAAGCAGCATCGATTGATGGGTTCATTGTTTGCGTATTTTGTTTGGTGCTGATATTTAGTTAACAGCCGAGTCGCAGCAGTCTTATTGGATCGTTGAGGCATATCACACTAGAAATATATTCGCTGTCAATAGCACCATTAATAACATCGAAAGTGAAACATGAGCCCAATAATGATCTTCTTGATGATAATGGCATCAAATTTAAAAGGCTGAGTCTGTATTCATATGAAGAAAGGCTATTATAATCACGGGGGTGTACATGTCTCTCAACGTGTATAGTAAGAATTGCTTTTGAATAGACTCAATTCTTTCGCTATGGGAATCGATAGAAGGATTCCAAACTATGCAGGCATATTCAAGTATTGGCCGCACTAACACACAGAATAAGGATGTAGTGACCGAAATATTCTTGAATTCATTTGCTCGTCTTTTTATAAAACCGAGCTGTTTCCTGGCTCTGGACAAAATTTTGTCATAATACAAATTAAAGCGATTGATCTTGCAATCCAAGACTACTCCAAGATCCACTACATGATTGACTCTTTTAAGCTCGGTACTATTGAGGTGGTAGGTATGTAATGCCATGGTTGTTCTTACGAGAAAAACTTATAACATTGCATTTATTGACATTAAGATGCAGTTTATTTTGGATACATCATTGCTTCAAAGACAACAGTTTTGATTGTAAAAAATTTACATCTGCCTCTGATTTGATTGCATAGAAAATTTTTAAATCATCTGCATACATAAGGTGTGGGATATCGTTCAGGACTTCTGACAAGTCGGATATAACTAAATATGTTAAAAAGAAGAGGACCAAGGTGGCTACCTTGCGGAACTCCTGAGGAGACTGCAACTTTTTTTCGACAGTATTCCTTGGAATTTAACATACTCACGCAGAGAAAAATACGTTTATCGCCAATTTGCAGTAAACGAACTTCGTTTATCGTGCTTAGAAACGTTCTTTGCAAACGTTTCAACAGTTACGAGAAATGGAAAAAGTTGCGGAAAACAGGTTATTTAGTTGCAGGAAAAGAATTTTGTTTGCTATAAGCGCTTGTTTGCAATTTTTTAATTGCGGCAAATAAAGAATTTGTTTGTTGCATTTCTATTTCTATTCAATTTCAGTTTCTATTTCTATTTCTATTTCAATTCAATTCAATTCGATCCAATTTCTAATAAAACCAAACAAAAAAACGAAAAACAAATTTGTGTCAGCTGGGGACTCGAACCCAGGGTGTTTCGCATACAAATCAAGCACATTAACCACTATACCACGGCCACCACAAAAATCTGGAGGAAAGTTTTCGTTTTTGTCGGGCTTCTGTCGAGCTTCTGTCGAGCTTCTGTCCATGACAAATGTTTAACTTTTGGCATAAACGAGAAAAATTGTGTAACTTTACTTCAATGCCATTTCGGGTTCGGATTCCAATGATTGGAGTAAGATAAATATCAATTATTTTAAATCATATTGAATTTATGTGTTAGAAGAAATGTTTGTAATAAAATAAAAATTTTAATATTAAAATTCAATAAAAATGCTATTTTTAGTAAAGCGATTTGCGTTGCTATTTTTTTTATCTTTTCGATATATTTCGCTATTTTTTTGTTAGTTACAACTGAATATTCGTTTTCAGCTACTACAGCTCGCAAACGAAGTATAATTGGCTAATTTTTCAGTTGCGCTAAACGAAAAATTTTTCTGCGTGCTGGGATCTGCCGTCAAGATATGATTTTAGCCAACTTAGTATAGGTCCCGTAACACCGAATTTTTCTAATTTACATGTTAGCATGTTGTGATCATCTCGATCGAAGGCTTAACTGAAATCCGTGTAAACAGCATTTTTATTAAAACATCCGATACCATGATCATGAAATTGGATGTTGTAGATCGTACCTTACGGAAGCCGTATTGCTGCTCATTTAGACGTGTGTTGATGATACTTGTTAGCTTATCACAAATAATTTTTTCCAAAAGTTTTGGAATGGCTGATAAAATTGCTATGCCTCTATAATTTTCAACAGACCTTTTATCACCACTCTTGAAAGTGGTGTTAGATGGGATGATTTCCAATATAAAGGAAATGTCCCACAAGACAGTGATTCGTGATTCGCACCAGGAAGCTTGTAGGTATTAGGTCCGGTTCAGGTCCCTTAAATAAATCCAGTTCTTTTATGGCACTAGAAATCTCGGCCTGCGTTAAATTTATTCTATCCACCACAATAATTGAGCTGGGAGGAGATACTTCAAATTGGGTTGCAGATTGATAAAAGACCTCCTAAAAATGATCCGCATATAAGTTGCTGATTTTATGATTGTTGGACGAATTGACATTACCTTTAAAATTACTTAAACACTCATATCTCCGTTTGTTTTACTCGGATCGACTTCAAATTTGGACACAATATTCGTGAGGTGTTGTGAATTCAATAAAATGGTAAAAAGAAAAGTTAAAAAATCGTGGCCCCCTTATTGCTAAAATAGTAGTATTTTGATCATAGTTCAAAATTATTTTTTCATTATTTCAGTTTTGTGCTGAAGCCACTTCATTTGTTCATTTTGCTGTATCGCACCATATTCTCTGTCCATGACTCTGTATAAATTCTCCATAGAAACTCATCATTTCGATGGAAGAAATTCAATTGCTTTCCAAAATAGTTTCGTCATAATTTTGAACATTTACTGTTACATGTACCAAAGTGTTTTTCAAACACTTGAAAATAACAGCAACAGCTTAAGAAACGGAACGGTTGCATATTTCCATAATCAATATACAGGGTGTCCCAGACTTAGAGTACTATAATGTGGGGGCTGATTCCTCGTGATGAGACGAGCAAAAAATCGTATAGGTGGGGGTGGTCGCAAATGCCCCCCTAGGGGGCTAGGAGGGAAAAACAAAAAAATAGGTGTCGTAACGTTTTAATCCATAGCTAACATATCTCTGCAACGATTAAAAAAAAACATAACTTTTTGAAAAGAAAATTAAATTTGCTTTAAATTATTTTTGCAAAATTTTTCCATAAAGTCATAAACAAAAAATGTATAAGCACCTGAAGTCAAAGAATAGGTTTTTTTCTTTAAAAATTCAACTTTCAAGGCAATTTTCTCAGAAAAAAACCAAATGTTGTTATTATTTTTTATGACGCAGTTTTTTTCCTTGGTCAATTCTCTAAAAATTTTCTAAAACCGTAACAAAAAATATTGTCTGCGTACTCTGAGTTGGAAAACATTATAACTCTACGATCGGTGAAAGAATGTGTCGATTCAGGCATGTGATGCACTTACTTAATAATGAGAAATTGCTTTTTTTTCTTAATTCCGTTAAATCTAACTGTTTTACTAGTTATTGTAAGCAACAAAAAAACAAAGTCGCCTTGCTTGCATTAAGTACCCCAGTGGGAGGAAAAAGTGGTAGAATCGGAAAATCGATATTATACGAAAAATATTATCTCTGAGGTATAAACAATGTATGATGGATTTTTAGAGAATTGACCAAGGAAAAAAACTGCGTCATAAAAATTAAAAAAACATTTGGTTTTTTTCTGAGAAAATCGCCTTGAAAGTTGAATTTTTAAAGAAAAAAACCTATTTTTTGACTTCAGGTGCTTATACATTTTTTTTTTATGACTATGGAAAAATTTTGCAAAAGTAATTTAAAGCAAATTTAATTTCTTTTCAAAAAAGTATGGTTTTTTTTAATCGTTGCAGAGATATGTTAGCTATGGATTAAAACGTAACGACACCTAATTTTTTGTTTTTCCCTCCTAGCCCCCTAGGGGGGCATTTGCGACCACCCCACCCATACAATTTTTTGCTCGTCTCATCACGAGGAATCAGCCCCCACATTATAGTACTCTAAGTCTGGGACACCCTGTATAAAATTTTCTTACAACAAACATGGCTTTGCTTCTGTCTCAATAAAACTATTTTGTATATTGTACGGAAAGAAAGTGCAACTTGGTCTAGAATTGACATTCTGAAGTCATGATAACGTTGCTATCTAATGGATATTAATTATTAAGGAAGTTTTAATATTAAATCCTAAATGCAATAATCACAAAACCAACTTTATATTAACCTAAATATATTGCATTCAAATCATAAATTCGAATGACCCATCAAAATAATATCAGTCGCATGTAATGTCCAACGTGTGCGTTGGACAACAGTTAAAACATTTATGAAATCTCAGCATAACGTAAAATGCTTAGAATACCAAGAAGAGATCATCTTTAAGATTCTCAAATATATACAAATTACATTTGTGTTTATGTGTGTGCATTCTATTCTGTAAATAAGTAGCAATTAATTCTGATTAAATTGTAATTTCCATTCGATTTTATTTTCCTATTTTCCACATTCGTGTTAATTGTATTACGCACACATTAACATACATTACTGAGCCAGAGTTAATGGCAGGTGTGAGTGTCAGTGGGGGAATCTTTTATATTACAACCTGGACAGTAGTTAAAGAGTAAAACAGACAGACAAAGAAATCCGAAATGAGCTAAATTACTTAAATTAGAATATATTGAGCTATAAAAGACATTTTTATTACTTCTCAATCCTATCAACGTGATGCTGCGTGTGACTGTGCGTCTAAATGTCTGTCCATTGGGTGGCCACTTGCTACGCAACCCATTGTGGCTAATAATAACGACTCACGTACGTACTCAACGCTGCAGTGCACCGAAGACATCATGCTATGTGTCCGACATCAATTTTAATCCCAATTGAATCGTCTATGCAGAACCCAGAGTATTGTATTTTATTTTGTCTTTTATTTGGGGCAGCGGAAGTGAGCGCAACATTAGCTGCTTTCTACTTCCGTCGGTTTTTTTTTTTTGCTTTTTTTCCATTTCCATCCGGTAGTACGCCCAAATTGCTGAACACTTGCGGTGGCGTTGGTGCAAAGATTCCAACGCTAGAGCTACTCTAATGCACGGATTTTTTTTTTAGTTTCCGCAGTTTTTCTTATTATTGCTGTTATTGTTATCCACATGTTGTAAATATTGTAACATGGCTTGGCTGAATTTCGAAGGACAAACTGAGCCAGCAACCGGCAGTTGAGCGGTGGAGTTAACAAAAAATTCAAATTACTTCTACATAGAAGAAGTCTTGATTTTGTAGTGTATTTAAAAAAAAAATTGTGACCACACAGGAATGTCTGTCGGAATCATCTAACATAAACTCACTCACACGTGCGCACATTTACAGCCACCCACATAGCGTCCAGCAGTTAGGAGGGTGTCACTAATGTAGCCACAGCACATCGGGGCTAATTTTAATTCATCGTTTTGTCTCTACGGGAGATCTCGTCAAAAACACACACATTCCGTGCTTGCGTGTCTAGGGAACAACAATTTGTTGTTGGCTTTTGCCCTGGCAGGACATCATAAAATCCAAATGAAATTAAATTGTTTTTGGCTTAAATGCTGATAGTGTGTGTGATTTAAAAGCGTTCATGTGCGTGTGTGTACGGTTGTTTTTGGGTGTGTGATGGAGCAAGTTGATTTAATCATAGAAATCTATCTTTTGGTGAAAGCAGGACTCAAAAGCATTTCATACAACTCTCAAGCCACATTTTTTCCTTTTTTCTTATAATATCAAATCTTGCGAGATTTTAATGGTAGAGAAAATATAATACATATAGACAAAAATTACTTAACCCTGCTTTGATGACCTTATTGGAAGAGCGAGAGCATAACATTTGAAAAGCGTACTGAAGCAGTGATCTGCTCCAGACGTATATTATAAATTAAGTTGTTTATAAATCAAAACTCTTCGCCTTAAGAAAACTTGTAAATATTTTTGTGAAAAATTTAGGTGCGTTTTACGAGAAGATTACAAATTAAGATATTAATTCAAAAATGTTTGCATATGTTTTAAGGAGTCTTTAGTTTTAAGAAATCAAATTTTTTTTGCGACGTCATTTCTTCGAAATAATAAAATCCCCGAAGCCCCAAATAAAAATAAGGTATCTTTTGGAGGGATATCTCAGATATCTCAGATTTAGAAAATCTGAAAAAACAAAAACAAAAAAAAAAAAATCTGTTAAAGTACACACTTAAGGCTAACGATTCAATGCACTGAGCTTTTTTCAAAATTTTGGATTTTTTAAAAAAATTGTGACTTGCGGAAGTCAACATTTTTTAAAAAAATGCTTTTAATTTAGGGGTAAAAGTAGGTGTACATATGATTTTGTAAGCCTAAAAAAACTCGATATCAATCCCTGAAAAATAAGTTGCTAAGGCCCACAAAAAATTTCATGTAAAGTGACCTATTAGTTTTTGAGTAATCTTACCCGCCGATTTTAACTTGATGAAAAAATGGCTTCATTTTAAAATAACTAATTTCTACTTTACAAAAACATACAAAATTTTATTTTAAATTTAAAAATTATATTTAAATTTTTTTTTTAAAACAAAATCTTTAACCTTTCAAATCAATATTTTTTTTGCCTATTTTCGCTGTGTCTAATCATTTTTGTGGAAGTAACTAATTACCTTATTACACTTATTTGTTCAGGACTTGCATAGCGCCTAAATGTCGGGACATTTTCGCATAGACTTTTGCAATGTTCGTGGACTGAGAGTGAATTTCTTCTCGGTCTATGCATATTGTGCTCTTTATAGGCCTCTTTAATGGCATTAAATGAGACCCAGGTGGCTGAGGACTCAGATCCACTGAATTTTTATATTCCAAGGTATCACTTACTGCCATTGTTTTCCTCGCATAGGGGCATCGTCTTTTTTGATAAGAACAGATGTGGCATATCAGTTCGAGAGGGGTCTGAGCATCACCGATTCGGAATTCAGCTCCATGTGGGGAAGTTCAGGGTTTGTTCGAACTTGCTACAATTTTGTTTCGTGTATAGAAGTCCGAATTTAGGGAGGGACCCACTTTTAATAAATATGACTCTCTCTCTGATAAGATCACGCTCAATTTGGGGTTGTTTCCTTACAGCGAAATCGTTGTTGCCAGCGATTTCAATGTCCACAACTCGGCTATATTATGCCACTCAAGCCGTCACCTCACCTCAAGGACAATATGTTGAGCTTTTTGCTGAATCCAAGCAATTGATTCAACTAGTGAAGGAACCAACTTATTTCCACGAAATGATTTGCACAGTAAGATTGTGGAATAATCTTTCTGTAAGCGGGTTCCCCGGCAGTTTTGACCTGTGTAATTTTAAAGCAAATCTTCACCGACACTACTCTATCTTTCTATCCTCCAACTAACTATTACCCGTATTCCGAATCAACGCAATGCTTTCACATTCAAAGGGGGCATCCCCTGAGCGTTGGTTAAGTTATAAATCCATTATTTCGTAATCCTCGCATAAACCACACTTAAATTATAAAAAAAAAAAACAATACAAGTCCCCTTAAGAAGTATTGTACATCACATGAGAATGTTTTTAGCATCAATGAATCAAGTAGTTTTAGAGATTATTTCCAAAGCTCACAAGCATTTCAATAATATATTTTTTTCGTTTTTTTTTACAGTCGTTATAGATATGGTAAATATCTATCTATATCTAAGGCCGTAACATCTTAGACCTTTTTCTGAATTCCCCTTATGAAAAATATGATGGAAGTGCCAATGCACCTCTTGGTAGTTCGGACCATTGTACCATCTCCGCTCTTTTTTCTTATTCTAACCTTCACACCTCTACGCCTAAAGCTCCAAAGAGGACTGCATGGTTTTATGAAAGAGCTAATTGGACTGCGTTAAATAATTTTTATCGCAACTTCAATTAAAAATTATGCTTCGCTGACAGAAATATGAATGCCGCGGCTGTCATGGTACAAGAAATTATCTTATTGGGTATGCAGTCTTTTCTACCCAATAAGCAGAAGAGCATTAATTAATTTAAAAGACCACTCATGACTTTAATAAGACTTGCAGGATTGTAGTCAGGTTCAAAGAGGAAGCCTATCAGAATTGGAGTTCAGATAAATATGCTGATACTAATAGATTTCGCATCAAGGCTAGGCATTGCTGTAACGCAATTTTAAAACTCGAAAAGTTTTTTCACAAAACTCGCATTAGAGAACAGGTTCTTCTCTGCCTAAAGCGTGTAAAAACTTTTTGTGATTTGTTAAAAGAGTCAAAAATCAAACGTCTTCGTAGATTTCAACTCTTTTAAAAGATGATCAAATCTTTACTTACTCGATTGATAAAGCAAACCTGTTGACTGGATTGCTTGCACATAATTCCACAATCTCCGACCGACTGCAAGCTACCGACCCATTGCGATATGCTCTACGCTTTCCAAAGTTATGGAGAGCGTAATAAACTTCAACCTAATGAACTATCTGGAGCACAACGAATTGCTTAGTGACCGTTAATATGGTTTTCGTAGGGCCCGCTCTACTAGCGCGTAGAGCCATAACCTTATGGCGTTCCTCACAGAAAAATGGAACAAATATGTTCACCTGTTCGGTGAGAGCAGGGTTGTTGCACTGGATATTTTAAAGGCGTTCGACCGAGTGTGGCATAAAGCACTCGTCTCAAAATTATTTCCATACGGTGTCGGTGGTAACTGTGCTCGGTGGATTACGTGCTTCCTTAAATATAGAACGATTCGTGTTTTAGTCGATCACATTTCGTCCAGTGAGCACGCCATCAATGCAGGAATACCACAGGGTTCAGTTCTATCGCCAACTTTGCTTTTGGTTTTTATCAACGACCTTCTGTCGTTGACTTACAACCCAATTCATTCCTTTGCGGACGACTGCAGCATTTGTCATTCATATTTTTTCAAAAAACACCCGTGTCCATTGAAGATTGAGAGTAAGAGGCAAAATATGAAAGACACACTTCTTAATGACTTGAAAAAAATCTTCGAGTAAGAGATTTTCTTGCTAATAGAGTAGAATTTAATGCAAACAGGACCCAGTGTTGCCTGTTAATCCACAAGCGGATGAACTGTCCTTTAGCTGCTCTGAATATGAATGGTGTATATCTTTTGGAGTCGGATGCTCTTGACGTTCTAGGCATATCGATACAATCAGATCTTCGTTTGAATGATCCCATTTTCCATGTGTCGAAAGAAGGGGCCAATTGCCTAGGTTTTTTAAAACGGTGCAAGTGATACTTCACCCCATCTGATCTTTGAATGATCTATACTTCATATATAAGGCCTAAAATGGAGTACAATTCGAACATTTGGGCAGAAGCTTCGAGATTTTGCTTGGAGCTTTTGAACCGAATTCAACCTCGTGCAATATATATGATAGGATATGAAAACATTTTATCTCCTCTCAGTTCTCTTGTGCACCGGAGCAATGTTGGTTGCCTAAGCCTTTTGTATAGGTTCTAACATGGGAATCCAATCCAGCCAATCCATGTATTTCCTAGGACTACTCGGGCAGCTTTTCAAAACCATCACTTTATAATTGCATCGGTGCCCAATAAAACCTCGCATTTTTGTGATAATTTGTATTTTAGTCACACAGTAAGATTGTTTGATCTGTGTAAGTTTAAAGCAAATCTTCCCCGACACTACTCTATCTTCCATCCTCCAACTAACTATCATCCGTTTTCCGAATCAACGCAATGCTTTCGCATTCAAATGGGGCATCCCCTGAGCGTTGGTTAAGTTTTAAATCCGTTATTAAGTAATCCTCGCATAAACCACACTTAAATTATAAAAAAAAAAAACAATACAATTCCCCTTAAGAAGTATTGTACATCACATGAGAATGTTTTTAGCATCAATGAATCAAGTAGTTTTAGAGATTATTTCCAAAGCTCACAAGCATTTCAATAATATATTTTTTTCGTTTTTTTTTACCGTCGTTATAGATATGGTAAATACACGTAGTAGCGGCCGTGACGCAGTAGGTAGAGTGTGTGGCCCATACGCCAGAGAACCCTGGTGCGAATCCCACCTGACATAGAAAGTTTTTTTAATTGAATTAGTTGTTCTGTTCGGTCGTCACCTTTCTCCAGACAATGGCAAACCTCAGAGAGTAAAAACTGCCATGAAAAAGCTTTTTTAAAACATAAACCATTTGGAGTCGGCATAAAACATTTAGGTCCAGTTCTCGATCATTTGTGTTCAAACATTTCACAACACTCACAACACAATTGATCATAAGAAGCTCGGTCGAAGTCCTTTCAAGGGCTGAAGCGCGCATTTCGTTTTTTTTTTGTCAAACAAAAGAAGTTAACACCAAAAAGAAAAAAATTAAGTTTCCAAAAAATTCGTTCAAAAATTCATTAATTCTATTTCCTAAGTCAGGGCTGCAAACATATATTTTTTTAAAATGAAAATACGAATGCATCAAATGTAGTGTTCTTTTACTCGTATCTAGTGCTTTAAAAAAAAAACGCGTCTTTCAACTACAAAAAGCACTGACTTGGCCACTGATTATGATACTGAGAATGAGAGCACAGTCAGCCGTGCTGACTCAAAGCTTTCCAAGGTTGGCATTTTGAAGCAATTTAAAGTGAATTGAAGTACTTTTTTCGAATAAAGGGGTTCAGACATGCACATGTTGCCAAGCCAGGTGTGATGGCTGGCATAACTGAAAATTTAACATTGCGGCCAAGCGATCCACCATGTTGCCAAACTTCATTTAGCAACAAATTTTCAAGTTGCGAGATTCGTTCATTAAGCCTATGTTAGCAGATAATATTGTGAAAAGTAATTGTTGCTTTTAATTGTTGCCTTGCCAAAAGCCACTCTAGCCAAAAACCTTTATGTGAAACTGCATTAATTTTAATTATTAAATAAACATTTCTACATAAGCACAACGTGCTCTCCCTTTTGTAATTTTTTTAATATGGCAAAGTTGTGACGTACACACGAGTTTTATGAATGCTCATCAAACCTTGAAATTAAAACTTTTTAATTTCAATCCAACATGTTGACAGCCTGCTGTTTCGAGCGTTCGAATGGTCACATACCTGGTTTGTCCTACCATCCGCGCCAACGTATCCTATCGTCTGAACTAAAGCTCTGCAAAGAACCATCCAAGCATACTAGTTATGTGTTGTTATTTTTTTTTATATCAACTTGTATTGTTTTGGCTCTCTAAGCATTGAGTATGCATGGAATATTTCTCTTTTACATTACTATAGAGCATGCATGAGAGAGTGAAATTATCAAGCATCAAGAATTCTAGTTTGAGAACATACGCAACAAACAGATATATCGGTAATATTGTTATCTCTACTTGGAACATCTGGATATGTGACGTCAAAAGCATAAAGAATAAAGAGCGATTTATTTCAATAAAACAATAAAAAAAAACACTTTTATAAGGGCAATGCATTGAAGTTTTAAATTTATTTCATAAAATAAGAAACATTACCGTTTTTTGTCTACAACTTAATGAAATTAAAAATTAATTAATAATTTAATCACAGAACACAAATCCATTACACCATTACTTTTTTTAGTAGCATAGAAAAAGTAAAAATACGAGATTAACACAAAGAGAACTATCTGGAATATCCATTTGGAATGGATATATCTATTTAAAAAAAGAGTTAAAACAGTTACTCTACTTAGTGGAGCCGATAAAGAGAAAAAAAGCTTACACTATAATGAGAGCCAGAGAAAGAGATCAAATGCTCTCTGCTCAATCTAAAACGTGTAAACATAAGTTAAGCTCTACTCGTTGTTGTATTTGTATCAATAATATCAAGTTCTTACTTGTTTTATCTGTTTATACAAGTAGAATGGATGGTTTTCTGCAGATCTTTAGTCTGAACCCCCTTAATGATATGTAATGTTAAAAAGACAATGTTTTGTCCTACGTAGAGTCAGCGCGTTCAGCTGACTTGCAAGCACTCAAGAAATCCTTTCGCAGTGGCACGATGGCATACTTTTCAACAAAGAATGTATGCGAAAGGAACGTTGACAGATGGTGGTGGTTTTTTTTGGTTCCTCTGACGCCGTTAATTCTGTTCATGCTATGAGTTGGTGCGTTCAGCAAGAAAAAACAAAAGAATAATCGATTTAGATATGGTCAAATTTCGGCCAAAGGCAAACTTTTCTTTATATTAATTTTTTATTTAATTTCAATACAATACGCACAATACAAACAAAATTCCATGAATATGCAATCTCAAAGATATTAGAGCAGTCATGAATATCAAAATAGTTCGCTTTGCTGAGTACTGAGCTTATAGGAAGCAACTTTTGAAGAAGTTATCCTGAATACTTCGATCCTGAATACTTCGTCGAAGTAACCAAGCGCTTCCAAAATCGCAATTATTGCTACTTAAATAACCAGCAAATTATTAAAAACAACAACAACAAAAAAGAAGCAAATTACACAATTATACGAAGCTAATTTAAATAAGCCACACTTGAATGCAATTCAAAGAAGCTCACGATGATTTTGTTTGTGTGTTCATATCGGCTGGAAGTAAAAGGAACACCAACTAAAAAAGCCACACTTCAGTTACCTTCTTCAACTGCTATATGGTGGCGCCATAAAATTCACACTACATGCTACTGTGCAACAACCACTATAATGATGATGCTGCCAGCCAGTTGGAGTCAGACTGACAACCGCTTAAGAGTCAGGTTAAGGAAACTTTTTAATGAAATTGCCATAAAAGAAGTCGCGTTGACGTCGTCTTTGTAGTCGTCCTCGTCATCATCATCGTCTCCATTCCATTGCCTTGTGTTGTCTATGTGCACCGTGTGGCAAAAGTCGAGCTGGTTAAATTAAAAAAAAAAGAGAAAAGTCTAAAAATGCGTCATGAGTTGAAAGAGATACCCACCGACAAGGGTCTAAAAATCAGCTTATGTGACTTCTTCTTTTTTTCCATTCATTCTTCTACGTTTTGAAACTTCAAACAATTTGCGAATTGCAACAAATATGGCGCAAAGCAGCGGCGGCTGTCATGGTGAATGCCTGACTTCCGCCAACTAGCAGCACCACTCGAGTTGTGTTTATTTGCCAACTGCAAAGCTAAACACATCGTGTTGCACTTGCTGCTTTTGATTATGATGAGTTTTTGAGTAAAATTTTCATATATATTTTTTCTTGCCTTGCTTCCTTGCAGCAACCAACATCTTGAGTCCTTGAAGGAGTGCGCTTAAAATTTCAAGTTGCCAGTGTGGGAATTTTTTTTTTTTGTTCGATGAACGCCCATGACTTGCTTCTATTCATCTTTGCTGGGCGTAGAAAAAGTGAGAAGAGCGAGTAGAAATAAATGTTCTAAAATCTTTCATGCAGTTTCGTGGTTCGTTCAGTTGTTTGCCTTGCTAGGCTTCAATATTTTCGCCATGCATTGAGCAGCTACTTGAGCTATAATGCTTCTTCTTCTTCTTCTACTGCCTCCACTAAGCTCAGCTCCTGCTGCTATTTCTATCGTAAGTTAAAATTGCGGTAAATCGCATTACAGTCATCACTAGCATTTTCAGAGTCGTCGTCATCGTCATCATCATTATCATCATCATCGTCATCTTGATGAATCCATCAAAAGTGCAGCTTCCGGTAGTGTTGCTCTCGAAAACTTCGTCTTTGAAAAATGCCATCGTTGGCGGTTTCCTTGGATATGAATGAAAATCCTTTTAACTCATTCCTGTTTTAATATTCTTATAACGCTCCCCTTAGATTTGATTTTTTACAATATTAGTATTATTTATTTGATTTTTGGTTTATTTTTTGCGGTTTTGCCACAACAACTTCTGTGTTTACCGAGTTGCAAAAGGTAATCGCAGTGAAAAGCAATCGCTGCGTTCATTTTAGTTTACTGGAAATAAACTTCCAAGCTGAATAGAAACAGCTGCAATGATTTAATATGTAAGTTTAGTAGTGGGCAAAGTAATGGCAGACGTAATTAGTTTCTTTATAAAAAGATGTTGTTAAAATAGTCCTTGTTAAAATAGTCCATCGATACAAATTTTTCTGGTTTTATTAAATTTGATAGTTTAAGCAGAGTTGCATGCTGTGAAAAATTTTCAAATCTGTACTCTTTATAGATCTTCATAAGTTATTGTTGTAATAAATCGAATATCTACACTAAAAATAATATATCCATTTTACCAAATATTCGATATATTAAAATACCATTTCTACTATGACTTTCCAATCTGTCCAAATGTCCGAAAACAAAAATATATGTAAGAAATTATACCTCTAACGAAAATAATTTTGTAAATTTTAGAAAATTGGGTTGACAGTTTTTAAGCAATTTGTAAGGATTTTTTTTTTAAATTTTGCAAAAGTAAAATAATCCCAAAAAATGCATATTGTTCGGAAAAAATATGAAGTACTTCAAGTGAATCGAACAACTACAAATTTTGTCTATTTTGATTTGTTACTTTTTTGGTATGTTAGATCTGTAAACTCTCCTATTTGTGCACACAAATTTAAATATTACATTTTTTTAAGAAAATTTTTCAATTGAAAAAATATTTTTAAAAACATTTTATGCTGTGGGATACCATGAGAAATACTATATTTCATATTATGACAAATTTGATCTTTTAACCCTATTCCTGCCACTCTATCTAAATAACGTAAACTTGACACGGTGATACTTAAGGACACTAATACAAAAAATTTGATCTTTTAACCCTATTCCTGCCACTCTATCTAAATAACGTAAACTTGACACGGTGATACTTAAGGACACTAATACAAAAAACATAGAAAGTGCATTTATTTTATTGAAAAAAAAAAATTATTTAATATATGGGATATTACATTGTGACTATTGGGACATTTGACTCCACAATTTTATCAACTATGAGTTAATAATGAGTAAGTAATAATGTCATCATAGCTTATAGACCAGTGAAATATTTTTTAAAACAGACATTAATAACTATAGTATAATATTCCACTAAAAAAAAAATCCCCACAGTTTTTATGTTTCGTGGAAATATTATTTATATTATTTAACTAATGTGACTACTGGGACACTGAAAAATCCAACTCATCTAGCTTTGAACACCCAAAGAATTTTAGCCAAACCATTTAAATATTTAATTCAACTGCTTCTGTGTTGTACAACATATACTAAACGCTTCCATTTAGTATTACTAGATGGAAAAAAAGTATTACAAATTGTGACTACTGTTACAGGTCTTTGAGATTTTCTGGATAAGTAAAAATATGTGAAAATAATAAAATATTTTTATCCCATTTACTATCGTTTTAACCCAATTAATGTAGTTATTTATATTTTTTTTTCGCAAACATCAAAAATAAACCAGAAGCTACGAAAAACATCAAGTCTTACTCCATTATTCAAAGAAAACCTTGACTTTTTCTCCAAATTGGTAAAATTTGGCCTCTCAAGAATTCTATAATAGGACATAAGACACATCCGTTTCGTATGTGGCAAGAAACTCTGCTTCATTGCCTCAAGTCGATCTTAAAGACATGGCTTTTATTTTTTCGTCTTCATCTTTTTAATTTTTAAATATCTTCTTTACATAATACATTTTGGGAAGAACTTGCAGTACCTAAATTGGCTTTTGCGATTATACTTGGCCCAACCATTCTCATTTTTCTCACAATCATGAAACAATCTCTACAATGTAGTCTTGACAACTAACTATTTTCTCAGGAGCGTCGACCGACGTAAGTCAAAATCAGCTGTGTATACGACGACATAACAAAAAGTGAAAACGAAGTCAAACAGTGAAACATCAGAATGCATCATCTGCCATGTTAAACCTGCATCAAAGTGACTGTTAAACCTGTGGCCGCTACTGGCCTTGCGTACATTGATGGTGCCAGCTTTCTCCGAAAATACTCCAGTGGTCTGTATGAACGCTGTGTTGGAAGTAGCCCCTCGGCTACCACGTCCAGCCTTTGCACCGCAACCACTTTCCCATTTGCCACCACCACCGCATCAAGGTACTGTTGTATCCACATTGGTATAATCACAACAATAAAGGATATATTATCAAGTGTCTCAATATGGCAGCAGCAAAGTTATGCAATCACATTTTTCTTCAAAACTTACTTCATAACGTGTTTTTGTTTCGCACTACATTCAAGACCTTGCTGGCTTGCTGATAATTATTGTATTTTAGATTTTTTTTGTTTCTTCATTTTCTCTCTTCGTTGCTGGTTTTGACAGAGGGCGGTCGGACCTTGCTCCTACCGCTCCTACCTTGTAATGATTGTATCATGGCTCTCGATCATGAATAGTTTTTATCTCTGTTTTCGATTCCACTCTTTGTTTTTCTTGAGCTATCTTTCATACCAAATCTTTTTTTAGTTTTTCTCAGAGTTCCTCTTTCTCTCCGCGGCATTTGTCTGAAATAATCAATAAATTCAGCCATTTAATACTCAAGGAAGACATAAAGAAGCTGTAACTATTTCGTTTTTGGCAAGAAAAGTAAGTTAAGCTATAAACAACGGCATTGAAATAAAATCAGGATTTTCGTGACTACTGGGGCATATTTTAAGACATTCTCGAAAGCATAATATGATCGCCTTAACTATTAAAACGTGCTTAAATAGTGCATCACATTTCTATTATTACTTCTAGGAAGTATTGAAATTATAAAGTCAGGTTTTAGGTTAGAAAAACAACTTCTATATATTTTCGTGTAACTACTGGGACATGCGACTTGCATCTGATCAAAGAAGAAATACACAAAAACGTTATACACAAAGCGTTATTTCTATATTAAAAAATAAGTTCTTTTCAAGTTTTCTATAACATAACATAACATAACATAACATAACATAACATAACATAACATAACATAACATAACATAACATAACATAACATAACATAACATAACATAACATAACATAACATAACATAACATAACATAACATAACATAACATAACATAACATAACATAACATAACATAACATAACATAACATAACATAACATAACATAACATAACATAACATAACATAACATAACATAACATAACATAACATAACATAACATAACATAACATAACATAACATAACATAACATAACATAACATAACATAACATAACATAACATAACATAACATAACATAACATAACATAACATAACATAACATAACATAACATAACATAACATAACATAACATAACATAACATAACATAACATAACATAACATAACATAACATAACATAACATAACATAACATAACATAACATAACATAACATAACATAACATAACATAACATAACATAACATAACATAACATAACATAACATAACATAACATAACATAACATAACATAACATAACATAACATAACATAACATAACATAACATAACATAACATAACATAATCAACATTTTACTCCTTAGCAACTCTGTACGAAGCAATATTCCTTTTTTACTTGGAATGCCCCATATGTGACTAAGAAACACTTATACAAAATACATAAATATATATTTCTTACATACGGGCTTATGACAAATACCATAGCATTCCGTAGAAAAACGTCCTTTTTCGTAAGGCAGCAGTAACAACGTCGTCTTTTTTTTTTTATTGTTAACCCTCGTATAGTGTCTCAGAGTCACTACGTAACAGTTTATATTATTTTTGAATATTTTGTGTAATCCTAACATACAAAAGGCAAGCACATTGCTCTGCGCCCAATATCGCTCAAACTGTAATTATGTTTTGCGATCAGCCTGAAAGTATGCACAAACATTTTCTTGATACTTATCAGTGACTTTTATGTATGTTCATACTATCGGCTTAACATTTTTCAGAACAGTTGTAAAAGCACTAGCAATAATGGCAAAAAATAATTACAGTCTAGCGTTAATGCTTCCAACTCATCGTAGGACGGGCTTTTATACTAGTAAGTTAATATTATCAAATCATAAAAAACCAAACAAGTTGCTTCAAAACAAGTTTTAAATCATTTATACTGGCATGAAATTGAATATGAGAAAATTGCGAATGTGTTTTTTTTTTTTATTTTTACTTTTGAAAATAATTTCAAGTTTGACTCCATGACTTACAAATTATCATATTTCCTATAAAAATTACTGCTTAGTCCTTTCTAAAAAATTTTTTCAAATGATTTGTTCGTTTTAAAAAAAAGTCATATTTTGATTTAATGTAATTTTCCCCTCTATAGCTCTTAAAGTTGTCTATACAATATTGGTCCTGTGTGTAAGTTTCAGAATTACAGGTTTTGTAAAGTTGCCTTAAATTTTTATACGACTTTTTTCGAAGATGATTCCCCAGCTGAAAAAGGTTTTTATGGCAAACTATTATACAGTAATTCTTATAGGAAATTCAAGACTTATTTCAGTCATAACATAAAATTTTCATAGGAAAATTTAACAACTATTTTTTTTCTAAAATAATTTTTAATTATGCCGAAAAATTTAGAAAATATCGTCATTTAAGGATTTTATTTTCTAATTTTTAAAATTCACTTCTTGATTATAATTTAATTCGAGGAAATCGTCTTAGAAAAAATTCATATTTGGAGTTTTTACGATTTTACGAAATAAAAACTAGGCTGCGCACAGTGCCAAAATATAAGTTAGGGGGCAATTGAGGCCTAATATAGCAAAAACGAAACAAAATCTAAATGATACAATTTTCATAGTTGTCTGGTTGTTTGGTTTTGATTTTAATAAATTGAAAGAAATCATTACAAATTTAATATCATATTCTTTTTTATTAGTTTAAAAAATGTATGTATATAAAAATTGTGTATTACCCTTCCATCTTAAATCATCATATTCTTTTTATTAGTTTAAAAAATTTATGTATATAAAAATAGTGTATTACCCTTTTATTTTAAATCATTTTCGTTTAAAACTTATATTTTCCATTCCTTGTTTTTAATTTTTTACTGGTTCCTAATGACTTTTATCGAAAGACCCCATGGAAACTTCTGGCTAATATGAAATATATTTTTAGCATTCAACCCACTAGCATTGATTATTTATTTAAATTTATTTGAATTACTTCTGCGTGTGCTGTTTTTCTCCACACTGTACAATAACTTTATTTGCCTTGGCAGATGCATCCAAGCAACTGGCAATAATCTCAGTGCTTCCTAAGTTTATTTGATTTCAGTCATACTGCCTGGTTGGTGGGACTCTTCAAACATTGGCCAGAGTTTCCCCCTGGGAAATCACATTATTATTAAATGTAACCGCAACATTATGATTAAGTGTATATTTTGCGTAACTTGTTGTTGATGAGGTGAGCGTAGATTAAGTATTCTACCGGTTGCAATCATGTCTATATTTGATGACAGTCAGCTAAGCGAATTCAATTACCTCCGATCAGCCCATTATGCACAAAAACAATCAACCTCTATATATTCGCTTCCATGAAGCAAAATTAATTTTACAAATTTAACATATTCTTTAATTTCACTCTATTCCCCTAAAGCTATACTGAATTTATGAAATTTTATTATTTTCCTAATTCGATTGGGGAAGCTTTCACTCAATCAACACGAGATTGAAAGAAATTATATCGAAAATATATGATACCTGTTTGAAAGGATGAAGAGACGCGTCATAAATAATATTGTAAATAAAACACTACTTTGCAGGAGGATTTCATCAAATTGTTTTTTTTTTGTGCTGCTTTGGATGTTGTTTTTATTCTTCACCACAAAAATACCATTAGAGGCTAACCACTGAGGCTTTATTTGAGTTTGAGCTCTCTTCCATTCGCTGGATTATTTTTTATTTTGTTGGATTGCTTGGTAATCCTGCGCAGATTTGTTTTGACAGTTCTGCTTTGCTCATATCTACAATTTAGACACACACACACACACACGCATACCACAGATGTGGTCCATTCACATATGGACATTCATGTATTAGCCTCATCTTGTATTAGTCTCTGTAGTATTGAGTAATCCAATCTAAATTCAAGAAGATGTTTTTTATTCGTATCTACCTTATATGCATTATTTTTATTTTTCATTTTTTTATATTTTATTTTTACATAATTTCATCAATTTTGATGTGGGTCTACTTGCCAGGAAACATTGGACAGAATTTTGTTTTACTTAAGTATAAACATGCCATCAATTTATGATATGTTTTCACTTAATATTGATTTGATTTAGGGAAAGAAAGAAAAAAAAAGAAGAAAAAAAAATCATGTAGGGGTTTCAGGCATAGCTGTTGGGTCTGAGTCTTGAGTATTGAGTAGGGATGTTTAAAACTTGACACCAAGGAGTTTTGAAGCAAAATGTGTTTACATAATTGAATTATGAATAAACTAGCAACAATGTTTATACGTACGTGTAGTAAAAAAAATATTAAGTTTTTCTTGGAAAGTTGCAGCATTAGTAGAAAATTAAATTCGACAAAAAATTCAGATATATTAATGAAACTGAAATTAACTTAATTTAAGTTGATGTTGTTTTTGAATTTAAAATTCAAGGCCTTATTTTATAGAAAAGTCCAGAGTTAGAATCAAGAAGAAATAGATGTTCAATACCAACATGTGGTAAGTTCGTGTTTTGGTATTTGGTATGTATTTTATTACTCTTTGGAATTTGTCATATTAAATGAGAGGAGGAAAGAAAAACTTTTCGTTTAGTTTTATATAACATTTTCTCATATTGTAATCAACTCGATAAAGAATTTATCATCGAATTGGCAGTATCTGTGTCAAAAATTCTGGAGACAATTTAAACTTCATATATAATAAACAAAAAGTAGAGAACAGCTTCATAGTTCATAAATTGATAAACAGTTTAGTGAAATTCTTAGTTCTGGGTTAAAAAAATTATTAAAATCGATGGTTATAATTAAATTGTGACAAAATTTTGAAATTTCATAAGACTTATTGTTTTTTTTCGTTTTCTAGAATATATAATGGAAAAACCCATAATAAATCAAGCCGTGATTAAAAACCGTTTATCAAAAAATATTTTGAGAAGTAAAATACCTACGATTATTTAAAATCAATACATCCAAGAAGGTCAGAACTGGGTTCTTAAATTTAATTTTATGCCATTTCTGGAAGGAAAAACTATGTTAAAAAGAGTGTTTTAAGTGCAACAATGTAAACGATTGCACATCCAGGCCGGAAAGTAAACATAATAGTTATTAAAATCAAAAATTAAGCTCTTGAAGAAGGACCACAGCCAGGATATTCCAGGGGGATTTTTGATAAAAAAAATTTATAAGTAGGAGTAACAAGAATGTTGGAATTTTTTCAATTAATATTATTCTTGAATGTGCATTTTGTCATGACGTTGAGCAACACACGCAGCTCTGTCAAGGTAGGAAATTACCTCTCCGAAACCTTCAATACCGAAAGAGGTTTCAGACAAGACGATCCACTGTCATGCGATCTCTTCAACTTCATCATGGAGGGGACCGTACGAAAGGCCGGTGTGCATTGTAATGGCACCATTTTCTACAAAGGTGTCCAGCTCCTTGCGTACGCTGATGATATTGATATTGTCGGCAGAACCAAGAGAGATGTTACCGCTGCTTTCACCGTTATCGAAAAAGAGTCAGCCAAAGTGGGTTTGACGGTGAATGAGGGTAAAACAAAGTATATGCTGTCTACAAAAAAGGGAGCGTGGCATCTAGTCTCCCACGTTTCATCCGGCAGCTATAACTTTGAAGTAGTCAAGGAGTTTGTATACCTTGGCACCGCCATTAACAGCCGAACAACGAAGTCAGCCTGGAGATAAAGCGAAGAACAATAATTGCTAATAGGTGCTACTACGGGCTCAGTAAGCAACTAAGTTCCAGAGCCCTCTCTCGATCGACAAAACTAACACTCTACAAGACGCTCGTTGTACCTGTGCTGCTTTATGGCGCTGAGGCATGGGCAGTTTCTGACGCTGCCGCTCTGGGGGTGTTCGAGAGAAAAGTTCTTCGCAAAATCTTCGGTCCTGTTCGAGTCGGCGATGACTATCGCATCCGAATGAACCACGAGCTGTATGAGCTCTATAAAGACATTGACGTAGTTCGGCGTATAACTGTGCAGCGACTACGCTGGCTGGGTCATGTCCATTGATTGTATGGATGACGAAGCTCCAGCGAAAAAGGTGCTCGAGGCGAGGGTCGTTGGTCAACGACGACGAAGGAGACCATGCCTCCGATGGATGGACCAGGCCGAGGAAGACCTCACCGCACTTAGTGTATCTGATTAAAGAAGGCGCACGCAAAGCAGAGGCGCCTGGCGAGATTTGATGAGGCCTATGTAAGTAAGTAAGTTTATTTTTTCATTAACCGAGTTCAAAAAAAAAAAGGAGGAGGTTCTCAAGTTCGTCGGTTTCTCTGTTTTTTATTTTTTTTTTTTTTTTTTTTTTTTTTTTAAATGTATGTACATCGATAACTCCTAAACCATATGCCTGATTGCCATAATTTTTGGGGAACAGATAGATATGATAAGCATGGAGGTGCCCGTAAGAAAGTGGGCGGTATTCGATAACTGGGCGTGGCAATAATAAATCTCGCAATAATAAATACTAGTGTATCTCGAATAATATAGACACTAGGGTACTGAAATTTAGTGTAGGGGTAGGCACAGTTAATACAAATTACGGGCAAGAAAATAGCCGTTATTTGGCAAATGGGTGTGGCAATATTAGAAAAAGAGTATATCTCGAATAATATTGATACTATGGTACTGCAATTTGGTATAGGGGTAGGCATTATTAGTAAAAATTACGGTGAAGAAAGTGGACGGCTTTCGACTACTGGGCGTGGCAATATTATAAAAACAGTGTATCTTGAATAATATTGACACTAGGGCACTGAAATTTATTGTAGTACAGGGGTAGGCAGAATTATTAAAAATTATGGTCAATAAAGTATGCGTTATTGGATAAATGGGCGTGGCAATAGTAGATAAACACTATCGCAGTGAAATAAAGTACAGGGGTAGGCACAATTATTGGGAATAATGCTCAAGAAAGTGGGCGCTTATATAACAAAGGGGCGTGGAAATATTAGAAAACCACTATATCTCGAATAATATTGACACTAGGGTAATAAAAGTCCTTACAAGAATGGGTATAATAATTTCAAAACATGTGACATCTAATTTAAATTTAAGAGGCAGATATTTTAAATAACCAACAAAGTTTCAGAATTTAATAGAACAAATTTTTTCGGAACAATTGTACTAATGTTGTTTATACTCTTTTTTCGAAAATTTATCATATTCTCTGAAAAGGAAAAAATAAAAATTTTTTAAAAAAAAAAAACAACCGACTACAAAATCACTACAAAGTAAAAAATAATTTTAAAAATACTTTTCCTTTTAATTTCTTGGTCATATTTGATAATTTATTTAAACATATTATTATATATGAAATCTTATAATCTTAATTTTTTTTCTTATATGTTTTATTATCATAAATATATTAATTTCTTGATGAATACAAATGCTTTGAAGTTGGCGCTTCTGATTAACAGTCTGATTATATTAGCGCCGACCTTAAAAGCATTTGTATTCAGCAAAAAATTAATATATTTATTATAATTCAACAAATAAGCAAAAAATCAAGATAATAAGATTTCATATATAATAATATGTTTAAATAAATTATGAAATATGACCAAGAAATTAAAAGGAAAAGTATTTTTAAAATTTTTTTTTACTTTGTAGTGATTTTGTAGTCGGTTGTTTTGTTTTTAAAAAAATTTTTTGTTCGTTGTATTTTTTTATAAAATTAATTTTGAAGACAACATTTTTGATTTTTATCTAAATTTTTTTTTAAGAAATGCTCGAAAGTGTTTATTTTTAAATAACTTTTTACAAATACTAGTATCGCCTGTGCCCGAAATTCGGCCATATCAAAATCGGTTTGTCTTTTGTTTTTTTTTGCTCAACGCACCAACCCATAGCCTGAACAGAAGTATTGAACAACCCAACAAACAAAATAATTCACTAATGTTATCGTTTACGAATCGCATTCTCATACATTTCAATCATTAGCAATTATTAGTAGCGATTCATTTGTAATATCGCTATTGGGAGAAATTCCACCTTCGTTAATGAATCAAAACCAAAAAAAGCAATTCGTTAACGAGTCGCTAAAACTATAAAAAGCAGTTCTCTAACGAGTTACTACTAAAACTAAAAAAAGCAATTCGATAACGAATCATATAAATCATATAAAAAATTAAAAAAAAAAATTAAAACTAACCACGTCAAGAATTGAAGCCACGAAGCCACGCATCTGAATGCTAGTCTGGCACCTTACCCATTCGGCTATTTCAGATGCTGAATATATCTTGCTTAATGTGCTTGATAATAAAAGCCAGCATTCCCGCACATAGGTTCGAACCCCAACGTGGTAAAAAAAAAATTGTATTTTTGTTTTTTTTTTTTTTTTGTTATTTGGGTATTGTTTTAAAGATTTGGCTTTTCAAAAGTTTGAAATAATTTTTTTTTTTATTATTTTTGGACCAACTTTTTTTCGGCTTCGTTATAAATTAGCCAAAACCGAAAAAAGCCATTCGTTAAAGAGTCGCCACAACTATGAAAAAGCAATTCGTAAACGAGTCATCAAAACTAAAAAACGCAATTGGTTAACGAGTCACCAACATCTATAAAAAGCAATCGTTGACGAGTCACTAAAACTATAAAAGTTAATGAGTCGCCAAAACAACAAAAAGCAATTTGTTAACGAGAACTTATTCATATGAAAATCTTGAACAAATTATACGCTGAAATTATTTTTATAAAGGATAAGCACGAAATGACATAACAGTAGAAAAAATATTTCACAAAATTTTTTTTATGAAAATTTATATTTAAGTCTTTTTTCACTTAAAATTAAAAAAATCATAAGATTTAAAAAACAAATATTCGCTTAAATGACTACGCGAATATGACAATAGAAAGTTATTAGAAATAGAAAAGTATTTTTTCTTAAAAAAATTTGTGTATTGAAAAGTTGGAAAAACTTGTTTTTTTGTTTTAAAACATTTTAATTGGAGTTTAGGAAAGTCATGATTTCAATCGGTGCTTTCTTTAAGCATCAAGCCTACCTCTGATGAAGTCGGTATGAAACTATTCGAAAACTTTGAATAAAACGATTCATAAGCGATTCGTTAACGAATCACCCCCCGCCACAATGTTTATTGGGAAAATAAACAATTATAAATGCTTTGCATGTGTTATATGAAGCAAGGAGCAGTTTAGTAGATTTTTTGACGCTGACGCGGTGGCAAATTTTTTTTCTTGAGAGAGAAATTAAGAGAGAGTACCAACAACAATAATGATGCACAGCTCTTCTCAAGTGTCTGCGACTCTCTTGCATTCTAATCTTGCTCGTATATGCTACAGCAACGATGTTTAATAGAGCGGTGCCGCTATGTATTTTGTTGTTGGTTTCTCATTGTTCCACTGGGAAAAAGGGATTTTTACATTGACTTAGTTATAGCTATCTTAATGTCAATATATTCGAATACAAATTATGTTGTGCACATCTACTCGAAAATACATTTCAATCGATATAAGTTTTATGTGAATAGGGTGAAGTTAAAAGGTATCACAAACTTTTTTGATTGTGTATTAATACGAGTTTAAAAGTCAACCCCGGTTAAGTACCTCTCCTTAATCTGTCAGACTTTTGAGGTACTCAAGCGGGAAAAGCACTTAAAAGAAACTCGCTTAAGTACCTCGAGGTACTTATAGAAAAAATAGCCTCGAGTTTCTTGTTTCTTTAAACAAACATTTTATTTATAAAAATTCATTATAAAAAATAAAAAAAACATTACACTGCAATATGAGATCAATTGTTTACAGTTAAATTATTCAATAAATAATAAAGAATAAATATCTTTAAGTAAATACAGAAAAAGTTTAATTATTTAAAAAGAATTCCGTAATTTTTTTTTGTCGGCAATTTTTAAATTTGCTCTTAAATAACTTTTCCTCCAAAGTTTCAAGCTCTTCACATTGAATATTATTGTTATCCGTAAATGTTTTCATAATGCTAAGGGCATTCAAGGCCTCAGCAAATGAAATATACTCAGACACAGTTATTTCTGAAGATTCTTCTGATGACAAATAATCAGCTTCTTCTTCTTCTTCATTCAATAATACACCCTCCACTATTTCGTCGTCCGTTAGAGTGCCAAAACAATTAATGCTTTGGTCGCAAGCAACGTATTCTTCGAATTCTTCGACTTGTATATCAACAGGTATATTAACTATTTCCTCGATATTATCAAATGATTCGGCTCCCATTTGAAACCCTGCCTGAAAAACGAAGTTAAATAATTTGAAAATTTTTTTAAGTTAACTTAGAACTCTAATATATTTGAACTAAAAATGAAAAATAAATTAAAATAAAAGACCTACATTTCGAAAGCAATTTGTTATAGTCTCGCTTGTGACGTTTTATAAACGTAAGGGCATCGAGCATAGACAACGATTTAATAAATTGTTTTATTGCCAGGCCGTTCTCGACGGCTAGCAGCTGCTTCCGAATCAATATTTGTCTGAAATAGACTTTGAAGCAGTGTATTATGCCTTGATCCAGTGGCTGCAATATTGATGTTGTATTTGGTGGCAAAAATTCGATTTTTACATTTTCTAGATTTAAGCCGTCAACTTTATGGCAAGCAGCGTTGTCAATTATTAAAAGAACCTTTCGTTTTTGCTTTCTAATTTCACGGTCAAATTCTTTCATTATGATGGACCACAGGGAACTGGTCATCCAAGCTTTGTTTTGCGATTAGTATGGCACTGGCACTGTTTTTCCCTTAAAGCACCTTGGGTTCTTCGATTTTCCAATAACAAACACTCGTTTAAAAGTTCCATTACCGTTACATAAAAATAAAAGAGTAAGACGGGCTTTTTGTGCTTTTCCGCCCACCGCTTTCTGTCCAGCTCTACACAAAGTTCCATTTGGCAGAGCCTTGTAAAAAAGGCCGCTTTCGTCTGCATTGAAAATATCGCATGGCTCGTAAGTTTTTGTAAGGTTTGGCAAGATTTGGCTGCGGTAGTATTCAGCTTCTACAGTGTCTGCATCTGCGGCCTCGCCTTGTATTTTCTTAAATTTAATGTTTTCTCTGCGCTGCTAACGCCACAGCCAACCACTGGATGGTTCAAAATCACAATTCATTTTAAGTGTGAATTCTTTGGCCTTCTGTAAAATTTGAGCACCAGAAATAGTCGTGTTTGCAGATCGTATCTGGTCAAACCATTTTGATAGAGCTTTTTCTACTCTATCGCAATTACTGCCACGCAACCGCTTGCGTTTTAAATTATTTTTGGTAGCTGCTGCCTCAACGCCCTTGCGTATTCTTAGGATGCGATGAATGGTCGAAACATCGCAATTAAAATCCTTTGCTATTTCTTTTTTTGGTTTTTCATTTGCGTCAATCAACACTAAAATTTTAAGTTTCTGTTGAATCGTCAATGTTGTTAACTTTCGCCCTTTTCCAGTCATTCTAATTAGAAAATTATAAAAACACGAAAAACTTGCAACTTTTAATGTGAAATTATTTTTAGTGGATGGACGATTACATTTTTTAAACGATTAATAATCGAATTATGTATGCAGCCACAATTAAGACAATGTTGCATTATTTTTACAAGTGGCACTAAAAAGGGCAAAATAACATACAATTTTTTTATAGGTGCAAGCGAGTTTGGTTCTTAAGCGAGAGGTACTCAACAGATGAAATATATATGTGTTTTGTCAGAAAAATGTAAGATGCAATAAACTACGGGCACTTAAGAGGGAATTGCACTCAAGAGGGGAGTACTCAACCGGGGTTGACTGTAATATCAATAACACTATATAATACAAATAAAAATAACAATAAATACAAATAACACTAAAAGCTAAAATGTTCCTCCAAAAATATCACTAAACAACAATGTAAGCTTAATATAAAAATAATTAAAATGAATAAAACAAGTTTTCTTTTAATAAATAAATAATATATATAATTCATAAATAATTCAACAATAAATAATTCTTAATGAAGAAATTGATTTGAAATAAAATGAAATGTTTGTATTATGTTTTAAAAAAAGTATAATACAAGCGATTTCTTGCAGTTTATTAAAAACTAAATTAAAATTAAAACTAAGAATAAAGTTAAATATATGTGTTATGTGTTCATAACTCTAATAATTTTTCAATTATTAAGACTTATATTTTTCAAACTCTAGTTCTGTGTTGTATACGAATTATTGTGACCTTTATAAGCAAAGTTAAACTATCTCCTCGGCCGAAACCCGAACGCGGGTTGTTATGGCCACCTAAGTAAGTAAGTAAGTAAACTTTCCTTCAGATAAACAGTTTTTAATTACTCCAGCGGTACCTTTTTTAAATTTTTATTGAAAATAATAACCCTATAGGGGGAGAGGGAGTAGAGGCAAGGCGTTAGGCCCTTAAAACCTATCGTGGCTACGGGTTTGCCTTCACTTCATTTTTACATACGCACTATAAGAAGTTTTACTTTAAAAAACGAATTAATAGCATGTTTTGTATAAATAATTGAGCACAATACTTTATCTATACCATGCAATATTCTATATTCAATATAATGAGTATATTGAAACTAATTTAATCTTGACTAAAAAATTGTATAACACTCTGCAAAGTAATTTCGAATTATCTGCGCAGTTAAGTAGAAATGTTATTACCTGTTGAAAAAAATTTGCTTTTTCAAAATTCTTTTATTACCAACCTGTTCGACACTCCTTCGTCATAACGTTGATTCTCGTATTTAATTAAAAAACTTAAAAATGAAGAAAAAAAAAAAACAAATCTTAAGTAGATCAAATGCAAACAATGAGAATAAAAGCAGATTGATGTAGAAGGAGAGGGTAGACGTTTATGAAAGTTTACAGAAATAAAAAAAAAAAGGAAATTTTATGTAATCGTAAATTGAATTTGATTGTCCGCCAACTAAATTTAATTTTTCCTTGTGCATAAATATAAAATTGCAAGCTCAAGATTGTTGTGGCTTTGCTTTGCGACCGACGCAGTAACAGGCAAATCGACTTGAAGACAATGTGACTAACTGACTGACAAACAGTGCAGTCAAGTTTTAGTGACATTAAAACATATTTCATGTTTCTTAGTTTCGTCTTAGAACAGACCGAACCGAGTCAAACCAGACCAACGTAGAGCAGTCAAGACCAACCTTTGATATGCTAAAATATCTCAACAATAATGACAAAAACTTATTTAAACTTGTCTCTGCCACCAAAGTAGAGCCTTGTTGTAGGAAATATTTTGCATAATGTTGTTGTTGTTGTTGTTAATGTTGCTGTTGTTGCTGCAGCAGCTTACCTGTACTCGTTCTCGCTGTGTGGGTATAAAACTATTTTCAATAACAAGGATACTTGACATTTTCCCAAAAGGACATTTTATGCTGGTTGCTGCACTGCGGCTGGCAGTGTTGCCAGAGAACTCAACTTAACTCAACTCAAGTCAAGAAAATTGCTGTATTCTTTAAGTGAAAACTTTTTGTCTTTGGCATTTTGAAAATTTGTTTTGCTCTGCAGATGGATGGCATTCATATTTACAACACCAACAACAAGAACAATAACAACCACAGAGGAACACCACCACCCACTAATGTAACTGCTCGTTGTCATTGTTGTTGTTACGGCTGTTGTTGTTGTAGTGCAATGTTTGTCCTGCAATATGCAGTCGTGAATGTTGTTGATGTCCTTTGATAAATTCTGAACAAACTGTCTGTTTTGACCGAAACTATTTGTTTAATGCTTGCTAACTTCTAAAGTGGGAAACAAATGACCAGAATCCGATTTTTTCCCCTTTCCCCATCGGCTTAAGTGTTTCAAGAGTTTGGCAGGAATATTAATCAGGTTTTTTGTAAGAAGTTTAAGTTGGTCTTTGTAGCCAAGACAAAAAGGAGTTTAGAATTTGGATTAAAAGCTTTTCATGCATATCAAAGGCTAACAAAAATAGCAAAAACCCCTCCTTGGACATTTAAATAAAAAATTGCATTCAAAATAGATACTTCGCAGATAAAACAAATCACACAACACCCCTTAAGTTATGCACGACAGTACATAATAGAAAAATAGGCTCTTTGAAGTCATTTTTCCTTTTTCCTTTTTCATTTTTCTTTGAACTGAAAACCAAAGAATTGATTTTTATTAAAAATATTAAATCTATAGTAATGAATTGAAAGTTGTTGTTGTTGTTTGTAGTGGGTCAATGTGCACTGCGACCCATAGCATCTTTTGGTCAGGCACTTGATTAACTTTCAAGATTTAGGTTTTTTATGAATTTCAGCACTGCTTCTGGATTGGTGCCCCATATTTTTGAAGCAGGCACTGATGCCTTCCCCTAAAGTAAAGAAGTCTTATGGTGCAGATGTTGGACATTCACATAGAATGTGCTCTGAAGTTTCTTCGTCTTCTTCGCAGAGTTTGCAGGCATCTGAATTAGATAGTCCATCGATACAACCTTTTGGAGATGGTATCTAAGTAAACAGTGACCTTAAAATAACTTGTTAGAATTTTAAGGTTTACTTTGGTTAGCTTGAATAAATCTTTCAATTTAGCTCTATTAAGAGTTATTTCTTTGCTTGCCTCTGTCCATTAGTATTGTTCCATTGGCACCGAAATTTTTTATATTCCTAGATCCTAACCTTTTCGCAAAGTAGCCTTTAGCAACACTAAAAAATGGTACGGGGCCGATAAGATGTCGATATGCTCCTCTTTTGGCAAGGCAATCCGTCCTTTTGTTGCCCTCGAATCCTTCATGACCTGGTATCCACAACAATTCAATTTTGTTATTTTGTCCCTGTGCATTTAGTATTTCGACGCACTTAGAAACTAGTTTTGATTGCGGCTCATAAGCTTGATTGCGGACCTTTAATGCCGCTTGACTATCTGAAAACATGGAGATATTTAGCCTCATAGATTTCCTACGAAGACATTCCCGGACGCATACCTCGATGGCGAGAGTCTTCACTTGAAATATGGTTGGAGTATATCCCCTTGGAAGAGCTTTTTGAAAATGGAGACCGAAAGCCTGTTTCTCCGTTTTTAAATTTAGATCCATCAGTAAACCATTACTGTGAGCCACGATCAGCTCAGAAGCTATCATTCCTCCACAACTGCCTGTTGGGTATAACAACCCCGTAGCGCTTCGAGAAGCTTAACTTTGGCAGCATCCTGTCGGAGATTCTTAGAAAGGAGTTATATCTTTAAAAATATAAAGTATCTTCATGTGACCTTTAAAATGCCCTGACTTGTAATCACCTATTTCATCCATTCTGAGTGCATTTAGCCATGTCCCTTTGTCGATAACAATCGTTAAAGGAGGCGGTCCAATTAGTACGCCAAGAGCTTCAGTTGGGCACGTTCTCATTGCACCAGTGATTCCAATGTACGCCATCCTTTGCAGATTTCTTAGCATGTTAGCTGCTATACGCTGTTGAACCTTTGACCACTATTCAAGTGCCGCACAAGGGAGCCGTACTGTGGCTCAAGAATTAAGTCCATTGGCCAAATGGGTATTCTTTGTGGTAACCGATTTATAAAATTTTTGCGCCATTTTGTAGCAAATATATCAATAGTAAGGTAGCCAAAAATTTATGTCAAAATATCTTAAATTGTGGGCGCGTCATGCGGTTAAACACTTTTTTTTTATTTCTTCATCGAAAATCAATGGCCATTGCTCGCAAACTATAATCAATAGAGGGTTGAATTTTTTGTTAGGTTGGTTGGACGATTAGGCCTTTTCCACACTTGGTCAACGCAACCCCAACTCAAGTTGCTAGCCTGTGTAATTATACCGGAACCTTCAGATAAAGCAACTTGCACGCAACAAGTTCTCGACACGTTCTCAACTTGTTCAACGCAACACGGCTTTCCGCAATTTTCATCGGCAACATGTTGCATCTGTTTGTTTGTTTTGTGAATTCAATTATTTGTAGTGCAGTACGCTATATATTAATCAAGGTGAATAAGTAAATTAATTAGTTTCTTTTTTCATTAATAGAACCTAGAAGAAGAATAAATAGTTTGCAGTATAAATGAGCAAGTGTCAAATATTAAATTAGTTTAAGAAGTCGAAAAACATGATTTATTATATAATTACACATGTTGCACGACTTTTGAAACAAGTCTGAAAGCATTCGGTTTATAATTGCATTGCTTTTCAACTTTTTCACTGTTGCGTTGAAGTTGCGTTGGAAATGCGTTGACCAAGTGTGGAAAAGAACTTATCGTTAAATTATTGTATCAGGGTTTTACGAAATGTTTTCAAAATGACTGTTTTTTGTATATATTTCAACTTTAGTGGAATAGAACTTCTAAGGATCAAAACGGATCAAAAAAATGAAAGCATCCAGTTAAAAGTGAAAGTCTCCTCTTTCACTCCATATATACTTTTATACTCCCCACGATACCCCGTAGAAACTTTTTCATTTTACTCAAACTACTTACACAAATATTCGAATGACGCTAATTTAAACGCATCCCTATAAGTATGCGATGATGTAGTCTATTTAAACATTAGGTATTTTATTGCATGCAATTTAAAAGATTTTCAACTTTTATTTACCATTTTTATTTCAACTCTATAAGGCAGGTGTATTTACATAATAAGTATATACACAGGTTCTGGTAATTAAAATAGTGCCTAGAGTTTTTATAATCAACCCATTTCATTCTACCTGTACGAAACATGTGGAGTTTTGGAGTTTCAAATTTTACCTTTATATACGTAGAACTGGTGCAGGTAATAAGAAAATAGATACAGGTACTAATACTTGATATAGGGATTAGGAAAGCACTTCGGTATGGAAAGGCTTATAAAGGAAGTGATATTTGGATACAATCTCAGTTGCTTTAATATCTCAGCCATTGCAATTGGAAATAAATAAATAGATTCAAAAATTATGGAGAGATTCAGTTATATGGAATTGACTGAGGAGTATTTAAGAAACAAATTACAGGAAGATGTTCTAAGCTCCGTTCAAAGGAAAATAAACTTCGAAGTACCATTGGACTTAGAATAGAAATTATCTGTTTTCGTCAAAAATTTAAAAGAGCGCTACAGCCAATTAATTTTTTATTTATCTATATATATAAAAGAAAGTGTCCGAATGCGATGTAATCCCATAACTCGAGATCGGCCGAACCGATTTTGATGATTTATACTTTGTTGGAAAGGTATTTTTTCAGTTCGGGTTTAAAAAAAAAAAAAGAAAAAAAAATCGAAAAAAGAAATGAATGTATGTCTGTATGTCTGTTTGTGCTTTATAGGAGGCCAAACCACTGGACCGATTTTCCTGAAATTTTCTCAGCGTCTTAATATGACTCTGGAAGGAATATTAGGCTATATACAGTTTTGCTTGGACAAAGGGGCGTGTCCCCGCCCATATAACCCAAAACTTAAAATCGTCATATCTTCGGCATTTTTGGACCCACGGAAATGATATTTAGTACATATAGTATTGGCATGAATAGAAATACGTTCCACAAAAAAAGTGGGCAGAACCACGCCAATTTTTGGAAAAATTAAAAACTGTAATATCTTCTAAACTACTGGACCGGTCGACATGAAATTTTCACAATAGGACATTGTTACGAAATAATAAGTCCTTGGTTACATAATATTTTGATCAGACGAAGGGGTGATGCCACGCCTACACAACCGAAAACATAAAATCCTCATATCTCAGCCAATTGGCATAGAATGATGATATTTGCTACATATCATGTTATCTTAAAAAGGATTATATGCCATGTAAATAGTAGGCGGGCCACGCCACGTTCTTTGCTCTAGAAGCTACACCTCTACACCGACTAAAAACATTGTATATCCTAAAGCATTGCAATAATTAATTCATAATCAAATAAATAAATTTTTTTAATATCTAAATACTTTCTATTTTATCACTATAGGGGTAGCGAAGCACACCGGGTACAGCTAGTGTATTATATATTAAAACAAATAATTTAATATCATTGTTTATTAGAGGATATGATGTAATATTTTACATTTTGCTACATAAAAAGGTAATCAATTTACCCTTCAAATGATATTATTACTGATAAAATATTTTAAAAATTTTCTGCAATGTCATATTCTTTAATTTAATATTTTAGCCTAATAACTAGTAAAAAGAAAGTCAGAAAAAAAAACACAGGTGCGTCGTTGGACACATGAGAGAAGCGAAGCTTTTTCGCAGTTACATAGATTTGATAGCTTAATATTTTTTCTTTTTAAAAAATTAACTTTTTAATTAAAAAATTTTAAACTACATAAAATAAATTACATATATACACAAAACAAACTTACTGCTTATTTTTTTATTGTTGAATGTAAAATCTCCACGCCAATTACATATACGGGCATATATTGCCAGCGACTCTCCATTTAAACTCTTCACACATGGTTGTGAACTTGGCTGCACTGAACAAATTTTTTCCTTCAACAGCATACTACCTAGCGAAAAAGAATTCCGCTGCCTGTTCGCTGTCAAAAAACTCAATATACTTCTTATGGGAATTTTGTTTTCGTTTTTACAACAAATTTCCTTCTATTTGCTACAAAATGTCACCAGCATCGGTATTTTGTGGCTGCACTGCATTGATCGATATGGCAGTGCTAGTACGAGGGGTGCCTTTTATATTTCGGGATTTGGCAACCCTGGTGTTGCAATCTGTCAACTGAAAGCTCTATCGCAAAGTTTGACATTTGTTGGCTTATACGTACTCAGAACGTTTTGACATACGAGCGCTATTTGTGTTGTTTATAGTAACTTAAAAGATTCATCTCGGTCTAAAAATGGAATTAAATCGTGAACATTTTCGTGCGATTATTTTTTACAACTTTCGACGTGAATTAACACAGCAACAGTGCATGGATGAACTTAATTCAATTTTTGGCGATGAAGCTCCATCAAGGACCAGTGTTTATCGATGGTATGGTAAATTCAATCGTGGTCGTAGTTCACTCCAAGACGAATTTCGTGAAGGTCGTCCGAAATCAGCTGTTGTTCCAAAAACCATTGATGCTGTGCGCGAACTGATATTGCAAGATCGTCATGTTACCTATCGTGAGATTGAGGCAACCTTAGGCATAAGTGGGACCAGCATACATTCAATATTGCATAAACATTTGACTGTCAAAAAAATTTGTTCGCGTTGGATCCCACACAATTTGTCAATCGCTCAAAAAAAGGCTCGTGTCGATTGGTCGAAGGAAATGCTCAAAAAATACGATCGCGGTGCTTCGAAACACGTCTATGACATCGTGACAGGTGATGAATCGTGGATTTACGCTTATGAGCCCGAAAGTAAACAGCAGTCGACTGTATGGGTGTTTCAAGATGAGCCAAATCCAACAAAAGTTGTTCGCGCACGAAGCACTTCCAAGCAAATGGTCGCCTGTTTTTTCGGAAAATATGGACATGTCGCAACCGTGCCACTAGAACAACGCAGAACAGTCAACTCTGAGTGGTACACAACCATTTGTTTGCCAGTTGTCTTCCAAGAAATCAGGAAAACCAACCGCCGAAGACGGATCACTCTTCACCACGACAATGCGAGCTCTCACACATCGGCTCAAACAACTGCATTTTTGAGCACCCAAAACATCGATTTGATGGGTCATCCGCCGTATAGTCCTGACTTGGCACCGAATGACTTCTTTTTATTCCCAACCGTGAAGAATAAACTGCGTGGACAACGATTTTCGACGCCCGAAGAAGCGGTTGCGGCATTCAGAATGCATGTTTTGGAGATACCTCAATCAGAGTGGCAAAAGTGCTTCGACAATTGGTTCAAACGCATGCAAAAGTGTATAGATCTTAATGGAGAATATTTTGAAAAACAATAAAGTGATTTTCGATGATTAATATTTGTTTTTGTTCTCTAATCCCGAAATATAAAAGGCACCCCTCGTATATTGGTTGGAATGAACGAAAAAGAGAGAAGAGAATGGATAAAGACGCAAATCAATCGTGTTTTTTAACGGCTGGCATCCGCACTTTATCATTTTTTTACTAAACTTTCTTTGGATTTAATGTAATAATTGTTTAAGTTTATTCAATAATAAAGAGTTTTATATTGTAGTGGTAACACATATACAGTTTACTTTTGCGCGTTCACATCAAGAAAAAACAAAACACGCCGATGCTGGTGACATCTTATTGGCATAAGCCAATACATAATCCTGTATCTATTGATAGATTGTAACGATCTACTGCTGCATAGCTTCTGTTATACTTAACATTAATTCAACAAAAGTTTATGGCACATATTGGTGGCCTGGTGTATAATGTATAGGACTCGTGATCAACTTGATGCGAGTTCAAATCCACGCAGGGGCAAATTATTATTTTTAGTATTGAAGTATTGTGGCGGCCATGGCGTAGTGGGTAGAGTGTGTGACACTTACGCCAGAGAACCCAGGTTCGAATCCTTCATCTAACACAGAACATTTTTTCAAATGAGTAAGCTTCAGAGAGTAAAAACTGCCATGAAAAGCTTCTTGAGAACATAAGCCGTTCGGAGTCGGCGTAAGACTTGTAGGTCCAGTTCTCGATCATTTTTTTGCTTAATATTGCAAAAAAAAAGGGTTGGTTTTAGCTTTTTGTGGCGGCCGGTGCAGTTTTTTTGCAATATTAAGCAAAAAATTATAACATTTATAGCAAATTTGTTCTTGAACATTACATGTTATAAGCAAATTTTTAGTATCTGGGGGGCTTTAGCCCCCTAACTCCCTGGAACTGCACTGTACAGTACTGCTTCGCAATTAATTGTAATATTTTCAAACTACTAAACTGCATTTTCAGAAACTAATAAGAAATACTTTGGATATTGAATTGGTTTTTTAATCATTTCTATGTTTTGATGTTTCTATTTATGTGTGCATTTATATCTTGGATAGAGCTGCATGAATTTTCCACCTAGAATTGTCAGTGTAATTTGCAGAATACATCTGCATTAAATCTATATCCTTATAAGGGACGGTTTCTAAAATATGCTGAACAACTACGGTGAAGTTTTTCGTCGTCTCAATTATTTCTTAATATTATCCAGTGTTTTATTTATTAATTTTATTAACGGTTTCTTACTTGAAAGGAATAGATTTTTTTTGTTGCCCAGAGAAAAATTGTCAAAAATCAAAGTTAAACTTCCTCAAACCTCTAATTTCTGTGTTTAAATTTATATTTGCTTCAACAAGTGAAACAGAAATTTTTTGAGATATTTCATCGGCATTGATATATTAACTTATGTTAAAGAATTTTAAACTTAAAAGTAACCTTGTTTAAAACCCAGATGAGTTACCGGTCTTACGTTGTGCAATTTATATGCTTTAATTGAGGCCATTTGTATTTTGGTTACATGTTATTCATATCAGCGCATTTTCCATGGACCATGTTTGACTCTAAAAATAGAAGACTTTTTCCATTTTCATTTTATGTTCTTCTTGTTCTAGAGCGGTCAAATATATGAGCTGGTCCTATTATTTTTTGCCTCTCAACATTTCTCCCAAACACACCTATCCCCTATCTACCACCCTTCTTTGGCTCCCCATACAATAAACACAAAAGCTGTCGAAAATAGTTTATATCGGCCATAGCTGAACTCCTAGAGCGGTCAAATATATGAGCTGATCCTATTATTTTTTGCCTCTCAACATTTCTCCTGAAGACACCTACCCCCTATCAACCACCCTTCTTTGGGTCCCAATACAAAAAACATTCTTTTCGTTCTACGAATGAACGAATAAAAAAAATATTCGCTAAATATTCAGGGTTTGAACCCTGATATTTTTGTTATTTTTTATTGCTTTATTTGCTACCTGTTGTTGTTAGTAAAGCATCGTGCTCCTATTCTCTTCGTTTCTTATGTCTGAATAAAACAAAGAGAGTGTAAGATCAGGTATGAGCAAAGCAGAAAAGGCATGGAGGAAATTTTTTATTCTATAGCAAGAGAATATATTCAGGGAGGCGAAAAAGCATACTCATGCAGCGCTCTAATTTATATCAGCCTCTATCTCTTGATTAGAGTTCATCAAATTTCCAGTAAAAGTTGTCAGTGCAATTTGCATAATGCATCTGCATTAAATCTTTTGCCATATAAGGGATAAATTCTAAATAATGCTGAACAACTTCGGTGGTGTTTTCCATCGTCTCAATTATTTGTTAATTTTATCTAGTATTTTATTTATTAATTTTATTAACGGTTTCATATTTTAAAGGAATTTTTTTCTATCTGAGAGAAAAATTGTCAAAAATCAAAGTTCAACTTCCTTAAACCTCTAATTTCTGTGTTTAAATTTATATATGCTCAACAAGTGAAACAGAAATTTTTTGAGATATTTCATCGGCATTGAAATATTAACTTTTGTTAAAGAATTTTAAATTTAAAGGTAACCTTTGTTTAAAACCCAGATAAGTTGTGCAATTTATATACATCAATTGAGGCCATTTATAATTCGGTTACATGTTATTCATATCAGCGCATTTTCCATGGACTATGTTTGACTCTAAAAATAAAACACTTTTTCCATTTTCATTTTATGTTCTTCTTAAAAGTTTTGACTAGTATTGCTCTCTTTCCCAATTTTCTTCAATGTCTGGCTTTGCTGTGATTATTCTAAAACAGCAATCTTATTTTTTCTCCCCCATCGCGCCCTCTCGGACTCTCATGCCCAAATATTTTCTACGTGTTTAGCTCTTGTTCTTCATGTTCTTGTCGTTGTTGCTTTTGGCTATAATAATATCATCATCTTTTGTGCTTGGCTGAGTTTTCAAATTCAATTTAAGCCCATTTTTCAAGCCATATCACATGTTATTGTTTCTGTTGTTGTTGTCGTTCAACATAGCATGAATATTTCTAAGCAGTGTTGCCATTTATTTGCTATTATTGCCTGGCGGTCGTTTATTTTGAGCGATTTCTTATTTGGTCTCAATTTGGGGTTGGTCCTGTTCTTATACTGCTTATATAGTCGGCTACATGGAGCATTGTATTTATTGCGGTTTGATTTTGCACAACGGTACCAAATTGAGCGCCATCATTTCGTTGTTGAAATGGGTTTTTTTGTGCTTTTTTGTGTTGTTTTGTTTTACTTCTTCTGCTTCTTCATGACCTTTTCCCCTTCCGGTTAACATTGCATTGTCCAGTGAGATGAGAAAAATAGTATGTTTTTTTTTTTCTTATATTTTTTATGGTTTTTTGTTTTACTTTTGAGGTTCTCAAGAGCAAAGTACCGTTGCCTACCGCAGTCAGCTAGCTGGCCAGATGTTGGGATTCCTTTAGCGTTTATTGATTTTTATACTTTTTCATTCAACATAGTTTCCTTAACCTCGCTACCGCTATACTTGGCTAACGAAATATGCCCCCAACAAAAATATGATTGTTTTCCGCCTGAGTTGTTTTCATTTCGTCGCTTGCTTGCTTCCGCTCACTCACAGTATGAATGGCTGTTTGGTTGGCTGGCTGGCGATATGTTTGAATATACAGCCAGACAGACATACAGCCGGCCATATGTTGTTGCTTGTTGGCCAAGTAGTTAGAAAAATACTCGTGTTCGCTACATTGCACTCGTTAGCATTATTGCTAAAAAGTTTACCCTGATCCTTGCCGAGGTATTGTTGTATCCTAAAGGCTTAGGAAAATTTTCAATAAATGTTCACATCAACATGTGTGTTTTTGAAATTAGTTTAAGGATTTTTTTAACGATTGCTTTAGAGGAGTTTTATGATATTTAATTTTTGCTTATTATGTTTATGGGAACAAGTTTTGGTTGAGTATAACGTATTTACTGAGTATAATTTAGTATCTTATTTATTTCATTCAATTTTACTTACATACAAAAGTTTTTAACATGCCAAAAAAATAGTTGAGTTTTAGTTAAAGTTTTATTTCTAGCCTTAAATATTTGTAACTATAGTTTTCCTTATTTATTTAATACACCTTGCGACACCAAAAAATTACTGCTAAAAATCCGTCCAAAGGGTTTCTATGGGTTAACTCAAATAACTGATTTTTTCAAGGTCACCTTTTATACTATGTGGCCGTATTTAGTTTCCTTTAACTCCTAAACTTAGTATAATTTTGATTTAAGACCTTTAGTGAAATTGTTGCAATTTTAATGTCCTTTCAAATGAGGAAACATTATTGTCCCCTAATATTCGCAGAGAGGATCAAAAACCCCCTTTAATTAAAAATATATTATATATCAGAAACTCTGGGCGATATAATTTTTATTACTTATAGAAACAAACTTATCGTCTTCTTAACTATAACTTCGCAGAACATCATAATACAGAAAACCTACCCTTCCATCAAAAACCGTCATAGAAATCTTCCTCCTAAAGTAACTCCTCACCCCATGAGTCAGTTCTTTTCAAAATTTAGGTTTGATTTTCAAAACTATTTCATAATTACTTATTAGATATACTTCAATAAAAGAAATAATACGGGAGAGAATCCTTTTGCAAAATTTCATTCGACAAAACTTGAACATAAGTTAAGTTTAAAATATATAAGAAGTTTAAAATGTATTGAAATAATAAAAATATTAAGTGCACATTAAAATGTGCTTCGTTTGCCTTTGTGTCACTCTGTTCAAGGGTAAGGAATACGAAAAGCATGATTGGCTACCACTACGTAGCGATTAAAAAACCATCTTCAATGGTACTCATTCGCCCTTTGTAGAAATGGATACAATTTTAAAGTCTTCCCGTACATATAAAACTAGGAATTGTTAAATACTTAATAAAAAATTTAATAAAAAAATCCATAGTTTTTGAATGCTTAACAGAAAGATCTAAAACTCAGTGAAGCCATATTAAAAGCAGGCAAGTAAACAGTACAAAGAAGTATTAATTCAAATATCGTTATTTATATTGATCTTATATACTCAAACTAATGAAAACCTCAGCTATCGATGCAAATTTTAAATTTAGACTAGCATCTTGGAACAATACTGGTCAGAGCTAGTGGACAATATCAATCATTATCAATATCAATATCAATAACAATATCAATATCAATATCAATATCAATATCAATATCAATATCAATATCAATATCAATATCAATATCAATATCAATATCAATATCAATATCAATATCAATATCAATATCAATATCAATATCAATATCAATATCAATATCAATATCAATATCAATATCAATATCAATATCAATATCAATATCAATATCAATATCAATATCAATATCAATATCAATATCAATATCAATATTAATATCAATATCAATATCAATATCAATATCAATATCAATATCAATATCAATATCAATATCAATATCAATATCAATATCAATATCAATATCAATATCAATATCAATATCAATATCAATATCAATATCAATATCAATATCAATATCAATATCAATATCAATATCAATATCAATATCAATATCAATATCAATATCAATATCAATATCAATATCAATATCAATATCAATATCAATATCAATATCAATATCAATATCAATATCAATATCAATATCAATATCAATATCAATATCAATATCAATATCAATATCAATATCAATATCAATATCAATATCAATATCAATATCAATATCAATATCAATATCAATATCAATATCAATATCAATATCAATATCAATATCAATATCAATATCAATATCAATATCAATATCAATATCAATATCAATATCAATATCAATATCAATATCAATATCAATATCAATATCAATATCAATATCAATATCAATATCAATATCAATATCAATATCAATATCAATATCAATATCAATATCAATATCAATATCAATATCAATATCAATATCAATATCAATATCAATATCAATATCAATATCAATATCAATATCAATATCAATATCAATATCAATATCAATATCAATATCAATATCAATATCAATATCAATATCAATATCAATATCAATATCAATATCAATATCAATATCAATATCAATATCAATATCAATATCAATATCAATATCAATATCAATATCAATATCAATATCAATATCAATATCAATATCAATATCAATATCAATATCAATATCAATATCAATATCAATATCAATATCAATATCAATATCAATATCAATATCAATATCAATATTTTTTTTTTTTTTTTTTTTTTTTTTTTTTTTTATTGAGATATAAATAGAAAGGAAATACAATTGCTAATTTCTCCCGCGAAGCCTAAGGCTTGTATGCAGGATATAAAAATATGCAGAAGTAAATAAATACATTATTTTAAATTTTACATTTCATTTTATCTTCTACGTTTTGAGTACATTATTGTTCGCTTCATTGCGATTTAATCAAATATTTTTTAACTAAAGACTTGAGTTTAAATTGATTTCGAATACTCATAATCTCTACTGGCATTGAGTTGTAGGTGCTTGCTAGTTGTACGTTTAGGGTGCTCTTTCCGTGTTTATTGTTGAATCTCGGTATTTTAAATCTGCCTTCTGCCCGTCTTCTTGTGTTATGCCGATGATCTACTGGTTCCAGAAAGTTTTCATTATGAAATTCATTTATTATTGTTGATTTGTAGATATTTTTTACGTTAAAAATGTTGTGCTGTTTACAAAAGAGTTTTAATTTATCAGAACTGTTGTTGTTTTGTGAGTATTCGATAATAGCGTTGTTTGGGGTTTGGATTTGGGTATTATTTGTGTTGGTTGCTATATTTTTCATTAAAATTTTGATTAGTCTGTTTTGTGTTTGTTGTAAGATCTTGCAGTATGTCGCGTTTCCATATGCTGTTATTCCGTGTCGAAGGTAGGATTCTGCTAACGAAAAATATGCTTGTTTTGTTACTGTTAGTGGAGCGCAATTATTAAGGTGATATAAAACAAATGATGCTTTACGTAGTTTTTTGTTGAGTGCTATTATATGCTCTTTCCATTTAAAATGTTGATCAACAATGACGCCTAGATATTTATAGGTGTCTACTTGGTCAATATAAGTTTCGCATTCATCGGAATTAAGGGTTTGTCGAGCTTTGTTTCTATGAAGACAATCTGTATCGTGGAACTTGACCGTTATAATAGATTTGGGTATGTGCGGTAGCTTGATATGCATCAGTTTGGTTTTAGTGGCATTGATTATTAGGCCGTTATCATGACACCATCTAGATATAACGTCGAGTTCTGATTGCATAATTTGTACGGCTGTTGGTAGAACCTCATGAGAAACTACTATGGCAGTATCGTCAGCGTAAGCAAAGGTAATACTTTTCTTCAACTGATTCAGCATTTCATTTGCGTATATAAGGTATAAAATTGGACCTAGTTTAGATCCTTGCGGTACACCAGCATTTAGAGTTGTTTCCTTGCTTAGATTTCCATCAATTTTGACACGATATGATCTACACTCTAAGTAGTTTCTAAACCAGTTAAGACATATGCCACGGATTCCATTTTTTTCTAACATGCTTATTAGATTTGTATGTGAAAGCGTATCAAATGCTTTGCTGAAGTCAATAAAGAGCGCTAGGCAATGAATATTTTGGTCTAAGCATTTGTTGACGTGGGTTGAAAAATGACCAAGCAATTTATTGATATTTTTGCCTTTTTGGAAGCCATATTGGTTTTTATTAATTATTTTATACTTAATTAGAAAATCATTTAGTCTTCTAACCATAATCTCTTCAAGGACTTTTTCTACTACCGGTAAAATAGATATGGGCCTGTAATTGTTATAGTCGTTCTTAGTGCCACTTTTGTATATCGGCCTTACCAGTGATGTTTTCAGGAGTTTCGGTATAGTGCACTCGTTGAGACTTGTGTTTATCAAAGACGTTATTGCAGGTGCTAGGTGTTCAGCGTTAGATCTTATGTCTCTTGGACGAATTCCATCTGCTCCTGCTCCTTTACGTAAGTTTAGCGTGCTTAGAATATTAAGAATTTCTAGTTCGTTTGTTTTTTCTATAAAAATTGTATTTTGTGTAACTGTTTCTGTAGTATTAAGTGTTTTAATAGCACAATCATGCATTATGTTTTCTACATTTTGTTTGAAATTAATCGCAAAGTTATTAGTCACTGTTATAACATTTTCATTTTTAAAGTTTTTCTTGATTATTTCGTCGACGTTATCAACTTTTTTACCAATTATTTCGTTAATTAATTGCCAGGTACCTCTTATGTTGTGTCTGTTTTTTATAAATTCTTTTCTACGGTAATCATTTTTAGCGTATATTATAATTTGGTTTAGTTTATTATTAAATGTTTTGTATTCTTTTTCTTTGTTTAAATTGTTTTTGCTTTTTCTGTATCTTTGGTAAAGTTTGTCCCTCTCTTGGCAATAGCTTAATATTTGTTCACTTAACCACGGGTAATCGTTTCTTTTTTTACATATTTTTTTGTTTTGTTTAGATTTATTATATATTTCTGTAAATTTATTGTGCATATTTTCATAATTAATACCACAGCTTTGGTATTCGTTTACAATATCGCTCCAGTTAGCTTGTTTAATTAATTTATTTACTTTTCGAGAGTTGATACTTCCCTTATGAAGTAATTGGTTATCCGATCCCTGACTGTTTTCCGATCCCTGATTTTGTTTGTTTACATTTTCGCCAACGCATCCAAAGAGCGAATAATGGTCAGAAATGGTAGTCAATATAACAGCTGATTGCGCGCTTGTTAATACTTTGTTGTTTCTCACAAACATGTGATCGATGCAGGTGCCTTTGTTTTTATCAAGTTGTTCTCTTGTTATTTCGTTAACTAAACTCTTTAGTCCATGCGAAGACATCATATCGATGTATGTTCTTGTTGTTTTGTTTTTTTCCAAAGTGATATCAACATTCATATCGCCGATAACAATCATTGCTCTTTTTTTGTTGATTTTGTTTAAGTTTTCTTCTAATTCGTTTATGAAGAGTATTGTGTTTGAGCGCGGCGGTCGGTAAACAGGGAGAAGAGTTATTATGTTTGTGCCGAGTGTTAAATCAATATGTAGCGATTCAAAATTTTTTGTATTTAGATTTTTGTTTGTAAAATTTATGTTGTTTCTGACATACACCGCAATTCCACCACCACTGCCTTGTCTATTAAGAAATACACTATTAAAATTTTTAATTAAATAAAAGTCGTTTTCATCATCAGTTATGTTTGTTTCAACTAGAATTATGATTTTAATTGAATCTATTATTTTATGCATTTGTGCCAGAAATGTTGAAAAATATTTTCATATCAATATCAATATCAATATCAATATCAATATCAATATCAATATCAATATCAATATCAATATCAATATCAATATCAATATCAATATCAATATCAATATCAATATTGATATTGAGAACCCCCAAATGATGTATATTGTATGTATGTGTGTTTGACTCAGTATTAGATGTATAAAACATAAACTATTACTTTTAAAATTACAATTTTTTTGGTAATTTCTGAAATTATATTTTTGGGACGTATTTAAGAAGAAGAGCAGGTTATTTTGTGTAATGATGTTCTGCGAAGTTATAGATAAGATGATAACAATTTTGTTTATAGAAGTTATGAAAATAATATCACCCAGAGTTTCTAAGATATACTACTTTTTTTAATTTAAGTGGAATTTTTGCGATTATTGGGGGAAAATAATGTTCCTTAATTTGAAAGGAAATTACATTTCCAACAATTTTACTGAAGGTTTTAAATCAAAATTTTACGTAGCTTAGGAGATAAAGGATTCTAACAGCCAATTGTAAAAAATGTGACCTTGAAAAATTTGGTTATTTGAGCTAACCTAGATAAATGCCTTAGACGATATTTTCTAGGACCTGTGGCTATCAGAAACCATAGAAGTTCTTACAATTATTTCAAATGAACCTCTAATTTTCGCACAATGATATTATTTAGTATAAGAGATTTTAAAAAAACATATTATGTTTATTCACAGTCAGTTGCAATTTTCTACATTTACCAGTATTTTTTCGTATATCCATGCAAATACTTAAATAAATTGATAATGAAATGAAATATTAAATGAAAAGCTTTCAATCCATTAGATTCTCTATTAAAAGTATTATGTATCTGTTGCATCGTAAGATCTATTTGTAAAAGTCATTAAGTAATTTGGTTTCAAGCGATTACTCACTAAAGTTGCTAGTAATAATAGTGGAAAATATGTTCTAAAGTTACTTTCCCGCTTTTCACATTTGCCTCCTTTATTATTTATTAATAAAGCAGTTCATTTTTTCTAAAAACAAATGTTTTTTGGACTGTAGCTGGAACACAACACACATTATTTGCATTAAACTTAATATTTTTTGCTTGCTTTTCTTAGTGCATCATGCATAAAAATATTAACGACAAAGGTGCTTCTTATGTTAGAATGTTATGCTGCTTAAAATTCATATTCTTGTACACCTTGTGAACCTTGTGTGTTGAAACAGTCTGACTTTCTTACCTTCTTTGTACATAGTTTTTTTTTAATATTTTCTTTTTTACATATATGTTAGTGTGCATTTAATATGCAAGACGATGGCATTATTTCAACTATTAAGAGCTGGTTAACCTTGCATGGAACTTTGACGTAAAAACATAACCTTTTGTGAACAACTGCTTTAAATGGCGGCATTGAGCGAATTGGTGGCCTCTGTTATTTCAGAACAAATTGTTGATTTTATAAAATATCTTAAAACAGTCTATATTGTTGAATCCTAAAAACACATGTACAGGGCTCTTTTCGTGTTGCTGAAACAAACTTGACGACGGTAGCTTAAAACTGCTTTCACAGCATTTTATGCCTTTCTCTCTAACTATTTTCACGCATTTTGATGGGTACGCATTCAAAGTGCTTGTTAAAGGTAGGCTACAAAAGGATTTAATTGGCCCACACACACACCGGAAATATTCAGTTGGTTCCCCTCAGTCTGCACCCCATTCAAATACAGGTTTATATGAGTTTCATTTAATTTTTGGCTACTATGAATATTCATAGACACGAAAGGACATTATCAAGGACTATGTACTGTGGCTGTTTCTTGGCAAAAGGATTTTCCTGCATTTTGTTTGCGTATCGTACGCGTTGCATAAGCTTCATAATTACCCTATGGTTGTAGTTGTTGCTGTAAGTGCTGCTATAGAAGCTGTTGCTTCGTCCACAGTTTTCATCATATTAAAGTTGCTTTATCTTCGAATTTTTTTTTATTTTTCATCATACATATTTCGAGTTCGCATAAAAGTAAAGCGTCAACGTAGCCAAAAACTAGCTGACTTGAATTGCAAAACCTTAAACTTAACATGCATGCGTTGTCATCTGATGTCGACAACAAACAATGAGCTACAAATTGGCCAAATATAGGAAGCAGCAGTCCAAAACCGGGGAGCAACGTGTTGCTGACTTTGCACTCATGGAGTCGAGTAGGCAGCCGTTTGTGGTTATTTCTAGCTGCTTAGGTGCTACAGTGTTTTGAGCTACAGATGAGTTCCAGGTGTTCCATGTGTAAACAAGATGTTTTCCCTGAGCTTAACACAAGCTGATGTAACTTTGTTAAGCAGCTATTTGCAGTAGGTGCTCATAAGAGGGTATGTTTATGCACAATGTCATGTTTGTTTTGGTTTATGTAGTTAAATTACATTTATGAGAAAACTCTTACACTGTGGTCGCTCAATTTACATATTATTTTAAATGAAATAAATTTATAATTAAAGTTATAATGACGATGTTTAGGTATTTACTAAGGGAACTCCCACATGTAACTTTAAATTTTCAACTATTTTTTTTTATCTCTGAAGTATCATTATCTGCAAATACGTCCTTAAAAATGAAAGTTGATCCAAACAAAATTGACTGAGATATGAGATATTTCTAGTTGAAAGAGAAGAATCCGTTCTTCATGTTAGCTGAAGTTGAAACTTTAAATGCTTTTTTTGCGAAATGGTATTTTTGAAATAGGTGACAAAAAACACTCGAAAATGCAAATAACATAAAGCCATTAAACGACCGCTTTTTTAGTGAAAATTGAACCATTAAATTTGACTGTCGAACATTTTGTCAAAAAAATTCACTGATCAACCACTAGTTAATTTTTTTTTTTTTAACTTAATCCGTTGACATTTTTTTGTTCCAGATGATTCAGTTTATCACAATGTTGGCTACCGCAAAACTAAAAACCCATTTTTTTCGCGGCCATTTGAAATATTTTTCAATAATTAATTACTGAAAGGTGTTTATCCAGGTTGCAATTTCACCTAAATAAGCTTTGAGTTCGCATCCGAATGGACCACGAGCTGTATGAGCTCTACGAAGACATTGCCGTAGTTTGGTGTATAACTGTGCAGCGACTACGCTGGCTGGGTCATGTCCATTGTATGGACGACGAAGCTCCAGCGAAAAAGGTGCTCGAGGCGAGGGTCGCCTGGTCAGCGACGACGAGAGACCATGCCTCCGATGGATGGACCAGGCTGAGGAAGCCCTAACCGCTCTGGGTGTATCCGATTGGAGAGGCGCGCGCAAAGCAGAGGTGCCTGGCGAGAGCTGATGAGGTCGGTCGAAATCCGGACACGGGTTGTTACGACCATCTAAGTAAGTAAGTAACCCTGTAGGAAAATCAACTAATTTAAAAGTAGTTGATAGTGTAGTTTTTTGTCAACCACAACTAGTTGAAATTCTGACTTTTTTCCATAGAACGAACTAACTTATTTTGTATGGTGATGTCCGCTAAATAAGTCAATTGACTGTCGTCTGCATATATTTTCAACTACTTTTTAAATTAGTTACATTTAAATTATTTTTTTAATTGCTTTAAAATAACCAATTGAAAACTATTACTGATGGCCAAAAGTTAATAATATTTGATGAAATAACATGGTTAAATATATATAAGCTTGTAATCTAATAAAAATTTTCAATTAAATCATGCCAACATCAGAGTAGTTGCCGCCTTAATATAATTCAAAGTAGTTCATATACTGGTTTATTTTAAACTAGTTTTTTAATTAGTTGTTTTTAAAAACAAGTTAGTTTGTTCCTATAGGGAAGCTTTGAGTAAAGCTTTGTATAAGTAATTTATGGAGGAAGGAGAATTTAAACCTCCCTGAAAAATTCTTGGATCAAGTTTTATAAAAGGTCTATGCAAGGGAAAAAGGCGTATGAAATTATTTCCTTTTTACAAGAACTTATATACAGTTTGAAATAAGAATTTTATTCAAGGCTTATTCAGGAACGCAGAAACTGAAAAAAACATTTAATTTTGTTTTAAGTAATAATAATCTCCTTCTTCTACGTTTTATCATTTCATCATTTCATTTTATTTAGAACAGAGAACTTGAACATTTTAAAAATCTTTGTATAATCTTGTATACGTTACCATTGCCCAATCAGCGCGGATTGAACTCGGATTATCTGTACCAACAGCTCTATCCACACGTCTATTCAAGATAAAGGTCTCGATTGCAATCAGTTCATATATGCACTTAATTTGAAAGTCAGAAATTGTTTCGGCAGCCCAGCGGTATCAACAGATAGATCCACAGTTCAATCTCGGGTTCAGACAAAAAATTTTTTTTTGTATAATTGAAATAGTTTTTTTTTATAATAGTGAATGTTTGTTTTTATTTAATTCAGGAATTTCTGATGTTACTGTTTTTACAAACTGAAACTTTGCTTATCTAAAAAAAACCTAAGCTTGAGTAAAAATCTTCTTGAATACTTCCTAAAATGGATCATTAAATAAAGCTTTATATAAAACATTATACAAGAAAATTAAATTTTCAGGGCTTTTACAAGGCTCTTTCAAGAAAAGCATGAATAATTATATTTATACGATGCTTTTTCAAGTTGAGTATGAATAATTTCAAATATTTTGGTCAAATTGTTATCTGGGTAATGTATGCTCTTTAAGATGATTGCTCGCTAAAAAAATCTTAACAGTTTTCGTAAAAAAATTCCTTAAAATTAGCTATTTTTTTGCTCTGCAAGTGGCGTTGACTCCTTTAGAAGAACGTGAGTCATAATACTGATGAATGATTTACTGAAAATATCAACAATGAAATATCTCTCAAAATGAATAAAAACGGATAATTTAACTATTACGTTTTAAATGATTTCATAAATCGATTGAACGCTTTTAAGATTTACGCATCAATATTTAACTAAATAAATGTAAAAAATAAGGAAAACACCGTTTTGCCATTTCAGTTGTTCAAATTGGGTGCTTATTAAGAAACATCAAAAAAGTATTGATTAAAGTACAAATTCTGAAATATAAGTGGCGTTTTCCTCCCCTTTGGTATGAAAAATAGTTTCATTAAAATTGAATTTCTTCAGTTTGGGAATTTAGAAAAAAGTGGGGTATAATACATAAATAAAAAGCTTTTGAGAAACACAGTCGGAACTTACACAGGCGTACTCGCCAACATATGTTTAGACAAATTGCCGAAAGATTTAAGCCACATATTGGCTAAATAATTTTTTTCTTTATCGTGGAAACGTTTTGACATTTCGAAAAAAAGGTTTTTAAAGTTAATCTTATTTATTTTTCGTAAATTGTATCGTATTTATATTGTATAAGTTTTGAATGTTGACGATTTTCGTAAATTTTTCATAAATGTATAATAGGCAGTATAAAAATTAATTTTTAATAAATGTATAATAGGCAGTATAAAAAAAAAAACAAAATGGCCATTTCAGCTCTTGAAAGGACTTTGAACTTGACCACACGTTCAAAATGTATTAAACAAAAAAGGAAAACATTTTTAGTTGTCATCATAGTCATTATATATCATCATATCAAATTCATCACATAAAATTTTTGGGATTTTAACATCAGATTCTAAATCAGCGACCCTCTATCTGCTTCCATATCTACTACTATTTAATACTATTTTCTACCTTTTCCTTATTATTATTAAATCTTTGCCCAAGTCCTTATCCGAATCCTTGTCCAATTTCTTGCCCAAATTCTTGTCGAAATACTTGTCCTAATCCTTGACAAACACTTTTCCAACTCCATGTCTAAAATCTTGTCCTTACCCTTGTCAAATCGTTGTTCAAATCCTTGCCCAAGACAACCTGTTTGTATGATAGTAAAAGTCGGTTCGAAGGGTGGTAAGTATGAACTTTTTATAACATATGATCAATAATTTTCTAATTTCAACTCAATAACAGTGTTATGCGTTAATATTGATTCGATTTAAATTCTAATCCATATTATTATAATCAAAAAATAATTTGTTTAAGGCCCAGTTTCAATTTTTTTAGAAAAATTTTATTTCTTTTTTTATTTTATTGTTTTGAAAAACATCTCAAGAATGTGTAAAAAAAAATTCAGAATTATTTTCGAGGCAGTTTAAGAGATATTTAAGTTTTTATGAGTAGTAGACGCTCATAAAGTAAACAAAACAAAACAAAAACTTCAAACGAGTTTTTCTCGAAATGACATTTTTTTAAAAAGGCTTGCACTCTAATTCTAAAAGTATTCGTCCGATTAACTCAAATCTTGTTTTATTATTTTTAAAAATTAAATATGCTCTGAGTGAAATGACAAAAATAAATACAAAAATATTTTTTTTGCTCTTTATTTAATTTATAAATTACGATTTCGTGCATGAAATATTGGGTTTTTTTAATTCATGCGGATTTTTTTATTTTTTTTTTTAATTTTAAACTTTTTGTAGGTTTACTCAGTCGGTTTACTTGTCGGCTTACTTACTTTTTATTTTCTTGTTTTTCGTTCCCTGGAGAGGACATATCATGCAAGACGCAAGAGACCTTTCGTTCGCGACCTCAATTTTTACACGCTGTATAACAATAACTATTGTTGCAAAAAAAAAAAAAACTGTTAATTTATCACTAAAAATAAAAAAAAAGTTATTTCGATATTTAATAAAATAAAAAATAAACCGTCATTTAAAAAATTCCGCTTTTTTTACTCAAAAAATTTAAACTGGGCCTTAATCTGATCTGAAAAACATTGATCAATGATTAGTTCTTATTTCTGATCTAAAAAATATCGATCAAAAGTTTTATTTTTGATCGCAAAAATAACGGTTAAGAAATTACTTTTTTTTCTGATTTAAAAAATAACGATTATTTCAGATCGAAAAAAAAACGATCAAAATATAACTCTTAAATCTGATCGAAAAAATAACTATAAAAAATAACTCTTAGTTCTGATCGAAAAAATAACGATTACAAAATAATTTTTATTTTTGATCGAAATAATAACAGTTAATAAATAACTTTGATTTCTGTTTAAAAAAGAAATAACGCAAGCAAATAGTTTTAATTTCTGATCGAAAAAATAGCAATCAAGAAATAACTTTTACTTTTGATCGAAAAAATAGCGATAAAAAAATAACTTTTATTTCTGATTGAAAAAATATTGATCAAAAAATAAAATTATTGATTCACTGCGATAATGCGGCCACTGCTTTTAGGGGGTCGCTGATTTCGAATCTGATGTCAGAATTTTTAAATTTAAGATGGCGGATAGCGTTGTCATCTATTTTTTTTTATAGGGTTGCTACTAAATTTTTTTGTATAATTATAAATATTTGTAACTTTAGAATTCTTAATTCTAATTAGATTTCTTAAAGATTTCTTAAAGAACTTTAGAATTCTTAAAGATTTGGATACAGCGACCCATTTTTTGAACTGCCAAAACGCAGCAGATTTTGAACTGCTGTACCCGACAATAACATTATAAAACCGACTATTAGCGATTAATCGAAAAGAATGGCATTAATAAGATTTCGACTCCTTTCTTTTGTCAAAACAACTAAAAATAATATTTTTTCATAACTTTTATTAAAAATTACATAGGTATGCACATTAGAAATTTGTTTCTTTCTCAAAATTTATGGGCCATTCTACTCTGTTTATAACCGAGATTATATCCGGTAAAAATTCCTTTCCACTCTACATTTGAGGTTATGTCATTTATTGCTACTCTTCCTCTAAAAAATTAATGGTCGAATAGTCATCGTTGATATTTCCATAAAAAGGTATGGCTATTTTAAAATTACTTAATAAATTCCTTTGTTAATCTATTAATTTATATCATCCCATTCAATCGATTGCCTTTTTGGGGCGCCTTGTTTAATCTGGATGTCATAATTAATTTAATCATATTTTTGTTGCTAACAGTTATGCTGTGCAATAGTTATCAAAAAAATTATATTTGATAAAATCGTTTTTATTTTTTAATACAAGTTTAATGTTTTATTCAATCAATGGCGCCTGTATAGCAAATATTTTTGTTTTCTTTCAACAGAACTTACCGATGCGAAACCTTTTATCTTCAAGCATCTAAGCGTATTCATTCATCTCACACACACACAAACACACATATATCACACATTTACTTTATTCACCGAGAAAACGCCTACACAGCAGAGCACAGTGACGCCAACATATTTTATTTATTTTGTGTGAACCTAGCCAGGACTAAATTACAAAAGGACAACAAATGGTATTCACTCAATTTCATTGAATTCCGGTAAATTAGTTTGTTGCCGTTGACGAGTGTCAATATGGCAGCAGTAACTTCTATCAAAACTTCGACCCACAACAATAACAAGTCATCGCCACCCCTCTGTCCCCCTCTGTCCCCCACTTCACCCAGCCCCCCATTCCACCATTCAATCGCCGTCATTTATTATTGCGTATCCAACACTTAATTTCGTGTCAAATGACGACCCGGCGTCAACATTTTGTCTCTCATTGACTTTTAGACACCGCGGGGCTTTTGGCTTCGTTGATTTTGTTGGTTACATTGAAGCCGTTTTGTTATTGTTTTGCTTGGCTTGATGTACGTGGGCAAGGCGACGACCAACAAGTGCAAATATATCTCCAAGGCTTGAGCTGTGCTATACTATATATATATACGAATGTGCGAACATGTAAGCATAGATAAACATAAACAGGCTTAACTTTGTATATATTGCATATTTATATGTGGGTGAGGTGGGTGTCTGTGTGTCTTTTTTTATTGTTAACACCAAAGTATGCGTTGTACTTGTTGTGGGGCAATTTAAACACTGTGAGTCGCGTCACCATCGTCACCTTCTGGCTGTTGCCAATATATGCAACCACCACGTGACTTAAAGGCGTCAACGTGTGACGCCCATTATGTTGACATATGGAGGAGCGATAACGACAACAACAAAAACTTTGTAACATAATGAAAAACGATTCATCATTAAAAGTTTAACAAACGCCAAAGGATGCAGCTCATTGCTACGTTAACGCGTTGATGCTACAACACAGTAAAGTAATGTAACGCAACGATGCGACGCATGCAGCGTCATTAAAAAATCAATTAACTGTTTGGAACATAACGCTTGTTTACTTTGACAGAGTTTATATATTTTCTCACTTTTTACTTTTACTACATATACCATCCAGGCATTATTTTTATGATACCAGCTGTTGCTGCAGGATTAAGTGAGATATGCTGGCAAGGATTAAAGGGCATAAAGATATAAAGAATATTAAAGCAGCTATTAGTTGAGCTTTAGAGAACAAGAATAATTTATCTAGAATACATTACTTCAGGCAGAGCTTGATTTGAAGTGTCATGGTAAAAAAAAAGCAGCTTTAGAAACAACAGAAATCCTTAGTTGATAGACTGACGTTTCTTCAGTTTGATATTAAAACTAGTTGCAAATCCTGTTTCACAATGATGTGATTAATGGATATAATAATGCACCGAAAAAGAAAGCAATAGTTAAATCACCTAAGTCGGCTTGGGTAAAGAGAATTGTATGGGAATTACAAACTTATGCTTATTCACCTAAGCAATTTATTGTTTAAGACATTGCTTTGAAAGCACATACTTCGATACCCTGCCAAAAAAAAAAATATTTAATTCACTTAAGCCCAAAATCCACAAATACAAAAATTTAATTACAATTACAAATTATTTATTAAGCATAGTTTTGAGCTATTTTTTCAAAAAAAAAAAAAAAAAAAAACCACAGGTGCGTCGTTAGACACACGAAAGAAGGATAGATTTGATATTTAAATGGTGTTTTTCTAATAAACAACTTCTAAATTCAAAAATAACATAAAGTAAATTAAAAAAATATACGTTAATACTCACACCAGTAAATTTTATTAAATTTCATCAACAAAAAAAAAAAGAAAAAAGAAAAAAATTTCTGTTCCCGTGCGGAATTGAACTAAGAATTTTTGGTGCAGTCCATCGCTCTAGTCACTGATCCAAAAAGCCTTGCTATTGGTTGCTGACATAACTGCAGGTATTTTAACAGATGCTGTATTAATAGAAGCAGTATGTCAGCAGTATTCTGTTGATAGCCATACAACGAACATCTATTAATAGATTATTGTGTTATGCTGCAGCATAGCTTCAGTTGTAATTAATGTTGAATCAATCAGTCCGCGTAACGAAGAAGTTTGGCTCGATGCGTAGTGTAGTGACTTCGTAATCGGTGGTATCGGTGCGTGTGGGTTCAAATCTCCACGGCAGGCGAAGGTAAAATTTTTAATTTAGTTTTTGGCTTTATGCCAAGTAATTTCATGAAGCAACAACCTGTGAATCGTGGAAAGAAGTAAACAAAGAGCGCAAAAATAAGTCTTTGCAGAATTAATGTAGTCAATTTTTTGAACCTTTGCTTTGTGCTAAGAAGTAGAAAAACATTGATTTTTAAATTGAAACGCACGCAACTGCAAATCCGCTTTAGTTTTGGCAGAAGTTGTTTTGGCAGTCTATTAGATTTTCAAAGTTAATGGACTGCATGAGCCACAGAAGATTACTGATGAGTTGGTGTAGCGACCAACGAAACAGCTGTCTAATCTGCTGGTGGTTGTTCTGTAAAGAACATTGTTGTTGTGGCAACCTGTTGCTTCATGAAATTACTTGGCATAAAGCTCTCAAATGTAATTCTTAAAAATTAATTTTTTTAAGAATTGCTAAAAACTAAATAAAAATTAAAAATTGCTACAATTAATTTTTCATGTAAAATTTTTAATTTGATATTTAATTTAATTCAATGGTATTGTTATAATAAACGCAAGCAGCGAAGAGAAGAGGCCGATAAACCATGAATTTCTAAGAAACACGGTGTTGATAAAAGAAAAATGTGTGTAGTTGACGATTTCAGCAAAGCAATTCACAGAACGAGAGGCGGCTTCAAAAAAAAAAAAAAAAATTGAAAAAAACCAAAACCTGGGAAAAAAAATTATATATATGAAATTAATTTTTTTTGAAAATAATGTATAAATTACCAAATACTTGGTTAATTTATCATCCAAATAAAAATTTGGCAAGTTAACATGTGAAACTTAGACGTTCTGATGAAGTACTTGGGAGGCTGAAAACTGCCAAAGCCAACTTATAAATAAACCTAGATTTTTTTTCAATTTAACATAAGCTTTTTTCTCGATGTGTGTTCAATACTTTTTATTTTGAGCTAGACTCGAAAGAGGCTGAAATAACCGAAATCAATTCATAATCCTTTAAAGTAATAATTCTATAATTATTTTTCAAAAAATATTTTTTTTTCGTGTTTTGAAAAAAAAAATTGTTTTATGTAATTGTTTTTTGCTCAAAAGCTCAGGAATAAGAAACAAAAAAAAACGAAACTAATTTGCCATTTCAGCCCTTTAAAGGGCTTTGACCGAGCTTCTGCACCTACAAGCTTAATGTCGACTCCGTACGGCTTATGTTCTCAAGAAGCTTTACATGGAAGTTTTACTCTCTGAGGTGTGTCATTGTCTGCAGAAGGTGATGACTGAACAGAAATATTAATTCAATTGAAAAAATATTTTGCCTCACATGGGACTCGAACCTGGGTTCTTTTGCATACCAGCCACGCACCTTAACCAGTATAGCGTAGCCGCACAGAATGTAAGAATGTTATCATAAATAATAGAGAGAAAGAGATATATATATATATATATATATATATAGAGAGAGAGAGAGAGAGAGAGAGAGAAATAGATTTAAGAACTGAAAACACTATGACAATTTCCAATTTTTTTTTCCAAATTACAGACTTCAACAGATTCTGGTTGAAAAAAAAATGAATAATGTGTCGTCATTTATAAGAAGGAAAAAGGCTTGCAGGTTGCCACCCTATAGCTTTTATGATCATAACTCGTCATAAAATCAACGTTTTTCGATTTACTGCATACGTTGGTAAGAGGAAGAAAAAAGCCAAGGCACAAAGGTAGAAATCGTCTAAATTTTCAAAAAATTTAAATTGTACAAAAAATTCTCTAAATCTTAAGTCGATCCTTTAAAATGTTGTGTTTCAGGTTGCCACCCCTCGAAAAATTGCTGAACATTTAGAAAAAGTCAAGTAAAACAGCGAAAAAATTGAACTTAAAAATCTTCACGACTAATGAATGCTACAATTCAATTGAAAGGATTTTAAATTAGCATTAGTATTTTAAATCAGGCAAAATTTTGCAATAGCTCAATTGAAAAAAAAAAACCGAATAGCAGCTCAATTGAAAGGATTTTATATTAGCGCCAGTACTTTAAATCAGGCAACATTTCAATACAGCGCCATGGGAGCTGGTAAGTCGCGTTGAAGATAAAACAGATAATAGACTGACACAAGGACAGAGTGACGAAATAGCAAGAGCATATAGACATAGACATGAAAACATTCAATTACCTACAGTATATGAGCTAAAAGCAGATAGGACCTTATTACAAGTTGGCAAGCTACACATATTCCACCGTTTGTTTTTGTCTCACACTCACTCGTACCATCGCTTCAAAACTTCAACTCGCGCTTATCATATGTTTATCTAGCTCTCACAAGTTGTCTGGCTAACTCTATTATTTATGAACATAACGCACACATGAACAATTTTGCAAAATTCAACTAAAAATAAACATAAACACGAGCACAGAGCAAGTCTAAAGCAGACTGCCAAAAGCGTGAGGACACCGTTGAAAGGATGTTTTGTCAGATGTATGCAAGTGAGTAAATATGTTATGGTCAGTTTGTTGCTTTATTCAAACGCTGTATAGTAAAAAGGGTTGCACGCAAATTTTTTTTTTTTTTTAACCCTGTTCAGCTGACACTTTTGACTATTAATATACCTGCATTTCATCATCATCATCATCAGTAGCATCAGCATCGTCATCGTCATCATAAGTATCGTCATCATCATTGTCCTTGTTGCCCTTGTCAGTAGCATTGTTCATTCATTTTGTTCATTTGTCTGTTTGGAGCAACAGAACTTCAGCTCACTTCCGCTTGTACAGACTTTTTAGACTTTATCGTTATTCGTTTGTCCAGAGTCACCGTCGTAATTCCCTTGAATGTTGTTGTTTTTGTAAATATTAGGGTGAATATTATTAGCAATTATAATTAGCTTGTGTTGGTTGAACTTTTGTTGGTTGTTGGCAGGATGCTAATTTTATTGGCTGCACAAATTGTGAATTCTGTTTGTCAACGCATTGTTGCTGAACTGTGCACCCAAAGATATGCATTAAATAAGTTTGTTTCTGTTTTTTTTTTTTATTTTGCTTATTTGGTCGTTCATTAATTAAATTATATTGTATAACTTTATGTTTTGTTTGCTAACATTTTAACCTGTCAGCCATTCGACGCGCAGTCTGTTGAAGATTATGTAAAATATGGCGGTGTTTGTCATGGCGGAAGTTGTTTTGTAAACAAATAATAAAATTTTAAAATTATGACTAAGACGCAAAATGTCATTTATCAAGTGCATAGATATAGTATCGTAAAAACGCAATTATCAAACCGTACTAATGGTTGATAATTTGACTCTAGTCGTAAAGAATCAAATTACCAACAATTCCACAAAAGTATAATCAGTATAATGCCAAACAATTTTTTTTAACTGAATTGTAATACAGTATAACTTCTACAGTATAACTTCTACACACCATATTTCGGACAAGTTTAAACCCTTACCTCTACCATTCAAACAAATTTTTTTCTTATAAGAAAAAAAAAAATACGCAAAAGCTAGTTAAAATTTATACCGCTTCCATTCTTCATTCATTTAACACTCCGTTAGGCGTAGTATTTTTTTAACGAGACTAATATAAGGATTAATACAATACGAGTATATTTGAAAGAAATAACTTTAAATCAGAGACTGTAAATAGTAATTATTTTTAGATTTTCAAAACAAAAAAGCTTGTTTTTTAGATATTGTTTTAACAAATGATGTTTGTATCTAGGGCTTTCAAAGTGGCTTGACTGCCATCTAAGGACAAGTTATGGCTTCATGTATTGTGACGACTTCCGCTTGGAAGACAGTGCAATGGTCTGGAAACTTGAAGGCTGAATTATTGCTTAGCATATCTGAGTAGACTCCTCCTCCAATTTAGCCATCTAATTTTGATTCATCAGTGTAGATTTCGATGGCATTGCCTGATGGATGGTTTCCAGACTCCCACTCTTTTTGAGAGGAAATGGAGGCTTTAAACTTTTTCCAAAGGATAGCTTTTGTGTGATGTAGTCTACGAATTTGGGTATAGGAGGAAGAAATTTCGTAGTGCTAGAGTGTTCTTATGTGCATTCTATCTAATGTGAGAGGTGGCCATTAGACGGATGATTGTATATGCTACAATTTGTCTTGCTAGGATATCGTTTAGTTTAAGGTGGAGCAAAGTTCTAAATAATTGTTCTAAATGATTCATATATTGAGATTGTGACTTCTAAAAAAAACCTGAGCATCATCTTCAATAGCACGCTTACATGGTCCAATCCGATGCTCCGTAACTTATGGGCAACTCAAAGTTTTACTCCGCAAAGGATTAGAATGCTTCTGGCAAAGGCATATCTTGTGCCCACCCTCTTGTATGGGTGTGAAATATATTCATGCTGCGATGCTGCAAGCAAGCGAAAAATGAATGTAGCGTACACTAATATTGCTCGTTACATATTTGGGCTTAAGGGTACCGATCACGTATCGCAGCATGCAAAACAAATTTTCAGTCGTACATTCGATAATCTGCTGAGCTTGAGAGCACTAGTAGCACTTCACAAAATCATTAATACCAAAGAACTCCCTTATTTATTCGAAAAGCTAACATTTTTGAGATCTAACCGAGGTAACAGTTTGTTACAACCAAAATTCGCCTGCTTTATGTCCGAGCATCAATTTAATGTTAATGCGATCCGCCTTTGGAACTCGCTTCCCAATAACGTTCAGTGTATTAGCAATGCAACGCAATTTAAAAAGGCTATTTCCAGTTACTTGCAGTAATTGTGACATTCAACATCTAATTGTGATTTCTCGTTCTAATGTGTAAATCTTTTGTTCAATAATTATAAAAATGTTGGCCAGCTATAAAAATGTTTATCAACCATTTTATTTAATTACAAGTAATGACATCTTTTTTTATTTTATTTTTATTTATTAATGTACTATATTATGTATCCATGCTTTAATTTTAGATAAATAGTAATCTGTTCAAATCAGTACTAATGTAACTTTCAACTTAGCTTTAATGCTTATTTATAAGATTAAGTTCTTGTTAGCATAAAATTAAATAAATAAATAAAATACTAAAAATACAAAATAGTGTCTAGTGAGTCTGTAGAAATGATTCTTAGTGCTCCATTAAGGCATAGCTCTGCTGATCTTTGAACTTTAAAAAGTTTACTTACTTACTTAGATGGCCGTGACAACCCGTGTCCGGATTTCGACCGACCTCATCAGCTCTCGCCAGGCGCCTCTGCTTTGCGCGCGCCTTTTCCAATCGAATACACCAAGCGCGGTTAGGGCTTCCTCAGCCTGGTCCATCCATCGGAGGCATGGTCTCCCTCGTCGTCGTTGACCAGCGACCCTCGCCTCGAGCACCTTTCTTGCTGGAGCTTCGTCGTCCATACGATGGACATGACCCAGCCAGCGTAGTCGCTGCACAGTTATACGCCGAACTACGTCAATGTCTCCGTAGAGCTCATACAGCTCGTGGTTCATTCGGATGCGATAGTCATCGCCGACTCGAACAGGACCGAAGATTTTGCGAAGAACTTTTCTCTCGAACACCCCCAGAGCGGCTGCGTCAGTTTGCGAAACTACCCATGCCTCAGCGCCATAAAGCAGCACAGGTAGAACGAGCGTCTTGTAGAGTGTTAGTTTTGTCGATCGAGAGAGGGCTCTGGAACTTAGTTGCTTACTGAGCCCGTAGTAGCACCTATTAGCTATTATTGTTCTTCGCTTTATCTCCAGGCTGATTTCGTTTTTGGTATTAATGGCGGTGCCAAGGTAAACGAACTCCTTGACTACTTCAAAGTTATAGCTGCCGGATGAAACGTGGGAGTCTAAACGCCGCGCTCCCTTGTTTGTAGACAGCATATACTTTGTTTTACCCTCATTTATCGTCAAACCCACTTTTGCTGATTCCTTTTCGATAGCGGCGAAAGCAGCGGTAACATCTCTCTTTGTTCTGCCAACAATATCAATATCATCAGCGTACGCAAGGAGCTGGACACCTTTATAGAAAATGGTGCCATTACGATGCACACCGGCCTTTCGTACGATCCCCTCCATGATGATGTTGAAGAGATCGCAAGACAGTGGATCGCCTTGCCTGAAACCTCTTTCGGTATTGAAGGTGTCGGAGAGGTCATTTCCTACCTTGACGGAGCTGCGTGTGTTGCTCAACGTCATTCTGCAAAGTCTAATCAACTTTGCAGGTATACCGAACTCAGACATTGTTGCGTATAGGCAATCCCTTCTCGGGCTATCGAACGCAGCTTTAAAATCGACAAAGAGATGGTGTGTGTCAATTTGATTTTCGTGGGTTTTCTCCAGGATTTGTCGTAGCGTGAAAATCTGGTCTATGGTGGACTTACCAGGTCGAAAGCCACACTGATAAGGTCCAATCAGTGTTTTTGTAATCGGCTTTAATCTTTCACACAGTACGCTTGAGAGAACCTTATATGCGATGGAAATAAGACTGATACCTCTATAACTAGCGCAGATTGTAGGGTCTCCTTTCTTAAGTATAGGGTACAGTACACTGAGGTTCCAATCGTCGGGCATGCTTTCTTCTAGCCATATTTTGCTGATGAGCTGATGCATGCGCCTTATCAATTCATCGCCGCCGGTTTTAAACAATTCAGCTGACAGGCCGTCAGCACCCGCTGCTTTATTGTTTTTGAGTCGTTGGATAGCAACTCGAACCTCTTCATGGCTAGGTGGTGATACTTCCACTCCGTCATCGTCGATTGGTGGCACTGCACTGCGCTCTCCATGGGCGGCATTGGTGGAATCGTCGCCAGTAAGTAAATTGGAGAAGTGCTGTCTCCACAATCTAAGCACACACTGTGTATCCGTATTCATATCTCCATTTTCGTCTCTGCAAGTGGATGCTCCGGGCTTGAAACCTTGGGTAAGACGCTAAACCTGTTGATAGAATTTTCGTGCATCCTTCTTGCCCTGGTATACCTCTAGTTCCTCACGCTCACGCTTTTCCTGCTCTCTTTTCTTGCGTCTGAAAAGGCGCCTCTCTTCCTTCCTCTTTTCGCGGTAGTTTTCTCGCACGGCTCGCGTTGCAGCTGACTGCAGCGTTTTTCTGTATGCGGCGTTTTTTACTGCTGTCGCGATGCGACACTCCTGATCGTACCATTGGTTCCGAGGTTGCGGGCGCCGGAAACCAATGACTTCTTCAGCGACAGCGCGCATGGAGTGGGATATATGCGCCCAAAGTCCACCGGCGTCGTCGAGTCCAGAGGTTGGTTGGTTGAGCTTAACCGAGAGTTGAGCGGAGTAGGCTTCGGCAGTCCGTTGTAATTGCAGCTTAGCGACATCTAGCTTTCGTTGCATTCCTGTGCGTATGTTCTTTGCATTGCATAATCGCATGCGGATCTTGGCTGCAACAAGATAATGGTCGGAGTCAATGTTGACCCCCCGAAATGTACGCACATCTAGAACACTAGAGGCATGCCTTCCGTCGATTACAATATGATCAATTTTGTTTCGCGTTTTTTGATCAGGGGACAGCCAGGTGGCCTTGTGGATGTCGAGGTGCTTAAATCTGGTGCTGCTAACTACCATGTTTCGTGCCGCGGCGAAGTCGATCAGTCTTAGACCGTTGTTCGTAGAGGTCTCGTGAAGACTGAACTGACCGACAGTGGGGCCAAAGATGCCTTCCCTTCCGACTTTCGCATTAAAATCGCCGAGGACTATTTTCACGTCATGAACCGGAAGGTGGTCATATACGTCCTCAAGACTAGCGTAGAAAGCGTCTTTGACGGCTTCGTCCTTTTCCTCCGTCGGGGTGTGCGCGCAAATAAGGCTTATGTAGAAAAATTTTGCCTTGATGCGGATCGTGGCCAATCTTTCGTTCACAGGTGTGAACCGGGAAACAAGGTGGCGTAGTTTCCGGCTAATAACGAATCCACATCCGAGTTCGCGCTTCTCCGCATGGCAGCTGTAGTAGATATCGCAGTGTGCTTGTTTAGAGCAGCCTTGCCCTTTCCATCGCATTTCCTGGATGGCGGTGATGTCAGATTGTATTGTTTTGAGGGCTTCTAAAAGCCCTCTCTAAAAAGTTTGCCTTATGAAAAAATTGTAGTACCGCACTCCTTTCAGTTTGTAGAACACGATTTCCAACTGATTTAGAAACCTTTTAAATTGTTGAGAAAAAAAAAACGACTGTACAAACATAAAAAACAAAATTCATAGAAGGTTTTGTAGCAGTTGATACGAGGAACTAAATTATTTCATAGAGATCTATATTCTATATCAAGAGCATTCTATGTGGATGGGGAAATATCATGTAACATATGCCCAACGGAAACAATCATAATTTTTTCAAACAGATTAGTTCTATAAAAATAAAAAAGTTTAAAGATTTCATATGATCTGGGAGTCAAACTTATTTAATCTTCCATTAGGCGCAGCTGACATAGTTAATACAGCAAATTTGTTGGTATTGAGTTTAAAGCAAAGGCCATACCTTTTTGCTTAAAAAATAGAAATAAAAAATTACCGATTATTTTGTGTTCAAAAATACTTCCCAGATTATATGAAATCTTTAAGCTTTTTTATTTTTCTAGAACTAATCTGTTTATAAAATATAATTATGATAGTTTCTGTTGGGCATATTTTTCTTACATAATATATCCCCCTCCACATAAAACGCTCTTTGTATAGAATATAAATCTCTAAGAAATAATTTTAGTTCCTCGAATCAACTGCTACAAACTTTCTAAGAATTTTGCTAAAGAATCTTATACAACATTGACTCTGACGTTTAATTAAGAAAAAAAATGTTGAAATTTTTTTCTCTGTCTTTTACCATCTGTCTTATTCTTATACGGTAAAAATAATCACCAAAGTAGCAAGAGTTTAATTTTGTTACAATAGTGACACAAATTGTCACCTCTAAAGGCATGTTTCCAGCTCTCAAGTAGAGCATAATTTTCATACAAAAAAACTGAAAAGTAATCAAAAAGAATTTTCTTTTTTAAAAATTACTTAAAAGTGAATCCAGCTCGGAAAAAAAAAAATTATTTATACTTCTTTTTTTTTTAAAAAACGAACACGGAAACATTGTGAATATCAAGAAATATATGCTAGTCACATTGTTTGTTAAAGTAAATTTTGTGAGAAACAATGTGCTTATAATAATCTTTATTATAAAAAAAGTTGTAATTGCAGTCTGAGGCAAGTTTTGAACGAGAATATGTAATGTTTTTCTAAAGCATGTTGAGAAAATTCTCAAATTGGTTTAAATCTTTTCGAGATATGTTTAAAATAAAAATAGATCAAATCACTAAGAAACACGAAATTAATTTCTAATCCTCCTCTAAATAATTCAAACTCTGGAAAGATCCATAATTTTTTTAACAGATAATGCCAAATATGTAAAAAACAGATACAGATTTGAAACTATGCTGCAAGTGAAACACTTCGGTAAGCATAAAGTAAGTGGATTTTTAAGAAAGTTTCCGTAAAATTGCCTTGGTAAAGGCTTTGCGACGTTTGATCCACACTTTTCGATCCACAACCGAAAGAAAACATTTTAGGAAGTCAACCAGCTTAGACATAGGCAATGTAGCCAAAAGTCATACCTCGTAATATCTATTTGATTTCTACTATGACTAGCTGCTGTATACCCACGTTGTCCTTCACGAAAAACAATGGAGCTCTTAGTCCACTCAAATACAGGAAAAGTATACGCAAAAAAATATTCGGTTTTATAACCGTTTTCAGCAAGCGGACGATTGCTCATAAGGAAACTATCAGTACCACGTTTCGGGCTTTTTAATAGAAGGATAACGGGGCAACTACTGTCAGGCAGTACTAAAGTCGTGTTGTGCTAAAAGGATATGTAACATTTGATCTATCTTTAGAGATCAATTATATTTGTAAGTCAATTGTTTTTGTACCCAATCTTGAAAAGAGACTATTCGTAAGTGAATCTGAATATAGAATGCAAGAATGTTTCGTTAGGTATATATCTACACAGAGTTTTCTAAAGGAAGACCGAAATTCACCGGAGGCAGAGCAGCGTAGCACATTTCCAAGCTTCGCATCAAGCTTTTCCCGTTGATACGGACTGAAAAGCTGACTCTTCTAGCTAAGATTAATCCTATTGCTTAACTGCAACAGCTTTTGTCCCAGCCAACCCTGATTGGAAGACAGGACAGAGACAAATTTCCCCGCAGCTCGATTTTCCAACAAAATGTTCTTAAATTTTTGTATTTCATTCAAAACAAATTATTTTATCTTTGTATGCTGCCAAAAATACTTTCTTGCTACTTTTTTCATTCAAGAAATATATAGAAAATTTTACTCGACTCATTACTTTAGAGCAGGAAAGAGTCCTTAAGCAAGGAGGTGACAAAAATTAACAAAACTTTGTTTTGGTTTTTTTTTCTTTGCTGAATTATACTTTCATTAAAATTATCATAAAACTGTTATGGAAAAATAAAATTACATTATTATTATTACATTTTTCTTAATTATTATTATACAAAATAATATAATTATTACATAAGAATTGTGCTCAATTCTTTGAGTAATATTTTTTGTAGTCGGTGAACAATTTTTTAACAAAATTTGCTGAACATAGCAGTTAGTGGAAAAAAGAAATAATTGAAGTTTTATAAAAAATGTTTTGAAGTGGATATAAAATGGAATTTTAAGCCATCCATAATAATAAAATGAGTTTATATAATGATCTTAGATATTTTGATCGGATATTGTTAAAAAATCGGCTGAAATTTACTCTGTATTAATATTGCTCGTAAAGTTATGAAAGCATTTGCTATTTATGTATTGTTGTATATATAGTAAAATTATATCACTAAAATTGTTTATATTTTTAAAAGCTATTATTTGTTATTTTGAAAATGAAGAACTTAAAAACGGGAAAATTATTATTTTGTATGCAAAAAAGGGGAATTTATTTCATCGACACCTGGCAATACTGCTACCAAGGGAGGGAAATAAGTATGTTTATGGTTATTATGTCACTACCATATTTTTTCACTGCGGTCTTAACTGCAGCTACTGTCTGAGGCGATCAAGTATTAGAGAGGTTCCGTTAGGGATGGACTATTTTCCTCGGCCCCCGAGCTGTAAAAGTATGCAATCATTTGTGATTTAAAATCATTCAAGTCCCAATCAATGATTTGAAGAAATGAATGCAATCAATGAATGAACGAATGCAATCAATTTTTTGAAATATCAATCACAATCAATGATTTGAAAAAACGAATGCAATCATTTTTCAAGTCATTGACTGTGATTTGAAATTTCAAGTCCCAATCAATGATTTGAAATTTCAAATCATGCAATCATTTTTTCAAATCATTGATTGGGACTTGAAATTTCAAATCACAATTAATGATTTGAAAAAATTAATGCATTCATTTTGAATATAAATCACATGATTTAAAATCGCAAATGATTGCATTCTTTTCCAGCTCTGCCCGGCCCCCAGCCAGGTTGATCCTCTGTACGGGTCGCCTGTCGCCTTCATCGAGGCCAGGTATAGTCTCTTAATCATTGTTCCATAACAGCCCGCATGACATAGGTGACGCATTATAGTCTTCCAGACTCCCGTCATCATAGCCTATTGTGTTATTGCAACCTAAGCCCCTACAAAACGCCAATATATCTATCCAGGTAGGTATAAGTAACTAGCAATTTGAAGTATTACTTAACAATATCTTCATATAAAGTGTAGCATCAGGATAATTGTTATCATCGTTATGTTGAGTCTGTTCTGTGTATCAGAAGATAATCATATTTCCAATATTTAATAGTTTTTATGAATAATTCTTTGATATGTTTGTCAAATCACAATATATTTTAGCATATTGCAAACTTTGCTGTTACAAAAGTTTTTCACATGAATGGTTGATGGTAAATTATCTACTGCGACGTTAGCAGGATGTCATCAACTTAACACATGTTAAGCAAATTTGATGTCTGATGTCATAAATTCTGGAATTGAAATCTGTGTAGGTATTTTGTTTTTTTCTCTTTTTCTCACAACGTACTCAATGATAATATGCTAAAGTTTTTCCTTTGATTTAGAGCCATTTGCTTAAAGAGAGAGTGGCAAAAAAAAAAAACATAATAAGATAGACATTGTAGTAAAATAAAAGATGAAAAAGTCAACAACTTGCTGCATGTGGAAGGAGAAAAACTTACTCGAGATAAAAATCTGAGCACATTTTAATACTTTTATGTAGACATGACCTAGCACATACCACAAAGCAGCCAGCCAGCTATATGAAGTATCTACAAAGTTAAACTAAGCAGATCAGCTAGCTTGGCATGGTTATGCCCGGTTCGAGTTGTCAGTTTGGGTTATGTGATGAAAGTTATGCCAAACCAATTACTCGCACCAGTCATCTTTTTCGCTCTTGTTATGTTTTTTTTTTTTTCTTCTTCATAATTTTTCATAACACAAGATTTTTGCAGATGTTGTACTTTGACTAAAGTTGGTGGAAAAAGTGAAAAACTTTTGCACATTGCGCTCAAGTATGGGCAGGAGAGTGCAAATCCTTTTTGGAAAAAAAGTCAACACACGCAATACTGTTCTTGTTTTTTCTATTTCTTCATCGTCTTCAGTTGCAGTGATATAAGATCATAATCACAGTTTCAAAGCAGCTTCTATTAGGATGTCATAAAGAAAACTTCTGTCAGCGTTGAAAGTAGATAAAGAAAAATCATCATATAAAAAGAAGAAATGAATAAATGCAAAATACTTATAAGAAGTAAGCATTTTAAAACAAAGTGAGTAGAGGAAAAAAAAAATAGTATAACAACGGAAAGAGTTCCAAAAAAATTAAGAAACTTTGTCAAGTTTGCATTTGACTGACATTTGATGACATTTTAAACTGCGTGTTGTTCGTGTTCGTCACTTCGTTTTTGCTGCGTTTAACATTTTTTTGGACTCAGCATTTAGCTGGGTAAGAAAAAAAAAACAATATTCCAACATTCAACTAACTAACAACAACATAGAAATTCTGTAAAATTACATGCTAAGAATAAGAGTAGAAACTTTCGCTGCATACTGCACACTCTGTACTATACAGCCCGTTGCAAAGATGCAACATGTTCCCATGCTTAGACTTCCCCGGCAAGTTTTGATGTTTAAATCTGAGTTTTTGTTCTAGGTTTTTCTATTTTTTTAATGTTGCTTAAGTTAAATTTTTGGCATTTTAATATAAGTGAATGCATACCAGACCGTTTTATTTTATGTTTTTCGACATTGTCGAAAGTTTTCAACAAGAAACTTAAACGCACATCTCTGGTCTATTTGAACTTTTTTTATGTCATTCTAAATGGTTTAAAAATAGTCCTGAAATTTTATTTATATCATGAATTGTCGGCAAAGATTAATTTTTGTGCAGCTTTAAAAACTTTAAATCGTATTAATACTATATATAGCCGAATCTCGGAGATTCCACGTCAAACTGAATGCTTCTCGTAACTATCATGTATGTAAAAATTTGGTACTTTGCACGTAGATAGTACTTTAAAAAATAAAAGTACTTGCATATATTCTTAATAAATTTTTAGTTTTTGCAAGTTATAAATACCATGTGGATTAAAAAAATCGAAAATTGTCATTTAGACATGTAAAAAAACTATATCTTCAAAACCATCAGTCGTACAAGAAAATGTTTGGGTCATATTTTAAAGACCTTGAATTGATCTTCTTTGTGGAGTAATTTTTTACCAATACTTATATATATGAAAAACATTGTTTTTTTCTTAGCCACTAAAATTTTCATACACAATTCTCAAGGACAGCACCACTATTTTTTTGGCGTTTTGAAAACATTGTCGTATTCAGGCATAAATATGTAATGTATTCTCAAAATTTCATGTCATGGAATCAATTTTTACTATTTTAATGGAAGTTGTCAAAAACTGCATGCACAATTTTTTTTTTTTTAGTTAAAAATGTGATTTTTAGTATTTTTTGTACTTCTTAGAATATTTTATTCTTCTTAGAGTGGCGGCCGTAACGTAGTGGGTAGAGTAACTCTTACGCCAGAGAACCCAGATTCGAATCCTCCATCTGACACAAAATTTTTTCAATTGAATCAATTTTTCTGTTCGGCCGTCTCCTCTCTACAGACAATGGCAAACCTCAGAGAGTAAAAACTGCCGAGAAAAGCTTCTTGAGAACATAAGCCGTTCGGAGTCGGCGTAAAACATGTAGGTCCAGTTCTCGATCATTTGAGTGCAAACATTTCACATCACACACAACACAATTGATCATAAGAAGCTCGGTCAAAATCCTTTCAAGAACTGGAATGGCCAATTCGTTTTTTTTTTTAAAGTATTTTATAAGTTTTCAGTTAGTAATATACCTCCGACAGCTTTTTCTTTATCAAAGAATAGAAAACACACAAAAATAAATAGAAAAATTTATAAAAAAAAAAATTAAAATATTAAAAAAAATTATGCAAGTTCTTAAAGAAACAATCGAAGTGCAAAGTTTGAAAAAATCGGAATTGTCCAAATCAATTTTTGGACAAAAGCGTCCGATTTGACATGGAATCATGGATATACCACCTTGTTCAAAAATTTATTGAAAAAAATTAAAGTACAAGCTTATTCATCCAAATCAATATTGTCGCCTTCAAAGTAATCCCCGTCGGCTGCAACGCACTTATGCCAGCGCTTGATCCAATCACAGAAACCTTACTGGAACACGGTTTTTGGTATGGCCTTCAAAGCGTTCTCCGATTTATCCATGACCTCTTCTTTGCTGGTGAAATGCGTTCCTCGAAGCGGTTTTTTGACTCGATCGAACAGGAAAAAAATCGCATGGAGCTAGGTCAGGTGAATTTGCCGGCTGCTGGATGGTTATCGTGTTGTTTTTGGCCAAAAAGTCACAAATAAGATGAGCATTGTGCGATGGTGCGTTATCGTGGTGCAAAATCCATGATTTCTTTTGCCACAACTGCGGTCTTTTTTGGCGAATTGCTTCACGTAAACGTCTCATAACGCCCAAATAATACTGTTTATTGACCGTTTCACCATACGGGAAAAATTCATGGTGAACTACACCATTGTAATCCATGAAAACAGTGAGCATCGCCTTCTTTTTTGACTGAAAACGACGTGGTTTTTTCGGTCTCGGTTCGTCTGGCGACCGCCATTCACTCGTCTGATGCCTGGTTTGCGTGTCATACTCGTATACCTATGTCTCATCACCAGTAATGATAGATTCGATGAATGATTCGTCGTTTTCAACCATTTCCAGCATGTCTTTCGCGATAGCAACACGGTCTCTTTTTTGCATGAAATTGAGTTCTTTCGGTACCAACTTCGCAGCAACACGTCTCAAGCCCAATTCATTCTTCAAAATGTTCTGAACTGATCCAATTGAAATGCCGACGTCCTCTGCTATCTCTCTAATCGTCAATTTGCGATTTTTGACCAACATTTCTTTGATTTTTCAACGTTTTCTTCGGTAGTCGAACACGATGGCCGCCCGATACGAGGGTCGTCTACTACTTCGTCTTGGCCACTCACAAATCGGTTAAGCCACTTGTTTGCATTCTGATACGATAGAACAGAATCACCGTCAAATTTCACCAGCATTTTACGCGTATCGGCGCAGTTGAAACCATTTTTCTCACAAAATTTTAAACAAACTCGTTGCTCAATTTTTTCTTCCATCGTAAAAATCGAAGACACGAAAAAAGTTGTTGTAAGCAAAACACTGTCACTTTGCCAAATGTCAACGAGAGACGCTGACATTTGGCAGTCTTGTCATAGACACATGTGGCAACCTACTAAAAAAAAATTTTCGAATCGGACAGTTCAGTTCGGTCCCCAGTGTGAATGAACCTTTCTTTTTGAACAAGGTGGTATGAATCGAAAAATCGTTGTAATTTTTTATTGCTATAGACGCGTCAAGGAATAAAATTATTTAGAATTAATTATTCATTTATATAGCAGTTGCAATTTACTCTAGCTTATATTTATATTTTAAATCCATCTCAATATAAATGGAGAAAAATTGAACATTTGAATTTAAAAGGTAAATGTATTGTCAGAGGTCATTTAGCGAAGGTCATATGAAAAGAAAAAATTTTCTGAAGCTTTCGACTAAATATCTTAAATAGTATGGGAAAAATCGTAATTGAACAACAACCTAGAATAAAATTATTTTTATTAGATTTCTACTAATTCTACTAATTAAATATTGCTTAATCTGATTTTAAAGAATTATATATTGAAATGACATTTATAAGCGTGGATCAAAGTTTTTTCTTTTGCACGATTTTTTTTTTAAGAAACTTAAAAAACGTTCAATATTTTTTTAAATCACCTTTTGGTATATCATTGGTATATGTGGTGTACATGGTTCATCAAGTAGTTATCGGATAAGCTCTATGTGCTAAAATATTTATGATAATTTTTTTTATTTTTAAGCTTAAAATTGAAATTACAGAACCTTTTTCGAATTCATTTGGAACTTATATAAATTTTTGTGAAAAATTTAGGTATGTTTTAAAAGAGAATTACGAAAAAACTATTCAATATATTGATTCATTATCATAAGTAAAATAAAAGTCAGTTCTAAATTTAGTGCAAGCTATTTGACAACAAATTATATTGAAAAACTGTGAAAAATGCTTATACTGAATTAAAAGTCAGCTTTATGGCTTCATTTTGTATTCCTATCCGATCAATCGTTTCGTTCAAAGTAGTGATCGTTCGTGTTTTTGAAATTTGTAATTCGAACAGAATCAAACAACGATAACAGCTGATCAGCCAGTGAACGATGCCGTAGTACAGTTACATATTTGCATATCCGAACGTAGTACAGTTACATATTTACATATATCCGAACGTCAAAATCAAACGAACACTTTTGTGCTATCGTTGTGGTTGAGTCGATATTAGAATGATTGCAAAATTAAAAATTCTGAACCTAAAGGTAAATAAATTATGAAATATATAAATATATACAGTGTCTGAAAGCTGTGAAGCACTTTAAATACATAAAATATAAATAAAAACTGCCATAATTTATTTTATTTTTATATGTCAAAAGCAAGCACTCAATCACTGAAAACAATAATAAGGAAAAACAAGTACGCAAACCACTTAATTGATCAAAGTTTATTTATTGAATACACAAAACGAACAAAAGTAAAAAGCACTGCCAACATATAAGAAACAAAGCAATATATTTAAAAAATTTTTGAAGTAAGTAGATAAAATACAGAAAACTTTGATATGGCAGCGCCACATTTGACAACTGCTTGTGTATAACAGTTTGAGTGTACATAACAAGCAAAAGCTTGTCGTATGCTAACGATAAGCTTTGTTCGAAATACATATTTCCACTTGAATTCAACATCGTTCACATAGCCATCGTTCGTTAAATGCTTCGTTAGGAATGCAAAATGAGGCTATTAATCTTGTTTATCACAATGGCCCATTGATTTAAAAATGTTTGTATATTTTAGAGAAGTATTTAATAAAAAGTTTTTGTTTATCGCGTCATTTCTTCGTAGTAACAAAATTCCTGAGGCACAAAAGAAAAGAGTCTCCTTTGGCGGGCAGATTGGAAAATCTGGAAAAACCCAAAAACAAAAAAAAAAATTCTGTTAAAGTACAATCTTAAGACTAGAATATAAATCGAGTATTTCAAAATTTTTTATTTATATAAAATGCTGACTCGCGGAAGACAGACTTTTAAAAAAAAACTTATAATTTGAAGATAAAAATAGGTGCATACGATTTTCTAGACCTTAAGAAAAACCCGATGTCAATGATTGAAAAATAAATTGCTTAAGGCCCACAAAAGATTTCAAGACTATCGGCCGATTAGTTTTTTAGTAATCTTGCCAGCCAACTTCTTTTTTGGTATCTCGTGAATTTTATTATTACGTCACAAAAATTTTTTTTTTAAACTAAATACTTTTTTAAAAGTAAACAAAATATCTTTAACCGTTATATCCTAATCCTTTCATAAAACACACCTAAATCTTTCACAAGGAATGGGTATGGGTATAAGTCAAAGAAGAGCTTCGCTAAATATTTTTATACTCCCACGCTTACTGCGTAAGAGGTATATTAACTTTGTCACTCCATTTGCAACGTCCATAAGGAGGCATAGCAGGTATAGAAAAGTATATACACTTTTGATCAGCATTACCACCTGAGTTGATTCAGACATGTCCGTCTGTCTGTCTGTGCATCTGTCCGTCTGTAATCACGACTACAGTCGTATTTTTAAAGCTATACATTTTGCACGCCTTGCGTCAGTAAAAAACAAGAATTCTAATTTTTTGTCTGAATTTGTTGAAAAAAATAAATCGTATGAAAAATAAAATTTTAATGGATTAATAAATAAAAAGTGCAAGTAGAAGAAATTAAAAAAGCAATATAAGAATAATTTCCTAATTATTGAATAGGACAAGTGCAAAGCGGCGGTTCCACAAAATGGCAGCGAAGATATTGCACTGAATTGCGCTGAAGAACCCAGTATTACGATGTAGGATGTGCTAAAGCATAAGCAGTAGTTGGAAGAGGAATATGCAGCAGATGAGAAGTACTGCACCTATACAAAGGGTTCGATCAAGCAACAGGCACTGTACTCATGTCTGATATGCTACCCGCAAGCATGCAACAATCTAGACAAGTGCACCGGCATCTGTTTTGGCTGCTCATATAAAAGTCGCGAACACGTCATTGGGCTCATTGAGCTCTAAACGAAACGCAACTTTCGCTGTGACAGTCCAACGGGACACATGGGCGGCAGCTACAGGTGATTGCTGAATTCTGAACTCGGCACTGGTGTGCAGCCGATCAATAGCAAGAATCTCTACAATCAGAATTTTCAGTGCATTTATTGCACCTATCATTGACTCCATCCGTATCCGGAAAGCACCAGTGAAGAATTGATGTTGCACTGTGTGATTTGTGAAGTTTGGCTTCATATGCATTACTTGGAGGTACCTTGTAGTGCCATTGGAGAGCTGAAATGAAATGATCTATTTTGACTGCATGCAGCAGTATGCATTTTTGCAAGCTTATACAGGACTGGTACTCAAAGCATTAGAAGAAGATGATAAAACACAGTCACCGGTCTCGATGCCTCCACATATAATGATGACAACATGCTAATATTGGATTTAGACAAAATCAACTCAGAGATTATAAATATTGGTATAAAAGGCAAAGAGGAAGCAACAGTGGATGAGTCGGCACAGCAGGGTAGGGTAAAAATGCTCAAGGAAAAGAAGTTAGAAAGATGAGTGCGGATAAAGAATCTATAGCAAAACAGTGCAAGCTTGATGAAAATATTTAAGCGAATTAAAGAAAGTACTCTTTCGAAAACCAAGATTATAAGAAAGATGTCACCTTTTGGGGTAGAGATTCCACTTTGTCAATGCAGCACTTGCATGGAATTCTATTAAACTGCCAATCTAGAGTTTCAACTCGATGTTGAGGATTCAGGCAAAGCATATAAGGAGCGCGGCATTAAACGCGCTGCCACCGAGTCCTCTACCTATGAGCAAGGTATGTCCGCTTTGTCATCCATTGGTCGTGTGCAGCAAATTGATGCCATCACTTTCTACAGATCTTCTACAGATCTCTGCTATCAGCAAGAAGGTTGTTGCGGAGATATCAAGAGGATATTAATCGACATTTCAAGCAGATTCGTAACGAAAAGAGTGCTAATTTCGGCCAACCTTTCTTTTTGTCGCTAAAAATCGCGACACAATTGCATACTGTAATTTTATTTTATTTTTTAGTTTATGCAAACTTAAAAAGTATAATCCTTCCTAAGTAGGCTGCTCCAACTTTACTTTTGTTTTATTTAAGTACACCTGAATTTACTTTTAGTTATTTTTGGGATTATGTGGTTTCCACAAAACTGCTACGCATTCAGTTGGCAAAAAAATTTTTTGGCTGCCTTTTTTTTTGACAAAAAAAAAAAAAAAATTTCCTGGATTTTTGCCTTTTTTTAACGCAGACGAAAGGGGCGTGACCAAAGCATGGTAAAACTTTTTTGAGGACAAAATTAATATATTTGTAAAATTTAAGTGAAATTCATTGAAACGCTTAGATTCGCATATCGGTCAAACAAACCAACAAACAAAAAAATTAGTTGTATCTATTTAGATTCAATATTCAAACTTTTATTTGGCAACTACAAACAAAAAATATCTTAATTAATCCCAAAATGTTTTCAAACTACTTTTGATTTGTGTTATCTTCGGAATGTGTGAATGAAGTTTTTGCGGTAATGTTTGGCAAATGTTGATGACATCATTTAACTTTAGCCAAGACAAAAGATTTCTTGCGGTTTCTCTGGTAAAAGCCAAAAGTTATATTATTTTAAGTTTATATGCGGTGCTGTTTGACATTTATGACAATTTAGAGTTTGTATGGCTGAGTTATGAATGCTTAAATATAACTTACTATGATGAAGATGAAACAGTTAAGTATTTTTTTAATTGAAATGTAGTTGCCTTTAAGGCACAAACAAATAATTAAAAATGTGTGTTTTTTTGCACAAATGAATGAAATGTATGGGACATATTACTGTTTGTGGAAGACAAAAGGTACCTCTTGATATATTGCGCTAAGATGAACAGACCAACAGACAGACAGACAGAGAAGTCCGATAGTTGAATGAAAATGTGTGTGCATGTGTGTGTAGCATATCAGCTATCAAGTGATCCAAGAAATACTGAATTGTCTCATTGTACGGCAGAGATTCTATAGCATGCTTTATTGTCTGGGTTGAGAGCTGGAGGATATCAGCAGCAAGTATTTAAAAATGGCCAGAAACGCAGTCGGAGCAGCAAAAACAGCAGCAAAGTCAACAATGTGCAGACAGACAGTTTGTAAATATTTCACATATTCTGGCGTATAGCAAGATAGAAGCCAGTAGTAGCAGTAGTAGTGAAATAAAATAATAATAAAAGCGAAGAAGGTGGTGGCACAAAAATGCCTGAATTATGCAGAGAAATATTTAAGTAGAAAAACTGTTAAAAAATAAACTTGCTTGTATACCAGGCGTAAGTAGGAGTCCTTGAGTTGTGTTGGGAGTAAGGGACACATATTTCGCAGCATGTGTGACGTTGACATGTCATATCGTTGCTGCTGCTTTTTAGTTCTTATCCTTTTTTCTTTTTCTTCTTTGTTTTTTTTTTTTTTATTTTGTACGTCATTTCATCCACAACTAAGCAGCCTGTGCCGGCATATCGCAATGCGAACTCATACAGCCGACAGGATATTTAAAATAACTGCGTTGTCACATGCGAAACGAAACGGAAATGTTGCAAAAAGTTACACTTCTTTCACTTCAACTTGCTGCGTGTGGGAAGACATTGCCGAAGATTGCGCTGAAGTCTCATTTGGCTACAATGCCAAGTGAAACATTTTTAAAGCTCTCAACTCTTTTAAGTTGATGTTTTTGCTAATTCAAGTAGAATCTAAAAAAAAAGTATTTCGATTCAAAACCTAACAATATTGGTATTGATAGTTATTGGGCAGTTAATTGAATGAAAAAAATAAAATTGGAGGAATTTCAATTAGTTTTCGATAAGCAGGAACTCTTCAAAAAATTGCAAAAATTCGGATTATGGCGTTTGCGCCTTGGAGTAAGGTTATTTAAAAAAAATGTAAATACCAATTTTTACGATTTATTACAGGACTGTAGACGAAGGGGTTTTGATTGTAAGTGCCAGGTAGAATAAAATACAGAGATATGAGACATTTTCAAGCAAAATCCTTTATTTTAAATTATTTTTCCTCAATGTCTGCTTCAGAAAGTGTAAATATTAGTATTAAGAAATTAAAAAAATTAGAATCGTGCACTTGTCCTTTGTTCATAAATTAAACATTTTTATTCGCAATTAGAAAAAATTAACGAAATGGCCATTTCAGCCCATGAAAGGACTTTGACTAAGCTTCTTATGATCACTTGTGTTGTGTGTGTTGTGAAATGTTTGAATACAACTGATGGAGAACTGGACCTACATGTTTTAAGCCGATTTTGAACGGCTTATGTTCTCAAGAAACTTTTCATGGCAGATTTTACTCTCTGAGGCTTGCCATTGTCTGCAGAGAGGGGACGGCCGAACAGAAAAATTAGTTCGATTGAAAAAATTTTCAGTGTCAGATGCAGGATTCGAACTTGGGTTCACTGGCGTAGAAGCCACACACTCTACCCACTACGCCATGGCCGCCACTTTATCCACATTATCCATGGATATGTTGTTTTTTCATAAAGTTTTCATAATCCAAGCTAAATTGAAAATATATCATGAATTGACAATTTTATATTATTTTAATTCCAAAATGGCGTCAACAATCTCTGTTGACTTGCAAGTCAACTCTGTTCCTTTCTGGTACCTTTCTTTTTCACTTTTGTTTTGTTTAACGTGTGCTTATCTTTTGAGTGATTTGCTAAGATTTTCGTTGTATTTTTGGTATAGCAGTGCGCTCTACACCAAGAAAACTAAGGTTTTAACGTATTAAGGGTTTTGATGCATTGCTGGATGCAATTAAAGCACTCACTGTTAGCAATAAATGGTGGAAGAGCACTGTACAATTAATGCAAAATGAAACAAAATATTTATAAATTTTCTAAATCAGGTGTTTTACCATGAGTTTTTCTATATTTTTGGCAATTTTTCAAGGGGTGGCAAGCTGCACGCTAAAATGTCGAAGGACCGATTTTAGATACTCTTGAAAATTTGCTGCACACTTTTTTATTTTTTTTTTTTTGAGAATTCAAATGATTTCTAGCTTATGATTGTGGCTGTTTACTTCCTCTTACGAACCTTTGTAGCAAATAAACAATAAGTTGATTATAAATTTGACGAATTATGATCAGGTACAAAACAACACATTTAAAGATTCGTGTTGTTTTGTGCTCTTTGCACTGAGAAAAATTTTAATGCATATTAAAAATAATAAAAATGAAAACTGAATTCTTTTTGGTTTAATTGATAAAAATTTACCACAGTTGGCACAAAATTGCGATAAATTATAAACATATGTTTAATTAGCTGCAAGAAAGGAAAATAGAAAGTAGAATATGACAGAAGAAAAGATTGACGAATTGATGTTTTTATATTGAGTTGAGAGAAAGAAATTAACGAGAAAAGTGAACTGGAGTTAAGGTTCTTAATTTTTGAAATAAAACTTCAAATAAAATCAGACTATTTTAATAAAGCTTCTAAGATTTCGCATAATATCAACAAAATAAGTTTAAATATTTATTTTTAATTTAATGCAAAATATGCGTACTGCGCCCATTGCAGAACACATTAGAAATCTTTTTAAATTTTATTCATAATAACATGCAGAGCATGCAGGCATTAAGATTTGTTAGCTTGTTTGTTTTAAGAGTGTAGCTTTTTCATTTTTTTCGCTGTTCTCTTTTGTCTTCGTCCGACATACGTCTTACTCGCTTGCAGTCTTTTTCGACACTGAACTGATTTTCGTTTATTTTCTGTGTTGTTGCTTCTTGTGTTGCTACGTAAGCGTTTACTCTCAATACGTAAGCACTTACTCTCAATGCTCCGTAGCTTGCTCATTGCCCATAGCTGGTTATGATCGAAAAAAGCAATGAGGTTGCAACCTGCAAGCCTTTTCCTACACGATCAATTGTCTGTGTTAACACTTTCCTTTCCGAATTATGATGCAAGCTTGGAAAAAAACTCAAGTGGGGTTATTTCGAGTAAATATGGTATTTTAGAAACTATAATATTATAAAAGAAACTTATCATTTATTCACACTTTTCCAAAAGTAGTGGTATTACCGTATTTGTGGTGTAAATAGCGTATGTGCCGTAAGTTCATACAACTTACCACACATACGCAGTTTACATCACAAATACGTCGTTCATTGAATACCACTATTATTTGTTATGAAACATATAAAAATAATTTGTATCTCTTGTCAAACGTAGAGTACCATTACATTTTTGGCATTTTATTCAAGAAAATGCAGACCTGTTGTTACAATATCTTTCGTTATTTTGAATTGGCATTGACCAATGGCTTATAGCGCCTGATATTGCACATCAAAAATTTTCATTTTTGAAACAGTTTTCCTTGATTTTGGTGCCACTTTAAAATCACTCTCGTTTTATTACCTTTCATTGGTAATCTATCATCCCCAATTTGCTACATTTTTGGGGGAGAGACGTCGAAACACGTGTTTAACTGTCCACTGTAAGTCATATTGTAAGCCAAACACATGTTTCGGCTACTCCCTAAAAATATGGTGAATGGGGGCACATATACCCCCCTATTCGTGTGTCTCAAGAATGCTTCCACCCTTAGCAAACCCCCAAAAAAAGGTTAATTTTTATTTAGTTTTTAGCAACTCTTAAAAAAATTAATTTTTAAGTAATTTTCAAGGTTAATTTTTATCTATTTTGCTACCCTTTCGAGATATTGAACAACATAAAATTTAAAAATATCGAAAAATCCTCGAAAAATTTTCGATAAATCTTCGTAAAAGTAGAAATAGTGCCATATCTCCAAGGGGAAGCAAGATAGGTAAAAATTAATTAACCCCCCTTTTATAAGGGGGGAAGCATTTCTGAGACGCACAAATAGAGGGGTCTATCATCACACATTTGCTACATTATTAGGGGGGAGACGTCAAAAAACGTGCCTAACTGTCCACTGTAAGTCAAATTGTTAGTCAAACACGTGTTTCGGGCCTCTCTTAAAAATATGACAAATAGGGGACACATAGACCCCCTCTATTTCTATTCGGATTCAGCGAATACAAAAATTTTAGGTGGCAATACTATTAATCATCTTGAATTTCAAAATTTTGACGTCACTTTCGTAGTCAGCGACTCCTAACACAGTTAAATGATGTTTAAAACTCTTAAAAATACGTTTTAGTAGGTGGTAAAAAATTACATAATTTTGAAATTCTGACAACGAATTCGGATTCAGCGACCGACCCATTTTTACCTAGTGTTCGTCCCAGCACTGAATTCGTAAAACTGAGAAAATGTTAGGTGGCAACACTAGTAATCATCTTGAATTTTAAAATTCTGACATCAGATTCGAAATCAGCGACATGCTTACACTGTTATAACACTGTGATATTTAAAACTCTTAAAAATACATTTTACTAGGTGGCAATGCTGTTGTAAAAATTTCGGTGGCAGCTCTATCCTCCAGCTTAAATTTTAAAACTGTGACATTATATTCGAAGTCATATCCGTTGTCAGAGTTTCAAAATAACAAGAATTCACAAAAATAAAAAAAAAAAAATCTAGGTGGCAACTCTACCCACCATCTTGAATTTTAAATTTTGATATTAATTCCGAAATCAGCTACCCCCAAAATTGCCAACCACGGACTCCACAGAACCCTTAAAAGTCTTAATACGCTTAAGATTTTCCTAAACACGCTAATTGCATTTTTTCGGATACTTGCTTTAAATTCAATTAATTGGATACTTGCGAGTTTACAAGCTTTTGCCGATCGTTTCAAGAATTTCAACTTTCTTACACGACATAGTAAGCCTCAACAAGCCAAGCCAACGAGAAAGCTTGGATATGACTTGTAATTCTTTAGTATTTTTGTAAGCAGGCTAAAGCTTGCTTTTCAAGTTTGAATACATACTTGAATTCAAGTACTTGAAAAAGCTTGAATTTCAAGTAGTTTTGTGCAGTTCTCTCGTACATACTGCCACTTATACCATTTCTTCGAAACATTTTAAATGCCCCATTTGTGGGGTTCCTTACAAGTATACTGATAGGCTGTTTTTGTATTTTGTTAGAATGAGAACTTCGTCAATCGAATTCATTTAGCACTTCTGTCAAAAAAGGACGAATTTTAAAAACTCGATCATAGTCCGGATCAGATTCAATCCTTCATTTCGTCTTTGTCACTGAAGTGAAATTTTTTTTTTATTATATTAAATGTGTTCCTCGGCATAACGTCAGCAATTGGTGGAAATTTGGTAAAATGTGCCCAATACATCCGATATTGCGGTAATAGAACTATGCTCGATAGTAAATTAATACCAATAAGTATAGTGTTGGGATTTTTTGGTACGGAGTATGCATTACTTTGGTAAACTATGTCTGTAAAAATTTTTTTTAAAAATATTGTAGTGGAGTTTGTTCCATAGTCTCTTAAAAAAAATGTTTCAATTACTTAAGGCCGTTGTAATTTATTTTAAGCTTACCGAAAGACGCTAATATATCTGTATTATCTAATACCAATTATTCGGATTGTACTGTATTTGATAAAATCTCGTATTCATTTTGCAATAATCATTACACTCCTCCTCCGAATAATCACTCTCAAAAAATTTTAAGATTTCTTTCTCATTTTCCACTAAATTTTTTATTAAATTTGTCATTTTATCTACATAATAATAAGTACTACTAATTACTAATAAGTACTAATAAGTAAATCTACTGCAGTATATTCACACTATTGCTATTTCAGCTTAACGTAGCCATTGGGCTACCAGCATACTTTTAGAAATATTTTTAATAAAGCTAGCACATTTACTTTTTTAATTGATCATATCAGTTTTGAAACAATAGCTTAGTACACAAGAAATTTGTAAAACACAAAAATGCAAAACAAGAGGGAGTCACCAGAAAAATGGTCAAATGTCATGTCACCACTTTCCACAGAAGGACAATTTCAAATATGGTTCAGAGATTTTGTTTCAAAGTTTAAAGTTAAAGAAAATCTTATTAAAGATTTGTAAATAAAAAGCTTATGAGCATATTTTGTATAACATTTTAAATAAAACAGTTCTTACGCAGTTCTTCCTAAGACACATAGATTCCCTAGAATTCCTTAATACTTGCAAGTTCATACTTTGGGTGCTGAAGGTCTAAATTTCATTTCCTGGCTTATCTTGAATTTTTTAAATCTTCTGACTTTACACTCGTATTCAGTGACCATTAAAACTTTTTAAACCGCAAACCATATGATTTCAGAATAACTCAAAACCTTTAAACCGGAAAAGGGAAAATAAAATAGCTTTAATCTTACATAAATCGTAGAATTATGGGTTAAATTAGTCAAGTGTGTTGTATGGTAAAAAGCAAAATAGTATAATTTAAATAATAGCACACAAAACAGGAACGTTGTTAATTTGTGGTTTGTCGATTTCGTGGTACTGAATGGAAATACATTTTTTTTACTTAAAGAATGTTCAACAATAGCAAATAAAATAAAAACCTTTTATTAGAAACTCAAATAACACAGGTCCACATGGTTTAGTTGTTCGAAAGCTGAGGGTCATTTCCGAAGTTGCTGCGTAGAATCCGAATCCGGCGTCAGGACTGGCCCATCACGCCAGGATTTTGAGATATTTGAGGTTAGGTACCCGAAAAACGGCGTTTTTTCCAAATTTTGAGGTTATGTACAATGCGCAAAAACTTTTTTGGTCTGTCTCTTCAGCTACATCATTTAGTACAACTCTTACCCTTTAATTTAAGAGTTCAAGAGATCAATTACGATTTTTTTTTTGCAAAGTTATGGCTATTCGAAGTTACGAAAAATATCCCTTCGACGTCATTAGCATTTGCATTAAGCCTTTGAGACAATAATTTTTTAAGCCATATTGGAAATATTGAATACGCCATATTGGAAATGCAAATTTCATTATTCCGACTTCATATTCGTTCTCAGCGACCTCAAAAACCCTCAAGTCAAAATTTTCAAGAGAAATTATACAGTAAAAAATTATTGTTTCAAAGGCTTAATGCAAATGCTAATGGTAATTTTTGCAACCTGTACATAACATCAAAAGTAGGAAAAACGCCGTTTTTCGGGTACATAACCTCAAATATCTCAAAATCTGGCCAGTTACGTCGTCGGATTCGGATTCTATGCAGCAAATTACTTTGGAAATTAACCTTCTCTTTCCAACAACTCACATGACCCCGGTATTTGTAGATCTATGTAAGTGGTAATTAAAGCAAAAATAATCCGTTATCGAATGTTGATGAATATTTTTTTATTGTATAAAGAATGGTTTTTTAAGCTATTTGAGGAAAATTTGAAAGACTAAAAGAAGGTCTGCCACCAAAGAATATATGACAAAAAATTCAGTTTTCCCGAATTGCTTCAAACCACCGCCCATACAAAGCACTACGTTATAAAGCAAACTTTATCTGTTCTGTGCTAAAAGTTCTTGGCACTGGGTAGAATTTTTCGTAATAATAATAATGGTGTTGAAACTCCCTTTGTTCGGGAGAGTGGTTGAAAGTCTTTATAAATACAATTGATCAGGTTTCAGCCGAAGCAGCATGAAATCCTTTTCCTCTAATTTGCTTCTAGTTGTACTACTATACTACAACTACTACTAACTACTAACTACTAATGTACACTTAAATGCACTATTTTGTAGTTATTTACATACATTTTGTATTTTAAAGTTTTATTTTTATGTCGTTGACTTAATTGAATCTTGTGCTTTTAACTAAATACTCTATAGCAGGACAAAACATCCTTTTGCCGTCCATTGTTGCTTTTATTGCATGTTGTTGTTGTTATTGTTTGAGTTTATGTGTAGCGCACATAAAGGAAGCGGTCTATTTATTGTAGTCATTTTTGTTGTAGTCGTTTTAAATTGCGTTTAAAATTTTTAGTTCATGCAAAGTGCATGATTCTAGTTGTTGTCGGTGCGTTGCTGTGGGTGTAGTTGCAATTGTCTGTATGTATATATTTTAGAGTGTGCATATTGCTCATAAATTCAATTAAGGACAAAAGCTTTGGCACTAACAACATCAATAGCGAGAGTTGCAACACTATCAAAATCAAGTTAACACAATTGAAGGGGCGAGTAGGGGAGGAAGTGTTTTTTCTGCTTTTGTCATAGAAGGCAACTCTCTCTGGTTTTCTTTTAAAAGCTATTTGTATTGCGACATCAATCGCTTTATTTTCTTGTTGATGTTGTTGTTGCTTTGATGCTGTTGCTGAATATTGTCCTCATCTAATTCCATTAGAAGGAAACGTAATTTTCAATTGACTTCTCATTTGTATGAGTTACTGAAACACACACACACACACACACACACACACACACATAAACTGCAGACAAACACACACACACAAAGACAACTAAAGTACATCATCGTAACATTGTATTAGTGTGTTTGTTGAGTTCAGTGCGCTACACTATGCATGTTCAATTGAGCATGGCACGTTATACGCGCTCATTCCATTCACTTCTGGTTCAACTCAACTCAACTCAATTCAACTGCAGGACATTTCACATTCGATTCATTCAAATTGTTTGCTGTTGTCTTACTTTTCCATTTCCGTTTCCATTTGATTGCTTTTTATGTTTTCTTCAGTTTATTTTTATTACCAGCTTTGGATTTCTTTATGTTGTTTTACATTTTCACACTTTTACGTTACGTTTCGTTAAATTTTATGTTTTATTCTTGCTGTTTTGTTGTTTTTACATTTCTTACTCATGCTATTTTCTTATTCTTCTTCCTTAACAAAGTTCTTACTTACGCTTTATTTTATGCGTTTTAATTTTACTTTGCATATAGCTGGCATCCCGATGAGTCTCAATTTCGTCCGGATGAGATAAGTGGATTATGTTTGCTCATCACTCAGCTGTATTTACATCAATTTATTTCCTTTTCATTTGGACTTTTTTTTTTGGCTCTTTTTGTTCTTTTTTAATTGAATTGTAATTTTTGAATGTTCTTTTAAATACAAATGTTAATGAAGTGCATCAGCTTTAGAGTTAAAAGAATATTAACTCTAAAATTGAATAATAACTAAATTGTTAGGATTGTAGAATGAGAATTGCTCAATTTCCTCAGTCTTTATCTTCTATTGGTAAACTATTTGAAAGTTATGTTTTAAAGAAATAAAGTTTTTTATAAGTTTTATTTTTTTCTATTATGTAAAACACACACGAAGTTTTTTGGAAGAAAGCCATATAGTATGTTCCTGCATTAATTTTTTAGAAATAAAATGATATCAAATCTTTTTAAAGAAAGATGTCAAAAACGAATTCGGCCGTAATACTAATCTAGTCTAAAATAAATCATTTTACTCCTCAAAGACTAAAATAAAATATAATAATTAAAATGAAACGATTTTGTTTTAATATTAATACTCTTTGCTTTCATAGTATCTACCCGGGTAGATAATTAGATTTTTTATTAGTTAATAACTCTGCGTGTTTTGATCAAATCTCAATATACTTTCGACTCAGTTATTAAATTTTCGTTTTCTTTCCGAAAATAATAAATAAAAATTATTAAAAAAATGTTCTTCACATTTTCTTTTGGTAAATTTGTCTTTTTATATTTATAACATAGGCTCATAAATATCTACCTGTGTAGGCTTATATATGCCTTTATGTCAAATTATTTGTACTTTTCATAAAAAAACAATAACAAAAATAATGTAAGTTGTTTATTTAGAAGAATATTTCACTCATTTATCTTTAAAACACACGAAAACTAAATTTCTGCTCATTTGGAGGACGACAACCCGTGCCGATATTCATTGAAACATATTCATGCAAGTTACGTAGAACCTACGTTCTAAAATGGGCAGATATTTAGTTTTCATATATTTTATGGATAAATGAATGAAACTAGAGCATAGCTGCTAGAAAATGGGAGCATTTTTCGACTTTTGGGGACTTTTTCGTTAAAAGACCTAAATCCAACCTAATAATAAACGGAATGGAAAAAGGGTATTTTGGCCCTAAAATTTTTCGAATGAAAATCAGAAATATTTTTCTAGAATTATTAAAGTTAGTACGAGTGAGAAATATATGTTTTTCGAGGTTTTATAATTTTTATACCCCAACGCGTACTGCGTAAGGGGTATGTATATTAACTTTGTCATTCCGTTTGTAACGCCAATAAGGAGGTGTGGCAGGTATAGAAAAGTATATATATTTTGGATCAGCATCACCTCCTGAGTCGATTTCCGTGTGTCCGTCTATCTGTCCGTCTGTCTGTCTGTCGACATGATTACTGCCGTAATTTTAAAGCTATCGCGATGAAATTTAAAATATAAGATTGCTTTAAAAAATGAAGATCAAGTTCGAAAATGAGCCAAATCGGATGAAAATCACGCCTACCTCCAATACAAAGCGGCCTTTTTATTAACGTAAAATCTCTTAAGGGGAAGGTAAGGTTTGTTTCGTCTAAAAAAAATACCTATTTTTATGAATTTTTTTAGAAAAAAGTTATTACTGTAGGTTCATTTTACATTTTATTATATAAAAGTGCAACATTTGAAAAATACTGAAAAAAATTTTTGGTTCAAAAATGGAGAGAAATAAGGGATTTATTGTAGATCTCCTCCACAGGCGCCTCGAAAAAACTTTTTGTGAGGTGACTAGCCCACAGCATCACCAGATCATCTGAAAACAAAAAATCAATATGCTCTCTTTAGTTTCTTACTTTATCTCTCCAGTCTCGTCGAGTGCTTTTTAAATTTTTAAATTTTTCAACTTTGGCACCATTTTGAAGCCAAATAAACAATTTTTGACGAAAAAATCGACCTATTTCGTATTGTATAAAATAAAATAAATTGTATATATTGTCTGTACAATTTATATATTGTATTGTATATATATTGTATATAAAAAATTTGAAAAAACTCGACATAACTAGAGAGCTATTCACATGTAGAATATGTGTACAAAACTTGAAAACGATCTGTTAAGTAGTTTTTTCTGGAGACTGGTCACCGACTTTAAAAATTACATGTTTGGGAAAATCGATTTAAAGTTTTGTAGACTGAAAAAATAAAAAATATCTTGAAAAAAACTGGATTTTCTTATAAAATACGTGCATGTCATCATCGATGCCGGGTCCATACAGTACATCACTATCATCATCCACGTTATCTAAGGCATCTTTTTGCTTCTGTTCACGTAAAACTCTGCCTCTGTGGTCTCGCGAGCAGCTTGCTCGTCCGCTTTGCTGATCCGCAAAGAGTCTGTCGCGCGCGCCCATTCATGCGCACTTGGTTCTGATGCGATGCCCAAATCTTGCAAGAAAGTCAGAAAAGCAGTTGAGCCTTCGTAAAAAAGTGATGCTGCTACATATGCTGCAATTTCAACGACAGTTGCGGTATCACTCACTAATTTGGGACTAATTTTCCATATGAGTTGGTAGTAGCTTTTGTTGTTGTTCTATCTGAAACCACCCAGACAACGTTCCAACACCGTGTCTTTGCTTAAATCTTCATATATTGTCTTTATTTTGTCTAAAACATCAGCTGGAAGGGGAGAGTGACTGTGCTTGAACGATCGTAATGTTTTTGCAGCTTCAGCCTACTTCCACTCGCACCACGATTCATCGCATTTTACATGCTGGGGATTTTGATCAGTCGAAGAATAATGATAAAAAGTCGCCCATTTAGCGTTCCCATAAGATAAAAGTAATACAATAGAGGCCGAAACAGTTGCCGTTCACCGTTCGCCGTTCAGGGCAGGTAGCTAAAAGGCGCGCAAAACTAATAAGTTAGAGGTCCGGTCATTCAACGTACTGTAATTTCGTTAGTTTTGCCATGAATGACCTAAAAATTTAATACAATATTCTAGAGATGCCGTATTTTCAGGAACAAAAATAAAAAAAATATGGAAAATAAAAAGTTGTCAAACCTTACCTCCCCCTTAAAAATCCACAAACATTAAGGATATGTCTTGAAATTTTGCAAATGAGCTTTGATAATTAATATAAGCCATCTCTATAATATTTGCCAAAATCTGATTAAAACCACGCCTACTTCTCATACAAAGTGGCTTTATTTTAAACTAAAATCTCCAAGAAATCCACAAAAGCTAAAAAAATATCTTGCAATTTTGCACATGAGCTTTGGTAGATAATATGAACCATATCGATGATATTCGGCAAAATCGGAAGAAAACCACGCCTACGCCTCATACAAAGTGACGTCATCAAAATAGGAAAACTTTCGTAAATATATAAAACTGAATTTCGTCGTGTCTGTCGTGGCTAAGGACTTCGAATATCCTTGAATTTGGCCGCGGTTGTGTATTTTAGCTTCGGTACCCTGCCCAAGCTGTATTCCGTACTAGTTTTTGTAATCGAAATGCTAGAAAAGGGCACTTTAAGTATTTTTTAAAAAAATCAAGTTTCAACAGGCATATTTCTTGCAGAAAATAGCTTAAGACTGTTTAAATCATCCGTCGTTTTTTTCCATGTTTTACATTTTTGGATTTTTGGGAATTTTGTTTTTGTACATCAAGCCAAAAAAAAAAAAAAAATAAGGTACATCAAGCAAAAAAATTTATAACGACCAGGTTATTCAACATAATTTTTGTATCTCCATTTGGTATAGTTGAAGAAAATATTTCCACAAGACTTCATTGAAGTTTTTTCAAATTTGAATATTTTAGATTTTTTTTTTTTTAATACAACAAGAACAAAAAGGAGTTTTTTTCGAAAAGTAAAAAATCAAAACTCTGATGGTTTTCGTCCAGTTGTCATGTTTATTAAGTGTGTTTCGTTTTCTAATACAAAAGATATAATGTTTGAAAGCTTATTTTAAAGAAAAATTAAATATAAATAGAAAACTTATAAAAAAGTTATTTGGATCTTTTTTGGGTTTTTTGGCGTACTTTGCACGCGTTTTTTATTCGTACAGATTCTGTTAAAGATGAGTAATTTTCGATAATTTCTAAATAGTTCACAATAAAAATATTCAATACTATCAGGCTTGTCAATACCATCAGGATTGTCATCGATTTTTCGTAGTATATAGTATACAACTCCTAAAAACATTTTTCCTGGTCACGCATTCACAGTCATATACAAAATGTATGGAATATATTATTATCTACCCGGGTAGATACTAAAAAAAAATTCTTCATGAAAGCGAAGGTTAAACCAAGAATAAGAGTGCCAAGTGAGAATTTATAATTTAATTTGAGGGGCATAGCTACCGCCGTATCAGCCCTATCAAAGATACGTTACCCCGGGCTACAGCAAAAATTCGTAAAATGTCATGCACAATCTCACTTAAACTCTTTGACCGTACGCTAAGCTTCCCGGGGAGAAAAAATCATATCATACAAGGTCATTTATTATATGGTTTCATACACATTAGGATGATTAAAAAAAGTCAACTATTTTTGTTATTACAAAATCCCATAAGAAATACATTCAGGGAGGTAAGAAGAGATGCCTGTAAGAACCGGAACTCTTAATATTAATATTTAGAAGTCTGGCTTGCGATTTTCTATTTTCCATATAAATTATTTTATGGAAAAATTATTTTCCAGCTTCTAATTCTTATATCTTAAAAACCTATTGACGGTTGTAAATGACTGAAACGTATCTTATTGAAAATTTAACGCTCTACAAAACCGTCCTTAATTTTTTTGATAAATCTACACGTTCTCGTTATAATTACACTTTTTGTCAGTTTCCAGTAAAATCATTAAATTTATCATTATATATTATAAAAAGAGGCATTTAAAATCAAAATCTACAAGCTTATCAAGTCTTTCGAAACAACTTGACTGGAAAATCTACCGTTTATAGGAAAAATTAATGGAAAAAGCCTTTTTATTGTATTAAATAGTTTTAACGAGGCCTGTGATAAACAAAGAGAGAAAGGGAGAGAGCAGCAACAGTACTTGTTGAAAGAAAATGTTTAATGACTTTTTCTTACAGGAAATTATGATTGGTAGAATTTTCAAGGAAAATGTTATAATATTTAATGATAACTTTAATGATTTTACCGGAAACTGTAGAAAAAAAGAGTAGTTATAACATACATTTATCTTTGAATTTGAATAACTTTTGAACCAGTAAATTTATCAAAAAATTTATGGGGCCATTTTTGTAGAGCGTGCCATTTCCTATAAGATATGTTTTAGTCATTTACATCCGGCAATTAGTTTTTTAGATTAAAGAATTTGAAAAATATTTTTTCAGTTAAAATTTTTATGGAAAATAGAAAATCGCGATGCGCGCCCTCTTAAATCAATATTAAAAGTTTCGGTTTTTACAAGCATCTCTTATCACCACCCTGAATCTATTTCACAGGGAATTTTGAAAAAAAAAAATAGTCAACTTTCTTGAATCACCCTGTGTATGTGTACACAGTGTGTCCCGCAATTGAGTGCAACTGTTTACGGAGAAGAAAGATTATGTCGAGCTGAGCAAAAAATCGTAAGGAAGGGGAGGGGGGGGGTGGGGTTCTATTTTCACATTCTAAGGAGCTTCAGAGTTAATTAATATTTCACGACTTTGATTCACGTTATTGTTCCTAGCAGAAAAACTGAAAATTTTTTTGATAACTCATTGCAAAGTTATCAATCACCTTTTCAACGGTACACTAACAAACCCCACCGACTTAACCGTTAGCGAGCTATGCTCGTGCGAAGAAACTATCGGTTGAAACTACTCAACTTTGAGTGCCAATTTCTCAGAATTTCGGGTAAGAAATTAATTTTTTTTTCGTAACAGTTTTCGTAACAGTTTTTTTTCGTAACAGTAATGATCAGTTTCGTAACAGTAAAACAAAAAAAAAAAAATACATGGACTGAGGAAACAGTATGATCGCACACAAGCGCTAAAGAAACATCTTATCCCTAATCGGAATCTTTACCTATTGAAATCAATTATAACTTTCTGGAATATTTTTGTTTATTGTGTGACCATTTCGTTAAGGTACTTTATTTAAGAAAAAAAAAAAACAGTTTATGTGGCCAACCTTTGGCCATCTTAGTCACTAGCATTGGCTTTCGAATTTATCTAACTCTCACTCAAGTCAGTATAGCTAAGTTATTAATTTTATGTGAGTTTAACTTAACGAATACAATTTTGTTTTACTCACACTTTCCTTTAATTTCTTTTATTTAATTATTTACTCTTTGAAAGCAAAACTCGAGCATACCAAGCAATTTATTTATGAACTACACCATGTTGTCCTGAAATGGATTTTTTTCCCTTTTTTTTTCTCTTATATTGCAGTACTCTTGAGAACCATGAATAAAATATTAGATACAAATGCTTACCAACCAAAAATCATTGCCTCGAACAATATTGACTCAATAATTTTATTTTGGCTGCAACACAGCAGCATGCAAAAATGGCAAAGCATGTCAACCGAGCACAAGTGCTTCGTTCCAATTGTGGCCAAAATCAAAAACACTGAATCCACAATTCAACAAGAAACCATTTAATATCAAATGTAGTAGCAACTCGATTATGCTCTCAGACATAAGCCAGTCAACGAGCAGTTCGTTGCCTTTGCCCCTGTAGGTGTTATTCTTTGGAAAAATTCGACGGAACGACAGAAGAAGATTCAAAAGTAGTTAGGTCCGTGTAATACCTTACTGCTATCTACATAGCTAACATAGCTTTCAATGATTTTGCCGTTCAATTTAATTTTTTTGCTTTGAAATTTGGAGACACTGACGCGAATCTCTGCAATACTTCTTGTGAGAATATCGTACAAGAAAGTAACTGAATCCCTTTCCCTTTGCTGGCCCGTTGGATTGGGGGAAATATTGGCTGGCAGGGGTTTTACGAGCAACGCTAAAAGCGACACACGTGTTAAAATTGTAGCAATAATAAAAGCACAAGAAACAAAAAATATAAACAAATAAGAGCAAGAGACAATAAAAGAAAACGACAAACACACGCAAAGAAAAGGAAATTGACGACAACGAATTCTCAATGCAACGAAAGTGATTTTAATAATATATGAAGAACGTCAGTATTTATGTTGAAAATAAAGAAACGCGAAGAATGCAAAGTATTTTGACTTCCAGAAGCAGACAGTGTTTGCTGACTTAGCGGCATGTTAGTCGATTTGCTAACAATTTTTTTTTTTTTGTATAAGGAAATAACCACAATTTATGCAGTCAACATGATAATAATTGACATTAATCAAAGGCGCAGTACTTTAGTCAGCTCCTTTATACATGAGCATGATAGGCACATTATGATGCAAGATAATATTTTAGCACTTTCTATAAATCAGCTAAGCGTTTTATGGGCGATGGTAGCACGGATTTGTCGAAATTATCTTTTTATACGTTCAGTTTTGGGAGTTGCTTTGATTGAAGTGATTTTTCTTAGCCACAAGAGGTGATTGGCCTTTTTTTGAAGACGAGGAGTAGCTTTATAGTCCATAATACGGGTTATTCGGTCTTATATAACACGGGAAAACTTACCAGGTCCGAACATAAGTGTGTAAGACAGATTGATAGCTCTTCTCGAATCTATGGGTGGTGGTGCATGACCGTTCTTAGTTCGTGGAGTGATTTGCCTGTTTTATTCCGATAACAAACGAGACGATAACAAAACGATAACAAAAAGCTACTTAGGGTGAAAATGTTCACATCTGGATATCTTTAACGATTGGTTGATCTGTGGATAAATTTAACCAGTGGGTGGTAACTTTTGGAAAATCTAGTACCTATCCACTGATTAAAGAAAGGTTTTAATTAAGATTAATTATCCCTTAATTTATTTTATTTATCAAAGTAGAAGATTTATTTAGTATAATATTTTATGGTTTGAATAATTTGACTATGGTAAACAAATAGTGTTTTATCCTGTTGCTCATGTAATGTATGTCCAGAATTTTGAAAAATGTTTTCCTTAATGTAAAGGAATGGAGGAGCTTCGGCAGGGTTCCGAAGTAAGAATACCCCCCCCCCCCCCGCGGCCGTATTGAAGTATATTCGAAGTCTTTAGCCAGGACAGACACGATGACATTCAGTTATATATATTTACGAAGTTTTCCAATTTTGATGAAGCCACTATGTATGGGAGGTAGGAGTGATTTTCATTTGATTTTGCCGAATATCATGGAAATGGTTCATATTATATCAAAGCTAATGTGCAAAATTTCAAGACATTGCTTTAACTGTTGTCGAAGAGATGTATCGTTTAACATAAAGCCACTTTATATGAGAAATGGGCATGGTTTTCGTTCGATTTTGCCAAATATCGATAGAGATGGTTTATATTAAATATCAAATCTTATGTGCAAAAATTTCTTTAATATTTGCAGATTTTTAACAGCTGTTACGTTAAAAATAAAGCCCATTTTTATGGGAAGTAGGCGTGGTTTTCATCAGATCTTGAGGAATATCATAGTGATGGTCTATATTAAATATCAAAGCCTACGTGCAAAATGCCAAGACATTTCCTTAATTTGAGTAGATTTTTGAGAGACTTTTCTTTTAAAATAAAGCCACTTTGTATGGGAGGTAGGCGTAGTTTTCATCCGATTTTTCCAAATTTCATAGCGAGTTGTGACGATCGATGGTGCGTCAATACAAAAACAAAAAATTTACAAACAAAATCGTGGAACTTTTTGCTGTTACTAACAGCGTGATAATGTCGCAAATCTATTATTTTGCCTTATACTGAAAAGTGTTCAACACACCTAAGGAAGTCTTTACTTCAAAAACGAAAAAAAAAAAAAATTAAAAAATTAATATCTTGAAAACGTGCCCATAAAAATGTGATGTTCGAGTTAAGCGGATCATAATCTATAAGAGAAAAAATAATGGCATAACTCCTATCGAAAGTTTTTATTTTGCTTCAAATTCCCAAAAATGTTGGAAAATATTGCATTATAAAGTAAAAAGTATGAAATGTCTCAACATCCTGAGAGCTAATTAATAATGAATTAAGTAGCAATGGAAAATGTGTTAAGAGTTATTTATTTTCTCCACGACTCGACATTCGGGATCGGGAATGTACATTTCCTTTAAATACGTTTATGTCATGCATCAATATCACAATTCTTACATTGAAAAAAATAGGAATGCTTTAAAATTGAACACATTGCTTTCATATTCAAGTAGAGTTTTTCATATCAAATTTAATAATTTTTTAAGTATTAGCATATGTATTGAATACAATACCTTATTACTTCGATGAAATTTGTTTTAAGCTATTTTTTAAATACAAGTTGCAATAGAAAAAAGGTTAAAGCAAATGTTGTCAATATAACACTTACAATTACAATAAACACAACAATTACACTCGATACATCTGTCAATATTTTAAAAATTCTAAAATTTGATATGAAAAACACAACTTGAAAATGAAAACATTGGCCCTTAGTAATAAAGAAATTCAAAATTGAATCTATCTTAAGCTTGACTGTAGCTTTCAATCGGTAATACGAAATCGAAAATAGTCATTTCAGCCTTTGAAAAGACTTTGACCGAGCTTCTTACGATCAACTGTGTTGTGAAATGTTTGAACACAAATGATCGATAACTGGACCTAACAGCTATATGCCGACTCCGAACGGCTTATGTTCTCAAGAAGCTTTTCATGTCAGTTTTTAACTCTCCGAGCTTTGCCATTGTCTGCTGAGAGGTGACGACCGAACAGAAAAATTAATTCAATTGAAAAAACTTTCTGTATCAGATGGGCTATTCGAACCTGGGTTCTCTGGCGTATGAGCCACACACTCTACCCACCACGCCACAGTCGCCACAATCAATCGGTGGTAATAATACCAAAAAAGAAGTCACTTATAAATTGGAAAACATTTAGTTGTGGCTCGCTGATTTCTAACAAACCTATTCTGGCAAATTAATAATAGTAAACCAGTATTTTTCTATCTCTATCGTTGTAATTTTTTGTTTTCAAAATAAAATTTGAAGCTCAAAAATAATAAATTTCGATAAAAATTGTCAGCTGCTTTTCATATATTGACAATTCCATTGACAAATTTTGTTTTTTGAGCTTCAAATTTTGTTTTAAATCAAAAAGTTACAACAAACACATCGAAATATAAAAAATACTGGTTTACTATTGTTTATTTTTCAGAATACGTCTGTAAGTCTCAAGGTTGATTTATAAGGTTGTCGCAAGGGAGAGAGCGAGTATCCATAATTGTCAAATCATAAGTTGACAGCTCATAGAAAATCTACAAGTGCTCTCTTTTATCATCCGTTTTTCTTTCGTAGTCACTCGCAAAATTGGCTGGTTTTGACAATTATGGGTACTGAGAAGAGAGTGCGATTAGCCCTGCGACAACCTTATAAATCAACCTTGGTAAGTCTATTTTAAAGTGGTAGTTGAAATAATTGTAATTTATATGGACGATTAAAAATATTAAGGTATTTAGAAATAATAAATGATGCCAGAAGAATCATTTGGGTTTTGTTTAGCTTCCCTATAGAAACAAACTAACTTGTTTTTAAAAACAACTAATTAAAAAACTAGTTTAAAATAAACCAGTATATGAACTACTTTTAATTATATTAAGGATGTTGACATGTTTTAATTGCAAATTTTTATTAGATTACAAGTTTATATAAATTTAACCATGTTATTTAATCAAATATTATTAACTTTAGGCCATCAGTAATAGTTTTCAATTGGTTATTTAAAAGCAATTAAAAAAATAATTTAAATGTAACTCATTTAACAAGTAGTTGAAAATATATGCAGACGAAAGTCAATTGACTTATTTAGCGGACATCACCATACAAAATAAGTTAGTTCGTTCTATGGAAAAAAGTCAGAATTTCAACTAGTTGTGGTTGACAAAAAACTACTTTATCAACTACTTTTAAATTAGTTGATTTTCCTACAGGGTTAGAGCAGTGATGATCAAACGCACACAACCTAAGCTGCTTGCGTGTATGTGTAACGTTTAAAGCATCTCACAGAAAGAAATAGAAGGTTAAATCATTTTGAAAGCTTCCTGAAAGCTTTAAGTACAAAAATAATAACAAAAAGATGCAAATAGATAAATTATGAAATCACAATCTATCTTTTTATTATGTGTTTTATATATTATTAATATATGCTTATTATATATTATTATAGCAAATATTATTATATTTCTTATTATTTATATTATATAAACATATAAAACGGACTTACATTACATTACATTACATTACATTGCATTACATTACATTACATTACATTACATTGCATTACATTGCATTACATTACATTACATTACATTAATACAAAAATAAATTACTAAGTAAATTAGTGTCACACCAACATCTATATTCCATACGCCATACATGCCATTTAGAATTGATAATAAGTTTTTTCATGATATTAGGAAAAACCCTTCTAAATTTTAGTATAAAAAATTTCGACAGGTGGTAAACTTATACGGCTTATGCCATTTATAAGGGTTTTGTCCATTTGCATGAAACTCCTTAATATTTCACACAATATGTCAAGAAATGTTCAAAACTTGCGACCATCAACTTCGGATTATAAAGGCATTCATACTTCTAGATGAATATCTACCTATGCGATCCTCTTCGGCAATCAAAACATTTTCATTTAAAAAATTAATTTAGAAAGAGTACAAAACATTATTTATTAGATTTGTGAATTGTACTTACCCTAATCTTTCAACTTATTTTTTTATTTAACATCAACAAAATTTAAATTAAATATTATATATATACCCAAAAATATTTTTGCCCTAAAACAAAATAAATATAAAAAAAAACTATTTTAAACTTGCAAACTATGAAAATAATGATGGATTACATGGATCAAAAACGCTGCAGTTCTTAAGTATTAAATGTAAACAAATATAACAGAACTACTCATCGCTTCCATATTTTATTCTTTTCGGTGTACAAACACAACGCTTTTTTGCAACGGAAGAGTTTATATACGTATACATTTTTGAAAATGCTCTTAGTTCGCGAGCTAATTATGTTCGTAGCTGGCTTAGAGTCAGCAACAATGATGAATGTTGCGATTATTTCCTTGAAGATTTTTTTTTCATTTCTAATACCGGTCTCTCTCACGTTTCTATAAATATAGAAAAGTAAACAGACAATAGCTTTAGCAGAATAAAGAGGAAATATAGTATACGTGATATCTGTAAAGAACTATAAGCTAGTAATAAAATCAGCTGTCAAAAGCAAACCGAACAAAGAGTACGTTCAGAAATAAAATGTACGATCAATTCACAATAGATGCACTGAAGTTGACTTTTGTTAAATTTTTTTATTACTATAAAATCTTAAAAGAAGTTTATAATCACTTGACTAAATCTGACTAAATCTGAGTTTTTACATTTCTATAACTAATGGTCATTGTATCCAATTGCAATGTTTTTTGCCGTTTCATACATTTCTGAATATTTTAAATTGTCTCGATTTTTTTAATTCCTTGCCTTAATTTTTACCAATAAACCACTTGTGTCAATTTATCTGTTCGAATTCCGGGCTTAATGAAGGCGGTAATTAATAAATTTGATTGAAAACTCAAAGTTAATTTCGCTTTTAAACTTTTTGTGTTCATGACCGTTTTTTTTTTTTTTTAAATTCCTCCAATGTTTTATAAGCATAGCAAAAACATTTCAAGATTTAAACTTTTTTATCTAATTTTATTTGAAATTTCTACTTGATTATAACACAACTTTTACTAGAAAAGTCATTCTGTTTTTTTTTTTTGTACCACTTCAGTCAGTTTAAATTTAATCCTAAGGGGGTTCTATCCCCTTAAATTTCACTCTATCTACGCCACTATCCGTAGTTCATTAGACAGAATGGTGAGTTTTACTATCACGTCCGATGATCTATAGTAGGTTTCGTCGTCGCCTGTAATATTCTACCAGGGCTGTCACTTTCTCTGTACGCACATTTCTAGCGTTCAAAAGCACGGAAGCCGAGTTGCGGTGCCGCTTAATATTAACACCGTTGCTGGATGCTAACAATGCCATTAGATATGAACCCTGAAAGAGTAAGAAACTTAATTATTTTTTTTGACCAGAATTTGCGCCCTTGAAATACGGTAGTTCTGAATTGATAACCTTAGCAGTAGTAGGCATTGATTAAAATTTGAATTTTATCTGATTTGTATTTCATTCACAAGATTGTCTGTGATTCTAGATTTCTTTTAAAAATTGGAGAATATTCTTGTTGCTTTGAAATGTTAACTACAAGAATCTATTTGAAACCGAGCGTTATTTTCTAAATAAACAATTTTAATGGCATTTAAGCAAAGGCATGCGTTGTCTAGACACTTTCATTTTAGTATGAGATATTTTATTGAAATACACACTGGAAATTAAGATTCTGCTCTTGATTCTGATTTCAGCTGATGCTGTCATTATCATCAATTAAAGAACCAAAAGTTGATGGATTGTGAGCTAAAATACAAATTTGACTCTGAAAAGGTTTTTTTTGGTGTAAATTTTAATAGTAAACTTTATTATAGGATCAGCTGTACAATTTTCATCCTACCAAACATGCATAATTCTTTATAGCCAAACCGTAAATTTTTCACTGCCCTTCTATTTGGTAAATTTATACAAATCGGTCCCAGTAGAACGCAGCAAAGGAAAACAAGGCATACAAACTGCATTGAATGCAGGACCTTTATAGCGTTTGTCTTGGCATTTACAGCAAATGACTCAGCGCACAGCATTTGTATGGACTCAGAACTCAAAATATAAGAACTAAATTTTATTCCACTACTATTTTATACTACGTAAATTTGTGTTATTTCTTTGAATGCACTTTTTTCTTGTGCCTTTTTTTCCTTCAACAATCTTAGGTACTTTCTTCGCTTCTAATAATTTATTTATGAAGTAGTCAGAGCGTAAGGAAACAGGATATTTGTACGCTCTGGCGTAACAACTTTTACTTGGAAGTTGTGCATAAACTACACGAACAACAACAGCAACAACAGTTTTAGTAGCAGCTGCAACAACTACTTATATGTAAGTCAAGATCAAGCAGCTATACAACGCCTGAATTTTTGTCTGTCGTTGTGTGTGAAGGAATGTGAGTGGCTGCGTGTGTGTGTGTGTGTGTGTGTGTGTTGGTGTGCCAAAAAATGTTTCCGCAATAAAAGTTTCGTTTGTATTGCTACTAAAGAACGTTGCTGTCGCATACATAAGTGTTGTCAGGCGATAGACAAGAGCAACAAAAATAACAAATTCTCCAAAAACAACAATAATAGCATCAACCACCGCCACTTCCAACAACACCAATACGACCACGAACACATGGTCTTCAGCATTTCTTGTAAATAAAACTCATTTAATTCGGTATCCTAGCAGTCGAGCAGAACGTGCCCTTCCCCCTCTTTTCACCGTCTTGTGTTGTATTCTTCTTAACGTTTCTTTGGTTACATTTTTTGGGGCTACCATGGAATGTTTCGCCGTCAAGAAAGTGTCATCCATGTAGCCAGTCGGTCATCAGGAAGCACCGCACGCAAGAGTATCACAGGTATTGGTAGTGAGTGGGAGTTCGTACTTAATTTAACCCGCTGTGTCAACCACTGCCATAAGCTTAGGTTAATTTAGTATTCTGCTGTAATTTGCTTAACTCATTTTAACCCACCAGCCAAGTCAAGTAACCAACCAACCCAGGCAACCCGAAGCACCGCTATGACTGTGCAATTTAAGCAAAGCTTTTTTTTTTTTTTATTTTATGCTTAGCACAAATCTACTTAGTTTGTGCTTTTTGCAATGTAATTGGATTTCTTGTGTACAAGTGGAGTATATCTGTTTTTGTTGTTGTTGTCGCTGTTTATTTTTTTTTTTTTTTTGCTGCTCATGTAAGAACATCTACATGGTGTTAACTTTAATTTTGGACAAATTTAGTTGGTTAAGTTATTAGTTTCTTCTGAATTATTTTAAATAATAAATGCTTATTTAAAGCTTTGATAATTATTATTTAATTAAACATAAAACTTCTGTTGCTTGAAATAGTACACAATATATTATTATGTTTATTCTATCTTTATCTAAGAATTTGAAATCATTTTATGTGTCATAATACTTGAACTAAATTAACTCTAATATAATTTGATTTCGTAAGAAAAATTGTTGAAATAAATATTGTGAGTTGATTTATGTAATTAATAGTAGACTGCCCACGTAAAAGTTATTTTTGTCTCGTTATGTAAGTAAAAAGATGCCATATTTGAAGTTCCTGAGAGGTTCTACTCTTGTTGGGAGGGGTAGAAGGGGGGAGGGGAAGGGGTGTGTGCTTAAAATATGTTTTAGTAACGCTTTATTTTTTTAGTAACCTCACAGCTCAAAAAATGGATTTTGCAAAAGAAACATTTCAAATTTTATACAGAAAGAAGAAATTGCTTCGCGACATAGCACATATTATGGTTCTATATTTGATATATTTCGATCCGTACACAATGACTGAGAAAGAAAACCTGAGATTATTATTCATATTTTATGTGTGTAAAAAATATATTGCGATGAAATTATCAGAATATCTGGTCTCAAACAGAAAGTACAAAAAGATACCATTATCAAGATAACTTTTGGTTTTTATTCCATCATTAAACAACAAAAATAATTCAAAGTCAGCCCAGTATAAACGAGCCGTTTTGAGAACTTCCTGCCAAGTGCATTGGGATTGGTGTTCCGCATGTGTCGAGCGGATCCAAGTCATTCGTGGGCAACCTCTTCATCTGAAACCTTGTGAATCCCCTTTAAAGGCCATCTTGGTAATGTCATCTACTTCCTTGCGTTAATTGTGGCCAATCCACCAAAAAATTTGCGGTTCTTGATTTCAACAGCTATTGGCTTGGAAGTCGAGATGGCTAAGAGCTCTGCTTTTATGATTGTTTTTGGCCAAAAGATCCAGTGTAAAATGAGCAGCCACTAGTTCACAAAGACTTGTAGCTTATTACAGATGATATCAGGAACCTTCCACGTTTCGCAAGCTTAATACAGGCTGGTATTGAAAATGCGTTGTTTGGTTTTGATGTTTATATTACGTGTTGCCCAGATACGATTGAGTTTTTGGAAGGCGTATCTTACACGCTACCCAATGGTTTCTTGCGTGTTATTAATGGTCACTTAGAGGTCATCTTTATTTGGAGTTTCCACACGAATGAGTTTTACTTCTTTAAACTTCATGCGAACTCCTACCTGGTTCGAGTTTATGACGAGAGCTTTAAGTTTGCCATTGAGTTCTGATAATCTGTTAGCCAAGAAGCAGAAATCCTTAGCGTAGTCAAGTTCGCTAAGTTTTTGGTGCGGCCACCATTAAATACCACCGGAAGCGTCGTTGTTTGTTTTCTTGAGGACGCTGTCGAGGATGGCTATGAAAAGTAGAGGCGACCCGGAGAGCCTCATTCTGGATGGTCAACTTATTGCTCTTGTTTTCTTCGAAGAGCACGCTGCACTCAGCACCCTCATAAAGCTCTCGGATAAGAGTGATGATCTTACCGTCCCACCCCTATTTCTGAGAGTGGACTAGGTTGCGCGTCTGCTCAACGAAATCAACGAACAACATTTAATGGGGATCTACACTCAGCTGATTGTTCAGTTATTATCGCAATGTCTAGAAACCATTTTGCTCAGTGCGTAGTGTTGAGAACTGGTGATATTCTATTCAGAACGGCAAAAACTAGAAACTTTTTAGCAGCATTAAGAATACTAATGCCTTGCCAACTCTTACATCGGCTCAGATCGCCTTCTTTAGGATGAATATTATTATTCCCTCTTTCCGGTCATTGGGAATTCTGTTCGTGTTCAGATTTCTAGGAATAGTAAACGTAAAGCTGAGGTAACTTATTCTGCTCCATATTTAAACAATACTAGTGCAATGCCATCCACCCCAGCAACTTTGTTGTTTTTAGGCTTGCGGATAGCTGAACTGATCTTCCCAATTGATGGGCACTCTGTGGGAATGTGCCTATTAGGGTTATGGTGCCGATTCTTATTCCTCTGTGGTGTTGACCGGGCATTCGTAGAGACTTCCCTATTCATCCAGCTGCTCAACTACTGTGGTGAGAACGCTGTCATTTAAATCTTTTTAATGGTTGAATGTGCGGTTTGACATTCGTTCATTTGTTGATTGCTGCGTATATAATTCTCAGATTGTTTCTATATTCTGCTGCTTTGGCGTTATTTGCGATGTTATAAAGGTAAACTTCTCTGTCTTTCAGAGCACGTTCTTTAACCTCCATATCTGCTGACTTGTATAGATTGACCAGCTAAGATTTTTATTTTTAGCATGATCCTGAGTACTCTTTAGTTCTTGATTGACCTTCTTTTTTCGACGCTTTGCCACGTATTAGAGCGTATCCAAGGTGTGGCTTGATTTTTGGTGTAACTCAATGAAGTGCCACTGCCGAAGATCATGCAGATGCTACATCGTTCCATGTGTACGGTGAAACTATGTTGCTGATGTTGCCCAGTTGTGTCTTATACTCTTCAAAGCTTCTTGGGTTGCGCAATTTTGCTAGATCTACTATGCGACGTTTGTCAAAGCTGGTGCTGAGAGCTGCATGGCGCATGCGTAGTTTAGCGACCACAAGATTATGGTCGCTGTAAACGTCAGCTCCTTTATGCTCTCTTACATGCAATATGGGAGTTGTTGAATCTCCGGCTGATAAGCACATGGCCAATTTGATTTCGTGTTCGACCATCTAGTGATTGCCACGTATACTTATGTACATCCTCTTGTGGGAATCGCGTGCCGCCAATAAAGAAGTTGTGTGCTTCACAGAATTGCACTAGGCACTCTCCATTATTGGTTCTGCTTGTGACAAGACCGTGGCGGCTCATTATGGTTTGCAGACCGTTGTTGTCATTGCCATTCTTCGCATTGTAGTCACCAAGATTTATGGCAACATCGCACTTTGGTATGTTGTTGAGGGCGTTTTTAAGCTAGCTGTAGGAAGTGTCTTTTGCAGCATCGCCTAAAGGGTCTGTAGAAGCGAAACATTGGACAATAGACTGGGCCGATGCTACATGGAAAATTTTATTTTTTGTTTTTTCAAAACACAATAGGAACTAAAAGTTGCGTATTATAAAATAAGCTAGTTTCAAAATAAGCTTACCATCTTTTAATTCCATATAACTTTTGGCCCTCTACCAGAGATTTTATGACAGAAACTTCTCTTATTTGCGCTGCCTTTCCACATAAAAACAGAGGTAATCAGCAATTCTATTAAAGTTCTGTCTATTTGCGAACTTTTTCTTAGTCCGAAAATCACCATTAAAATTTTCTTAGCTTAAAATGAAACACAAAAAAGAAAATACTTAAACAAAATTAACCGCGATTTGGGAGAATCACTCAAATGCCTCGAAAACAAAATATATCGAATTCTGCCAAAAACTGTGCTTTTCATGTTCATTATTGAATTTATATGGCTGAAAATATTCGCAAAATTTTCTTTACAAAATACCTACAAAAATTGAAGAAACTCCATTCAGAAAAGCTGTGGTAGAAGGCCAAAAGTTATATTAATTTCAAAAATGATAAGCGTATTTTAGATAAGTGCAAAAATACGAAACTTTTGATACCTATTGCGTATTAAAATTACAAAGAAAAAATATTGGCCCAACTATATTGAGTAACTGTGATGTAGCGAAACAATGAATTGAAACGTGCAGGAATGATTTATTCTGAGATAGGATTGAAGTTCTTGATGACATTTTTGCAATTATTGGGATATTAAAATGCCAAGACATTTTCTTTTCCGGTGTCATTGCCACTGAACATGAAGTAGTGGCTAGACTGTAGTTGTTCGTCTCCGCTTAAAATCCATATAGTTTCCATGAGGCCAAGGATATATAAGCTCATATATATCCAGCTCCCTAGCAACTTGGGATAATTTTGAGGGATCTGAGAGCGTCCGTACATTCCATGTTCCGATCATTGTCTATTTTCGAAAGCTAAGGGTGGTATCATTAACCCATTTCGGTCCGCTACCAGAACGCGTTTGAATTTCTTAATGATTTTTTCAGATTTTGTTATTAGTGATCTAATTAAGAAAATTCCAAAGTTTAAGATTTTTTCGAATTAAAATTTTTCGGCTACGTAGTGGTTGAAAAATCGAAAAATGGTCCAAAAATACAAAAATTACAAAAATTAAAAAAATTTCAAATAAAATATTGTTATTTTTATTAAATGAAATATATGAAAAAGTGGCAAGTGAAAATATTGTAATAAGAGTATACATATAGGACCATTTGTCGAAAAATCGACCATCTGTGTTTTATCAAACAGGCAACACATAGTTAAATTTACCTGTGATGTCCAAAACTAACTGATTCTCATATTTTAGTCTTTTGGCTGCCTGCTTACATAAATAATTTTATTATACATTACATATATATGTTTTTTTTTTTTTGGTTTTTTCAAAAATTGTCAAAAAAAAGGTATTTTTAACCGCTTACCTGAATAGGTAAAAACAGGAAATTTATTTAATTTTCTGATTTAACTGACGCCTCCAAAAGAGTTTGAAAAAAAGTTTTTATTTTTTCCAGAAATTAATTTGAAAGTTAGTGGTCGAAAAATCGACCAGCATGCTAAAATGGGTTAAGGGATCCTTGGGATCCTTTGCAATGAAAACTATTTTCACATATTTTCTTATAACTTAGTTTGCGGGCCTATTTATTTTAAATGCTAGTGAAAGGAGTGGGAATTGTCCAGTTGAGCTTGTTAGAACGGGGATAGACTTTTCTACTAAAATGATGAGACCTGATCTATTGCCGGCATAAAGATCTTGATAAAAGGGCTCTATGTAGAAGAGCATGAGACATAGCAATGATCGATGGAGTATCCTGAACTGATAACGAGGTTGAATGTAAATAATGCACGATTTAGTGTAAAAACTGTACCCAACCAGTTACAAAAATTCATATGCTAATTTGCTAAGTTTGTATTTTTGGCGGTGACTTTGAGGGGCCTCCTATGGTGGAACCCTTGCCCGGGTGACTATCATTGGCGGCCCTTCGGGGAGTCTCGAGCTGGTTGTGGTTTGTGTACATCGCTTGCACAGGCTTAGAGTGGCCGGCAGGTGTTGCACTTAGTACGATCAGGCTGGTATATTATTTATATACAATATATTGGATAGGTCTCGTCTTGACCTGTAGATGACTACGATGGTACGTCAACTACTGTACCTTTAATTAATGTACTATTGAATTTAATGTTGAAGTAATGTTTTATAGAGTTCGTGAATATTGTATTAGCTACAAGTTCGCTATCGTATTGTATCCAATTTATATTGGTGTGTATTCTATATTGTTTTCACAGAATAGGGCGTCGGTCAAGTCAGTGTTTGTGAAATTGACATCGAGTAGGCTTGCTTCTATGGGCGTCATAAATGCTTTACTTTTTTGTATGAACATCTATAACGTAACAGGTGTGTGTATCATGAGAATTTTATTTCCTTACCAGGAGTGCGTTGTAATGTAGTGTATTGGCCTCTTAGTATGGGACAAAGAAGAACTAAGTCAAAAAGACCGGGGTCTACTATAAACACAGACAGATTTGACATTGATGTGAAACAAAACAACCACATTTGGCTCAAAAAAATGTGCTCTTCCACCCTGACTGTTGTCGTCATGGCAAAACTTTATAAATTGGACTACGAGTACCATTTCTCCAGATTTACAAAGCTATCATAGATAGCTTCCTGTGATATTTTGCTACTTTCAAGCGTAAAGAATTAGATCGGCGGTAAACCAAGGAATTTCTTATGTTGGTTCTATGTACTCATACCGTCGGTATTTTGTGGAATAGCTTCAATTATTATATTTTTTTTTATAACCTTTAACATTTAAATATATTTTTTACCTTCAAAATAAATAGAAAATTTCAATTTCATCTATTAAGCGAACTAAAACTGTATTACTTTAAGTCAATATATTTTGTTTAAAAGCGACCACTGCTCATTTGATTTAAGGCTATATAGTAGTTTTTTTCATTTGATCCTATTAATTCAAAATGTGTTTCATTTTTAATTTCATAAATAAAACATTTTTTTGATATGTTTAATTTTCTAACATTTATAAGATACGGCAGTTGTGTGCTATTTTTATATACAGCACTATATTTTTGCCAAAAAAAAATATTTATTTGATTTGGCTGTCCATGCTTACTACATTCAATGATTTCTGTATAAATTAATATTTTCATACAACGACACGTATTCCGTAACTTTGTCATTTTGTAGTAACGCCAAGAAAGAGGCGTGACAGGTATAGAAATATATATATATCTTTCATCAGCATCACCTCCTGAGTCAATTTCCGTGTGTCCGTCTGTTTGCCCGTCTGTCGACATGAAGATCAAGTTCGAAAACGGGCCATATCGGATGGAAACCACGCCTACCTCCAATACAAAGTGGCCTTATTTTAAAAGTAGAGTTTTATTTTAGAAGTAGAAAGTAGAAAAAAGTAGAAATTAAAGAAATGCCTTGACATTTGGCACGTAAGCTTTGATCTTTAATTTAAATCCTGGCTATGAAATTTGGAAAAATCGGATGAAAGCGACGCCTACCTCCCATACAAAGTGGCCTTATTTTAAAAGTAGAATTTCTCAAAAATCTCCTCAAATTAAGGAAATATCTTGAAGTTTTGCACATAGGCTTTAATATTTAATATAGACCATCACTATGATATTTGTCAAAATCGGATGAAAACCACGGCTATCTCCCATACAAAGTGACGCCATCAATATAGGAAACTTTCATTAATATATAAAACTAAATGTCATCGTGTGTGTCGTGGCTAAAGACTTCGAAAACACTTCAATATGGCCGCGGAGGGGGTTTTTTAGCTTCGGTACCCTGCCGAAGCTCCATCCTTACTAGTTTTAATAAGATCTAATTGTCGTAAGAAGCTAGTCTACAACATTCACAGGAATAAATTTTGTTTTTCTATTCGTACAAAATAAAACTATTACGTTATATCAATACTAGCAACTTCGATGACCTTTGATTTATTTTTTTTACTTATAAGTCTTCATGTCACTTCCTAAAATACATTCCACGTCAAGATTTTTCATTTCATGTTTCCACTTATTATTTCTTTTTGTTATATTTTTATGCTGGTCATCATTTACTTTGCTTTTCTGCCACTCATTTTATTATTTTCTTTGCTGCTGTTTAGCAACACTTCGCATTAATTATTCCACAATTGAACATCCTCTAAGGACGTTGTGTTCGTCAGGCAGGAAGTTCAAAAGTCGGCGCCCAACAAGTGGCTTATAATTGTTAACTTTGTTTACTGCGACTCTGAAATATTTTTTGTATTTTTTTTTACTTTTATGTTTCTATTCGGTAGCTATTGCTTTGTTTTCATATAAATGCTTCATTATGAATGCTTTCAACCCGCTGACCCATGCGAAGAAACAAAGCAAATATAACAAAACAAAAAAGAAACTATAAGAAAAAAAAAAAAAAATACTAAAAAGAAAATACCATAAAATAGTAGTGAAAAAGTATCAAAAGTCATTTAAAAAACAAATAGTTAAGAAATCCTTTGATGCGTTATATTATTTTTGTTTTCTTTTTGTGCTAAACTTTTCGCTTTCGTAGCATTTTATACCCTACAGCATGGTGTGTAGTTTGTGTGAATGCAGACAGTTAAGGTCAAGAGTATAGTAGCTGTTATAAGAAGAAGTCTTCTTTTTATTGTATGTTAGATCATAAATCATCTCATCGATTTTAATGAAAATGAAAGACTCTAAATAAAAGTTTCTAAAGCTATAAAGAAAGCTTAATCTATATAAAGTAATGACCGGGAAAAAAGATATTAAACATATATGGAAAAAATCTCTCATCAAGGTCAAGTATTTAATTCGTATTTCATGTCAAAGGAGATTGGAGCTAAACTCAATAATAAATGTATTTTTAGACCTCTTGGTTATACTCCATTGATGTATTTTGACGTTATATTAGTTACATAATTGATCATAAGAAGCACGGTGAAAGTCCTTCAAAGGGCTGAAATGGCCAATTCATGTTTTTTATATATGTCACGTTATATATGTCACCGAAAAAGCCTAGTTTTGACAAAAAGTGTGAGTTTTCGAAGTTTTTGCTTTTATGAATTTTTGTTATTAACTTTATAATACTTTGTTTTTTGTAAATATACATGAATTTATTCCCTCTAAAATTTTTATTTGCAACATTCTTAAAATCAATCATTGTTGAATCGAGAAAGTTGCTTCTTATCATAAAAGAGTTCATAGATGATATAGAAATAATAATTTCTTGATTATAAATGAATCAAGTTTGTAATTGAATGTTTTTATTTGTTCGAAAATAGTTTCGCATATAACACTTAACTGATACTTTTTCGGTACATTTTAGCATATAAATCATTAAGGACACATTAAGGAAAAGAGTACATCGAAAACAATTATATTTTTTTTTTTTTACAAATGACTTATGAATTATACCTTTCGTTTATAAAAGAACTTGAAAGTAAATCAAGTACTCGTATTACAAAATTAAAAAATCTTCGAAAAACTATACTTTATAATAGTTCGAGAATAAAATCAATATTCGTTTTTGAAAGTTTTTCCTTAAAAGAAGGATCATTTTTGAATCAATTTGTCAATTTTGTCAATTTTAAATAAATTTAATAAATTTCGACGAATAGTTCAAAAGCTATACACTTGTCAACCTGAAAACGTTGTTTCTGCCCGAACAGTATTATAAAGAATCATTCTCTGAATAGATTAAAAATAACATTTTTAATTTTCTTCAAAATCCAAATCCAAGCTTAAGACAGTCAAACTAGACCGACAATGAATCTACACTTATTTATTTGAGTTTCTTTTCTCTTTTGTTTTCTTTTCTTTTCTTCACTTTATTTATTTATACAGACGTTCTCTTACTGTCTATTATTCTCAACAGCATCATCATAATTTTTTTCTTTATGTCTTATTCTGTATTTAATAAACAAAAATGAAGAAGAGAAAAACATACAAAAAATTATAAAAGGAAAAAGTTTTTAATTAAAACAAAACAAGAGCCGACATTAAAAACTTTACTTACAGAATCAAAAAAAAAAAAAAAAAATTACACACAAAAAACAAAAATAAAAGAAATAAAAAAAGAAAACCAACACTGAAAACAGTAGCGGCACAGGAATACAGTAACAGAATTCCAACTTGAGAATCCTGCAAAAGTAACACAGAAAAATACAATTAAAGGGCACATAAAAAAAGAACAAACGCGGAGGCAGAACGATGAGATGATGATGTGGTAAATGCGGCTAACAAAACAGCTGCAAAAAGGTTAAAACCGACCACAGGACAAAAAACGAAAAACCAACACACACACACACACACACACACACTCTGACATACACCCATACTTAGCAACAACATTGAAAGAAAATAAAGGCGAAAAAAAAAAGATAACGTTTATGCTACAAAACAAAAAGGCATTCAAGCAAAATTAAGTTGTTACATTATTGTGAAGATTTTTTCGGGCGCCATTTTGTAATGTTTTTTTTTTTAGCTTTTTTAGCTCTCTTATTTTTGTTGTCGTTTTTGTTATTTTGTAAACAAAACATGCACTTCTATTTTGTTTTTGGTGCTATTTTTTTCTTTCTTGGTTTTTTGCTAGTTGTGAATGTGAAGTGGTCATAATCCACACGAACAGCTCTGTTAAGACGTTCAAACAACTAGTAGGGGCCAACAAAGGCGAAATGCTCTTGTTGAGAATTCGTGTGGCAAAAATTACAGTTGTCGAAATTATGAATGAACAAGACAAGAAAAGTGAAGAAAAAAAAAAAAAAAAATTAGTCTTTGATGTAGGTGAAAGTTTTCAAGATGTTGAAACAGCTTTAATCACGGGTTAAGCTCTGACAAGGTCAAGTAGTAAAGAACTGGAACAAATTTCTTCTAAGTTTTTTCTTCAATTATATGCCTCTTTGATCTCATTATATTTTGGACAGTCTTACACATACGAGTACGTAGGCATGTATTCATAAACAAACATACACACTAAAGTGGTACTGTCAAGTGTTGCTTAGTTCTATATTATCGTGGTCTTATTTAATTATTATGTATGCTTTGTCATTAAAAGTACTCTTGAATTTATATCTGAACTCTGCTTTTTCGAGGTCAATTAACACACGCTCCATAATGCTCCACAATAGTCCAAAATACTCTAATATACTCCACAATCCACAATATTAAAGGTTTGCTTCTATGGTTTCATAAAAAGTTGAACCTATGCTTTTGCGCATGATTTAAACATAAAAGTTTGGTATAAAATGGTAAGAGGCGTTGAAAGTAAGAGTAATAGATTGCTAGTTCATACTTGAACCTTAGAGGCACTCTTTATTTCATATGTAACAAGGAATCATGTTCCAAACTTTTAGTCCTTTTCTCTACTCTTCTCTTTTGCGTGTTTTTGAAGAAGAGTGTATTTGAAGGAGAATATATTTTAAGGAGATTGTTTAAGTAGCAATTGAACTGGTCTCTTCTACAAGAGTACTCTGTGTGGATGTTTTGTTAACAATTTTTATAGCATGTTGTGAGTTTTTCTCTGGGAGGTTATGCAACAGGTCGGCCGTTTTTCCAAAGCAGTAAGAAAAAACTGGTTGTATTTAATTATTATGAAAATTTAGTTCTCAGCAATAAACTGCATTTCCACTTAAATGGCTCAAATAAGACAGCAACCTTTTTTTTTGTTCTTTTATATGACCATACGTTTCTAAAACCTCAAATTTTTTAACGAGTGTGTTAATTTCGAATGTTAAGTTTTTTTTTTTTCAAAAAAATACGACATTTTTCCAACACATTAAAAAAAAAAAATTAGTATATCTTATCAAAAAAAAAAAATATCTTATCAAAAATCTTATATCTTGTCAAAAATTTCGCTATGAAAAAATTAAATTCAAATAAGTTAATTTTTTTTTTTGTTTTGACTAAATTTTGATGTTATTGGTTCTGTTTTTAAAAATTTGTTATTTTTTAAAAGTTACATAAATTATTTAATAAATAAGCGGATTAATTCTTAACACTAGATTTACCAGACCATTTAGTCAAAATGGTCGCGCAATTTCTTTTCAAAATTCCTACTACATATAACATTTTTTTTCCAAAATGATGTTATGACCAGGGCTGGCAATTCTAAGCAAATGCTTGGAAATGCTTATTTTGCATATATCTGGCAATTTTGTTGGGTTATGCATATATTTGACATTTGTGCATAGTTTTGCATATATGGCAACATTATTGTTCATTTAGCGGAAAACAATTTTTTATAAGTTTTTTTTTTTTTTGGTTGAAATGCCAAAAAAAAAAGAATCTCAAATGTTGCAAATATTGCTTTCTCAATATTGTGAGTGGCATATAACAGACAAGCTCAGTAGTGACGATTTTGTTTGGTGATTTTTTTAAAGAAACTTGCTGCATAAGGCAGGCTTGCAGAATATTCTTAAACGCGTCCGTCTTGTACTCGTCAATAACATACTTGCAGAATATTCTTTAACTCATCTGCAATGACTTCGTCAACAATAAAAAACAAAAAAAAAAAACAATACAACAACGAAAACATTGGAACACTCTGTAACTCTTCTCTATTTTATTTCTTGTCGAAAATTCTTAAACGCGTTTGTTTTTTTTCGTTCATGAAAAATTTGTCGAAAATTCTTCAACTTACCTACGACTTACCTATAAAGCTTAATTTTTGCTTATATTTCGGAGTAATTTTTTCGTCAAAAGTTGAAATTATATCATTTTGTTAACGTGGTATAATTATGGTCTGAATGACTGATATATCAAAGATTGTAGATTCAGATAATGTTATGTAAAGAGAAAACATGTACAATGAAATAAAATGAAATCAAAGAATAAATAAAAAAGAAAAGAGAAAAAAATATTTTTTCACATTTGTCTTTTGTTTATTAACGAAACTTCCCCGAATTTGGAACATTCATACGAGATTTTCGTCAATGAAATGTATGGCCGAATCAGCATGTTTCGTCCATGAATCGGAAAAATCACGCATGATTCTCTTATGAGTTTCTTCAGAACAGAACTACTGGGAAGTGTTTATCTGTGGCAGAAAGTTTTGGCTAGAAATCCTGGGTATACAACAATATAAAAAATATATTACATACTTTGTATCTCCACACTAGGAGTTAAGATGTAGCGAAGTGCTTCCCAACAGAATTAGGTTTGTTCAAATGTTGCCCAAGTATTTGTGCAGATGTGCAAAAGGAGCTTTTCCAATTATTCAACGGTTTTTAATGACATGGACATTTTTAATTAATAATTTCAAAACTATACAATTTAATAATGTAAAAGCGATATTATTAATACAATGATAAAAATTTAAGTAAAACTTTTCATTGATTTAACATATTTAAGAGCATATTTTGTTTATTTATCGAGCTCTTTTAAGCGCTTAAAATCAATTTTTTCATGCATATTTTTGCCAGCCCTGGTTATGACTTTTGTAGCTATAAGTAGAGAATACATTTCATGAACTTAATGTTACTTTATACGTAATATATTAGTAACAAATATATTTTTTGTTATTGACATTTATACCAGTACCAGTCAAAATGACTGGTGCATGTTTCTATGAAGAAATGTATGATTTCGGGAGAATTATGAGACCGTTGCATATATGTAGCGCCCATGCGTCTTTTGTTCATTACGTTATCGGCATTGAGCCGATTACGGTGATTACGGTATATTTACGAAATTTTTACGAGTACTTACTTTGTGAATGCATTAGGCACGAACAGTCTTGTTTCGAGCTTCGTTCAACACACAACATAAAAACTTAGTCCAAGCAATCTCCAAGCGTAATCATTCATCTTTGCCCGCACAGTGACATAGGTAAGAAACATTTATGTGAATATGGAAATATTCAAAAATATATTCTTCAGTTAGTAGCCTACATACGAAGAAAGTGTTTTAGTTTCAACATATTTTTACAGCGATCGTTAGTCCCTGAAAGTGTCAAAACGAATAAAAGCTTCTACATATTTAGAAAATACAACCAACATACCTCTGGAATGTTCAGATGTGGAAAGTGAATTCTATGATAGCGACGGTGAACTGTTAGATAAACAAATTGATCTAAACGCCGTAAAGATAACAGTGCTATTATGAGGATTATGAGGATGCTATGCTATTATGCTATTATGAGGAACAGATAACAGAGTAGTGATGAGGAAATTCTTGATGAAGACAATATAGATCAGTTAAGTGACAGTGATTGCGAAAATATTCCAAGCAATCGTACGAGACGATGCATGCGATTTCCTTCAAATTCTGAAGGCGAAGGTGAAAGTAACGTACCAAATCAGCAAACTGAAATTACTTCAGACGGAACTATTTGGATGAGAATTGAAGAAGAAGGTGTGGCTGGTAGATTACCAGTTCATAGTGCTTTCAAAGATGTACACGGGCCAACAGCACATGCTAAAAAAAAACATTATCAACGGGGATCTAAGTAGTGCTTTCCTATTACTGATTGACAACCATATTTTGGAACATATTTTGGAGTTTTTGGGGAAAAACCGGACAATTATGCGAGAAAAATTAAAGGCATTTCTTGCAATATTGTACACACGTGGGGCATACGAAGGAAATACTTTGAGGCTTGAATATTAGTGGAGCACTTTGAGGGACCACCATTTTTCTCTAGAACTATGAGTAGACGAGATTTTACTGAGATTCTGCGATACATTCGTTTCGACAAAAGAAATCAGAGGAGTCAACGTTTGCAAACAGACAAGTTTGCTTTAGTCTCAGCAGTTTGGGATAAATTTATTGAAAACCGTCAAAATTGCTTCAAACTGGGAGCTTATATTACCGTGGATGAGCAACTTTTTCCATCGAATTCCAGATGCAGATTTACTCAGTAAATGCCAAACAAACGCCATAAATTTCGCATACAATTTTGGTTGGCGTCTGATGTAGAGACGAAATATGTGGTAAATGGCTTTCCGTATTTCAGAAAAGACGAGACTCGAAATGTATCAACCCCCCTAGGCGAATTTGTCGTTATGAAACTTTTAACGTTAAAATTAAGATCTAAAAATACTTCGTTGCTTGCAACAATACGTGCAAACAAGAGGGAACTGCCGAAAACTTTCAAACTGAAAAAGACAGAATGGCACGTTTCTCAACATTGTTGTACCAATCCAATGAATGCATACTGTTTATACAATTACAATTTAGACAATTACTGTTTATAAGAGCAAACCAAATACTAGGTACTTATACTAGGTACAAAACATAAACACATCAAAATTGATAAAGCTGCTTAGAAATTACCTGAAACTGTATCGTTTTACAATAGAACTAAATTTGGAGTCGATGTCACTGATGAAATGGCACGAAAATATACGGTGAAATCAGGTTCCAGAAGGTGGCCACTTCAAGTGTTTTTCAATATTTTAGATTTAGCCGGAATAAATAGCTGGATATTGTACAAAAACACGACAGGAAAAAATATCTCACGGAAAGACTTTCTGTTTCAATTACGTATAGAAGAAGAACATGCTTCAGAATATCAGATTTCAAGGCAAAAACCACACGAAGCTGATATACCAACTACAGTTTCTGTACGCATATGGTGTCAAATAGGATATTGCAATAGCAATAAGACTACAAATATTTGCAATAAATGCAAAAAAAGTCTATGCGGAAAGTGTGCACACAGCAAAATCTACATATGATGAATTTCATGTAAAAATCTAGATAAAACTGAAATTTTGAACCCGACCACCTCAGATATCAATGAAATTTTGTTCATAGCTAAATTTCATCAATACAAACAAACTCTCATTTTTAGAAATGACTGTTTTGCGATTTTTTGGGCGTGGCACAGTGGGAAATTTTTCGAAAAAACGCGAAAATGGTCGAAAAGAGCTCCATTTAAACTACAATAACTCAGAATCGGCTGAACCGATTTCCATGATATTGGTATCATTAAAAAGATATTTTAACAGGCTTTATGACACGTTTAAAAAATAATTAAATAGTTAAAAAGAAAATTTTAACTAACGAAAAAACCAAAAAGATCAAGGGTTTTTTACAGTGTATTACTTTTTTAGAAAGGTTTATCCTTCACCTATAACATATCAAAAAATAAAAATGGGTTCTTTTTTAGTTTTTTTTATATAATTTTTTAAGTAGTGGCACTTCTAGTAATTGCCCATATATTTTTATATTGAAGCCGCGAAAAATAGCCAAACATCTGTTATATTACTGAGAAGTGTTCAAATTTCAGTTATATTCAAAATATACTTATAATGTGCAAAGGTTATTGATATAATATGCATAAAAGAAAATTATGTATGTATACAGGTAAAATAAATAAACATTGTCCCAGGAAAATTATGCATATGTTTTAACCCCAAAAAGTTCTTGCGGCCGTACCAGCCCAAACCAATAAGTATACAGGTAAGCGCATAAAATGCTTACTATAACTGTGTTTCTAGAATTAGCCAAATAAACACACTGTAGGTACCCCTAATTAAAGAATTGATTTTAAAATTGCCTTAAAAATTGCTATATAAATGCACCTGATGAACGTACCGAAAGTTTTCGAAATAATTCGAATAACAGTGAAAATATCAGGTCACATTCTTACACATTTACAAAATAGTTCAACAATTCTAACATTTTTGAAATGTTTACAAATAAAAAACCATCAACAATTGTTTATATTATTTGCCATGTTTTTATTAATTTGTGTTTTATTTTATTTACATTTTTTTTAAGTTAATTATTTGTAAGAAATTTTGCGCTGCTCAAATTTGGCACAGTCAGAATATCTGCGCACATGTACAGACGTTTCATTTATCGGAATGAATGAATGAAAGCCTTGAGTTCCTGTTATAGTTTGAGCTTCTTTATATCTTGAAAATAGCTTTTCTTTAACGTTGTTGTATTCGTCAGCATCTGCGTAAGCAACTTGTACGGTGGTCTTATATGTTTCTGATGCCCAGTGATAGAGTTGCCTCGTTGTCTGGATTTTATTTTTATTTGCAATACTATAATTTCGAGCACCTCTCTTCAATGTTCCTCCGATTCCATCACATGCAGATTTTCCGTGACTGGTAGCATAAAAGTGCCATTCAGCGTCAATACCAAAATCAGATTTGTGATGGCATAAATTAATGAAGTTATATTTATTTTTATATTGTATCTCGTTTGATATATTTCCTTTTAAGAGGCGACATTTGGTTTGGTAGATGAGGAATAATATGATCATTTATATTTTCAATGAGTTCGTTGCTTTCGATGTTTGCATTACGGCTGGTACAAGTTGGAAGTTCATTCAATTCTTCGCTAATTTCATCGCTGGGCGTTGTTGGTAAATAATTTGAGACTTCATTCTGCTCCACGTTGGATTCGTTACGACTGCGCGCTTTTCTTAGTGTATTCCGGCAAGTTTCGCAAATACGGCTACAATGAATGTTGGCGACAGCTGGAAAATATTCAATTATATTTGCAGCCTCGTTTTCACTTATTTTACGAAGCGAAGCGCAACACTTATTAGATATTTTTATGCATCTGTACTTATTGTTTGAATTCAATATAAAAATATATGGGCAATTTCTAGAAGTGCCACTACTTACAAAATTATATAAAAAAAACCCATTTTTATTTTTTGATATGTTATAGGTGAAGGATAAACCTTTCTAAAAAAGTAATACACTGTAAAAAACCCTTGATCTTTTTGGTTTTTTCGTTAGTTAAAATTTTCTTTTTGTTATAAAATTTTTTACAGTGTAATTTTTTAAACGTGTCATAAAGCCTGTTAAAATATCTTTTTAATGATACCAATATCATGGAAATCGGTTCAGCCGATTCTGAGTTATTGTAGTTTAAATGGAGCTCTTTTCGACCATTTTCGCGTTTTTTTCGAAAAATTTCCCACTGTGCCACGCCCAAAAAATCGCAAAACAGTCATTTCTGAAATGAGGTTTTGTTTGTATTGATGAAATTTAGCTATGAACAAAATTTCATCGATATCTGAGGTGGTCGGGTTCAATGCATCTCGATTTTTACATGAAATTCATCATATGTAGAAATTGTGAGCGACAAACTGTAAACAATTTAAGTGTTTTGTTATTTGACAATATCTATAAATCTATTTATCTGTTACAAATAATATTGTTCCACTTTTTTGTCATTTTTTAATAGTGAATAAAGACTGAAAACTACAAAAAGCATTTTTTCTTATACACCAGTCATTTTGACTGGTTTTGGTAGAAATAGTTATATATAAATAGCTGGTAATTCCAGTGTTAAATAAATTAAGGACAATAGATATTTTAAATATGATGGAATCTGCATCACCTATAGTCGCTTATATAATATTAGAGGAATTACTGGACAAATATTTAGAAGAACTTGACACTAAACCAAGAATACTGACCAAATATGTAGACGACTTATTTGTTATAGTTAAAACTGATAATACCGCGAAAAATTTTATCAGACAAATACTGCACAGAGAATACAAAATGAGGAAAAGCTACACGTATATGCAGGTTTTCTACACGTTTTGACCGGGATTTTGCACCCATCACGCTTGAGCAACTTTTCTGCGCGTACTTTTAGAAACTGTAGATCTAGACGCGGCATGCAGATTTCTTAGATGCGCATGTAGCTTTAGGGTTTCTACATCTACGTGTAGCTTGCACGCATGTGTAGCTTTTCTGCACGTACGTGTAGCTTTTCTGCAAGTACGTGTAGCTTTTCTGCACGTAAGTGTAGTTTTTCTGCACGTACGTGTGGAAAGTGTAGATTAGATGTAGATCATTAAATAAGTATATGCAAAATCGGATATTGTAGCTTTTTTTTTTCTGAAATCGAACACTTATGCAGAATTTCGGATCATCGGATTCAATACTGAAAACTGTAACAACTTCGATATAACAAACCATATCGCAATAATGTAATCCACCAGTAAATTTTCCGATCGTAAAAGTTAGCATTTTACCGATACATCATGAATTATTAATTTGCTAAAGCTAATAAATACCTGGTTTTCTCATTTCTTTATTACATAAAACCCAGTGTTTTTTACATATTATTGATTCAATATAGTTTTGATATGCATTTTTTTTTTAATTTAACTAATTTAGTGTATAGCTTTGCATTGAAAATTCTCTAACTCCCGCAACTACCTGCAAATAAATTTGGTCTCATCTTCAAGGTGAAAGTTTGAAGCTATCAGATCCGAAGTATTTCGAGGAATCTGGTAGAATCATAAAAGTTACGGCTATATAAAAATAACAATATTTTACAAAAAACTTGAAAAAAGACGCCGTATCTTACCGAAAAAATGCAATTGGAAAAAAATTTATATATAAAAAGCACGTCTAAGGTGCCTTATTCTAAAAAACTTAAGTTTGAGCCAATTGTATTCTTAAATAAAGATTCTACAATCATTCCTTTAAAGTAGTGTTTTCAAAAACTTTGAAGAAAAAAAGGAATAACGGTTTTGAAGCTCAACTTTGGATGACTACAGAGACCAATCCATTGGATTGAATTACATGCAAAGTGTGTTTTTCACATGTTGGATATATCCAGATTACAAAAAGTAGCAAAACTAAGTAAGCCCCGTAAATTCGGGATAACATTGAATGCGAGGGTTTTGCCTATATTTCTCCCAATATTTCACCTGATGCAGGAGGGAGGAGTTAATTAAAAAAATTAGCAATCATGTAATTTTAGTCTTGTGTAGAATGTTCACTTCTATCGTGCGTGGTGGCCAAACACATATTTTTTTATTGGATTTGGCGATTATTGGATCTGTGCTCCACATTAAATAAAATTAATTTCCGTTCCCTATTTTAAGATACCTGCCTCTACACTTGGCGCATTAAGGCTTTTAAAAACTCAGTGCAATTTATGTACTTGGTATAGAAACACTACCGGCCACCGGCGCTTCCGCGGCGACCTCCATAGGTCCTAGGTCCATTGCGAATACCTTTTTGGTGTTTGTGGTACCATGTTAACCATTGCTTCAATTTATTCTTTAAACCATTCTGTGCTTTTTATGAACTTCGAAATGTCTAGCAGTGGTGTGTTCACTAACTCTTCCAAGTTTTTGAAAAATCTGTTCCCCAAATTTTTAGTCAACGATTATGTAGATTTGGACATTGGCATAGGAGGTGAGTTATTGTTTCCGTTTCTTCCGTATCTCTGCAGCTCCAACAGAAGTCTGGCGCTGTTATGTCCATTGTATTGGCCAATACCCCAATAAGGCTATGACCAGTTAGAACTCCAACAAGTATCGAGATTTCTCGTTTGACCATAAGCAAAAGTCTTTTGGCTCTCTTCTCAGTTAGCTCCGGCCAGAGCCTTCGAGATATGTTGCAGTCACCTCGGGAACCCCAGTTTGTGTAAGCAATATCTCTGGCTTTAAGGTCCATACTCATTTTAACGACGCCTATTGGAATGTACACATCTATATCAGTGACATTATGGGTATTGCAGATACTGTTCAGTGCAAGTTTGTAGTTTTGAACCGTTCGAGCCTTTGTCGTTTAACTGTTCAGTGCTTTGATGGCCGCTTGGCTATCCACAAAAATTACTACTCTTGTGGGGAAAAGATTTTTTCTATGAATGGCCTGTGCAGCTTTTTCAATAGCATATATTTCTGCCTGAAAAACGTTACAGTTATCAGGGAACTTGTAACACTCTTTCATTTGCAGCGTTTCGCAGTACATACCCGATCCATTTCCGTTTTCCGTTTTGGAACCATCAGTATAGAATTGGAGATTGCCATAATTTTCCACAGCCATTTCTTTCCATTCTTGTCTGCGAAAGGATATTGGACATATACACTTCTGAATTTTCAGCGATGGATTGAGTAACCAGACCTGATAACTAGGTTGTTGTAAGTCAAGCAAATATTTAGTGTTCTTATTGGACACGGCCAGTTTTAAAAAGTCATTTGAACTTTTGGTTTTTTGTCAGTCATGTTGAAGAGCCTCACTTTGTGTAACCCTCGCCTTACTGCCATAGGTGACCCTTACTTCATGCTGGTTATGGCTTATGTCCATTGCTTGCATAGATCTAGAGTGACCGACGAGAGTCGTGCTTAGTACGACCGTCCAGGTATATCCTTAATATGAGAGCAGGCTCTAAATATACTACACATAGCAGCAAATACATGCCTTCCTTCCAATACATTTAAGCTATTGCTTAGAAATCTTAAGCAAAAGAACAACAACGAGCGCAACACAAAACCTTTCAGTACGTAATAAAGCTTTGATCTATCTTCGAAAAAGCTTACACTAAGGTATGCATCAAATTTGAAAAACTCATCTACTTTATCATAATTTTACACACGTGCATGTATTTCGAAATAGTTTACTCGGAAAACATTGACGAAACAAATAGAACATGAAAAGCTTTGTGGATCACAGTGATAATCAAGCAAAACTACTGATGATTTGGTGTAGCGGCCAACGAAACGGCTCTCTAGTCTGCTGTGTGATTAGTACACTATACAAGGTGTTGTTGTTGGTTGTTTTCTTCAAAAAAATAAAACAACATACACCTAGAGCTCGAAAAATATAAAGCTTAATAATTGGAAAATATTAGATTTATAAAACACATAACATAAAAACTTATGAAAAGGTCGTTGTTAAATTACATTTAGCAAAAGAAATTGCTTAGCTTTTCATTAGAATTATTATTCTTTTTTATTTTAAATGCGATAAGATAAAATTTTGCCAACCAATTTTTTTTCATCTTTTTGTCATATTTTGTTGTTTGTTGTTACAGATGCAATTAACAAGGTGGTAGTGACAGATCTTTTTGGCAAACATAGGTTGTTAAAAATGATACAAAGTAGAAAACAAAAAAACTAAAAACAAAAAATTAAAAAGTAAAACATAAAGGCAAATGACAACCTATGATCTATATGACCTTTTGTGTAAATATAGCCCGCTATCACTACCACCTTGTTAATTGCATCATATGTTATACTAATTTAACCAACCAGTTTTAGTAAAACATCCAATGAAGGTGTGATTTAAAGTCAGATATCAGAATATAGCACATTTTAAATGTTTTATCAATTTAATTTTATTTTAATGAACAAGTTATTTTAAAAAAATATTACAAATTGAAGGATTGTATTTTATTAGATACTTTGTTTCATATAGGACTCTGATGTGTTAAATTTATGTTTTAGAGTTTTATATTTTAACATATGAAAAAACAATTATTTTAACACATATCATAAAATTCAATTTATTTTTAATTGAATTTATTTTATTTTATTTAATGTTATTGTAAGAAAACTAATTTTTTAAGTAAAAAAATCTAAAATGTGGCTCTTGGCTGGATTTTTCATATTTTAACATACACTTTAATATAAAAAAAAAAAAACTGAAAAATGAATTTAGCTTATTCCTCAATTTTTTTTTTCTTTCTTATAAGTAAAATCATAAGTAGAGAAATTAACACAACCTCAGTTAAATTAAAAGTTTTCAAAACAAGGTTACAGTAAACAAAATGTTAAAAAAGTCACACATCAGTTGGATTGGGGTTAAATTGTTAGAAAAGAAAATAACTCCTGCTACCTTTTGCAAGTTTTTGGAAATGACTTGTTATATGTTGAATTTACGTGCTTAATTCTTATATGATGAACTGAAAGTAATTCACAAAATTTTAATAATAAATTCTTCAGCTTAAAAAATTAGGCAGATAAATGCTTAAAAGAGGCTCATTATTAAATGCAATAAATTTTAATTCAAATATACGCAATTCACAATTATTTTCCTAAAAATTTCATTTTCATTTTGATCTCTTCAAAGGGTCTGTTGTGTACATGAAAATATAAGAACTATGTCATCTATGTTATTGGACAGTGAAGTTAACATTTCGATTCATTGAAGCCAAAAAGTTAAATTAACTAGAAAGAAATGTTAGCACAAATTGCCATTGTTAAAAGCTTTTTTTACAATTTTTGCTACATAGTACTGTAAATAAAATATTTAACATTTAAAAGATTTTCTGAAAAAAGCTTATTAAAATTTCTGCTAGTTGTATGCTGTGAAAGTTATAAATTTAATGAATGAAATGAAACATTAATATCCAAAAATTTTTTAAGAGTTGTTGGAGATGTTCCCATATATATTCCCATTATTATTCGGAGTGCTGAATGTTGCTCACAATGCATTACTTTTTCGAAAAGCTCCAAGCTAATGCTTCTGTAATTCTGTTTGGAAGAAAACTTTTTTGGTTAGCAAAATAAGCTTCTCACCCTTGATGTATATAGATGGGAAATTTCTTGAGTACATTTTTTTGGGACGGTTGATGGCCGGACTATACGAGTAGATTGAAAGTTGTAATTGTTTCTTTAAAGTTTGTTTTCATGCTAGAGTCTCTACCACCATGTTGTGAGATTTAAATAACTTAAGGGCTAACTATAATAGACACATGCTGGCCAAAAGTGAATTACGAAATGTCAGCGGGCTGTTATCAAAATAAAAAAAAAAAAAATGTCTATAATCGCCCTGTATTAACTTAGTGAAGTGTCATAAAATAATTTGGTTTTGTTTGCTTTATCTGTGAAATCTGTGAAATCTCGGCAGGGTACCAAAGCTAAAATTCACCCCCGCTGCCATATTGAAGTATATTCGAAGTCTTTAGCCACGACATACACGATGACATTCAGTTTTATATATTAACGAAAGTTTTCTTATTTTGATGACGTCACTTTGTAAGAGAAGTAGGCGTGGTTTTGATCCAATTTTGCCAAATATCATAGAGATGGTTCATATTACATAACAAAGCTAATGTGCAACATTTCAAGACATTTCTTTAAATTTTGTAGATTTTGAAGAGACTTTACGTTTAAAATAAAGCCACTTTATAAGGGAAGTGGGCGTGATTTTCATCTGATTTTGCCATATCTTATAGAGATGGTTAATATTAAATATCGAAGCTTATGTGAAAAATTTTAAAACATTTCTTTAATTTGAGCAGATTTTGAAGAGATTTTACTTTTAAAATAAAGCCACTTTGTATGGGAGGTAGGCGTGGTTTTCATCCGATTTTTCCAAGTTTCATAGCCATAATTTAAATTGAAGGTCAAATGTGCCTTTTGTGCCAAGTTTCAAGATATTTCTTTGATTTTTGTGGAATTTGAAGAAATTTTACGGTTAAAAAAAAAGCCACTTTGTATGGGAGGTAGGCGTGGTTTTCAACCAATTTGGCCCATTTTCAAACTTGATTTTCCTTTTTTTAAATTAAATTATACTTTGAATTTCATTGCGATATCTTTAAAATTACGGCTGTAATCGTGCCGAAAAGCGGACAGACAGACAGACCGACACATGGAAATCGACTCAGGAGTGATGCTGATTAAAAATATATGTATTTTTCTAAATCTGCCACGCCTCCTTCTTGGAGTTACAAACGGAATGACAAAGTTAATATTGATACGCAAACAAAAAAGTTTGTGATCCCTTTTTACCAGTGTTAACTTCAACATATTCACATAAAACTTATATCGATGGAAAGGTATTTTTGAGTAGATGTGCACAATATTTTTATTTTTATTCGAACATATTGTCATTAAGAAAGATAAAACTAAGCAAATATAAAAACTCTGTTTTCCTAATGGGACAATGAGAAACCAACAACGAAATACATAGCGGCAGAGTTCTATTAAACATCGTAGCATACACGAGCAAGAGTAGAATTCGAGAGGGTCGCAGACACTTCAAGAGAGCTGTGTATCATTATTGTGCTCTCTCAAAATTAATTTGCCACCGCGTCAGCGTCAAAAAACTTTTAAATTGCTGCTTTCTTCATATAACACACGCAAAGACATTTATAATTGTTTATTTTGTTCATTATTCTGTTCAGGCTATGGTTTGGTGCGTTCAGCAAAAACACAAAAGAAAAACCGATTTTTATATTGCCGAATGTGTATGCTCATATATCGCACACTAAATACAAAACAGTCACAACTCAAAATTTTTAAATTTCTAGGAGAAGAAAAAAAACTATATTTTTTTAAGGAACTCCATACAAAACAATGAGACAAAACTTTTTTTTTTTAAATTATAGAGAAAGAAGATGTGTACAAAATTTTTACAGTCAAAGGAATCATCTCCTTTTTAAAACTACGAATAGTTTTATATAAAAATTTGTACATTTTGTAAATTTTGACTGTTTTGCATTTAGTGTGCGATATTTACATGTACTCGCTTTCATTTCGACAGATACTTGTGTCAGCATATGGCTATCATAGTCAGACCTTTAGACCCTTCCTATTTTAAAAAATTCAATTTATTTTATAAAAGGCAAGTTTTGCTGATGATTTTAAAATTTTGCTTATAGTAAGTTGTTGCTAAAATCAGTTTTGGCGAAGACAAGTTATCTAGAATACAGCAAATGAAAATTTTAGATAATGTGGGGTGTGGTTTAAAGGATTCAATAATTCTAACCAATTAATCTAAATAAAAAAAAAAAAAATTATGTGTGTTTGAGAATTATATTGAAAAAAAAGATTAATTGAATATTCTAGTAGATAGGATATGGCGATTCTGGCGCAGGAGGCTCAGAGGCTCAAGCCGATGACGTCACGCCTGCACCCCAACACCACCAAGTGGTGGCTTTTTTAACTAATCTGCAAGTTTGGGGTATGTCTTTGCTTTAAGCTTTTTATCTTTGGCAAGTTTGGTGTATGTCTTTGCTTTAATCTTTTAAAAATTGGCAAGTTTGGGGCAAGTCTTTGCTTTTTTAAGCGTTGATCATAATTTTATACACTACATTATCGGTAGTGGTAGTCAAGCGAGTTCTTATCAGTGTTTGCATGTTTTGTTTTTTCTTAACCCTCAAATACCTAATAGAAATGACTCAAATCCGGCTGGTTGACTTTAGCTGAAATGATATGACTTGCTATATGAAAATATATGCATTAATATGGGTTAAAGCAATTTAGGTACGGCGAAGGTTGAAGGGTTAAAGAATTGTTTATAAACTTATCATAATGGTGCTTGTTTTATCATAATGGTGCTTGAGCAGTTGCTGTTGATCAGTACAGACCAGTTTAGCAGATAACTGCTAAAACTGATCTGTACTATTCAACAGCTACCGGCTAAAACTGTTCTGTACTGTTCTACAGCTACCGGCTTAAACTGATCGATAATCAATCAATCAATCACAATATCGATAATCAATCAAACAATAATTCAATATGAATGAAATATTCAATAAGGCCTTTCAAATCATCTGAAAGTCATCGATCATAGTTATAAGTGGTGCTGCACATTTTCCGAATCGTTCATCATATGGATTGGTACAACGTGGGTTCTTGCCTTGATATATGTCAAAATTTAACATGTACCCGTTTGGCCGATTGGTTTACCTTTAAAAACTGCTTGCAACCGTGTCGTCCATTGTCATCGTAAGATAAATGTTGTGTTGGGTGATAGTTCTTCAACATATTTGACTTGAGATGGTCCGTAATTGGACGTAGCTTCCATAGCTTATCTTGGTTATCAACAGATGTGACCAAATTGGGCTCAAAATGTAGTGTAATTAATATAAATAATATTTTAATAAAGAAGTTTAGCTATTTATTTAGTAACTTTAGATTGCCTATTTTTATTAGTAAAACAGCCTCATCAACAACAACAACCACAACAACAACAAGAGTAAGAACAACAACAACAACAACAACAACAGTAAGATCAACAACAAGAACAAGAACAACAACAACAAAAACAACATCAGTAAGAACAACAATAGCAATAGTAAGAACAACAACAACAAGAACCATTATAAAAAGCAGCCGATTATGGGCGTTCACTATGAACGCAGCCTTAGCTTATATTAGCTTAGGTTAGCTTAGCTTAGTTTTTGACATATCAACTTTATATTCTTATCTTCTTTTTTTGCCCTTGCACTTGACCGCAAAAATTGTTTATTTATTTTAGAAGTAACACAAAAAACATGTTTGAACTTGTACATTGCTGCCTTATCTTGAACTTGCGGGTTATGAGTGCGCTTACTATGAAGCTTGGCTCTTATCACTTTAACCTTGAAATTAGTATTGAAATTGAAATTAAATAAAATTAAAATCCGTACCAGGATGGGTATGGGTGACGTCATCGGCATACAATAACATAAGTCGACTTCTAAAATGTTCTCGACGTTTCTGCATCTCGAAGCTTCTAGAAACTTCTTGACTCTTCTTGGTTGCGGTGTATTTCGTTTACTTAAAATAAAATACAGCGGCGGAGAAGTTGCTGGGTGTAAGTGACTTGGCCGGTGGTTATTACGCGGGGGGCTTGTTACCCCGATGTCCCCCAACTGACGAATAGATATTTATATACGCCTATGTTTTTTAATGGTTGGCATCTAATATACAAACTACTTACACAAATCTAATACACGCGCCTAATACTTACCGACTTTATTAAATTTATAAACATTTCTTTAACCTCTTCAACCTTCGCCGTACCTAAATTGCTTCGTTCCAAATAAATATATATATTTTCACAAAGCAAGTTGACCAGCAAAATTTGAGTCTTGCTGTAACTAATGCGAGGGTTAAGAAAAACAAAACATGCAAACACTGATAAGAACTCGCTTGACTACCACTACCGATAATGTAGTGTATAAAATTATTACCAACGCTTAAAGCAAAGAAATATCCCCAAACTTGTCAATTTTAAAAAGTTTAAAGCAAAGACATACATCAAACTTGCCAATTTTTAAAAGCTCAAAACAAAGACTCCCACCTAATACTTAGCACCATTATGATAAATTTATAAACAATTCTTTAACCCTTCAACCTTCGCCGTACCTAAATTGCTTCAACCCATATCAATGCATATATTTTCATATAGCAAGTCATATCATTTCAGCTAAAGTCAACCAGCCGGATTTGAGTCATTGCTATTAGGTATTTGAGGGTTAAGAAAAAACAAAACATGCAAACACTGATAAGAACTCGCTTGACTACCACTACCGATAATGTAGTGTATAAAATTATTACCAACGCTTAAAGCAAAGAAATATCCCCAAACTTGTCAATTTTAAAAAGTTTAAAGCAAAGACATACATCAAACTTGCCAATTTTTAAAAGCTCAAAACAAAGACTCCCACCTAATACTTAGCACCATTATGATAAATTTATAAACAATTCTTTAACCCTTCAACCTTCGCCGTACCTAAATTGCTTCAACCCATATTAATGCATATATTTTCATATAGCAAGTCATATCATTTCAGCTAAAGTCAACCAGCCGGATTTGAGTCATTGCTATTAGGTATTTGAGGGTTAAGAAAAAACAAAACATGCAAACACTGATAAGAACTCGCTTGACTACCACTACCGATAATGTAGTGTATAAAATTATGATCAACGCTTAAAAAAGCAAAGACTTGCCCCAAACTTGCCAATTTTTAAAAGATTAAAGCAAAGACATACACCAAACTTGCCAAAGATAAAAAGCTTAAAGCAAAGACATACCCCAAACTTGCAGATTAGTTAAAAAAGCCACCACTTGGTGGTGTTGGGGTGCGGGCGTGACGTCATCGGCTTGAGCCTCTGAGCCTCCTGCGCCAGAATCGCCATATCCTATCTACTTATTCTTATGTGATACCTTTGTATAGAAACAAATGAATCTTTTTCAAATCACGTTAATTAGTAGGCAAGAACCTTTAAAAAAAATAGCAAATCTTAACAAGTATTGTAATGCCAAGGTTTCTTTGACAACATTTTTAAATTCAGCCTATTAAATGACGATTTTTTCTTATGCTTGTTTTACCATAAAGCAATCTTAAGTAAAAAAAAACCAAAGCTTATTTCTGCATTCTTGCTTTTTGTGATAAACACTAAGAAAAGGTGCGATTTCACGCCCTTTTACACCTGCCCTTAAAGATTTAAATCAAATTCTTAAATAAAAACCTTTAACAATTTAAACAATGACAGTATTTATGGCAAAACGTGCACACAAATAATCTGAACTTCCGTTTAAATATTGTGTGTGTGAGTGTATTATTTCAAATATTTCGTTTTTATCGAGTTAAGCAAACAAAGCATGAATGGAAAAATATGTATGTATATGTATATGTATATGCCAACTGACGCCGATAACCCTTTTCTAAATTTTGTTTTTATAGTCAGATTAAAACAACAACGATAATAGAAACAAAATGTAAACAATTTAATCGTGACAGTTTTTCACATCCTTTATTTTATTCAAAATTTTTTATTTTGTTTTATTTTAATTTATGTTTGAATTTTTCTGTTTAGGTAAAATTTTACCTCTATGCTCCTAAAACATTGTGGGTATATAATGCAGATTAATAGGATATAAGTTTGACATATTGGACCACATTTAATCCTTTAGCTACAGGACGTACACAAAAATAAAACATGTACAGTGTACATTGTACACAGTTACTAACATACATAGTTTATGATAAAATATATTAGGTTAGATAAGATTGCCAACGTTTTAAAGCATTAAAAAAAAATATAGCAATTTCTGTATGAAATTTTATAGTGTGTATTTTGCACTTTAATAGATACGAGCAATATTTACACACTCCATTGATGATATAATCGCAAATATATTAAATTGAAGTACAAAATATAACGCATATTTTTCAATACGGAAATAATAAAGTATCGTGTAAAAAATACAACAAAAGCATATTAAACTGTCAGTTGAATTTATTATGCATACTAGTATAAATTTTATAATATTTTTTTGTTTATTGTTAAAAAATTTTTAAAATGTGTAATAACCATAACATGAACATCAAACGTAATGCATTGTATTCGTTCGATATACGCTGATTAACCTCGATTCATGCCCTGTAATTAATCCAATTTGTATAAGATAAGCCATGCGTACACATACAATACACACACACACACACACACACACATATAGTATGAGTGTGTAGCTTTGCGCACATACATATGTATATGCAGCCAAAACTATATATGTATGTTTCATTATTGTTGAGGTATCAAACTTAATGTTTGTAAAACCGTAAAATATTTACAGATAAATATAAAAAATTTTGAATTAATTTTCAATATGGTATTTATGCTGTCATTGAAAACTTACGATTGTTTAAAGTTGTACAAAAACTTTCTTGAAACTGAACTTAAAAACAAAAAAAAAGTGCTTTTCATTTCTTGCTAAACAATAATTTTAAATTAAAAAATAATCAAAAACACATCAAAAAAGGTTAATATATTGAAGAAATGACTGTCGGAACAATATTAACAAAATTTAAAATAACTCAGATTTTTAATGCGCACTGAAAAAACAAGGACTTTTAATATTCGTTAATATTTGAAAAACTATTCTTCAGAAAAATTATACATTGCTTATTATTTACATAATTTATTCCATAAAGATTTTAGATATACACATATTAAGATGATTTTTTTTTTTCAAAAGTTAACTTAATATATTCAATTATATTTCAATGTAGCCTCTATGACGTCAGAGTTATAATTGGTACAAAAACTTTGTATCCGCTCTGAACAATTATATCGGTTTTATATTGAAAATCATTGAACCGAATGCAACGTAAATGAAAATGAAATTCAAAAGATTATTAATAATATACAAACATTTCTTGTATCAATAAAATCAGGCACACTGACACATATATTCACGTACGTTTTAGTGTTTCCGCACATTGCAGAAATTTGCTTACACACATACACACGGATATAAAAAGGTAATACAAACAAAAATAGCTACCAACAAATGATAAATTTAAGTGCAGAGCAAACGAATTTGTTTCAATGGAAGATTTTCTGCCAAAGTGTGCATCCGAAGCTTTTCTGTGAGTTGAGTGCAGTAATATTTGTTTGAGAGTGTTTGTATGTGTAAGTGCATGTAACCATAAGACTGTATTAGTATTCTCCGTATTTACAACTTGTTTTCTGTCAGAACTTTGTGTGTTTGCAACTTTTTTCTTGGTTTGTAGAATTGTGAACCCTGTTTATTTAACTAGCAACATTTTACTTAAGTTATAAATTAAATTGCGAACATTTATATTTGTGTTGCCAATAACGTCAACAGCTTTTCTTTAGCGCTGTATGAGTAAACCATTTTCTTTTTCACCTGCTACCTATGTTTTAACTACATTATTTTCTAATATTAAAAAAATAGCTAAAAAATCAGAGAGTATAAAGTATGAAAAATAACTAAATAAATAATAATAAATAAATAAATAATTAATAAAGTATAAAGTATAAAGTAAAAAGTATAAAGTATAAAGTATAAAGTATAAAGTATAAAGTATAAAGTATAAAGTATAAAGTATAAAGTATAAAGTATAAAGTATAAAGTATAAAGTATAAAGTATAAAGTATAAAGTATAAAGTATAAAGTATAAAGTATAAAGTATAAAGTATAAAGTATAAAGTATAAAGTATAAAGTATAAAGTATAAAGTATAAAGTATAAAGTATTAAGTATAAAGTATAAAGTATAAAGTATAAAGTATAAAGTATAAAGTATAAAGTATAAAGTATAAAGTATAAAGTATAAAGTATAAAGTATAAAGTATAAAGTATAAAGTATAAAGTATAAAGTATAAAGTATAAAGTATAAAGTATAAAGTATAAAGTATAAAGTATAAAGTATAAAGTATAAAGTATAAAGTATAAAGTATAAAGTATAAAGTATAAAGTATAAAGTATAAAGTATAAAGTATAAAGTATAAAGTATAAAGTATAAAGTATAAAGTATAAAGTATAAAGTATAAAGTATAAAGTATAAAGTATAAAGTATAAAGTATAAAGTATAAAGTATAAAGTATAAAGTATAAAGTATAAAGTATAAAGTATAAAGTATAAAGTATAAAGTATAAAGTATAAAGTATAAAGTATAAAGTATAAAGTATAAAGTATAAAGTATAAAGTATAAAGTATAAAGTATAAAGTATAAAGTATAAAGTATAAAGTATAAAGTATAAAGTATAAAGTATAAAGTATAAAGTATAAAGTATAAAGTATAAAGTATAAAGTATAAAGTATAAAGTATAAAGTATAAAGTATAAAGTATAAAGTATAAAGTATAAAGTATAAAGTATAAAGTATAAAGTATAAAGTATAAAGTATAAAGTATAAAGTATAAAGTATAAAGTATAAAGTATAAAGTATAAAGTATAAAGTATAAAGTATAAAGTATAAAGTATAAAGTATAAAGTATAAAGTATAAAGTATAAAGTATAAAGTATAAAGTATAAAGTATAAAGTATAAAGTATAAAGTATAAAGTATAAAGTATAAAGTATAAAGTATAAAGTATAAAGTATAAAGTATAAAGTATAAAGTATAAAGTATAAAGTATAAAGTATAAAGTATAAAGTATAAAGTATAAAGTATAAAGTATAAAGTATAAAGTATAAAGTATAAAGTATAAAGTATAAAGTATAAAGTATAAAGTATAAAGTATAAAGTATAAAGTATAAAGTATAAAGTATAAAGTATAAAGTATAAAGTATAAAGTATAAAGTATAAAGTATAAAGTATAAAGTATAAAGTATAAAGTATAAAGTATAAAGTATAAAGTATAAAGTATAAAGTATAAAGTATAAAGTATAAAGTATAAAGTATAAAGTATAAAGTATAAAGTATAAAGTATAAAGTATAAAGTATAAAGTATAAAGTATAAAGTATAAAGTATAAAGTATAAAGTATAAAGTATAAAGT